>CM061559.1:252992666-253613341 GCA_030864225.1 Capsicum baccatum var. pendulum | reverse complement strand
TGATCTAGAATAAACTAGAATATCATCTATAAAAACTATCACAAATACATCCAGGAATGGCTTAAACACCCTATTCATCAAATCCATAAAAGTTGCAGGTGCATTTGTTAGCCCAAATGACATAACTAGAAACTCATAATGACCATACCTTGTTCGGAAAGCTGTTTTGGGTATATCTTTTTCTTTGACCCTCACTTGGTGGTAACCTGACCTCAAATCAATCTTAGAAAAGCACTTGGCGCCCTGTAACTGATCAAATAAATCATCAATTCTTGGGAGAGGATATTTATTCTTAATAGTCACCTTATTCAATTGCCGATAATCAGTACACATCCTCAGCGACCCATTCTTTTTGCGCACAAATAACACTGGTGCTCCCCAGGGGGACATACTAGGCCTTATGAATCCCATATACTAGACCTTATGAATCCCTTCTCTAGCAAATCTTTCAATTGCTCTTTCAATTCTCGTAATTCTGCTGGGGCCATTCTATACGGAGGAATGGAGATTGGTTGGGTGTCTGGTATTACATCAATACCAAACTCTACTTCTAGTTCAGGAGGTAAACCTGGAAGATCTTCAGGGAATACATCAGGAAATTCATTTACCACTGGTACAGTGTGAAGATCTGGTGATTCCGATTTCGTATCCTTTACTCTAACTAAATGACATATGTAGCCCTTGGAAATTATTTTTCTCGCTTTGAAATAAGAAATAAATCTACCTCTTGGTGCGTCAATCTTACCTTGCCATTCAATAACTGCTTCATCAGGAAAATATAAATACATCTTTTTTGTACAACAGTCAATTTTGGCATAACAAGACGCCAACCAATCCATACCCATTATAACATCAAAATCTACCATTTCTAGTTCCACAAGATTGGCCATCGTGTCTCGACCACACACAGTTACTACACAATCTTTATAAACTCTTCTAGCAATAATAGATTCCCCAACTGGGGTAGACACTTCTAACGGTTTATCTAACAATTCGGGGGTCCTTTTGAACTTTCCAGCAACCAAAGGAGTAACATATGATAATGTAGAACCGGGATCAATTAGAGCATATACATCAAATGAAAATATGGACAACGTACCTGTAACCACATCTGGGGAAAGCCTCTAGATTCTGTCGATCCGCTAAAGCATAAGTGCGATTCTGAGTCCCGCTGGAACTGACGACTCTTTTTCCATTTCTAGCGTGACCCGCAGGTTGTGCTCCCCTACCAGAATAAGATACCGGTGACGATGATGCAACAGTTGATCCCGAAGGTCGTGCTACGCCACCTGTGCCCCTTCGTGGGCATTCTCTATCATATGCCCTATCATACCGCACCAAAAACAAAGATTTGTTCCCATTCGACATACGCCCATATGATGCTTTCCGGATCGATTACATAGCTCTCGAGAAGGTCTCGATTGGCTCATGTTCCCTTGCCCATGATAACCCACTGATCGCGAACTATGACCCTCACTTCTTTGCCTAAATTGACTGCCTCTGAACCCCTGATGCTGTGGTGGAGCACTAGCTGCAGAATAAGAAAATAATGGCCTAGGTGGTCTAGCAGAAAATTGAGGTCTAAAACCTCCCTGTGGCGCCATAAACTGCCCTGTAGATCTGACCCTCTTAGAAGATCCGCTTTCAAATTCCTGTGTTCTTTTTCTTTGCCTCTGATCTTCCATTTTCTGTGCAAATGCTTGGATCCTAGCTATATCCATGTCTTTATTCAGTGCAGCAATAGTACAATCCCTAACCAAATACGGATCCAATCCATCCACATACCGATGAACTCTGTCATCCATAGTATCTATAACATTAGGAGCATATCTGGACAAAGAATTAAATCGAAGACTATACTCTCTCACACTTGTATGACCCTGTCGAAGATTTAAGAACTGATCTGCACGGGCCTGATGAGTCTCATATGGAAGATAATGATCAATAAATGCCTCTTTGAACTCTTTCTAAGTAGTTGGGGGTGCATCAATGTCCCTTGACCGTTTCTAGTCTTCATACCAATATATAGACTCACCTTTGAATCTATACGTGGCTAACTCCATGTCTCTCTGCCCGATACATGCATCACCTCTAGGGCCCTTTGGATCTGATCAATAAAGTCCTGTGGATCTTCATTAAGATCGGATCCTGTAAAAGTAGGCGGATCCATCTTAAGAAAATCTTGCGTCCAAAGACTAGCCGCCCTATCAGTACTGCTAGAACCCGCGGCAGGAATAGATTGCCCTTGGACTTGCCCAGCAACTATACGAGTTAAAAGTTGCACTGCATTTCTAAGATCTTGATCAACAGCATTAATAGGTGGCTCTGGGGATATAGTTCTCCCCCCCCCCCCCCTTATTTCTTTCGGACTGGGGGAAGTTTCTGATGCATGCTCAGCTGGAGCCTCACTTTGATTAGCTGGTATAGTGGGTGACTTACTAGTCCCATCTACGGCAGTCACATCTACTTGCTTACCGGTATTCTTGCTTCTGGTAACCGGCATCATTACTATAATAAGAGAAACAAACTGATTCAGTGGTCAACTGTGACTTCATGTACAATATAAGCTCTATCGCACGATCTAAGACATGAAGAAAAGAAATAATTCCTAAATGTCCATAGCCTCCTGTTTATAGATATGGTGCACAACACACCGATAAACAAGACTCTACATAGACACGGCTTTGTAGACTCACTAGGACGAACCGTCTCTGATACCACTTTTGTCACGCCCCAAAATCCCATCGGGTCGGACTGGCACCCGAAGCCGAGAAGGCCCAGGAGAACCCGTTCAAATACTGTACTTTAACTTACATGTCACCAAAAATTTGGACAACACTTCGTTGCATATAGAAGGATCTAATTACCTGTATCAGCACAACACACACAAATATATATATAGATAATACTTGGCCGTCGAGGCCACCACATATACAGACATAACATCACTATATAAACTTCAATGACTTTACCCTTCCTTATGTCTACAAAGCCTCTAGGATATACATGACATAACTAGGGTCGGGACAAACCCCCGCCCACACATGACTCATGTACAATAACAAAACATAAGGAATCGACTCGGAAAGCTCTGAAACAAACTGGAGCTCACCAATAATAGCTGTATGACCTGGCTCCTACTTGTGCGGTGTATGAGCTGAGGAACCTGTGCCTGCAGCATGAAATGTAGGTCCTCCGTGAGAGACGTCAGTACGAAATATGTACTGAGTATGTAAAGCTGTAAATAATCATATGTGATATGGGGGATCAAGAAAATCAGACACAAGTGAATAAATCATAGTAGAAGTGAACCACACTTCATAAACACTTTTAGGATCATGTACATTATCATTAATCTGAATTGGGTTCTTGAATTCAAACACATTTGTGGAACAGTATACATTCGTTCATTTCATTCTTTACAATTATCATTCGTCATTACCTCCTCCTCCCGAACCTCCAACCACCTAACAATAATCAATACTGTATCGTAATGTGACCATTAGGCTGCCCCCAGTACATATCAACTGGGATCGACCCATGCTAGGCTTATGCCCCGGGGATACCACCCATAAATACATAAATAGGGATCGACCCATGCTAGGCTTATGCCCCTGGGATACCACCCACACGTATATCAAGTAACACACATAAGAGATCTTTCCAATAACTTAGTTCAAAGATTTTAAGATTATTACATTAGTGTTCATGCCAATATAGTACCTTTGGAACAATGATACATCAATAGGAATCGAGTAATAAACCTTCTATACAATAACGATGTAATAAAGACTCATTGGTACATCAACAATGTGTTTCAGAATCATCAATATCACAACAATGAAATAGGAGCCTTTTGGTATATCAATGAAACATTTTGACACTTTATAGAATGGAAACAACTTCGTTGGTAATGTAGAATTATACATGTTTTTGGACAACCTCGGAATCTTACTTGATGGAACATTGGTGTTTTCATGCCAAAGAACATCGTTAGAGTATGCTTTACATACCTCGTTGTAGATTCAAATACCAATTCAACACAACTTCCCGCCTTTACAAATCACTTATCTATAATGAAATGTTTGGCATCTAGTACTAGCAACCCAACACCACAATTCTCTTCCATAATTCCATACAACCAATATTTGCAAAACATTTCAAAAACCAACTTGAACAATAGGTTTATGTGTATATATATATATAATCATCATTTCAATACCACATCATCACACCAAATCCCTTCACAATTCAACATAATCCAACATCATTTCCCAATCATCTTTCAACAACAATCAAATAACATACTTCTTATGCTCACATGCATATATATATACATATCCATATAAATAACACCAACATAATTTATATCCTTACCATAAAATGGCCCTTTTGATTTCGAAGTCCTGTTGGCACAAATAAGGGGTGCTTCTCGAAGCCCTCGAGACGATGAACACAACTACGGAATCAATTTGGATTTTCTACGGTTGAATCACAAGATAATTGGAGCTGAAATTAGGCTAGAGTTCCTTATTCTTTAATAATTGGATGATGAATGATGGATATGAGGCTAAGTATATGTACATAATGACCAATTTTCGTCCATAAAGTGATGGAAAATGACCATATTGCCCTTAAAAATTTAAGTAAATTCGAATCTGTCCATGGTGGACTGTTTTGACAGTCTAAAGTAAATCGGCCATAACTCTTTGCTCCGATTTTGGATTTAGGTGAAATTGATATATTTGGAAAGATAATTCAAAGGGGTTTCATTTCATATAAATTAGGACACCCAGTTCGTCCTGCACAAGGAGTTATGATCGTTTGAAGTTGACCCTAAAAATCTGTTTTGAGAGGCTGAAGTAAAACGAGTATAACTCCTTACTCAGATGTTGGATTTGGATGAAACCAATTGCATTGAAAAGAAGACTCAAAGATATTTCTTTTGATAGGTCGCAGCTCTCCCAGTTCATTATATTGAGGGAGTTATGATCGTTCAAAGTTGACCCAAAAAACTGGCAGGCCTCAGTAGTATGTGTGCAGGAAATTTTCCTGCACATTTACTGTTCACAATATCCCGGCCACCGTTTTATAGTTTCGAACGTGCTCGATTATATCCGAAACTTATCCATTTTTGGAAATCTTTATATTGTTGGAAATCTTATTCAATAACCTTCGTATGGAACCATCGACGGGCAAATTCCGGTATAAATAAAGTCGATTCCTATACACATATAATCAAACTATACACTTGAAAACATCTCAAAATAATCAATACTCATACTTAAACTCATATATACCTAACTTAGGATCAATACATATACTCCAACACATATAACCATGGCTAATGCACGTAATTAAGTATGGGGTGTTACAAGAATGGCTCCGAAATTTCTTGGAAGATATTCCGTATTGGCCTAAGCCAGTGGCACCAGTATGTATACACTATGATAGCCAAGTGGCAATAGGTAGGGCAGGACGCATAATATACAACGATAAATCTCGTCACATACGACGGAGACATAATATTATTAGGAAAATTCTCTCTAGTGGAATTATCACTATTGACTATGTAAAGTCAATGGATAATATGTCGGATCCACTTATAAAAGGCCTATCTAGAGAAGGAATGGAAAGAACATCCAAGGAAATGGGTTTAAGGCCTAGGCCGAGTTAGCATGGCGGTAACTCTACCTAGCTGACTGGAGATGCCAAGAGTTAGGTTCAAGGAGATCAAACAAAATTATGTCTGATAGGTTCAACATTGTCAATTATCCAACTCATTCTCATAATGTAGACAATGTACAGTAAACTAGAATAAGACTTAAGGTGAAAAGTCTTTTAATGATTATCTAAATTTGGCAAATTTGACCAAATAGTTTAATCTACAGGATTCAACGTTTAGAAATCACCTATGTGAGGGTGAAGTGGAATCCGCTTCAAGGAGAATGTTAGTAAAGGCCTATTCTCTAAGCTCTCATGAAACCGGAACGTGTTCATGGCTGAAAAGAACAAAACCATGAGAACCATAAACGTTAAAAGGCTGGTTGTGTGACATGTATTTCCTAGGTGTACAATAAAGCTCGACGGTTCAAAGATATCAAATCTATCGATTGACCAAGTACATCCAATGCATGTTCACTACGGAAAATTCAAAGAGAAATCCACTTAACCAAATGCAATCAGTCTTTGCTTGATGATCACATACTTGTCCGTAAAAATTTTATGAAAAATAGTCATTCCCCATTCAAGTGGGGGATTTTTGGGTTCATAGAAGTATGAATGGAAAATGGAGAAAAAATGGTGGAGAAGAGGAGACACCAATTTGGAAAGTGTACTCCCAAAATTGGAAAGTTCACTAATTCTCCCACATTGGTGGGAGAAAGAAACTTTGAAGTATTTATAATGATGAACACTTACTCCACATGGTAAGTGAGGCGATAAATAAGTGATGCCTCGCGCCGTAGCTCGCTCGGCTTCGGATTTGTATTTGGATTTGGATTTGTCAAATGATCGATCGATCGATGATATCTATCTTTTTGGGCAAAATTTATTTGAATTCCAAAAATACCAACAGTAACGCAGTAAATATTTTCTGTGTTTAATACTCCATTTCTATGATTTCAATTTTATTACAAAAGCAACGAAAGCAGCATGCAGAAGCTATTTCAAACAGAGGCTTCAGATAAATTTTTGAACTGATGCAATTTGTCACTGAAATGGTGCACAGTTTCAAAACTGAACTGATGCACTATTTCAGTAAACTGATGCATTGCTTCAGAATTAATGCATTATTTTAATGAACTGACACACTTATTCACGAAATGGCATGCCTGTTCAGAACAGTCACAATGTTTGGACGAATAGACATGAATTTTCTGAAATGGTTACACCTTTTAGATGAATCTTTGCCACTTTTCAGAAGAGGCATCTTGCGGCTATAAAAACCTAGTTTCATCCACAGGTTTGCATACGAAATTTTCAGATTAAAAATTCTCTTCTTGTCTCAAATATTTTGTGTGATCACTCAAAACGTTCTGTGAGTTCGAAGATATTCCAATTGTTTGAGGTACCGCTATTGTTGGTCTGTTAGCCATTTTATCCTGGCAGGAAAAATTCCACAACCTCGGGTACAGTGAGGGAGATTATTTCCTTAAGGAAAATCCATGAATTCGGACGACTTGGCTATTTTCTGTTTCATCTTAATTTCTGCAAAATAAAATACACCTTTTTGAAAGGTCATTTTGATCTTGTGTTGAGGGTATTTGATATACTTCATTATGCTCTTGTTTATACTTGAACTCAAGTTAAATTTGGTGTTGTAATATACAGATTCTGCATACCCGACTATATTATGGAAAATAACAAAGAGGTTCTTCTTCAACAATCAATAGACTTTTAATGACAATGAGAATCTTATTCGCTTATGGGCAAACTGATTCACCGAATTTACTCATTACCTTCTGAATAGCAATTAGCAGTTGCGTCACTACAGCTTGTTCGAGTGTAGGTTCCGTGAGTAATGGTAGGATTTAGTTGAAGAATGGCCCAACCCCAAATCCTGTCGCACTATCGATGAGATTCTTCGCGGCTTTTTCACTCTGTACCGGATTTCCACTTTTTAGCTTGAGCAAGAGCTTCATTACGTCCCTCTCCTTCTCCTCATCAGTCATATCATCTCGCCTGCGATGTGATTATGTGAAGTTGAGGCGGTGGAGGTTTGTTAACCGCCAAATGCCGCACTATTTGAATATCCCATAGTCGGTTCAGGTCAGGTCGGTTCGGGTTTGGATGCCTATCCGACCCAACACCAACCAGGAAACAAATGAAAAATGAGTACTACTTTAATGATTTGATTTGATTTTCAATTACTACTTCCTCTATTTCATAATAAATGAATTGTTGGAGTATTTTTTATGTTTCAAAATAAGTGAACATTGAAATTTTTTTTCAAATTTACCCTTGAGGATTTGACAACCAAGGCCCATCAACTGAAAAAGAATAAAATAAATATGATTCTGTACTTTAGTTTAATTTATGTCTTTGATTCTTTTTCTTAATCTGTGTGTCAAAGTCCAACAATTCATTTATTATGAAACGGAGGGAGTATTAATTTTGGAAATCATTTGATTTTAAATGAAAAATTACCCAATTGAACTGATTAATTATTTTAGTGTCTACTCAAATACTAACCATAATTATTACTACTAATGTAACTATAATTGCACTGCGCATTGTAACCGTGTTAGAACGTATAATTTTTTTTTAAATAAATTCGATCAATAATTTCATTAGGAATTTTAACTATACATAATGAATTATTCAGATACATTTCACGTAAAGAAAAAACAGATTGAGAGGCAATTGACCTATACTCTCCAAATTCTTTTAAGTTTTTCATTCAACATCCAACACAAACACATTATGCACGACCACAAAATAAGTATAAATTTGTAATTCACACCAAGTCAATACATGAATACCATGTGTTTAAATGTAGAGTTTGTTGCACTTAACTATACTTAATTAACGTGTATTTTACTTCATTAAATCACTTAATCATGATAAACACAGTTAGGGGTGTACAAATCGAACCGTTAAGTCAAACCGAACCGATGAATCAAACCAAACCGAGGAAAAAAACCGACTTATGGTTTGGTTTGATTGGTTTGGTGTTGGCAAAAAAAAACCCGATCATTCTTGATTTGGTTTGGTATTAGCAAAAATAAAATCAAACCGAACCCAAACCGAACCGACATAATATATATATATATAATTTTAATTTTTTATACGTAAAAAAATATTACTTATAATCTACTTTCTAATTATTTTTATTACTTTTTTATATTCAGAAAATAGATATATATTCTTGGGCCTTTAATTATAATTTGTCCTTTAGTAACAAATTAATATAAAGCCCAGTATTAATATAAAAAAGAAAAAATTATATATTATAGACAAAATACTATATTAATTACATGGTATGGTTAATGTTTTAAAAAATTATAATTCATAGATATTTGGTATTTTAAATTAATTTCCTTTTTGTTCTATTGGCAAAAAAAAAGGCAATAATGGGAACATCAAAACGCACGATTATTGAAGATATCTTCTTCAACTTTTTTTTTCTTATTTTTCTCTCAAAATCACTCTAATATCCTTGATTTTACATTAAAGAAACAACAACATTGGTAACATCATAATAGTGTTCTTCAAGAGACCTTCTTCAACTTTTTTTCTCCTTATTTTTCTCTCAAAATCACTTTAATATCATAAGATATCATCCTTAATTTTACTTTGGAGAACCTTTTTTGTGGATTTGTCACCACATAATATCCGTTTAGAATATTTATTGAAGATTTGAGGTAATTTTCAGTATTTTTGATATTAGATTTAATTTTTTTTTAATATATTTTGCAATCCTTTCTGCCATAAATTTTGATTGAGATAACTTAGTGCAATCATTATTTTCTCAATTCAACTAAAGTGTTATCAATTATATACTATGTGCAATTATATATGCATATATGTATAAGTTGTATATTAATTGTGTATGTGATGTAATTGTATAAGTAGTATATGTGTAAGTCAATTGTATAAGTCATATATGTCAATTGTATATGTCAATCACGTAAGTCATAGATGTATAAGTTGTTAATTGTATATGTATATATATGCGCATATGTATAAATTGTATGTATGATATAATTGTATAAGTCAATTGAATAAGTCGTATATGTATAAGTCATATATGTCAATTATATAAGTCATATATGCATAAGCTGTTAATTGTATATATACATTTTTTTTATCAATTGTCTGTCTGAATGTTTGTATATTATTATAGCGTATATTAAATAACTATATATCTGTATATATACAGTTTGCAGAATTTATATTGAGTGTGTACATATACATTTTGCATAATTTATATACAAATATACAATTCTTGAAATTACACAAGATAAAAGAATGAGAAAGAAGGGGGGGAAGGGGAACCAATAGAGGGATAGGAATGGAGGAGGGAAGAAAGAAGGAGGAGGGGGGAGAGAAGGAGGAGAGAGGCGAGAAAAAGTGTGAGAAAGAGAGGAATTTAAGGTATATCTATGTGTTGTAACTATGCAAACATTAACCATGTCTTGTAATTATGGACTAAAGTTACCTATATCTGAATTTTTATCATATAAAAACCTAAAACTCTTCATTGCTTCACTTTACATTTTGCTTATTCGTTCGTCAAGTTGTGATTTAGGTTTTTTTTTTTTTATGGAATTATGTTATAGTTAATCACTTTATGGAGTTAAATTTTTAATAAGTTGTCTCCAATTCTTCATTCTTTTGTATGCTCACATTTTATGTGAAGGGAACTTTCAGACAAGCCCCTGTGACTAGTGACTAAGAAATTGAACCACTGGGTATCCACATAATATTATTTTGAGAGATAGTAGTTTAGACGTCTTAGTAATTTGTCAACTTAATTTTAATTGAAACTACTCTATGACCTTTTTTTTTTTATCTTTTTAGTGAAAACATTTAATTTTTTTCTTCAATCACATTATAATTGTAAAAAATCAAGAAAATCGGAAAATCGAGAAAACCGAAAAAACCCGACTAAAATCGAAATTTAAAAACCGATTGTATATTTGTTTGATTTGGTTTATAGATTTAGAAAACCGACATTATTGGTTTGGTTATATTTTAATGAGAAACCGAACCAACCCGACTTATGTACACCCCTAAACACAGTAGCTTGATATAAACATTGGGTGTTGGTAAGTATTTACCGTACCTGCACCATCATTTATATATTTGCATTCATTAATTGTATTTGTATTCTATAGTTGGCACTTGTATCTGCATGTATTTTATGACTCACACTTGTATTTTATAGTATGCAGTGTCATTTATATTTTATACAATTCATACTTGTATTTAAAGAATTGTTTTGTATTTATATTTTATAGTTGACTGCATATTGTATTTATATTTTGTGATTTTATTTGTTTCTATTTGTATTTATATTCTATTTTTATCGATACACTTCAATTTTTAAAGAACTAGTTTGTATTTGTATTTTTAAAGATTATCAATAATAGATCAGAAAGTTTTGATTATTTCTATAAAGATAAATTGCAATAATCTTTATAGAAATAAACTTCATAGATTATCAATAATAAATCAGAAAATTTTGACCTCTAATGTGCAATTACTCTCATATCTCCGTGAATGAAAATATATTTTAAAATATTAATCAAAATTTTTATATTTAATTCTTAAAAGAAAAGTATGACAAGTACAAAAAAAATCAAGGAAGAACCATAATATTATCATACCTCATACTTATATGATGTATATTAAAGCAAAGCAGAAGAATAGCTATGATTAGTTGTGCAACTAGATATCGACGGGCTCGCGATATATGTTATTTTTTTCTCAATTTATTTGACACAAATAAAATTTAGATAATTAATCATTAAAATAATTTAAATTTTTAATATTGTGATTTAAATATTTTTTCTTCTATTTTAATTTAAGTGACACTGATATAATTTCGAAAGTTAGCCAAATATTTTATATTTCTTATATATACTCAATTTACGTGACACAAATATATTTTAAAATATTTTAAGTTGTTAATTACCGTAATTTATAATACTTTATATGTAATTTTTAAACAATACATCTTACTCTCCTTGTTCAAACACATTCAAATTAGCTTTTACTAATGATGAAATTTCAGAAAAAGCAAATATGAGCTCATAATTAAGCTATTATTCGCAACATTTTTCTAATTACATCGCATAGCAATACGCCCCTTTCCCTAAACTGCTCTATTTGCTCTTTCTCTCTTCTCTAACTCTCGCCTCTCTTCCTTTTTTAAAAAAAAAAAAAAAAAAATTGTACACCCCCTCTCTCCCTCTTTATATTTGTATTTTCATTTCTTTCTCATTTTTTTTAATTTATTATTTGTATTTATTGAATATGTATAATCTTTATTTGTATTTGTGTACATAGAAGTATAAAAGATATTTATATTTAGAGAATAGTCTGTTACCCCCAACCTTTAGTCGAAATTTCAACTACACACGCAACTTTTTAATGTGATTTATTACCCCTGAACTTATTTTTACCGAATATATTACCTTCAGTTGCTGACATGTCACTGGACGTGACTACACGCGCCCATAGGCGCGTCAGTTGACTTTTTTTTACTTTAAAATCATTATTGTTTCATTGTCACGTCATTATTTTAAATAATTATTATTTTTTCTTAATAAATATTGACTTCTTCTTTTATTCCTCTTCTTCAATGGCTTATTCTTCTCCTTTTTCTTTTTCTTCTTATTCTATTCTTCTTCTTCAATGCCTTCAATGGTGCAACTTCAATGGTGAAATGCCGATGAACAGTGACGGCACCGGAAAATTCAAAATTCCATCGACTTTTTTTTTTAATGAATTTCACGTAATTCTATTCAACATTTTGATTCAACACGTTGATTCAACATTCGATTCAGCTTTACATAATCAATGACATTCGACTTTTTTGATTCAACATTCTCACATAATTCGAGTTCTTGGATGCCATTGAAGAAGAAGAAATGTCATTAATGAGTTCTCACTTGAACTAAGAACTTCGATTCAAAAAAATTGAAAAAAATTAAGAACTTGAATTCTTGAATGAGGAGATGAGGAAGGTGATAAATTAATCTTAAATGCCATTGATTAGTTCTTGGATGTTATTGAAGAAGAAATGTCATTGAACCCGAATTAACTAGAATTCTTGAATGAGGAGATGATGAAGATGCTAAATTAATCTTGAATGTCATTGATGAGTTCTTGGATGCTATTGATGAAGAAATGTCATTGATGGGTTCTTGGATGCCATTGAAGAAGAAGAAGAATTGAAGAAGAAGAAGAAGAAGAGTTGAAGAAGGAGAAAGAAAAATAATAATTGGGAAATAATAATGTTAAATTTTTTTTTAGAGTAAAAAAATAAAAAATGATGTGGCGGCGCGTGCATCACACCATATTTGCAATGACTGGTTGTCAGTATCGGGGGTTTAATAATTTCACTTTAAAATAGTTCAGGGAGATAATAATTCCACTTTAAAATAGGTTGGGGGTAATAGGTCACCTTTAAAGGTTAAGTGTGTAGTTGAAATTTGAGATAAAGGTTGGGGGGGAACAGACCATTTTCTCTTATATTTATTTGAGTTTATCATATACAAATACAGAATGTATCGTTTGATAAATAAATATTATTTGTATTTGTATGGTTCAAATTATATTGACAAATATAAATTCTATTAATGAATACCATTTGTATTTATATGATTCAAGTTGTATAAACATCTATTGTTTGACATAAATGCATTATTTGTGTTTGTGTGTTTCAATTAGTATCAGTGAATAAAGAAAAAAGATATTGTACTTAGTCAACACAAAAAAAAAAGATACTGTACAAATATCAAATATACTTAACGTTATTGATCCAAATGCAAACGTACAATCAAAATAAATACATAAAAATATAAATAATGCAATCAATTACAAATACAAAACAAAGATACTGAAATAAAAAGAGAATCATTAATTCTTATTCAATTATTTTTCCAACTTCTTTTCAGTCAATTCGACAATTCAATTTCTCATTCAATCTTGCCTATAAAATTCATCGTTGTTATAGTCAATTCTTCATTCAATTTCGCAATTGATAGTTCTTAAATTACTTATCCGAATCTCCCATCTTCAAAATTCAAGTAATGATGGTCGGCGACAATAATGGTGATTAATGGTAGGGGCTAGTGATTGTGGATAGCGTGGTGTTAACATTATCCATACCAAAATGCATGTTAATGATATTTAAATTTTGTTCAAAATCTTATTGACTGAGACATAATTAAACCAATTAAGTGTTTAAATCTTATAAAGTGATAACCAACTATCAATTATACGACAAGGATACAAAAACAACCAACAGCCCAAACTAAGATTACAACACAAACACAAGAATAGGATGAATAAACAATAGTAATGAAAGGATAGATAGATAACTTGACGTACAAATGCACAAATACTAAAAATCAAAATGTGTATCAAACATTAAAACCCAAAGATTCATATAAGTAACACCAATTTTTTATGGAGACCTCAAGGGAATCGGAATTCCCAAGCAACCACCATTTCTAAACGGGTAACCAATGCCAAACGAATTCACGTTTGACCATAAATGAATCCACACTTGTCAATTGATTCTACACTTGTTTAGACACTCAAAGAGTATTCTCAAAAATATGTTCAAAGTTGCTGGAAAATAACCTAAAGAAAACTATTTAAAGACTTAGGCTAACTATTACATAGTAAAATAACCAAAAGGCCCTTAATGAGTGGTTACACTTCATAGACATCTTTGCTCCATGGAAATGTCCAAAAGGCCCTTAACGAGGGGCTGCCTTGGAGTGTAACTTGAGTTTCTCCATGCTTCAACCTTGTTCTCTTCGAGTTAGATATTAATAGACAAGCCCCGAGCTCGAGTCTTCATGTGTTGGCTTCCAATAATGTGTATGATACCCCTTTGACCCGTATAATAAAGAGAGTTTTGATATAATTAATAAAGTTGAAGTTATATCACCAATTCAAGATGTGAAAACAATCTTTGGCATATATACAAGGTAAAAATTTGTATAATAGACCCTTGTGGTTCAGACCCCATGCACAACATGAGTTTTGAGCTAAATTTTCCTATTAAGTGTTTAAACGATAACGAAACAAATGCACTTAGTGACTTGAGGTTTGAACCGTTTAAATACATACCTTTATTAAGTGCAAACAAGTGATGCCTTATTATCATTATAAAAAGTATTTTTATGTTGATAATTTTTAACCACCACCATTATTACGTTCACAATCACTAGCCACCACAATCATTTTTAGCCAGTATTATTATCGCCAACCACCATCCCTTCTATCAAAATCATTGCCAGTGAAAATCATTGTTATTGCCAGTCACTACTACACTTATCATATTCATAATTATAATCGTATCATTGACACTACCTTTTGCCATAATTATCAATTACTATCAATATTGCAACCAATCTCTATTACTAACTACTTCTGTCGTCACAACTAGCACAATCGTCAATTACCACCACATATTATTTAGCCACCGTCAAATCTATATGAACACCGTTAACTGTTCATATCAACCAACATGATTATCGAAACTATACCATCACAATTTATCGATCGCCATCATCACTGACATTACAAAACCAACCTTCTCCACTATTACAACTATCACCACTGACAATACTAATTATTAACATCAACCTTTACCATCACCACCACTACAAATCATCTCTACTCATCACTCATGAATATTAATGTTTCGTTCTTTAATTAAATAGTGCTTATTTTATTAAATTTCTATTTTTAATATATAGCTAAACTTTATTCAAATTATATATTTACTATGTTTATAAATAAATAAATAAAGCATATTAAGATATTTGATAAATAAATAGTCTTAACTATTGAATGTTTAGATTAAAAATAATATCTTAATCATTTAAGTATATATTTAAATTCAAATATTCTTAATCTTAATAAAGACAGATAAATCTCAAAACACACTGAATACACTTTTTTAAAAATATTTTGGAAACTAAAACAATGTTATAAAACATAAAATTAAATTAATCACAATTCCTTAATTTATTATATATTCAAAACGACATCTTATTTTTCACGAAAATCACAAAAATAGTGAATTGTCGGTCATCCCTAACCGCCGCCAAGTAGACCTACTACGTGTCAGCTTTTTATATGTCCACTCAACTCTTTCTTTTGTATCACAGCCAAGTGACATTAGCAAAAAGTTTCTATAAACAAAATAATAGGAGTACTATAACAAAAAACAATTACTACCTTTTTTCTTATTTTATCCTAAACACTGAATATTTAATTCTCAAATTATTTTTCCGAAATCTTCTAAGAATATATATTAATTAATATACATATATTATGATAAAATATTTATATTAATCATTATTTGTTGAATAATGTGCAAAGTCTACCACGTACAAATTTCCAATCTCCTAAAATAAAATAGATAATTATGTTATTTATTCATTTTAAAAACTAAAAAAAAAAATTATCACTTATTCCATTAGTTTATCTCGTCAAATTTCAACTTCTCGAAAGTCAATCTTCACAAATTTTGATTGATATTTTGTGATATATTTTTGCATTATATTAATATTATGATTAGTATTATAACTTATATTTTTTTCATGTAAATTTAAAGATCTTTTGTGGTTGATTAACATTTTTTAGTGGTTGAGTAATTGTCATATTTCTTTATTATTTACTAATTTTTATAATTGAATTTGCTATACTTGAGTGATGATGGCCTTTCAGAAACAATCTCTCTATCTCTCTAGGACAGATGTAAGGTTCGCATATATTTTATCCTCTCTACACCTTATTTATGGGATTTTACTCTATATGTTGATGTTGTTATTATAGTTTTTTAAAATTTAAAATATTTTATAGATTAGATTCATCTAATTTAAACAATTAGTCAAATTGACTTTCATATATTGAAACATAACAAGTCAAAGTGCAAGTGTGCAAAAGTTGAGTGGACAACTAAAAGTGAACAGAACGGATCGGAGTTATTTCTCCTTTCCTAATTTACCCTTTTCAATTCCATTATTCCCAAACGTATCCCTTCCCTCCCATCGAAAACCCAACCAAACAACACTCACTTCAGAAACCCATCGTTCTCTATCCTACCCCCTCTCTAAACTCAGTTCTTCCTATACCCCCTACCCCACCCCACCCACCCCCCACCCACCCTACCCCACCCCCTGACCTACATCGCCGGTATTCAGTTGATCGGACGGTCACTATTTAATCTTAAACATGACCATGCTGAATCCTCAACCGTTGGATGTAAGTCTTCTCATACTTCGATGAATTTCACTTTTACTACCGATACGTTTTTACTTACAGATATTTTTGTGAAATTCGTTAATTGATGCAATTACGCAACATACTTTTGCATTTGTGATGTGATCGGATAGGGTTTTTAATTTACGGAAAAGTTAGGGTTTTAGGGATTGAATTGTCTTCATTTGTTTCGAAAATCGATCTGCGTTGTTAATGATGTGAAAAAGTTAGGGTTTTTGGTTGATTAGAGAGGGTTTGGGTTTTACTAGAGACTAGATCATGCTTTTTACTTGTTTATATGTGGAGTATATGTTTTGTATTTTGTTTGCATGTACCGTCTTAGATAGGAAGGTGTGGAGGATGCGTGTTAGGACAGAAGGTTAGTAGAAAGGAGTGCGTTTTTGTAGTAGGGAGGAGTGCTTTGTTCTTTTTATGAAATAACCGCGTTGTCTGGCCAGCTTACATGCACTTCGACTAATTCCACGAGATATCCGCTACCTCCCTCTAGCAACAGGTAACACTAGGTAACACTGTCCGTCAAGGCTAGAACAGATGAGAAGAAATCACTTAGTGTTTGTTGTTGTTGGGAATTAAACCTTAAACCTCATGGTTCTCAACCCAACTTCATTGAACCACTAAGCCGCACCCTTGGGTTCTTGCAGGGAGGAGTGCTTTGTTGAGTTATATGTGTTAGTAGTCCTACTTTTATCCTTGTAGTGTTGTTCTTAGATTTTTGGTGGTGTTTGTTGTTTCAGATAGATTTATTGTAGAATTATTTTATGGTAGTCTTGTTTGTGTTATTATCTGTCATTTCTTACTACCTATTTTTTCTTGTGCTTATGAAAAATAACAGTATAACTAGTAGAAAATATAAAAACAAACAACAAAAAGGGGTAACACACTACTAGGTAATAAAAGAAACAAGACACCCACAGGGTAATACTATGAACTATCTATCCGAAATCACAAAAAATCACCACAACACCACAACACCACGAATAAGAAACTACAAGACACACTCCTACTCACTAACCCTTTACCCTAATCCGCGTCCTCCACACCTTCCTATTAAGGGTCTCTGTAATGTTCTAAAAGTGCTTTTCGAAAAAGTACTTTTGGTGAGACACAACTTGTGTTTGATCATTTAATTTACGAAGTACTTTTCAGCAGCAATAAGTGTTTGACCAAGCTTTTTGAAAGTGCTTATAAGTGTATTTTTCTCAAAAATGCTTTTAGAGAAAAACTACTACTTTTAGCTTATGAGAAATAACTTCTGCTACTTCCTAGAAGCACTTATTTTCTCCCTAAAACGTGACCAAGCACTTCATTTTTTTTAGAAAAACACTTTATCGAAAAAATTAAGCACTTTTGACCTCCCTAAAGCTTGGCCAGACAGGCTATTAATTCTATTTGATAACATTGGTGTTGCTACAAGTTTTTCCGCACCTTGAATGATCTACGGGCAAGATGATGGAGCCTACAAGCATATGTGTTGGGTAAAACAATCTAGCAAGGTTGGGACAGATGAGCTCACATGGGGTCAAGTGCCTTTATTTTAGCAACCTCTGAAATCCTTTCTTTTTTCTTGGAACAATCAGCAGCAGGAAGACGAGGAGATGCTTGTGCCACATTCTGACTTAGTTGAAGGTCCTCAGCCTTTAGTGGAAGGGCCCCAGCCAATGGAAGGTTGTTCCTCCTTCAGTTGTTACTATTTCAGTCTCCTCTTTGTTTAAGAAGAGTTTAGGTTGTCAATTGATTAGTCTTATGCGTCGCTTGGATCTTGTTGTAACATTTTGATGTGATTTTTTGGTGAATTTAATTAACAGTGACACCTCACGAGAATGCTACTACGGGGGAGAACCAAACCGTGGACGAGCCACAGGCTTCTCGGTTTACCTGGACAATTGATGATTTCTCTCGGTTATCTGTGAAGAAGCTATATTCTGAGGCTTTTGTTGTTGGTAGTTATAAATGGTAAATGGCATTTCACGCACATTGGTGGTTAAATTTTGATATTTTTTTAAAAATTGGGTTATAATTGTCCTATGGCTGGCATTGGGTTTGTAGGAGAGTGCTTATATTTCCAAAAGGAAACAATGTGGAGTGTTTGTCAATGTATTTAGATGTGGCAGATTCAGCTACATTGCCATATGGGTGGAACAGATATGCCCAATTCAGCTTAACGGTTGTAAATCAAATAAACCCCAAATATTCAGTAAAAAAAGGTATTTTCTTGTCCTGTATCCTTGTAGCTTAAGCTTGAATCCAAATGTAATCTGTATGATTATTTGGAAGTCAGTTTTTATTTTTTCCTTGGTTGCAATTTCATGTGTCTAGGAGTATTCTCTGTTTCTCCCTCAGTTTATCTTTAGAAAAAAATAAAAATAAACGTAGTGTCTTAGCTTTTCTTACCTTTTCTGATATTGACTAATTATCTGTGTTTCTACATGTTTGTAAATTGCATTTAAAATTTTCTTTTGGATTGACTTCCCTTTCTTATTGTCATAAATAAAAACCAACGCTTTTTTTTTTACTTTTTAAAAAGATACAACCTAGCACATGGAAGCGTGATGCTGAAAAAAGCGACAAGGCTTTGCATCACGCATTATGCGATGCGACCGCATCACTGAAATGAAGCACAATTTAATTAAAAAAATACCTATAAAGCATTCAAATAGTAAGTTATAACTGAAAAGACCACAACAATTATATAATCAACAATAAAGACAATATATTTAAGCAAAAGTTCTAATGAAATACCAACAAATCGGTTCCACAAAAAATACATGCGAGTTTATCCCTATTGGACTCACTTGCCCTTTTACTATATTTCAAAGCCGGATCAGACATTTTTAAATTGCGGTAAAGAAACCATAAAAAATAAATCATATAAAAATCACAATTAAAAGGAAAAACATAAAGTAGAGCATTGGTTGAAAAAAAAAAGAGCAGAACAAAAACAGAGCATCGGATGAAACACTATCACCGTAAAAAAGACAGTATAAGAAGAAGAAGAAGTAGCAGTAACTGCTCCGTCGAAAAAATACAATTTCAGTGAAGAAAAAAAATAGAGCATCAGTTGAAAATTCAAAAAAAAAAAAAAGAATATCAGTGTATGAAAAAACAGAGCAGAAGAAGAAAAAGGAAGAAGGAGAAGCAACAACAACAACAAACCCGGTATATTCCCACATAGTGGTGTCTGGGAGGGTAGAATGTACGCAGTCCATTCCACTACATCCGAAGAAGTAGAGAGGCTGTTTCCGATAGACCCCTAGCTTAAGAAAAAGGACCATGACCTTAGTCAAACATCGCAAGCATACAACATGATAAAATAACAACGGTACGACAACCACAAAAAAGTACATTAACCAACAGAAGGCCCCCCTCAACCCTAGCACTACCAACCAAGCGACACGAAACTCACCTAACTCCCGCCTATGACTTGACCACACCCCTTAGCTCTCTACCCTAATACTCTTCCTCCAAACCTTCCTATCGAGGGTCATGTCCTCAGTGAGTCGTAATTGCTCCATATCATGTCTAATCACTTCTCTCCAGTATTTCTTCGGTCTATCCCTACCCCGCTTGAAACCATTCAAGGCCAACCTCTCACATGTACGAACTGGAGCATCCGTGCCCCTTCTCATCACATGCCCAAACCATCTCAGCCTCCCTTCCCGAATCTTATCCTCCATCGACGCCACTCCCACCTTGTCCCGAATAGTCTGATTCCTAACCCTGTCAGCCCTCGTGATACCACACATCCAACGCAACATCCTCATTTTTGTCATCTTCAACTTCTGGACGTGAGAATTCTTAACAGGCCAACACTCCGCGCCATACAACATAGTCGGCCGGAATGCAACTCTGTAGAATTTGCCTTTAAGCTTGGGAGGCACTTTCTTATCGCAAAGAATTCCTGAGGCGAGCCGCCATTTCAACCAACCCGCCCCAATACGGTGAGAGACATCCTCGTCAATCTCTCAATTCCCCTGAATCATAGACCCAAGGTACTTAAAACTATCCCTCTTACAAACCACGTGTGACTCCAACTTCACTACCACCTCGTCCTCTTGCCTCTTGTCACTAAACTTACACTCCAAGTACTCCGTCTTTGTCCTACTCAACTTGAAACCTTTAGTTTCTAGGGTTTGTCTCCAAACCTCCAACTTATCGTTAACACCTCGACGTGACTCATCAATCAAGACTACATCATCCGAAAAAAGCATACACCACGACACCTCACCTTGAATACTCCGTGTCAACACATCCATTACCACAGCGAATAAAATCGAACTCAGAGTTGAACCCTGGTGCAACCCAGTAAGTACCGAAAAATGCTCGGAATCCCCTCCCACAGTCCTTACCCGAGTCTTCGCCCCCTCGTACATGTCCTAGTCGAACGAATGTACGCCACAGGGACCCCCTCACCTCCAAGCATCTCCAAAGAACCTCCATAAGGACTTTGTCATACGCCTTTTCCAAGTCAATAAACACTATGTGCAGGTCCCTCTTCCTCTCCTCTCTCTATACTGCTCAACCAGTCTCCGTACTAGGTGAATTGCCTCAGTCGTCGAGCGACCAGGCATAAAACCAAACTTATTCTCCGAAATCGACACTATCTTTCTCAACCTCCGCTCCACCACCTTCTCCCAAATCTTCATTGTGTGACTCAACAACTTAATGCCTCGGTAGTTATTGCAACTCTAAATATCACCCTTGTTCTTATAAAGAGGAATCATCGTGCTCCATCTCCACACCTCGGGCATCTTAGCGGACTTAAAAATGTTGTTGAATAAGTAGGTCAACCACCTCAACCCCGTCCCGCTTGCAAACTTTCAAAAATCCACCGAAATCTCATCGGGCCCCCCCGTCGCCCTGCCTCTTAGCGTCTTGCAAATAGCCTCACAGACCTCCTCCACCTTAAAACGCCGACAATAGCAGAAATCTCTATATTCTTCAGTGTGCTCCAACTCCCCTATTACAATGCCTCTCTCCCCCTCATCGTTCAGAAGCCTATGAAAATACGACCGCCATCTTTTCTTAATAAGAACGTCATCTACCGAAACTCTGCCATCCTCCCCTTAATGCACTTAACCTGGTCTAGATCCCGTTACGCTCCCTAGCTTTGGCAAGCCTATACAGCCTCTTCTCCCCGCCCTTCTCCTTTAGTCCCTCATACAATCTCTCAAACGCTGTTGTCTTAGAAGCGGTGACTGCTAACGTAGCCTTCTTCCTAGCTAACTTGTACTCCTCTCTGCTCCCCCGTCTTTCCTCCCCCGTCTTTCCTCTTCATCCTTACTCTGAACCAACTTTACGTAAGCCGTCTTCTTCGACTCCACCTTCTTCTTAACTTCTTCATTCCACCACCAATCCCCCCGATGCCGGCCAGACCAACCCCTCGAGGCACCCAAAACCTCTCTAGTTGTCTCCTTGATGCAACTCGCAGCCGTATCCCACATACTATCCACGTCCCCCCTACATTCCCAAGCCCTCATCCCCTTCAGCCTCGCCCCCATCTCCAAAGCAGTAGCCGGGGTCAGGTCACCCCACCTGACAGGACGAAGGACGAAGGACGAAGGACGAAGGACGAAGGACGAAGGACGAAGGACGAAGGACGAAGGACGAAGGACGAAGGACGAAGGACGAAGGACGAAGGACGAAGGACGAAGGACGAAGGACGAAGGACGAAGGACGAAGGACGAAGGACGAAGGACGAAGGACGAAGGACGAAGGACGAAGGACGAAGGACCTGTAGGAACTTGGTTGCAACTTCAATAGAGAAAGAGTTGTTGCAGCGCAGCTTCAGTGGAGAAGTGAAGAAGAGAGATGTAGGTAAAAAAAATCCTAAAATTTTTAATCGGTCTTTTCTTAAACTTTTGACCCGTTTTTTTAATTTAAAAATTGCTCATAAAGAAATTCACTTCTAATCCTTTTTTTAATTTAAAAATTGCCCAAAAATAAAAAAAATCCATAATGCGATCGCATTGCATCGCATCACGCAACAGGGCTTGATGCACCCGCAATTCTTAGATTGCACCGCGACTCGCTGGGAGCCCGCATCACATCGCATTAGCGCATAATGCAATGATGCGGTCGCATCTCTAAACACTGCAACATAGTATCCTCACAAGAAGATATCAAGGCCTTGGAGTGCTGCAAAAGGTGCCATTTGTGTATAAATAACGAATTCTGAGGACATGACCCTAGATAGGAAGGTTTGGAGGACGCGGATTAGGGTAGAAGGTTAGTGCCTGTGGGTGGGTCGCAGTCAGTAGTTAGGAGAGCTTTGGGGTGGGGGTGCCTTTGGTTTGTTAGTACAGGGTATTACTGTGTGGGTGTTTCATTTCTATTGTGCCATCTTGTTTCATGCTCTATTATGAGTTTGCTTATTATTCTTTGTCTTGAGCCGGGGGTCTATCGGAAACAGCTTTGCTACCTCTCTGGAGGTAGTGGTATGGATTGCGTACATTTTACCCTCCCCAGACCTGTGTGGGAATACACTGGCTTTGTTGTTGTTGTTGTAGTTTCATTAGTTTAGATTTTTATGAAATAGTGCGTTACTCGTTGGTGAGTGATTAGCGAATATCCCTTCTATCTCTTTAGTGAACCCATTTGGATTTCCCTTTTTACGGATCCATTTGAGTTGAATTTCTTCTCCCTTGGAATGACTATCCATTCTTAATGATTATTTCTGTTTTCCCCTTGTCTAATTTCTTGTGTTATTCCTTTTGTCTTATCTTGTTTCTTTACTTGTCTATTTTAATTCCTTCCGTGTATTTGAGTTTGTGTCACTTTTTGTTTAAGAATTTGCAGATTTGTGATGCATAATAAAGCGTCACTGTCTTTTCCGTTTGTAAAGACTTTATTCCCGTCACTTATGTGATTATTTATTTTTCCCTCTTATATTTTTCTCAGAGAACAGTTTTCACATTTTAATTTTACTATATACTACCAACCGTTTCTTCTAGATATATTGTGGTTGTACCTTGGCTCAATGTTACAGCTGAATGGATATAGATGATTCATATTGCCCATCCCAACTAACTTTGAATTAATCGGAGTCTGATTGATATGTTATTTATTGTTATACAAAGAGGTTGTATCTACCTTTGTTTCAATCTCTTAATATATGAGATAAAAACCAGCAAAATCAGGAACAGCCAATCAGCCACAGAATTAGCTCATCCAAAAAACTGCATAACTAAATTGTGATGTATTCTTTCAAAATTGGTAATCAAATAATTAAATCTAGACAGGTCACGTCTTCTCATTTGGAGTTCGTTTTGTTTTCTAGTCAAAAACAGTTCTCAAAATAAAACATGCTGACTATAATATGAAGCTTTCTGTGTCGTGAATTTTGGTCTTCTTCTGCTTACCTTGCTCTTCTTCGATTACATGTTTCTCTCTCTAGTCTGGGACAAACATATGGTGAATCTTTACCTATTTATTGCAATAAACATGTGGAAATATATTTTGGCTAATTGATATGGACAAATTTGCAACGTTGTTACTCCAGGCAAGTATGCTGTTAATAGCCTCCCCCCCCCCCCCCCCCCCCCCCCCCAAAAAAAAAATAAAATAAAATAAAATAAAAGAGAAGATTGTTAAAAAGAAAGAAAGAATGAGGCTTCTTAAACTGAAAATTATAAATCAAAGACTTTTGAATTTCCGACACTATCTAAGTAATTGCTCTGGCCTGTGAAAATTGTATTGGATTAGTGTTCTACAAGTATGTTCGAAAATTGTTTTGATTGTGAGTTTCGTGAACTGAATGGCCAGGGAGCCTGAGATGCCGGTTACTGTTGAAAGATATTAGTTTGTTTCATCCTGGCATGGATTTGAATTTTCTTTTTGTTGCAGAGACGCAGCACCAGTTTAACCAGAGAGAGAGTGATTGGGGCTTCACGTCATTCATGCTTCTAAGTGACCTTTATGATCCTAATAAGGGATATCTTGTAAATGATAAAGTTGTTATTGAAGCTGATGTTGCTGTAAGGAAGGTAATTGATTACTGGACATATGACTCGAAGAAAGAGACAGGCTATGTTGGGCTTAAGAATCAGGGAGCTACTTGTTACATGAATTCTCTCCTACAAACCTTGTACCATATCCCCTACTTTAGAAAGGTTGGCATATGTTCTCAGTTTTTGTTAGTAAGTATATCTTTTGTATTGATTCTAGAATGTGATATCCTCAATATTGGTTTCGGTCCTTCCAGGCTGTGTATCATATGCCAACCACAGAGAATGACATGCCATCAGGGAGCATTCCATTGGCTCTGCAAAGTTTATTTTATAAGCTCCAATATAGTGATACCAGTGTGGCGACAAAAGAATTGACAAAATCTTTTGGATGGGATACATATGATTCATTCATGCAGCATGATGTGCAAGAACTAAACCGAGTGTTGTGTGAAAAGCTTGAAGACAAGATGAAGGTATGCTCATAAAATGACTAATGCAAACTTTGAAGATCTTATTAGAGCTTCTAATGATTGCCTTTGTCCAGGGTACTGTTGTGGAAGGGACAATTCAGAAGTTATTTGAGGGGCACCATATGAATTACATAGAATGTATTAATGTGGACTTCAAATCAACAAGAAAAGAGTCATTTTATGGTATGTATCAGGTTCGCTCCTTGGATCCTCAATGCCTGCTCATGGACTTATTTTTTGTATAAACTTCTGCAGATCTTCAGCTTGATGTCAAAGGCTGCCGCGATGTTTATGCTTCTTTTGACAAATATGTTGAAGTCGAACGCCTAGAAGGTGATAATAAGTACCAGGCTGAGGCACACGGTTTGCAGGTTCAGTACTCTTATCAATTAACAATAAGTTGATGGGCTTACTGTGGTTGAACGTCCTCATTTATACCAGTAAAGAATTTAAAAAGAAATTCAATTATTTGTTAAGGTCTTTTGTAGAAATTGAGAAGGATCTTACGATGATAATTTGTAATGGTCACACAAAACAATGGGAATTAGAAGTTTAATGAGAATTCAAATAGATCAGATTTTGAGTTTATTATTAACTAGCGGCTCTCTAAAACGTAAACAACCTGTATTCTTGTGAAAATGCAAAAAGAATATTGTCTTAACTGAATAGGCATATAATTTGTAGCCTAATTCTTCACGGTGGAGCGTGTTGGTCGTTCCCCTAATGTACATTAAAAATTCCAAATGGTTGAGGGTTAGTGTGTTTAAAACTAAAGGAGACATATTGTTTGATGGAATAATAAAGTACTATTAGTGGAAGCATCAAGCATCTTATTTGGAATTGTTTTCTGTGGGGGTGGGGCTAGGTTGGTGCTAAGCCATTATGCAGGTATCTAGAAGATACGTGAAATGCCCTTCCAGCATGTTGAATTTAAAGATACTTGAACTTAAAAACTATTGAGTAGAGAATGTCACAAAGGGCTTCCTTGAGCCAGCGACTGCATCTTATTTGTTGCCTTTTTTTCTGTATTTCATTGTGAATTTGGATGGCTGACCATTCTACTAAGAAAAAAACAGTTCATCTTAAAAAAATGAATGTGGATTGCTGTGTTGATTTCAGGATGCAAAAAAGGGTGTACTATTTATTGACTTCCCTCCAGTTCTCCAGCTTCAGTTAAAGAGGTTTGAATATGATTTCATGCGAGATACTATGGTTAAGGTTAGCAACGGTTTCTTCTTTCTGAGCTTGCTGTATAATGATTTCTACTACTATTTTTTTTCTTGGTGCATTTTCCCTTTGTAAAATGTGTTATTTCCAATATTTGGTTCAAGCATTTACCTTTGGCAAAAGAACTGGATACCTTTTGATACTGCTGGTTCACATAGCTCTTGGGTTGTTTCATGGCCTTCCTAGAGTGAGTGTTGTTCCCTATTTGCGGGTCTAAACATTTATGTTCAACAAAAGAGGTGTATTACTTCGATATTCTACTACATCATCCGAAATAATGGGGCAAAGAAAAGGAACTTGAAAATGAACCTGTCGTAAAGAATTAGAAATAAAGGTAAAAAACCAAGGTGGGATAGTTGTGGTCATGATTTTCTTGAAGTGCGAAACTGTATAGGATTTTCTAAAGCTCTATTTGGTAGTTGGAATATTTTCAGTTGAAGGTTTTCTTATTTTTAATTTGTCGAATGTGGACATAAATTTTTGGCTTTTCTAATAAAAGCT
Organism: Capsicum baccatum var. pendulum; assembly: GCA_030864225.1. NCBI lineage: Eukaryota > Viridiplantae > Streptophyta > Magnoliopsida > Solanales > Solanaceae > Capsicum > Capsicum baccatum. The sequence continues at coordinate 253,586,220 of CM061559.1, read as the reverse complement.
TTTCCATCAAAGGAAAGAAACCATGGGACATGATTTATTCTTCAATGCAACTCCTCTGCATGGATTTTTGATAAAACGTTGAATTGTCTCCTAAAACATTGTCTTGTCTCCTAAAACATTGTCTTGTTACTGACTATTAACTTCGTTTTCGACCAACAACCATCAACTCCCAAATCTTCTGTCCTGATCAGCTGCTGTCAATGTTTATTTGTCGATCTAAATTTTGAACATCAGAAAATGATTAACTGTAGCTTTAATTGTTAATGCATTCTCTGCCATGAAATATTTAGAAATATAGTTTAGATGGTCCTCCAAACTACATTTCTATGTGTTGTTTTATTCAACCCCATATTGTAGTGTCCAGGTTCTGACTTGTGACAATCTTTGCTCCAATGTTGCAGATAAATGACCGCTATGAATTTCCTCTAGAGCTCGACCTTGATAGGGAGGACGGAAAATATTTGTCTCCTGAAGCAGATAGGAGTGTCCGGAATCTTTATACACTTCATAGGTAAATTTAACTTTCTTTCATATGTGTATGTGCAGATAAACACACTGGCATGCATCCCAATGATTGTTTTTGTTTGAACTTATTTGTCTACTCAGGTTAGTATGAAATAAACCTGTCTTTTTCTTTGGTAAGCAAATTTATTGTATTCACATATAATCAAAAGCTAAGTTGGTGCTATTTATGCTTTTCAATTACATCTCTGAGACACACAGGACGAATCTTCACATCTTTCTGATTTGTCTGCATCCTTGTTATAAATCTCGCGAAAATAGAACAAGTTTGTCAAACATCTGCGCTTTATTCTATGCACTGTTCTTACCTCCCTTAAAATATCCGTGAAATCTCCAAGTTTCAGTGGTGTACGGTTCGGAACTTGGTGGTTAACACGCCCACCCTCTAACCTTCTCCACTTAAGTACCAGGCTTTTGTCTGCAGCAGGATTCGAGCCAACGACGTGAGCCTGACCCACGAATAATGCTGTGGGTTTTTGCCTCTAGACAAATCCCTGGGGGGTCAAAATATTAACTATTTCTTTCTGTTTATACATTCTGCATAATGCATATGTGAGCAGTGTGTTGCATCCCAAAACTTCCTTTACGGATTTTCAACCTCTCAATGGGGATAGACATTCATGATTGATCTTGGTCTTAAGTCTTTCTGTTAAAAAAACACATTTCACACCTCTTTTTCTATGTCATATGCACAAGGTTATTCACCAACTTATTCCATTTTCGGGCTTGAAGCTTTTATTACTTACCTTAATCCTTCCCATCTGTTGCTGGTGGGAGGTGGCAGGTATCCCGTGGAATTAGTCGAGGTGCGCGCAAGCTGGCTTGGACACCACGTTAGCGAAAAAAATAAATTACTTACCCCATTGGTTAACAGCAAGATCTAGAAAACTTTACTATGAGCCTGCTGCGTTTTCCCCTACTATGTGTTCTGGTCCAAAATACCCATGTAACATGGAGCAAACCCGTCTTACAAATAATTCCTAGTCCTCAAATCTGAACAATGCCTTTGCTATGGTTGCCCCATTATCTAGTTGGCAAGTGTATGGTGCGAAGCCTTCGGTATAACTCAACTATGCTTAATTCACAGACATCTGTTTTTGTGTTTTGTTGCTTCTTATAAACCATGTATACCACTAAGATCTGTTTGTTATTGATAAGATTCACTTTTTCTTTTATTTTTGTAGTTTTAAATCTTATATACTCCCTTCACCCTCTTTTTTTCAAAAAAATGAAGTTTCAATGTAATCTTATTTACTCCCTTCACTCTCTTTTCTTCAAAAAAAATAAAGTTTCAATGTACAGACCTTTCTGCGTGCTGTTGTTTAGCTTGTGTAGAGCTCAGCAGTTTCCATATCAAAATTATATTGGAAAGTTTGAAAGAATGAATCAATAAACTGCCATTTCGATCTATTAGATTGGCCTTTTAGGGCGTTGCTCATGTTCTGATATTTTGGGACATATGATTATGAGATTCCTAATAAACCAAACTGTTTCCTTTGTTTTGTTAGTAGTGTGATAGTATCTAGATGGGTGGCATCGTCTTTTATCTTTATACTAAGAGCATCACCTTGCTCTTCTTGGCAGTGTGTTGGTTCATAGCGGTGGTGTGCATGGTGGACATTATTATGCTTTCATCAGGCCAACACTGTCTGATCAATGGTATGTACTCTCTGTAAAACATTTTCTTCATTTCTGTTTCTATCTTTAAACATTTCCTGCAGGATCACAGGGCAGTAGGAAAAAATTTCTGCATCCTCTTGTACTGTCATACAGATGGAGTGAATTGATGTGATAATGTAATTTGAGCTCTGATTGAATGTGATTATTTGATTCTATGTTAGGTATAAGTTTGATGATGAACGGGTGACAAAAGAAGACCTTAAGAGGGCTCTAGAGGAACAATATGGTGGAGAGGAGGAGGTATACATCTCTAACAGAACATCTCAATTGTGTCTTACTGTTTCATGTGTTGATTCTTGCTTACTTTTGCTTTTACAGTTGCCACAGACAAATCCTGGCTTTAACAATACTCCCTTTAAGTTTACAAAATACTCCAACGCTTACATGCTTGTTTATATACGTGAGAGTGACAAGGATAAAATAATCTGTGATGTCGGTGAGAAGGACATTGCGGAACACCTAAGGGTATGTTTTCAATAAATTTCCACGGAAAAAATAGATTTTCTGCACTTGATATTTAGTTCGCCGTGATAAAGCTTTTTGTTTCATTTTAGATAAGGTTGAAGAAAGAACAAGAAGAGAAGGAGGACAAGAGAAGATACAAAGCACAAGCCCACCTTTATACAATTATCAAGGTCATTGTCAAATGGCTTAAGTGTCCGATATTAAGTTTTTCTCCTTGAATATGCTGTGTTAATCTACTCGTATGTAGGTTGCACGTGACGAGGATCTTAGAGAACAGATTGGTAAGGAGATTTATTTTGATCTTGTTGATCATGACAAAGTTCGTAGCTTTCGAATCCAGAAACAGATGCCTTTTAACCTTTTCAAGGTACTATTTACTTTTTATAATTGTTATTGCTTAGTTTGGACTCAAGTAGCACATCCTGTGATTCAATTAAATTTAACCCTTATGTCACTCCTAACTTAAATATGTAGATAACGTAAATGATCTTCTCACTTTTTAAAAGTACGAGAATACATGTAATCATCTCACTTGTTAGCATCAGTAAAAGACTTGTATAGACTCATTTGGAGGAGGGGGTCAGAGGAGAGATGAGATTGAGATAGAGAGAAGGAGAGAGTAGCAGGTCCTTTTTTGAATTGATATTCATCAGAATAGCAGGTGGTACTAGTCCTTTGCGTGAAAGGGGTAGCCGCTTTGAAGGAAGTTAATCAGTCACACCCGGGTTAAAATCCTAGTAGATAGAGGATATGCACTGTGGGGAACAACCTTTCTACTTCTTTATAGGTAGAGGTATGGACTGCGTACATCTTACCCTCCCCAGACCTCACTATGTGGGAATACACTGGGTTTGTTGTTGTTGTTGTTGTAGAGGATATGCACTGTCAAGGTAGCACACATGTTATGGCGGATTGCTTTAAAATTGTTTAGCATCCGGTCAAAAATGCTACTGTCAATGAGCTGCTAGTCCGTTGGGCATTCAAAAGGTTAAGGGGAGAAGCAGACATCCCCTTAGTTCTATTGGACGATTTGGAGATAAGGGAGAGCTTCTGAAGTGGTTGAAAAGTCTTTTGGGAAAAATACAGGATCTTCTTGTTTACAGTAAATTTAACGCACCAACACGATTCTGGTTAGTATGCACAATTGGGGTTGTCTATTCTTTTGCATCCAGGGCTTTTCAATGAGTCATACAATTGTTTATTTATCCCAAGTAAAAATGAAGTGCCTAGATGCTAGAAGAGAAGCTAGTAATAAATGAGCAAGGGATGGAAGTGGCTTGCCATTATGCTCCAGATGTTCTCTATGTGGCAAGGGATCTGAGGCCATCAATCATCTTTTCATCCATTTTGGAGCCACTGACCAGTTGTGGCAATTGTTTCTTTGTATGAAAGGAATTAAGTGGGTTATGCAAAGTCCACAAGAGACATTTAAAATGCTGGAACAGCATATGGGGGTGGGGTGGGGGTGGGGGTGGGGGGAGTGAAGCAGAGTAATTGGTGGAGCTCATCCCTGCATGTATATGGTGGTCATTGTGGAAGGAAAGGAATTTAAGGTGTTATGTAGTCCTAAACCTTAAGTTACGATGAATGATTTGTTGTTACTTTTTCTGGTGTAAAGAACTTCTGGAGGATGTAGAGGCTTTAGTAGATATCATTGAATCCTTGTAAGCTCTACTAGGATATTTCTTTTTTCGGGCTTTACAATTTGTTCTGTTATTGTGGTTTTAGCACAGCCTTTGTGCTGGAAACTTTAATAATATACTGTTACCTTCTGAAAAAAATTGAGCAAGGTATGATTTCCAAAGTGCAAGAGATTATGGGCCTCAGGTGCATGTCACCCAGTAACTTTAAGACTTTCAGATGCTCGTTTTTTGTTCCCTTTGACTGCTTTAAGAGTATCATTCTGAAGTTTTTTTTGGTCATAATGGTAACATTTTATTATCAGCAGTGCTGGCCACTGTAATTTCACAAGGCTTCTAAAAAGTCTAGTGTGGAGTCAGCCTCCTCCATACACAATCTTTTAAACCAAAAATTTAAGTTCAAAATACAATTCATCTTAATCTTCTGGATTGAATTACTCTTTTCTTCAAAATCTGCTATTCATTTTCCTCCATATGGTCAATCAGATACAATCTGGATAGCCTCCACCATTTCTTCTGCGTGACGGTGCTCCCTGCTTGGTCCCAGGCAATCAATCGCTCAAAAGTGTTCCCAGGCATCACCCGTTTAGTGGATGAAAAGATGTCTCTTGTTCTCATTTGTGGCTTTGCATAAGAGCATCTGGAGCTCAGATGCAATCCACTCTCCAAGGTTTCTGATGAATGGGACGGGATTTTTTAGCTACTAGACAAGTAAAGTAGTTTACTTCGTAAGGAACTTCGACCTTCCAGGGCCAATTTGTCTCCCGTTGACCATCACTTCCAAAATAAGCATTTACTCCTTGACAGTGTAAATTTTCTTACCCCCTGCACTTCCAAATCATGGTGTCTTCAACTTCAGAGGTATCCTCCTTGCTCCTATAGTTTGCAGAAAGTAAGTCAACTTATCCATTTCCCAGTCATTGAGTCCTCTTTTGAGAGTGAAATTCCAACCATTTAGATACCTAAATTCGCTGCTGGTAGCTCTGGCCTTGAGGCTCTTCTAAATGTCAGGAGAATTTTTTTTAAGGTTGCTGTCCAATCCAAAGGTCAGACCAGAAAGGCAGTTCTACCATTTCCAGGAGAGATCTCAAAATTTCTTGCAGTCTTCCTAGTGAGCTTTGATGGACTTCCAGATGCTTACTCATCGGGTGTGGTGACTGGTTTAGTGCACCAGTTGCTGTCTTCTCCATATTTCTGGTTGATGACCTGCCTCCATAGACTGTTCTCTTCCATGGCTTATCTCCATGACCACTTGCTCAGCAAGCATTTGTTGCAATTTCAGTTTTTTGATGGCCATGCCTCCATTTCTTTTGCTCTTTATAACAATACTCCATTACAACCTTGCTTGTCTGAATTTCCCTGCCACGCGAGCTTTCTCCTCAAGCTGTCCAATCTCTTCTCAGCCTTGGAAGGGATGGCTGGATGGGAAATGGTGACATAACATAGGTTGATAATGTTTTGCCCTTGGAGAGAGTGTTGTACTTTCCAGATGGTGAGTTCATTCTCAAATTTGTATAAAACCTCATTCCATATTTCCAATGCTTTGTTGTTAGAGCCCAAAGCCAGATCAAATACTTGGTAGGTAGAGAACCTCACATCACAGGATACAACCTGTTTTTTTTTTCCAGTTCACTTGAAGCCTTGAAGTTCTGACACCCCTTCAAGCAGGATCATAATTATCCTGAGGTTTAGCACATTTCTTTGTTGGCCTTACATAGAACAACAAGAGTATCATTAGCATACAGCAAATGGGCGATGACCATGCTGTTTGCTTGTCTGCTCTTCACTTCGAAACCCCTGATTAAGCCACTAAACACTGTCCTATCCATCATATTGTGGAGTCCTTCCATAGCAATAATAATCAAGAAAGGTGACAGGGATCACCTTGCCTTAATCACCTACGAGAGGGGGAAGAAACCTTCTGGGCTTCCATTCACAAGAATGGGAAACTTGACATTGCTGAGGCAGAGTCTAATCAGTTCATCCATTTGGTATTAAAACATGTTTCTTAGGATGTTAATAAGGAAATCCCAATTCACATGGTAAAAAGCTTTTTGGACAGTTACAAAGAAGGCCAAGCTCCTTGCTCTTCAGTTTGGAATCTGCACACTCATTAAGAGCTGCATTCATGATCTGCCTGCCTTGAATGAAAGCCCTTTGTTGTTTGCTCACCAATTTGTCCACTGCCTTCCTCAATGTCTATGCCACAAGTTGGAGATAATCTTGTAAACACTGCCCATTAGCTGATAAGCTTGAAATCCTTGAGTTCTTTTGCTCCATTCTTCTTGGGAATTACCTCTTCCCTTTTCTCTTTTGTTTTATTCTCTTCCTTATTATACATCACTTCCTAACAAATTTAATCCCCTGTGAACCTGTTGTTTCTATCATTTAATTCCTTGTTAATGACCTTTCTTCAAAAAATGAGGATGTAAATGTGATCTGTGGAATTGAATCAGGAAGCGGAGTTATTTTTGTTGAGGATGACCTTCCATCTGGTGTACACAATCTCTGAGTTACTAATTTTGTGTGCAGTGTCTGTACATATCTTTGGTATATTAAATGGTCTTCCAGTTTCTTGGATACTCTCGCTTTGTGTTTGACCATACTATCCATTGCTGCAGGAGGAGGTTGCAAAAGAATTGGGTATCCCAGTTCAATTTCAGCGATTTTGGATTTGGGCAAAGCGGCAAAATCACACTTACCGGCCCAATCGTCCATTAACTCCGCAGGAGGAACTACAATCAGTGAGTCCTTATATCTTTCTCATTCCCATACTTGGTCTTTTTGGTATTTGTTGTGGCGGTATGTGTTAAACAATTAATGTGATGCGTCATTTATATTTTGGTCATCTTGTATACTTGCTTTAGTATGTGTGTGGGATTTTCAGTTCTGGTGCTTAAAACATTTGAATATAATATCTTTAATGTTTTAAATTGATGAACTCTAGAAGGTATTCTTGTACCTTGCATGATGTTTTAGTTCATACATTCTCTTAATCTCTTCTGCCGTCCAACAAAAACACTTGTGATTTATTTACTCCTATGATTCTTTATAATAATTAATTCCTCCTTTTTTACTTTCTTGAACGATGTATACTGTTGTATAAGGCAATCATCTGCAAGTGCAGGTTGGTCAGTTGAGGGAAGTTTCCAACAAGACCAACAATGCCGAGTTAAAATTATTTTTGGAAGTGGAATGTGGCCTGGTACCTTCCTTAACTCTCTTATAGATTATAAATTGCCATGTATTACTCTGCTTTGTTGACAGGTGTTTTTTGCCTTAGATTCTACTTTTCTTTACCTTTAACTCATTTAACATTTCAGGATCTCATTCCTGGCCCTCCACCTGACAAAAGTAAAGATGATATACTCCTTTTCTTTAAGTTTTATGATCCTGAGAAAGAAGAGCTCCGGTAAGTTATCTGCTCTTAAAGGAGTCCACATGGCAGATATATTCTTGTGGCAAGGTCTAACAATGAGATTTATTCCAATTTTGTATTTCCAGTTATGTTGGTAGGTTTTTTGTGAAGGGTACTAGTAAGCCAATTGAAATACTCCCAAAACTTAATGAATTGGCTGGATTTGCTTCTGACCAAGAAATTGAACTTTTTGAGGTGTGTTATTGTTGCTTCTCTGTTATTGATGGACTTATTTTTCTTATTGATGTCATTGATTGAGTTGACATGAGAATTTGGTCTTCTTCCGTTGCAGGAAATAAAATTTGAACCTTCTGTCATGTGCGAAAGACTAGACAGAAAGGCTTCATTTCGATTTAGCCAGGTTTTTATCCTTTCTGTTTTCCCTGCTCAATTGCTGAAAGCTTTTATCTTCTCAGATTTAGATTTGCTTTGCTGACTTATTTTTACAGATAGAAGATGGGGATATTATATGCTTTCAGAAGAAAGCTTCTCCTGAAGTTGAAGAACAAGTCCGATTTCCAGATGTTCCTTCATATCTGGAGTATGTCAAAAATCGCCAGGTGAATCCCTATAGGGCTCCAGTTTCTGCTAGCCTGCTGATGCTATTTTTTATTTTAATGTTATTTCTGATCCTTCATTTTTCGGGTTTATGGTTCTCTGTGGTGGTGCAAGGGAAGCAACTCTCGAAACTTCCTTGGGTCTTTGCCTTGACAAGTTGCATCATTGTTGTTACTGTATCTGCAACATTTTCTTCACCTCTCGTTTAATTTGTGCTATGCATGTGCACACCATGACAAGTTGCATCATTTGTTGTTACTGTATCTGCAACATTTTTTTCATCTCTTCTCCTTTAATATGTGTTATGCATGTGCACACCATACACCTGGCTCTTTATTTTCATTTCCTCCAATTTTGATTCCTCATATTTGAGTTTATTATTTACAGATTGTCCATTTCAGAGCGCTGGAGAAACCGAAGGAGGATGATTTCTGTCTGGAGTTGTGAGTTCATTTGATACCTTTATCCTACATTTACGTGCACAGTAGGGGAGGCAAACAGGCGGGTCGAAAATGAGGGCTGAAAGTAGATAAAATATCCAACCCGCTCATATTTGATATGGATAAAAATGGGTAAACCAAGTAACCAACGAATAATATTGATTATCCATTGCTTCTTATTATGTAAAGAACCAAGTACTCCAGATTACAAGCATTTTTTCTTCTTTTTCTCCTTTTAGGATGTGTTTTGTATGAATGAAAATGTTTTCGTGATTTCCTTGGAATTTTTTTTGGAGAATAAGTGGTTTTGAGTTGCGGTTGGGTCTCAACTATGTGTTAGGAGTCGGGTATTGGTTTATTTTGGGAGTCAGGTCTGGGTCGATGTCATGATTTGGGTCTCAAGTCGGTGTTGGGATTTGGGTCTTGGGATGGGGATGGGAATCAGGTTCCAGTGTCGAGCCAGGGTCAGGATTTGCTTCTTGGGTCGGTGTTGGGATTTGGATCTTAGAATCGGGTCTCGGGTTTGGTCAAGGGCCGATAGGGATGGCAAACAGGCAGGTCGAAAATGAGTCTGGTGACAAACAATTTTAAAACTTATGCGGGGCAGATGAAAATGAAATAAATAGATATGCGCGGTGTGTGTGTGTGTGTGTGAAATTTTTGCAGATTAAGATCAACCCACACTGCGCCATTTCCATCCCTAGGGTCAGGAGTTGGGTCTTGGTTGCGTTCTAGGGCGTAGTCGGGTCTTGGGTCTATTCATAGTTGGGATTGGGTGTCCCTGGTTCTCAGGTCCGAAGTTTGATCCCATGTTTGGACCCGTTTCGGGGTTGTGAGGTTTACGGAAGGTTTTGAAAGACAAGTTCATTTGAAAAATATTTTCCAAAATATTTAAGCCAAACAAACATGAGAAAAATGGAAAATATTTTCTTCATACCAAACACACCCTTAAGAACTTATTAATAATAAGTGTACTTTGCAGAGGTTCCTACACCCCTACATACTTTTAAGGGGAAGTGCAATTAGTGGATACCAATGGGTTATCCATATTTTATGATGGATAATATGGGTTTAACCATATTTGACCCACTTTTAAATGATTGGAAACCCAATCCATTTAAAATGGGTTGAATCGAGCGGATAACCATAAATTTTTACCCATTTTGCCACCCCTAGTGCAGAGCATTTGCTTCTGATACATCTGTTACCAATTACCATCTTTTTGTTGGTAAAATTATAGAGCAAAAAGTGATACGTATGATGAAGTAGTGGAGAGAGTGGCACAGCGGCTTGGTGTGGATGATCCATCCAAAATTAGGCTTACTCCTCATAACTGCTACTCGCAGCAACCCAAGCCCAACCCCATCAAATATCGGTCTGTGGATCATCTGGTAGACATGCTTATCCATTACAATCAGGTTTGTTAACATGAATCGATGCTAGCACGTGGTGACTTTTAATGTTCTACTCATCATAAAAATGACGTTATTTTGGTAGGATGTGATGTGTCTGGACTAACCACGTCTCAATTTCTTCCTTTTCTTTTGGTGGTGATAGATCTCTGATATTCTGTATTATGAAGTTTTGGACATACCTCTTCCAGAATTACAGTGTCTGAAGACGCTCAAAGTTGCCTTCCATCATTCTACGAAGGATGAGGTCTGTTTAAAATGGCAAAAACATATTTATTCCATCAGAGTGTTACCTCTCCTCATTACATTTTTTTTCATCCCTTTCAGATTGAAATTCTGAATGTAAGATTGCCTAAGCAGAGTACCGTGGGGGATGTTCTTAATGAAATCAAATCAAAGGTATGGATAGGTGTTCATAAAACCTTAATTGCAGTTGTGTCTCTGAAAAGAGGATGAAAGCAATTTTCGCACCCTTCATAATAAAATAAGCAGTTTCCTTGTGGTAGATTTCTGATGTCTAAATGATTCCATGTTTTTTAAGTTGATTTATGCATCGTTACTGTTAATGTCGTTTGATGGATTTGTTGCCTACATTATACCAGTGAGTTCTTTTCTGCTTCTTTCGATAATACCTTTTTTCAAAAATCCCCAATCAGATATTCATATTTTGCTCCTCAAGTGTCAAATTGGCCATTTTTCCGTGCGAGATTTGTCTGTTGAAAAATCAAATTTAGAGATGTGGCAGTGACTTGAGAAAAAAAGTTACCAAATTTTGCTTTTCAATTTATCTGAACATACTTGAATATACAAAAATCACTTGTTGACATGGGGAATCGGCAATCTTTTTGTGATTTTTGTGTCTTCAGGAATGACTATCTTCCTTCCTTTTTCCATCCAGGGGAGTTCTCTCTTTCCTATCAGATTATCTTGTTTAAAACCATTAATAAAGGATGGAAGGATGTGCACCCTAATGTATGTTTGTTGTTGGTGTATATGTTATGAAGAAAATCATTTTTTGTGACTTTCTTAAGGATGTGAGAGATTTAGATCTGTCATGTATATTGTGGACCGATGTTATTTCTCTAATGTTTTCTGTTCAATGGTGGCTTTCATTTATGGTATGCAAATATAACTACTGGCATATGGTGTTCTGCAACAGGTAGAATTGTCCCATCCAAATTCAGAGCTTAGATTACTCGAGGTCTTCTATCACAAAATTTATAAGGTGAGGATTCATAATATAAGTTCAACACTTATATCCTAATATAAGTTCAATATCTTTGACCTTTATTGGAATCTGTAAATATGACTTCTAGCACAGCCTTTGTGTGCTCTTGACTAATACAGTTGTTATCTTTTTTAAAAAATACTTTTGTCCTTTGTTAGACTTGTGGTGACATTTTAGTTTGATAGTTAACTTACATTTCAAGACTTGCTCTGCTAGCTTATGTGTTCTCTTTGTTTGTATGTATCTGATCCACCTTTCGTTGCCATCACTAATCTGCAGATCTTTCCTCTCAGTGAGAAGATTGAGAATATAAATGACCAGTATTGGACATTGCGGGCAGAGGAAGTAAGTTTTCTAGTTGTTGGATGGCTGATTTCTTCTTCTTTTTTAACCTCTTCTCTCTTCCTCATCTCCTTTTGATCCTTTTGCCTTTTTTAAAAAAAGTTGCCGAGGTTTTGAAGTTTAAGAAGAGATTTGATTGCATATCCGCTTCCTTTCCCTACCCTCTTTCATAAAGGATAATCTAGGATCTGGGCTTTCATTTGATTGCTATGCTTTCCTGTTTCAGCTTTAATTGTTAAAGGTGTCTTCTGTTCCATTAACCTTTCTGCTTTAGACAGTTGATTCTGGACAATTGATGATGATATTCTGTGGTGTATGTTGTTCCACCGGCCTATTTGTAAGACCCCATTTATTTTAACTTTTTGTAGATACCAGAGGAGGAGAAAAAGCTTGGTCCCCATAATCGACTAATTCATGTTTATCATTTTACAAAAGAGACTCCCCAAAATCAAATGGTATTACAAATATTCTTGATTGATTGTTACTGATATACTGCCATCTGACGTTAAGATTAGTAATTGGATTGGTTTTCAACAGCAAGTGCAGAATTTTGGAGAACCTTTCTTTCTGGTCATCCATGAAGGTGAAACTTTAGCAGAAATTAAAGTCCGCATTCAAAAGAAATTGCAGGTTTCAGATGAGGAGTTCTCTAAGGTACAGTGCTTGAGCATAAAGCTTTTGCAGCAAATGGAACATTCTTCCATACTTTTTAGCATTATGATTTATATTTTAAAGGCTTATGTTCGACTTAGGGGTTGACTCTAATTTTTTGATGGCTAGTGGAAATTTGCATTTTTATCATTGGGACGCCCAGAATACCTTCAGGACTCGGACATTGTATCCAGCCGTTTTCAGGTAGTGTTTTGATGTTATCGTGTACTCCCCCTTGAAGTTCATCGTGGGCTTCCTTTTATGTTTGTGGGTCAGCTATAGTTGCGTCTTCTTGTTTCTGCTCAAGCTGAAGATGCTTGTATCCTGATGCAGAGGAGAGATGTTTATGGTGCTTGGGAGCAGTACCTTGGATTGGAGCATGCAGATAATACATCTAAGAGGCCATATGTTAATCAGGTAGATTCTCTAAATTTTACTGGAAGTCACCTTCTAGTTATCAGTTTAAACATACAAGTGGTTCAATCATGGTATCATAATTTGGCTCCTCCTAAAGGCTGTTAATTATTATAATATTTGATCTGACTGGAATATATATATTATGCTCTTTTAATCCTCAAAACCTGGTTTATATTGTTTTACTTCTATCACTGAGTGCTTTTTAATGTTTGAGGAGCTTTTAGGGTCAAGTTAGATTTACTTTATCTTTACTACAGTTCTTGTAGGCCTTGCAGTGTGTTCCTTGTTAATGGCTACATTTTCTTCACTGTTAAGCTTCTTTGTACTTGGATTTGCTGCACTTGAGCCAAGGGTCTTTCGGAAACAGCCTCTCTACCCCCATGAGGTAGTGGTAAGGTCTGCATACTCTCTACCCTCACAGAACTCACTTGTGGGATTTCACTGGGTATGTTATTATGTTGTTGTTACTATAGTTCTAGTGACTAGATTGTGAACTAGATCTTGCTATGTCGCAAGGTACTTGTTTTGTAGATTACAACAATATAATTCCGTGTTTCTCTGGACCTTCTCTTTTGGCTGCGCGTGATCAGATATTAGATGTGATTTATGTTTCCATTTTTCACGATGACATTAGTCACTGACTAGTTACATGTATAGTACGAAAAACGATTAGCTTAATAGTTACTGAAGAGTTTAACACTTTGAGCTGCTAATTTCCTGACAATGTTGGTCATTATATGTTAAAAGAAACCTCTATTATGCTTTAATACTCGACTCTGAAATTGCAGAACCGTCACACATTTGAAAAGCCAGTCAAGATATACAACTGAAAGAGGTTGGTGATATTCCAGATGGGCCTTGGTTGTGGTGTTCACTCCTCACAAGCTAGAAGGGAGACATGTAAAAGAGTTTGTAGCGCTATGACATGATGATTAGTAGAAGGCAGAGAGGAGATTAGCATGAATATTGTTTTCATATAGGGGATTTTACCACCTTTGTTTCCTCTTGTTGATTTGGTCAGATTTTGCAGGCTATAAGTTTTCCCTTCGATTTGGTTTGGGAAGGGGGGTTTGTTTCTCTGTAGCTTAGTTAGGATGCGCGCTGCAGTTTCTGCCCTTGCCTTCAGCTATTTCTCTGCTGATGGTTGGGTCTTTTTGACATTGTCTTCTGCATAATTTATTCTGCATATAAGATTTTGGTTGAAGGGAATGTATAGTTGATATAGCAGCCTGGTGCGTTCTGGACTTGTATTATCTGTTACTTCTTTTCCAATTTCCCATTCCTCTTGTGGTTGTATTTAATGTCGTACGAGTGGGGGATGGATCTGTAAAATTTCTTTCAATAGCATTGGTATATGTTTCTATGTTCATTCTGTCGTTTTTACTGTGTCGTTTAGTATGGCAGAAATGACTTGAGCCTGCATACAGTTTTTGAATGTGAACAATTTATTTATTGGCCATCCTTTTCGTTTCTTTTGTTAATGTAAGTCTGCAGGAGTTGGGAGAACAATATTCCTGTGAGAACATTCATTTAGTCATAGAAGCAACCATGACTGGTAAAATGGATTGGATGGAAATTATTTGTTTGCTTAGAGCTATTTGTGAATGATGCTTAGCCTGCCTAGGTATTACTTTTTTCTTTTCTTGAAGTACTTCTAACAATTTGGTTGTGGCAATGAGTGAACTTTGCCGCACTGTTATCTTTGGTCAGTTTACTGTGGCCACAGTAACCTCTGCAAAATACTTGGAAGACGATACATTCCTCCAGCTGATAAACGTTTCCATGATGCTACGTGCTCTGAGACAATACCTAACTTCGGTTCTAATTTGAAGACGTTATCTTCATGCTCTATGGCGCGGAATTCTATTTCTTCAGTTTTAGGTCCTTGGAGTCGTAATTACGATTAATCTAGTAGCGTTCTTACTTCTTAGTTGGTACCATTTTGAGTAAAAGCCTTTCTAAACATGATTTGGCGTCTGTATCCCATTTAGCCAAACTTTTCTCTCTATACATTGTTTCTAATACTCATTTTATAATACATAAGGTTAGTTTTATATATGGTCACTAATCGTTACCTATTTGTACCAACAAAGTAACAGCGTTAAGTTTGCCATTGTAGCCACTGAAATGACGTTGATTTCTAAAAGATCAGGGCTATTCGAATTTCAAATTCTTATTATTCTGTTTTTTTCTGCAATTATGTTAAAATATAGATAGGAAAAATACTTATATTATCTGTGTTTTAACATATTTTGGAGAAAAAACATAGTTACTTTTAAGCATATTAAAGCCACAAGGCCTCCACCTCGTCTCAGCCCAGTCCCATTTATGGAATTTGGACTCCAAAGCCCATAATGCATCATTCATTTCCAGCCCGTATCTCTACGGTTATGGGCCCAGCGACTTTCCTGGGCTTAGCCAGCCAGGAGATTGCTTAAAGCCCATTTACGTCGTCATGTGGTCCGATTGTTTATCAGGCCACAAATTGACCCCTTACCCAAGAGCAATAAAATACTTGCGCCAACCGATGTGGCATGTCACTTCATATGATTTTAAAAAAAAAAAAATCAAGTTTGCTAGGTTGAACATTTTGTTATTATATATATACACATTGTAAATTGAGTAGGTAGGAAAAGAAGATACCAATACTTCTTTTATAATAACCGTGGCATGTGGACTAGCTTATGTGCATCTCAACTACTTTTATGAAATACTCGCCACCTCCCACCAGCAATAAGTATTGGTAACTCTGCTACTGAGGCTAGAAAAGATGAGATGAAATCACCGACGACTTGTCTCAGCTAAAATTTAAATCTGACACCTCATGATGCTCAACACACTTCATTGACCACTACACCATGCCCTTAGTATGCAAAAGAATCCACCAACGCTCTGGAATCCACCAATATTGTGATAAGTCATGACTTTTCAGCTTTATTATTATTAAAATAATTAGTTCTTTTCAAGAACTATTTTTTTTTTACACTTAGTTGGACAACAGATTACATATTTGTTGCCTTAGATAATATAATATATATTTTTTTAAAAAATAAATTATCTTCATGACATCCAAATTCTCTGACTTTTTAAGTATATAAAAGCAGATTTAAAAGCACAACTGTTCACCTCCATTTATTAATGACAATCTTGATTACTGTAAAAAGTTATGACTTAATTAAATTAAGCTATATTGTGATAAGTCATGATTTTTTTCAGCTTTATTATTATTAAAATAATTAGTTCTTTCCAGGAACTGTTATTTTTTTACACTAAGTTGGACAACAGATCATATATCTGTTGCATCAGATAAATCATCTGTTACAACAGATATATCATCCGTTGCAATAAATAGATAACCTGTTGCATCAAATAATATATCTGTTGCAACATATAATATATATTTTAAAAATAAATTATCTTCATGACATCCAAATTTTCTAACTTTTTAATAATACAAATTAATAAAGCAGATTTAAAGGCACAATTGTTCACCTCCATTTATTAATGACATTCTTGATTACTATATAAAGTTATGACTTAATTAAATTGAGCAATATTGTGATAAGTCATGACTTTTAGCTTTATTATTATTAAAATAATTATTTTTTTCCAGGAACCTTTTTTTTACACTGAGTTGGACAACAGATTATATATCTGCTGCATCAGATAATATAATATATTTTTTAAAATAAATAAATTATCTTCATGACATCCAAATTTTCTGACTTTTTAATTATATAAATTAATAAAGCAGATTTAAAGGAAGAATTGTTCACCTCCATTTATTAATGACATTCTTAATTACTGTAAAAAGTTATGACTTAATTAAATTAAGCAATATTGTGATAAGTCATGACTTTTCAGCTTTATTATTATTATTAAAATAATTAGTTCTTTCCAAAAACTATTTTTTTACACTGAGTTGGACAATAGATTATATATCTGTTGTATCAGATAATATATCTGATGCAATATATTATATATATATTAAAAAAAAAGCTTCATGACTTCCAAATTTTCTGACTTCTTAATTATATAAATTAATAAAGCACCTTCATTTATTAATGACATTCTTGATTACTGTAAAAAATTATGACTTAATTAAATTAAGCAATATTATGATAAGTCATGACTTTTCAACTTTATTATTATTAAAATAATTAGTTTTTTCAAGAACCATTTTTTACACTGAGTTGGAAAACAAATTATATATCTGTTGCATCAGATAATATATCTGATGCAACATATAATATATATTTAAGAAAAAGAAATTATTTTTATGACATCCAAATTTTCTGGCTTTTTAATTATATAAATTAATAAAGCAGATTTAAAGGCACAACTGTTCACCTCCATTTATTAATGACATTCTTGATTACTGTAAAGTCGGGCACCATCGGGGGAATTGGTGGTGGAATGAAGAAGTGGAGAAGAAAGTGGGGACCAAGAAAGAGGAGTATGCTAAGTTGGTTGAGAGTAAGGACGAAGAAGAGAAGCGGGTAAACAGGAAGGAGTACAAGCTAGCTAGGAAAGAGGCTAAGTCAGCTGTCACGGCAGCTAAGACGACCGCTTTTGAGAGCTTGTATGCAGGGTTACAGGGGAAAGGAGAGGAGAAAAAGTTGTTTAGAATCGCTAAGGCTAGGGAGAGGAAGGGGCGTGACCTCGACCAGGTGAGGTGCATTAAGGGGGAGGACGGTAGAGTGTTGGTGGAGGACGGCCACATTAAGGATAGATGGCAGTCGTACTTTCATAGGCTCTTGAATGACGAAGGGGATAGAGCTATTGAGTTAGGGGAACTGGAGCACTCAGAGGAGTGTCGGGATTTTAGTTATTGTAGACGTTTTAGGGTAGAAGAGGTTAGAGAGGCTGTTCGCAGGATGCGAAGGGGTAGGGCGACGGGGCCGGATGAGATACCGGTGGAGTTTTGGAAGTTCGTTGGAGAGGCTGGTGTAAGGTGGTTGACTGGATTGTTCAACGAAATCTTCAAGACGACAACGATGCCCGATGCTTGGAGGTAGAGTACCATGATCCCTCTCTATAAGAATAAGGGGGACATCCAGAGTTGCAATAACTATAGGGGGATTAAGTTATTGAGTCACTCTATGAAGATTTGGGAGAGAGTGGTCGAGGTGAGGCTGAGACGGATATTGTCTATTTCGGAAAACCAGTTTGGGTTTATGCCTGGACGCTCGACGACGGAGGCAATTCACCTGGTACGGAGGCTGGTGGAACAGTATAGGGAAAGGAAGAAGGACCTGCACATGGTGTTTATCGACCTGGAGAAGGCATACGACAAAGTCCCCAGAGAGGTGCTTTGGAGGTGCTTGGAGATGAGTGGAGTCCCGCAGGCATATATCAGAGCAATTAAGGACATGTATGAGGGAGCGAAAACTCAGGTGAGGACGGCGGGAGGAGACTCAGAGCATTTCACCGTCTTGACAGGATTGCATCAGGGATCTACTCTTAGTCCCTTTTTGTTTGCTTTGGTGATGGATGTGTTGACGCAGCGTATTCAAGGGGAGGTGCCGTGGTGTATGCTTTTTGCAGACGATATAGTTCTGATTGATGAGACTCGAGGGGGTGTGAATGATAAATTAAAGGTGTGGAGACAAACTCTTGAGTCTAAAGGGTTCAGGTTGAGCAGAAGCAAGACAGAGTATTTGGAATGCAAGTTTAATGACGTGAGGCTGGAGGATGAGGTGGTAGTGAAGCTGAAATCACAGGTGGTATGTAAGAGGGTTTTCTTGCAAGTTGGATCATAGAGAAAGCTTTTGTTCAACTAAATTGGTCATATGTTATCTCTAAGTTAAGGAAAATAGGGTCTTCTGATAGGTGTATCAAATAGATCAAGTTCAATATCTCCACAGTCAAGCTTTTAGTGTTGGTTAACAGATCTCTAGTGGGATTTGAAGATTCCGAGACAGGGAGCTTTCTCACCATTCATCTTCATCTAACTATGGATGGACTTAACAAAATATAGGATGAAGTAGTCCAAATGAATTGGTTGAAAGGTCTGAGGTTAGTAGGGACAAATTAGTGTAAAACCATCTCTTAAAGTAGTCCTTTTCATTCTGTGGTTTGCTTCATGATTTTCAATCAATTCATGAATGAAATGGTATCTATCTTCTATTTCTTGCTCTGAATTTCTGAAGTGTGAGGCTATAAATACTTAGAAGCTCCATTTTCTATTTTAGGTTGTGTGACTTAGATGAAATTACTAAGTGCAACCATAGGCAGAGTTATGGGGTGCAAGGGGGTTTGTCCAAATACGCTTAGCCATAAATTTTGTTTATGTATATATAATATATGTTAAATCTCCTTGGATTCTTACCGTTTCTACTTCTTTATATTTTGAATTCCGTTAGAAAAAATTCTGCCTCCTAACCAGGTACAACAAACTAAAATAGGTTGTGTTTATAGTTAGGATTCTTTGTTTAATAGATTGATAGAACAGAAGTTGCATGATCGAATTCTCAACAAACATAAGCAAATTGATGTCTATAAATACTTGGTTGGCTTTAATGTACTGTAGGAAATCGTAGTTAAGAAGAGTATGGAGAAAGAATAGGTGGCTTCTTGCTCTAATCCTAAGTTTTGAGATTTGAATCTTCTAAATGTTTATTTAGCTATTTTGATATTATCTCAAATAGCACAAAGCTAACAGATTGTTGCACTTTGTTCTCATTCAATATTCAGTTGTGATATAATTTAATAATAATTGATCTTATTGATATTGAAGGGGTTACAGCTGTATATATAGAGAGCTGAAGAATAACTAATTACAGAATAACCCAGATGTATTTAATAATTATATATGTAGTCTATTATCCCCCCGCAAGCTGATCAGCGGTAACGAGGGGCAGCTTGGAGCAGAGATACTGAAAAGGCTGTAATGGAAGAGGCTTGGTGAGAATATCAGCAAGCTGGTCAGTAGATGGGACATAGTGCGTGGCCATCGTTCCTGCAAGTACCTCATCGCGAACAAAGTGACAGTCGGACCCAACATGCTTCATACGATCATGAAGGACTGGATTTTTGGTAACACAAATAGTGGACTGATTGTCACAATAAATCTGTGGTTTCGTCGGGGGAATGCCAAGTGCATCTGTAAGGTATCGTAACCACATGGCTTCAGCAACACCCGCAGCCATGGCACGATATTCTGCTTCTGTGGAGGAACGGGACACTCGCGTTTGCTTCTTGGTGCACCAGGAAATCAGATTCGGTCCCATCATAACAATATATCCAGTAGTGGACTTCCGATCATCTTTGTCGTTAGCCCAATCCGAATCAGAAAAAACAGATATATCAAACGAGCCCTTTTGAAATAAAATTCCACATTGAAGAGTACCTTTAAGATAGCGCAAAATGCGTTTCAAGGCCTGAAAGTGTTGTTCTGTGGGAGCATGCATTGATTGAGAGACTCGATTGACTGCATATTGGATGTCCGGACGAGTAACAGCAAGATAATGAAGTCCACCGACGAGGCTCCAATATAGTGTAGGATCGACAAAGGGAGTATTCAGCCCTGGGGATTGGCGGACTGCCATGGGAGTGACCGCGGGTTTGCAGTCTGTCATTCCAGCTCGATTTAGAAGTTCAAGGGTATGTTTTGTCTGATGCATCAATATGGTTCCCGATTTGCGGATGAGTTCGAGGCCAAGAAAGAACTCCAGAGGACCGAGGTCCTTAAGTTTGAAGTCACGATGCATAGCCTCAGTAATTTCAGTGATGAGTGATGACGAGCTGCCTGTAATAACAATATCATCCACATAGATAAGAATGATGACTGTCCCTCGAGAACAGTGAAGGGTGAAGAGGCTGTTGTCATGATGGTAGGTGCGAAAACCAAGACTCTGCAGAAAAGTAGAGAGGCGTGTGTACCAAGCACGTGGGGCCTGTTTCAGGCCATACAATGATTTGCGAAGCTTGCAAACATAGTGAGGACGGTTGGGATTAACATATCCCGGTGGCTGAACCATATAGATGTCTTCCTCAAGATGACCATGAAGAAAGGCATTGCTGACGTCTAACTGATGAAGCGGCCAATCATAGTGAAGAGCAAGAGACAAGACCAGACGAATAGTCTGTTGCTTAACAACAGGGCTGAAGGTCTCCTTATAATCCACACCATACTCCTGATGATACCCTTTTGCAACCAGACGTGCTTTATAGCGAGAAAGAGATCCATCTGAATTTCGTTTGATGCGAAACACCCATTTGCACCCAATAGACTTTCGGTTACTAGGCAGAGGTACCAAATCCCATGTACGTTGTTCATTCAGAGCCTGAAATTCCTCATCCATAGCTTGGCACCAGAAACTATTTTTGGAGGCTTGGTTGTAGGTAGTAGGCTCAGTGATGGGATGTGCATCAAAGGGTATTTGAGTGTGGTAGACTTTGGGTTTGAAGGTACCGGCCTTGGCTCGGGTTGTCATAGGGTGAGTGTTGAGTGGAGGGTGATTAGGAAGGGGTGGTGGAGTTGTATGATGTGTGGACGGGGGTTGGGTGGGGCTGCCGTGGGAGCTGGGATGTGCAGCGGTGGATGGGGTGGCTGTATGTGTGTTAGGAGTATGATGTAGGGAAGTGGTGGGTTGTGTGGCAGTCGGCTGGGTGTTCGGGTGAGGGGTTTGGGGGTTCGGGTGGGTGGGTGGTTGGTTCGAGTGGGTAGTGGCGTAGTGGGGGTACCGGGTTAGGTGCCGAGTGAGCCGGAGCATGAGCGTGTGAAAAGGACGGAAATAATGGCACAATGCCAAGTGGATTGGGGGAGTATGGAGTAGAGGAAAGACTTGTGTAAGGAAATTGTTCCTCCACAAAACGAACATGACGGGAAACATATGTTTTCTGAGATACAGGATCGAAACATTTGTAACCTTTGATAGTGGGATGATAGCCTAGAAAGACACAAGGGGTGGACCGAGGTTGAAGTTTATGTTGAGTGTGTGGACGCAACCAGGGATAAACCAGACACCCAAACGGGCGGAGATGGATGTAGTCGGGTGGATGATTGTAGAGACGGGCATATGGAGTGGAGTTGGAGAGAGTGTGAGTGGGCATGCGATTTATGAGGTAGTTGGCAGTAGCAAGGGCATCAACCCAAAAGGAAACAGGTAAGGTGGAATCATGGAGGAGTGCAACAACTGTTTCTATTAGGTGACGGTGTTTGCGCTCAGCAACGCCATTTTGTTCAGGGGTATATGGACATGAAGTGTGATGAAGAGCCCCTAGACTTTGAAGAAAAACACCAAATGCATTGTTGACAAATTCTTTGCCATTGTCACTTCGAAAAATTTTGATTTTGGCATTAAATTGATTTTGAACCATTCGGTCAAAGTTGACAAAAACAGTATAAGCTTCGGATTTAAATTTCAGAGGATAAAGCCAAGTGAATTTACTGTAATCATCAACAAAACAGATATAATAATGAAAACCTTGAACAGAAGGAACTGAGGTTGGACCCCAAACATCAGAATGAATTAATTGAAATGGCGCAGTGGCCTTGTGTTCAGACAGTGAAAAAGGTAAACGACAAGATTTAGACACTGAACAGGACTCGCAATGTAATTTCCTTGAAAAATTAAAACCTAAGGAAGATAAAATGGATTTGGTGATGGCGGATGATGGGTGCCCAAGCCGGCGATGCCAGGTGGACGAGAGAATGGCTTGACTCACAACAGACGGAGACCTGGATGGAAGAGTGTATAGCCCATGCTCACAGCGGCCCGTGTACCGCACCCGGTTCGTGGTATTGTCCACTATCTAGAAATTGGTGTCATTAAAAATGAGGGTGCAGTTATTTTCTTTAGTAAAGCGATAAACAGATAAAAGATTGGATGTGAGGGAAGGGACGTGGTGAAGGGTTGAGAGATGAAATTTACCATTTGGGGTATAGACATACCCAGAGCCGGTGTTTGTGATGGGAAGAGATTGACCATTGCCTACTGTAATAGTTTCTGAGCCATGATACGGATGAGGAGCTTGAAGTTGTGAATAATCCGACGTCACATGGGTGTTAGCACCTGTGTCTAGATACCAATCGCCAGATTGAGCGTTTGTGGACGCATGCATCGCCCTTAATCCGCCGGACTGGCGATTTACATTCTGCGAGTCATCATAACGATACCAGCAATTAGCCGCAGAATGGCCCCGTTTAGCACAAATTTGGCACGTCGGAAGATCTCGTGTGGGCCCCCGCTGGTTTCCTCATCCCTGTCCGCGGCCTGACTGGAAGCCGTCCCTCGGTGGAGGCCCGCCTCTGCCTTGCTGCCCAGCGTTCCGACGGTCACCGCCGCCGCTGCCTCGCCCTTGGTTACGGCCATGCTCACCGCGACCCCTGGCCGAGCCCCCGCTGCCATCCGAGTAAAGAGCCGTGACGCCAGGGGTGGAACTGGCTTCTCCGAGCAGTAATTTGTGTTCCATGTCTAGATTCAATTCTTCTGCATTAAGCCATCCAGACAGTTGATTCAGAGTGATTTCGACAGGTGAGAGGCGAATATGCTGTTTGAGAGAGGAATAGCCAGACGGAAGACCACGTATCACGACATTCACCACGTCTCGTTCAGGAATAATCTCGTTCACAGCATCTAGGTCAGACAGAATAGAGGCCACATCATCAAGGTATTGAGTCATCGTCTTCGTTCCCTTCCGAAGAGTATGCAATCTGTCACGCAACTGAAAAATATGAGCCGTGGACACAGAGTTGTACCTTGTGGCTAGTGCGTCCCAAAGTGAAGCCGATGTGAGAAAACCCCGGGCGTGTTTGTGCACAGAGGGGCTAATAACGGCGAGAAGACAGGCTCGGATCTGAGTGTCTACGATCATCCACGGAAGGTAGTCGGGATTTGGGAGCATGACGCCGTCCTCCTCGGCTGTCTCGGGCGGCGGCTTCTCCGCACCGTCAATCCATCCGAGCAACAAGTTGGCTGCGAGGGCGGTGCGGACGTTAAGTGCCCAGGCCGGGTAGTTGTTGTCAGATAATTTTTCGGGGATGAGATTGTGGAGATTCCTGAGCAGTAATTTTACTCCAGACGGTAAATTTGACAGAGGATCAACAACCTTGTCCATGGCGCCGACCTACGGCGGAGGAGGGAGGCCGTGCGGCGTGGTGTAGACGGTGGCGGCGGCGCACACACGTCGGAAAAGAGGAGAGATTAGGGTTTGGGCGGAAGAAGAAACCCTAGCTTTGATACCATGATATAATTTAATAATAATTGATCTTATTGATATTGAAGGGGTTACAGCTGTATATATAGAGAGCTGAAGAATAACTAATTACAGAATAACCCAGATGTATTTAATAATTATATATGTAGTCTATTAAGTTGCACCAGTGTTTTTTTATTTGTGAGGAAAAAGTCAAAAGATTATTAAAAAAAAAGAAAAGGGTTTGAACAATGAGAACGTCCTTACTCCTAACAAAGTCGTGAAGGTACGGTTGAAGCATGAGTGAAAAATTCAGATTGATTACTGTAAATAATTGACTAAGTAGTTCCTTTGCTTGGATAAAAGATGTTATGGGGTTAAACAATACAACAATATATATTCTAGACAAATTTGAGGGCTAAGAACATGTTATGTTTGTTATTTCTCTTAGAAATCTGAAATGCTTCGCCATGGGAGATATCATTTTTGTTGTAAAGGGACTCATGGTGTAAATTTTTCACGCATTTGCTCATCTGTGTAAGCGCGGGGATGATCTCTGTGGGTTTTAATGTCTTGATTTATGTTTTGTTTCGATTTTTCTTTTGGACTTATTGTCTTCCTATCAAATGTTGAATTGTGTATTTTGTAGCATACTATTATAAAAGAAAAGTCATTTGCCTCGGTAACTATTAAAAGTAAAAGACATATAGAGATGGCAAATCGAGAATATAAGCTTATTAACTCCCCGTCTTTGCTATATATTCCTTCAATATGTCTTTTGCTTCTTAGGTTCCTACTTAATTCATTTGGTCTGTTCACTTTGGAAACTAATACTGTTATCATTTGTGGCTTCTATTCTTTCCATATTCATGTCAAACTCTTCCTTCACAAGCTTTCTAGGTGATACTACAAACTCTGTAAATTTATAATTACTTTATGTAAGCCTCTATTTATAGTAGTAATTACTTTATTTTTTAAATTTATAATCTAATATTATTATCGTTAAATTCAGAATCGATATCTGTAATTCATAAAGAATTTTTGTCAAACTCTGTCAGAAAATAATTGAGACTGACCACTTAGCCAAGAGTAGAATGAGAGAATATGGTTAGACGATGCGGTTGGTGGCCCGAGTAGGTATGGATATGCTTATGGCTTTCCCCAATGAGCTTTTCGTGAATTTCATTCGAAACTTAAAGGCCTCAGTATTTCCCATGATGATGAATCAAGGGATATGATTTTGGCTTTGAAGCAGCAAATAGCTGAGCTATCTGGTGAAGCTAAGGCCTCGCATGCTAGGGAAAGGCAAAGCTGGAATATAAAGTACATGCAAGAATGAAGGCCCAATTCGATGCACTACTTGCTTCGGGAGGATTCCCCCTTGTCCCGATGATGTAGCACGCCCTCCTCGACCTCCCCAGTCTCTACCTATTTCACATGAAGTATATGATCGATACAAAGATATAACTAAGGAGCCCAACAACGATGAAGATGATGAGGATTACTATGTGGACAATACACCACTGCGTTGTTAAAGTTGAATATTGTGTTAGATAATCTACACTATATACTTTATGGTGCGTTATTTGAATTATTAAGTGCTTTTGAATGCATTAAAATTTTAAAGTAGTCTGAACCATAATATTGTTAAATAACGTATGACTTGTATGTTTTGTTCGTTCAATTTCAAGGTATTTAAATTTAATTTATATTTAGTGGATATTGGATTATATTTACTTGTATTTGTTGTAGTTTGATTGATTGGTGGGAGTTCTTGGAGCTCGATTTAATTGATTATATTATATATATTATTGAATTGAACTAAAATGGCAGTTATTTGCAAAAGTTGTCATTGCCACCATCTTTTTATTTTTGCAGAAAAGAGACCACATGAGATTGCTATTTCATATTTTTATTTTTCAAAAAATGAACAAAAGCGATTTAATGAGGTCTCTTTTTCACAATTTAATTTTCCACATGCCTAAATAAGAGACTGCAAGAGGTCGCTTATATTTTAAATAAATTATTTACAATTAAAATTAAAAAAGAAAAAAGGCTCAAATATGCCACTGAACTATCAGAAATGACTCATTTATGAGTTGGGCTCATTCATGCCATTGCCCTTATAAAACCGGTTCATCCATGCCATTACTTTTTAACGATGGTTTTTAAAAAACCACCTTGCTACATGGCCTCTTATTAGAGGTCCACGTCATTTTAAAAATTTTTTTTTTTTTTTTTTTGTGGATCCATTAAAAAAATTTTAATGTGTTTTTTTGCACAATTATGACAAAGTGATATTTTTAATGGCTCTTAACTATTTAACCATTAAGATCCATAACTTGAATAGGTATATATTACTAGAAATGACAATTAAAAAATAGATGTGAAGATATTATTTGAAATTGAGCCGAGGGTTTATCGGAAATAACTTCTCTATTGCACTTCAGAGTAGTGGTACGATTGTGTGTGTTCTACCCTCTTCATACCGCACTTTATAAAAATACATGGAATATGTTGTTATAAAATATAAATACAATGATTAATTGCATGTACTAAAAATATATTCTTTATTTCTTTGTATGACTAGTTGGACAACCATTGTATCACTATATTAAGATCAACGAATACATATGTAATTGTGTATCAACAAAACTTCTCTTTTTTTTTTCTTTTTTCATTTTTTTTCTACGATACATGGTCACTATTATCGAGTTATTTCAGTTCTAAATTATAATTTAAATTCAGATATATTAGAGTTGTGTTGGAAAATTCTGATCATTACAAAATTCTACCAGATTGTAGCCTACATGCACATTAATTTCTATATTTGAAACTTAAAGACGTGGATTTTAGAACAAAGGAAAAAAATTTCATAAAAGATTATTAAAAAGTAAAATTTAAACAAACAAATATGTGTATATATTGACGTAGCTTCTTAAAAGAAAGAATACAAGAACAGTAGACAATGATAAAATTAATTTTTTTCGTTTTCACAGTCTCTAAAATACAAGGAGAACATGAAGAGATTAAACATTATTTACTGAAGCGTATTTAGGTGGAAATTATCGGGTTCACGTGAATCTATGTTCGTCTTTCTAGATCATATATAGCACTGTTATATATATATATATATATATATATATATATATATATATATATATATATATATATATATATATATATATATATATAAAATACTTAAATATAGTCGTACCACTACTCTGAAGCGCAATAGAGAAGTTATTTCCGATAAACCCTCGGCTCAATTTCAAATAATATCTTCACAATTATTTTTTAATTGTCATTTCTAGTAATATATACCTATTCAAGTTATGACTCTTAATGGTTAAATAGTTAAGAGCGATTAAAAATATCACTTTGTCATAATTGTGCAAAAAAAAAAAAATTAAATTTTTTTTAATGGATCCACAAAAAAAAAAAAATTAAAAATGACGTGGACCTTTAATAAGAGGCCACGTGGCAAGGCAGTTTTTTAAAAACCAGCGTTAAAAAGTAATGGCATGGATGAACCGGTTTTATAACGGCGACAGCATCAATGAGCCCAACTTTTAAAGGATGACATAAATGAGTCATTTCAGTGGCATATTTGAGTCTTTTACCATTAAAAAATAATAGTCACCTCATGAGGTGTCTTTTAACTAAAAGAAAAAATTAAAATAGAGACCTTATGAGGTCTCTTTTAATAAAATAATAGTAATTAGTATAAAAAATAATTTAGAGACCTTACGAAGTCTCTTTTTGAAAAATTCAATAACCTAGTGACCTCATGAGTCCTTTTATAAAAGGCGACCTATGTTTTAGAGACCGTCCATTGAGATCGCTTTGGAAGTCATTTATGAGGTCTCTTTTTTAAGTCGCTTTTTACAGCTTTTTTAGTAATGATGTTCAATTAAGTAGGCATTTGACTATGAATATTATTCGCAATATTTCGAAATACGTTCTTACT
Source organism: Capsicum baccatum var. pendulum (assembly GCA_030864225.1). Lineage (NCBI taxonomy): Eukaryota > Viridiplantae > Streptophyta > Magnoliopsida > Solanales > Solanaceae > Capsicum > Capsicum baccatum. The sequence goes on along the minus strand of CM061559.1, from coordinate 253,558,335 downwards.
TTTATTTCTAGAATACTTATTTGATCATAAATATTTTGAAGTGTGTATTCATAATATTTGAGTTTTTGAAAAAAAAACAAACTATTTTTTATTCACTTTTTGCATCTTTTAATTTACTTTTTTTTTAAATCTATTTTTTTTTATAAAAGTCTAAATTATTAAAATTTATTTTCACTTTTTGTATTACTTAACTTCAAAAATATTCCATTTCCAAAATGCTCCCTCCGTTTTATTTTAGTTGACCCTTTTTCTAAAAATATTTGTTTCAATTTAGTTGTTCCTTTGATGAAATCAAGAGGATTTCATTATGTTCTTTCAATATCTTTCTCAACATTAAATGATTAAACAAAGTGTATTTATTTAAATTCATATTTTCAATGCATAATTAATATGGTTATTTTAGTAAAATAAGTCTCTATTAAATAATTTCTTAAGGGGTATGTCAAGTCAATAAGGACCAACTAAAACGAAATGGAGGGAGTACTATATCCAAACATAACTCCAACTTTATTTGGATTTTAATAATATCAAATAAAGTAATTATGTTTTTAATTCTCACGGTCAAACGATCCTAAATGAAACCCTTTGTATGAACCGGTGACAGCGCCAGAAATTTGATAAAAGTGTGTAAATTTTATTTCCAACTATGTTAAGAGTGTATAAAATTAAATATACACTCATTATGGTTAACATTTAACATCTATTCACCATATTTGGTGGCTCCGCCATATTTGTATCATAGGAATATTCTATCGAGTACTTAAATATTTTCTTATTTGGACTTTCTGTCGTTCGGCTTAACATTGTTCCAATTAATGTGGCTTTTTTCTGAACTGGTGATCAAAATGAGATTAAATAAGTAGAAAGTGACTAAAATAAGCTAAATTTTTAATGAGTAATCAAAATAGACTTCAAGGAACTTTTTATTCGGATTTGTATAACCTTTTTAATAAAGCCGTTAACCAGTTGAACAGCGTAAAAAAAATAAAACGGAATAAAAAACTGCATTTTATAGTTCGAAAGTTTTTCTAGCGTTTTGTTAAAAAAAAATAAAGTAAAACAGTGTAAAAAGGTCCGAATTGTAATTCAGTGCTTTTGTTTTCGTTTTATGTTATTTTTAAAAAAAAAAAAAAAACGCAAAATTGCCCACGATTTGTAACTCGGAACTATTACTTCCGGACAAGTGAGGCTTGCTCAAGTGGTTGAGCACCTCCACCTTCAACCGGTAGGTTGAGGGTTCGAGTCACGCTGGAGGGGAAGTGTGGGAACACTATTGATCCTCCTGGGGGGGAAAGAAAAAAAAAAAAAAAAAAAACTATTACTTCCGTTTAGTATTACATATGAATTTAAATTTGGTGCACTGTCAGATATATTTTTTTTACACCATCGGGTTACTTTTACCTACCGTAGCAGGCCATCCATTTAACTGTCGTAGCAGGTCATCCATTTATCAGGTAAAATTGTAAAAATGAATGATCTGCTACGACAGTTAAAAGTCACATGATGATGTAAAAAGAAAATAGGTACACCAAACTTAAACTCATTACATATTTTTTAAACGCTCAGCTTGGCGCCAACTTTGTTCTGATTTGTTAAAGAACAAAGAGAAGCATTTTAATCAAGCATGCGTATGCAAAAGTGGTTATTTTGTCATCAGTCAGCATAAACATCTCATATATTAGGTTCATGAATAAAACAAGCATGATTAGCTAGATGCTTCAGAAAAGTACACCATAATTTGTATGTGAAGGTTGTTGCTTGTGTGTTATATCTCAATGGCAACACCCTAATAGATATAATGTCGTACCACATTTAAAACATAAAGTTTTAAAAACCAAAGAATTATTAATTATATTTAGGAGATGGATCTGTTGGTCTCACTAAATTAGAATTACGAGTAAGTTTAAATAAACTATTGCTAGAAAATGGCAGTTTAAAAAATCAGATAAACTCATTGACTATCTTTTTTTTCCGGTATACTAATTAAATGCCAAAGGTTTCAAAGGAAAAAAAAACTGCTTGTTATGATGTGGTACTCTAATATTTTTAAGTATCTGGTGGATAGTCGGTTATGATGTTTTGGTTATATTTTTATTATACAAGCAAATTTTTTAAAAGTGTAGAATTTGAATTTGCATTTCTTTCTCTTAAAATATTAATCGAAAAAAATATCAATAAGAGGTTGAATAATTGCAGGAGGATATATTTATATTTTTAGGCTTAATATTTTACTTGGGCTTGGAGTGAATCTTTTTAGCTTTAATTTGATTATGTTATGGTGGTTCACTTTACAATTTTGAGCAATTCTTTATGTTGATATTTAGCTATTATTACAGGTGATATGAAGGAATGTCAATATTGTTCGAAAATCAACAGACAGAAGAATTCGAGAAAGACAGAGGGACCAAATTACCAAATGCAATATTAGTGTGCAAATAGCTAAGAAAAAGAAAGCTTCCTTTCCAAATGATTGCTCATTTTTTAATTTTAAAAGATCAAAAAAAAAAAATCCTCTATTTTTTTTTTTTTTTGCATTTCATTACCTCATTAATTCTCAATATAATTACACCACTATTAAAAAAAGAATTGCTACTAATCTCAAAAGTCACATGACTTGTACTTAAAATCTCAAAAGGTTGTAGAAATACAAGCAAAAATGTTTGAATAATGTAACATGAATGCAGGAAAGGAATGAAGAGCACTTAGAACGTTGAAACACACAGGGATCATTATATTTCTTAACAATCCTGATTCTTGTGTACTACTTTAGCAGAAGAAATAATCTTATGAGTGTGATTAATTGATGTTTTGATTGATGTAAAGGTATGTTTTATTTTTCATGCATAAAGTCTTATACTTAGAATTTTTATTTTATATTTGTGTATACATCTTTATATTTTGGTATATGCATAGTTGAAGAAAATTATGATCTTTACTTATATCTTATTTCTTATGAATTTACTCTTGTGAGTTTATTTGTTGATTTATGAATTCAAATACATTAAAATTATTGGGTTACATTCTTTTCATTTGTGCCGATAACTATATAATTAAAGACTTATTATTTTTTTTCGAAAGAACTTTCAGTATAGATTTGATAGTATAAGAAATAATAATTTCAAAATCAAAAGGTAAAATTATTTTATCTTGTATGTAATCTCTCTCTATAAATTACATATTAAATCTCTAACTATATGAATTACATTTTAAATCTCTAACTATATGAATTACATATTAAATTTATTCATTTCTTTATTTGTAAAGATAGAAGTTATAAAAGAGAAAAAAGATAAATGTGAATAGTGACTTTAGAAGCATGCCACATCAATAATTTCATACCCTTCCTTATATATATATATATATATATATATATATATATATATATATATATATATATATATATATAAGTCACTATTCACATTTATCTTTTTTTCTCTTTTATAACTTTTATCTTTATAAATAAAGAAATGAATATATTAAAATGTAATTTAATTCAATATGTATTCATTGCTAACCCAAAAATGGTACATTTAAACTGCTACTATTTTTTCTAATCAATATTAGCGTGATTTGTTTTTCCAGTGACTTTCTCCTTTCTTAAAAGTCACCTTTCTAAAGATAAATTTATTTTATCTTGTATTTAATCTCTCTCTCTATATGTGTGTGTATGTATAAAAAGGAAGGATATGAAGTTGATGATGTGCATACTTCTAAAGCCGCTATTCATATTTATTTATTTTCTCATTTTTTTTCTATTATATAACTTTTATCTTTATAAATAAATAAATGAATAAATTTAATATGTAATTCAATTCATTGTGTATTAATTGCTAAATCAAAAACGGTACATTTAACCTGCTACCATTTCTTTCTAATCAATACAAATATGACTTCTTCTTTTTCAGTAACTTTCTTCTTTTTAATGGAGTATTAACAAAATTATGTGTCTTTTCCTACTTTCTTATTTAAAGACACACTATAAATATCAAATTAAAGAGTTAGAATTATAATGAAAATATATACAAACATAAGAACATCCTTCTTTTTATTAGTTAAGCAAATAGATTTTGTGCCTTTTTTCATATCGATAATGGAGAGATAAACAATTGAAAATCAAGAAGAAATGTCAGTCAATTGATCAATACAGAAATATCATCCTTCTTTGTGGTTCGATCCTTCTTCGAATTTCACATGTAAAAATTTTAATACAACGAATTGCCTTTTATGAACTTTTGTTACTTTGTTTTTGTGGATTCATAATTTGTATCCCAACTATGTGTTTCAAATTGTCATAATTGAGGGAGATTATGCTTTTCTAGATGCTCGAAGTAGATATTTTGTTAAGATTTTATTATTGAATTTATGCATTTTTTTGTGGGTACTCTCTCTCTCTCTCTCTCTCTCTCTCTATATATATATATATATATATATATATATATATATATATATATATATATATATATATATATATATATATATATATATATATATATATATATTCTCAGTTTTGTAATCAATCTAATAGATACTCAAATTTTTTTGTATTAATTATTTTTTTCCTTTGATTTAATAAGATAGAAAAAATTTTCTTTCATATATTTAATGGAATTATATATAGGTAATTATTTCTTCTAAACATATAATTTGATATTGTAACCCTTTTTTATTTTATAATAGGATATAAATTCATTAATTAAAAAAATGTAGGATTTCAAAATGGTGAAAGAATTTTAATTTATACTTCTTTATTTGATAGGGATTGAACATATTAATGAGAGATTTACTATTTTCGATAATGACTACTTTTTTTATGTGAACTAACTATTATTTTTCTTGACCGCTCTTCGCTTTTGATGAACTAATTTTTTGTTAAAACAAACTATTTTCTTCATTCTTTCGTTCTAATTATGTTAAAAATATTTAAAATACATTATTAGAGAAATTGTAAATTTTTGTATTAAAAAGTCCAAAGTTAACAAGAGATCAACCAAGATTTTCCTCCACTAAGTAGCATCTTCTCACCTTCTACAACTTTTTAAGTAACAAATTTTTGATATATATTGTATGTCGAAAATATATTGTTGTCATTATAATTAAATTGTTTATATATGATTACATTAATGTAATTTAACCACATTTATTTTTCAAAGTTGGAAAATTTGTGGCTTTGACTATAGCTATATATATATTTTGTTCTCCATTTAAAAAATTATAATGTAAAGTATTTCAAATATGACATGATCATAATTCATAATGAAATTTATTTTTTAATTATTGGTTATTACAACTTTTTCAAAAGTACCTATAAAATGTTATGAAATTTGGTCCATATTTTTAAAATTGTATATTCATGTTGATGGTCAATCGTAATTCTTATTAGGTGGTAATAAATTTAATAAATAATTAAGTAAATAAATTATGACCCGCGAAGTGCGGACATATTCACTAGTAAAGGGATAATGAAGTTTTATACTAATAAAATCCCATACCACTATAGCTAGTAGCTTCACAACTTCCTCCACTCATCTCTACAACAAATGTACTATGAGACTAGGTAATAAAAAGTGACATAGATGTTACAAAAGAGCTCAGAATAGTTTTGGGGTGTAACATTGTGGTTGTTCCTATCCTTTTTAGTCAAACGATTTTGTACCTATCCTTTCTAAGAGAAAGGTGTTCCCGATGTTGACTTATGAGTTTTTTTTTTCTTTCTATGTGGATAAATAAAGTTCAATTTGGATCAATCAATTTTTGCCTATTAGTCCATTATTATGGGCATGTATATAGATCTTCTTAGGTCTTATTTGACTATCCACAAAAGAGTTTTCAGCAGCCTTTGAGAGAGAAATACAACATATTTTCGCACTAAAATTTCAACAACAGTAGTCAAATTTAAATTGCAATTTCCGTTTTGTTTCTTGTCCTATTGAGCTGATTTTTGACAAGATTGTTCCTCTCATCTCAATCTTTGATTAGGAACTGACAGGATTAGATTTGGCAGCCCGTAGCTTCTATTTTTAATCCGTGAATAGTAGTTACATTTTTTGTGTTTTTGCTCCTTATTATTCTCTAGTTTTGGTGCAATCTTGTTATATTATTGCTCATTGTTTGACACTTGTTTTGTGGCCAATTTTGGAGAACAATATTGTAACTCTTGGTGATTATAGTGGAGGTTTCGGTCCCGTGATTTTTTTAATCTTCACATCAAAGGATTTTCCACATAAATTTGGTGTCTCATGTGATAGGTTTTATTTTTGTCTTATCGTATTTACGTGACTGATTTATTTACTATCTTATTACCATTATGCTTGGGTTTGTTTGTTTCTTCTTGATTCAAATTGAAAGGGAAAGTTTAGACTTGGGTATTCTTCTGCTGCTACCTTGTCGTCCACTTGACAGTGTCTGGTCTCTTTCCCAATAAAGTGGTATCAGAGCATTGATTGTTATTGATTGTCGATTTGAATAATGGAGGCAAATATGAGCAAAATGGTGTGTTTGAATGGAAGTAATTATCATACATGAAAATGCAAGATGAAAGATCTTTTGTTTGTCAAGAAAATGCATTTGCCTGTGTTTGCATCTACTAAACCTCAATCCATGACAGATGAGAATTGGAAATTTGAGCACCTACAGGTTTGTGGTTATATCAGACATGGGTTGAAGATAATGTTAGAAACCATATTTTGAATGAGACACATGCAATAAGTTTGTGGGACAAGCTCGAGACAATTTATGCTTCGAAGACTGATAATAACAAGTTGTTCCTGCTTAAGCAATTGATGAATATCAGGAATAAAAAGTGCAGTCCTATTTCTAATCACATAAATGATTTTCAGGATGTCTTTGACCAGCTGTCTGGAATGAGTGTAAAGTTCGATAAAGAAATTCAGGGACTTTGGCTTCTTAATACTCTACCAGATTCTTGAGAAACTCTTTGAGTTTCTTTAACTAATTCTACTCCTAGTGGCGTTGTAACTATGGAATCTGCTAAGAATATTGTCTTAAATAAAGAAATGAGAAGAAGATCTCATGCCTCATCTTCTTTATCTTCACACTCTGATATTTTGGTTACTGAAGAAAGAGAGAGAGAAACAAGTCCAGAGGCCCAAATAATAAAGATAAAAGTAGAAGCAAGTCGAGATCCAAATTCAAAAATTTTACATGTGACTATTGCAACAAAAAGGGGCATATCATGAAATATTGTTACAAGCATAAGAGAGATACGAGATGGTAAAAGAAAGAAGGTGATAATAAAAATTATGTTGCTATTATTGCTAATGATGATCTTCTTGTTGCTTATAGTGAGAATGCCATTAATCTTGGTCATGATGAGTCTAGCTGGTTTGTGGATTCTGATGCTACTTTTCATGTTACGCCAAAGAAGGAATTATTTTCTTCTTATACTCCAGGTAATTTTGGGATGCTGAAAATGGGAAATAATGATGAAGTTAAAGTACTTGGTATTGGTACTGTTTGTTTGGAAAGTAACAATGGTTCCAAACTAGTTCTCAATAATGTCAAACATGCTCTAGATGTACGCTTGAGTCTGATTTTTATAGGTAACCTTGGTGATGAGGGTTTTGATAACACCCTTGGTGTTGGCCAGTAGAATCTTACTAGAGGTTCGATGATTGTGGCTCGAAGTGATAAATTATCTAATAAGTATGTATTTTAGGGCTCCATTTCTAGAGGCTTAGTAAACTTGATAAAGAATAATACTTCATTAGATTTATTGCATAGAAGGTTGATTCATATGAGTGATAAGGGAATTAATAGTTTAACTAAGAAAAATTTGCTTTCTGGAGTGAAACAAGCAAAGCTGAAGAAGTGTGTTCATTGCTTAGCCAGTAAATAGATTAGAGTTGCTTTTTAGAGTCATCCGTCTTCAAGAAAACTTGATTTACTAAAGTTGGTACATTTTGATTTGTGTGGTCCTTTTAAAGTATGATCTCATGGCGGTGCACTTTACTTTGTGATTTTTATTGAGGATCATTCTCGCAAACTCTAAGTATTTTCTTTGAAGTCCAAGGATCAAGTACTTGATGTGTTCAAGAGTTTTCAGGCCTTAGTTGAGAGGTAGAAAAACATCTGCTTAAATAATAGTGGTGAGTATATTGATTCTTTTGATAGATATTGCAGAGAGCAGGATATTCAATATTAGAAAACTCCTCCAAAGACTCCTCAACTAAATAGTTTAGCAAAGAGGATGAACAAAATTCTAGTTGAGAGGGTTAGATGTATGCTTTTAGATGTTAATCTGTCAGATTTCTTTTGGGAAGAAACACTTAATACTGTTGCCTATGTTATTAATTTATCTCCTGCCGTTGCTTTGGATGGTGATGTCCATAACGGAGTTTGGTTCGGTAAGAATGTTTCTTATGATCATCTTAAAATTTTTTTGTGTAAAGTCTTTGTGCATGTTCCTAAGGATGAAAGGTCAAAGTTAGATATTATAACTAAGCAGTGTATCTTCATTGATTATGGTAAAGATGAATTTGGCTTATTTCTATGATCCAGTTGAGAAAAAACTTGTTATAAGTTGTGGTGTTGTATTCTTTGAAGATCAAACAATTGAAGATTTTGACAAAACTGAAAAGGGTGATTCTCAAAGTAGTGAGAGTCTAGTTAATGTTGATACAGTTTGTTTGACTATTGCTCCTGAAGAAAATCTTCGTGATGATGAAAATCAAGTTGATAATGAAGATGATAATCATGTTCAGAATGACCATCATGATGTTGTTGATGCTCCAGTGTAAGTTGTTATGATTGATCAACAATCAATTATTGATGCTCCAGAGAGTTCTCTTAGATGATCTACTAGAGAAAGAATACCTTCTTCTCGTTATTCTCCCAATAAGTATATACTCTTGACCAACGAAGGACAATCTGAGAGTCTTAATGAATCCATGAAAGTGAAGAAAAAGAAAAGTGATTTAATACTATGAAATATAAGATAAACTCTATATAATAATCATACCTTTGATTTGGTTAAGCTACCTAAATACAAAAAAACTTTGAAAAACAGGTGGATTGTTTGGGTGAAACATGAAAATGGTAATTCAGTTTTACAATACAAGGCTAGATCGATAGTGAAGGGATTTAACTAGAAAACGGAAGTTGATTATGATGAGATATTCTCTCAGTTATGAAGATGTCATTTATTTACGTGGTTCTAGGCTTAGCTGCAAATCTAAATTTAGAGATTGAGTAAATGAATGTTAAAACTACTTTTCTCCATGGTGACTTAGATGAAGAAATTTATATGGAGAAATTCAAAGGTTTTAAGGTCAAGAGAAAAGAGAATTATGTTTGCAAATTAAAGAAGAAAGTTTGGTTCCTTGATGAGTCAGCAGAGTTTTAAGAAGATTACTTCAAACCATTGTATTTTTGTGCAAAAATTCTCTGATGTTAACTTTATTATTGTATTATTTTATGTTGGTGGCATATTTATTATTGGTCATAATGCTTGTAGGATTCAGAAGTTGAAGCAAAAGTTGAGTAAGTCTTTTTCATGAAAGGCTTGGGACCAGCAAGGCAAATTCTTGGCTTGCAGATTGTCCGTGACAGAAAGGCCAAGATGTTGTGGTTATCACAAGAGAGATGCATTCAGAAAGTACTTCGAATATTCAACATGAATAAGGCTAAGGTTGTCAGTATATCTTTAGCTATGCATTTCAAATTGAGCGAAAATCAGTATCCTTCTAATGATGACGAGAAGAAAGATATGAAAAAAGTTTCTTATGCTTCAGCTGTTGGTAGTTTGATGTATTCAATGATTTGTACAAGATAGAATATTTCTCATGTTGTTGATATGGTTAGACGTTTTCTTCCTAATCCTTGAAAGAAAATATTGGAATGATGTAAAGTGGATTATGAGATATCTTTATGGCACTTCTAGTCTGAGTTTGTGTTTTGGTATAGGAAAATCTATTCTTTGCGGTTATACAAATTCAGACATGGCTGATGATGTTGATACTCATAAATTACTTCAAGGTATTTGGTTACTTTTACAGAGGGAGCTGTGTCTTGACAATCTAGGTTGCAAAAATATGTTGTTCTATCTACTGCAGAAGCTGGACTTATTGTTGTCATTAAAGCTTGTAAAGAATTTCTTTGGATGAAGAGATTCTTGGAAAAACTTGGTTGTGCTCAAGAGAGATATGTGCTTTATTGCGGTAATCAAAGTGCTACGCATATTGGCGAGAATTCTACATTTCATGATCGGTTTAAACACATTGATGTGATATACCATTGGATTCGATATGTGTTGGATTCTAAGTTGCTTAAACTTAAGAAGACTCATACGGACGATAATGGTTTCGACATGATGACTAAAGCTTTGCCAAGAGGGAAGTTTGAATATTGTTGCATGATAGCCAGAATGGCGGTCTCTTCCACATAGTCGTGAGGGGGAAATTATTGAGTTATTGAGTCTTTTTCTCTTCCTATGTGGATAAATAAAAGAAAAAATTTCAAAAATAGCAACTATAGAGCCTTAATTGTTACTTTTATAGCAACAGTTTCAAAATTACAAAAAACAGCAATATGTATTTTGTATTTGAGTAAACTGTTGCTATTTAAATACATATACAATTAAAGATTTCATTCCTAATTTAACTCAAATCTGTTTGAGTTTAATAAGGAAAAACAGTTCTTTAATTTAAGGGACATTTAATTTTATAGATTTCTTAGCCTTTTAGAACTCTTTTTTTACCACAATCATTAAATTACAGCTACTAATTCAAATCAAAAACGATTTTCATAATCAGCATCTCAATTCAAATCCAAAATAAGATTCACATTCAAAAATATTTTTCTTCAAGTTATTTTTTATGCTGATCGACTAACATTTTGAAGAAACTATTAAAAATACAACGGTGTAATTACAGGTATTGTTCATCAAACTTAATTCTATTTGTGGTTTACTAAAATAAAAGTGCGAAGATTGATGAAGAAATTGTAACAAATTAGTGTAGCAGTTAAAGGTTTCAAAAAATTTGAGATCGTATATCAATTTTCTCAGTTGTCGATAGAAAATTGTTTAAGCGAATTTTTCTTTTTCAATTTCAAATTTGCCCTTATTGTTCTGTTATTTGAAAGTTGAGATGAAATTTTTGTCATTAAATTTAATTTTAATTTAGAATAACTAGTGTTTGACTAATTTTTTTTCTTTTTGAATTCGTTTTGCAGTTTTGTATAAACGAATTAGTTGTTGTTATAGTACGTATTTGATATTTAATTTTATTTTTACTGTTTTTTTGTGTTGTGGAGATTGACAATGAAAAACATACCGGTTCTTGTTAAACACTCTTGTAGATGGACATATAAACAACATTATGAAGATTACATATGTTTTCAGCTATATGTATTTATAATATACAAATGTGGTACGTTTATATGTTCACTGGCAGTTTCATATGTTTCCAGTTGTATGTATTTATAATATACATATGCAGTTTGTATATACAAATTAGTTGTTGTATATAGTACGTATTTGAGATTTAAACAAACTTGATTCTATTTGTGATTTTCATAAAATAAAATTACAAAAATTACTGAAAAACTTGTAACAAAATTGCATAACAGTCGTGAAATTTAAAAATTTGAGATCGTATATGAATTTTATCAGTTCTCAAAAAAAAATGATTTGATCAAAATTCTTTTTTTTTAATTTCAAAGTTATCTGTGTTATTATGTTATGTGAAAATTGAGATACAATTGTTATAGGTTTAATTTGAATTTTAGTCAACGATAACTAGTATTCGAATAAAAGATTTATTTTCGTTGGAATTTTCTTTTTGCAGTTTTGTATATACGAATTAGTTGTTGTATATAGTACCTATTTGATATTTAATTTTATTTTTACTGTTTTTTATGTTCTGGAGATTGACAATGGGAAGCATACATGTTCTTGTTAAACACACTTGTAGGTGGACATATAAACAACATTATGAAAATTACATATGTTTTCAGCTGTATGTATTTTATAATATGCATATGCAGTACGTTTATGTGTTCACTGACAGTTTCATACGTTTCCAACTGTATGTATTTATAATATACATATGCAGTATTTTATATAAAAATCATGTATTCTTATATGTATTTTTTTAATATGCAGAACACATATTTCCTTTGGCATATGGTATACTTGATTCTGAAAATGATGCATCTTGAACTTGATTCTTTGAAAATCTGAAGAAAACACGTGGTGAAAGAAAACATATAATGAAACTGCAAGCATCATAAAAGTTGTTGTTGGTGTGTACAATGACATTCCACATTATGCATGTATTTAGCGTCTATGAGAAAGTGTATAATAAAATTGTTATAGTTTAAATGTTGCAGTTATAGTTTAAATGTTGATTTATTCATGATGTAGCATTATGTCAAAAAAAAAAAAATTGCTTCATTTTCTTACTGATAATTATATGATTATAAATTTTTATAAAAATTTTGATGTTATTGAACTTGTTATAGCTAAATTGTTGCAATTTTTTTTACTGAACTTGCTTAACTTAATTCATTATGAATATATTGTACAAGACATAGAACATCATTGATTTATACCTAAGAAATTGGAAGCCACACTTATCAAATTTTTAATCTGAAAAAATACATATGAGAATCTATTAAGTACCAATGCTCATCTATTAAAACTTAAAATAAGTTAACATACCTTTATGTAATAAATAAAAAATACATATAAAGATATATCAATTACGAAATCAAAACTTTAAATAAATATAATTTTTTTTTAAAAAAATATGCATTGATCATACATAAATATGCATTATTCATAGATATATATGCATAATTGAAAAAAATCTATTGATAACTCATAAATACATATGCATATCTTCTTAAATACATATGTATATCTGGTAAAATGCTATTGTTACAAAACATCTTGTACTGATTCTTCATTAACATAAACTTAATACAATCTTCAATGTCGTTGACCGTATGACATCCTGTATGTGGAGTAAATTTGGGCAATACTCTGATCACGCAACACCTATACACCACAAAAATACAATTATATGTCAAAACAGTGACACATATGTATTTATAATATGCATCTTACAGTTTTATTATACAATATATCATAAAATTATCATATGTATTTTGTGAATACATCACTATTCCAAATCTAAATTATCAAACATCAAAATACAAACATTGTCATCCTTTCAGAAATATCGAATACAAGTGAGCAATAAATATAAATATTAGCAATAACGAAAAAAACATATCTAACTGATAATAAATACATTTCATATATTACAAACAAATCAAATATATATGTAATTTATTTATACATAACAGGTACAAAAATCATGCTTATCATGAAGAAAGAAGTACACATCATAGTCAAAATCTAATGAATAACAAATACAACATAAATACAAATCTTAGCAATATGTATTCATAAAACATATCTAAACTGTGGCATATATATACTTTACATTTAAAAGCAGTGGCACTTAATTTGTATTTACAGAATACATATTATACTTATATTACAACATATACATATCTATTTTATGAATACATGAATGGTCCAAATTTAAGTAACCAGAATATAATACAAATACATATCAATTACAAATACAAATATCTTAAATACAAAAATCATGCTTATGAAGAAGAAGTAAGTGTATGCCATTGTCAAAATCTAATGAATAACAAATACAACTTAACATCAAATATAAATTTTATAAGTGGTTGCTATTGATTCTTCTTCTAATGAAATCAAAACGTCTATATTTACACTCCTCCTTTATCTTCTTGATCGTCATATGTGGTTGTGGTACTGCTTGATTCCAAAGTGCTTCATTCTCCATTGTGATCATGTTTGCAAGAACCGAAAACTTTTAAGTACCTCCGTTGAGGTCACTGATTCTTCTGTATATGCATTATCTGAGCGTTAATCATCTTGATTTCTACTTAGCTTAGTCATAAGATCATTGCAGAAGGCAAAACAAACTGTTCATAAACGAGTAAACTTACAGTCAGTCAAATTGATCAGAACAAAAATGTTTGGGGATATTGATCATTCAAATTCAAAACTTTCAATCTCTCTGTCAAAAGAGCATTGACTAAGTCTACTGAAAATTTTTGGTGAAGAGCTATAGTCCAGCAGCCTCACAAGCATCGGAACAATCCCCTGCGTCACTACAATTAGCACAATATTATCATCTTCGTTTAACAACCCAAGCAACGAGTTTAACACTGAGTTCTCCGACTCATAGTCTTGATCTGAAGTCGAGTTTTTTCACAGAAGAATGTGGAAAAAGAATGCCCCAGAAATTTCAACATATAAAAATAAAAAAAAATAAAAAAAATCCCCAAAAAATAATAACACTGAAAAATGTGGAAAAAAATACTGAAAATAAATTACATAAAAGAACTTAAATGGAAAAGATAACATGAATCAATTGTAAAATCAACTTACCTTAATAGAGGGGATACTGTTTATCAAGAATTTCAGAGAAAAAATCGGAATTTGAAGAAATAGCCTAAAAATATTATATTGGAGAGAATTGAAAATGGTAAAGTAGCATGAAAATAGGATCAGGCAACTTTCTAGGTTAAAGACACGCGCTTTTGAATAAAAAGGGTAAAATATTGCTACTTTTATTATTAGTTGTAATTTTGACAAACTATTGCTATTACTTGTAATTAATGTCTTAGGTTTGCTAATTTGTGTATTTTTTCCTAAATAAAACTCAATTTGGACCAATGCACTTTACCCGTAGGCCTATTACTATGGGGCATATATATAGATCTTTTTAGGTCTTATTTTACTATCCATAAAAGAGTTTTCAGCAGACATTGAGAGAAAAATATAGCAAATTTTTGCACTAAAATTTCAGACACAACGGTCAACTTCAAATTGCAATTTTCGCTTCATTTCTTGTCCGTTGAGCTGATTTTTGGACTGATTGTTCCTCTCATCTCAATCTTTGATTAGGAACTGACGGAGTTGGATTTGTGGCTTGTAGCTCCTGTTTTCATTCGTGAACAGTAGCTGCGTTTTTTGTGTTTTTGCTCCTTATTATTCTCTAGTTTTGGTGTAATCTTATTGTGTTATTGCTCATTGTTTGGCATTTGTTTTGTGGCCAATTTTGGAGAATAATATTATAACTCTTGGTGATAATAATGGAGATTTTAATCCCATGATTTTTTACTCTTCACATCGAAGAATTTTTCACGTAAATTTGGTATCTCAGGTAATTGATTTTTTCTTGTCTTATCGGATTTGCATAATTGATTTATTTACTGCCTTATTACCATTGTGCTTGAATTTGTTTGTTTCCTCTTCGTTCAAATTAAAAGGAAAAGTTTAGACTTGGTATTCTTTCGTTACTACCTTGTCGTGCACTTTGATAGTGCCTTGCCGCTTTCCCAACACCAGAGGCATCTTCCGATTGATTTTGGATTTTCTCGACTTCATACCTTTCTTTACCGTGAAAAAGAAGTTCCGGCAGCACCTTCAATTCATATCGATTTTGAATTTTCCTTGCCTCAAAGAGTGTTTACATAATCAAACACATATATTACATTGACTACTATCATTCCATTATTTAACGTACATTCTCATCTCACTAAGTCACTTTAACTATAATAAATTTCCATAATTTGGTGTAAATACCTAGTAACTAAAGATGAGTTCAAGTGTTCAACAGCTGCCTAGCCGACAAGTTATGTATTTAAAAAGTGCTTCTTTTTCCAACCCAAGGAAAAACAAGAGATGTTGATCTACATGGAACATTTTTACCTTACACTGAACTTAAGAGAACCTTATCAAAGCTTCAGGTGCCTGTATACGAGAATAGCGAAGTTGAAATCAACCAACCACAAGTGAGATAATTGAATTTGTGAGTAAAGTATGGAAGCTATATGCCAGTGAAGAGGATTTCAATTCTAGAAGAAACCATGAAGAAGATTAGCATTCATACTGGAAATGCTTACAGTAACTGAAAGGAAACTACCAAAACTATGTATGAATGCTTGTAACTGAAAGGAAACTACCAAAATTACGTCCTCCGCATAATTCCAAAGTTAGAAATATAAAAATGTACCATAGAAAAACTCATCTAGAGAAGTAGACACAGCCAATGCAATCTCACAAAGGATGCTGGCAAGAGCTGTCAGCGGAGGCCCTCCGCGACGATCTCTCCTGAACAAGGATTTTAACCAAGAATGAGGAGGTGAATGGACAATGACTAGCTAACATTAAATTCAACGATATAACAAACATAATGCACCTACACATTCATCATTTGTACATGAAACTGGATGCTAGAAGGGGGGAGCTTGTTCTATGCAGCTGATACTTAGGCTCTGGAGGTGGAACACTTGGTAACACCTTCTCTATCTCCTGCAAGTAAAACCATAGTAACATTATAATCTGTGAGACTGACAGCTGATAAACACGAGAAATTGAGGCAATGAAGAGCTCTCAAATACTCTCAAATTTTTGAGAAGACAACATATCATCAAGAAATAAGCAGCTATTTCGCTATTAGAACAATAAATATGACATACGAGTCAATTATGAAAGGCATTCCAAAGATTTACTTGCAAAATTTTTTTTGATTAATATTTTAGATGGCCAAGATCATGTAAGGCCAAAGCAATTCCATGAGACTCAACCAAAGAACTATAGGTCACAGAAAAAACTCTATTGTTGCTCCAAGGCTCCCCTGCACCAAAACTTGCAATAACGGTATCGGATTCCCAGAAACAACAACATACCTAGTATATCCCCACAAAATAGGGTTGGGGGAGGGTAAGTTTATGCGGTCCATACCACTACCTCAAAGGTAAAATGGAAAACAGAGCAACATGATCACCTGGGTAACATCAGAACCCTTCTCAGGTTCATGGCCCAATGACAACAGTTTCTCTATTTTAACTGATGGAGCTTCCCTCTCCGGGCACTCTTTCCCTTCTATCCTCCGACGCTTTCCAGCCTAGTAAAGGCAAAGAGAACATAAAGCTTTTCACCATCATGGCGTAACTTGAAGAGGGGAAGGCATATTTGGAACCTAAAAGCACTTACTTGATCAGTTTCTAGTGCAGCATGATCAGCACCAGGGTGCTTTCTTCTTTCTTCAGCCTCAACCCTGGTTGTGACAAGCACAAGGGCACTTTCCTCATTCGCTCTTTGCGGCACTACAAGATATTCTTCAGGAAATTTTGGCCCGTCCGCCTGCAGAGCGTTATTCACCAAAATAAGTCATCGGGCTAGCAGAAGATTCAATGAAGCAGGTTTATATTTAGGCAGAGAAGATATTCCCTCCCCCTCTACCAATTTGCATCTTCCTGCCCATACCAGGAATAAGACCAGGAAAAAAAGGATACCAAAGTAGTTTTTCACCTACATTTCAGATGAGCTGCCGTCTGTAGATTTGCTAGTAGAACAGAAAATGGTATGGGCATCAACCCAGGAATTCCAAGTATACGCTTATCGGCACCTGCAGACATCACAACTTTTTTATGCTGCAAACCAGCAACTCCCATTACAGCAGAAGAATGCCCTCTATGCAACTCTTTAGGCTTCCATGACTGTTCTCCATCTTTATCAGTCCACAAGACAACTGCATGATCACTACCACCAGTAACAAAACAGCCCTCCTCCCATGGCATGAACATTATGTTGTTAATGATTCCTTTGACATGGGGCTTCTCCTCCAAGAAATTCACTCGCATATTCTGTTAATACACCAGGATAAGAGAGCAGAGGAGAGAAAAAATCCAAGAGTACGTTGACACAATAGAGTATGCAAGAGATACAATCAAATGAGACATAACCAAGTGTAAGGCTTGAGACTATGTCAATTGTGATAATGACAAAGAGAAGAAAAACAATGCACCTATAGTTCATAGAGTTTAGGCTGGAGGAGCCGCTTATAAAAATCAGGCTTAGCTGATAGGTCTCCATGGTTTTTTTATCTTCAGTAGAGGGAAGAGATCTCAGAGTTTTTGTATGTACTAGTTGACAGAGGACATACTACACCCCTCTTGGATGTTTACTTTTTAACTAGTCTAAGAATCAAACATGCTGCTGCCTCTATATTTTTGAACCTATTTGCTTTTTCGAAGCAAAATCATGCAAGAGAGGAAGACAGATTCCCGAGAGCAGAGTTGAATTCATAAAAAGGGGAAGGAAAGCCTGAGAGCATGGAGTGTTGCCCCCTTAGCAATCATGTTAGTCATTTGAAAGAGAGGAATAGGAGGGCTTTGGAAGGGATGGAACTTGATTTCGCAAAATTAAAGAACAATATTTTGTAACTAATTTGCTTTTGGTGTACTTGTGAGGTCCCAATTTGCATAGAGAAATGGACCTCTTATATTGAGAACCACATTTTGGTGTAGGTTCTCGTCTTTTGGTACGTGTATCTAGGGCTCCACCAAATGTTAATAAAATTATGGGAAATGCTCAAATATTTCACTGAACTATCAGAAATGACTCATTTATGTCATTCGTTAAAAGTTGGGCTCATTCATGCCATCGCCGTAACAAAACTGGTCCATCCATGCCATTACTTTTAACAGCCAATTTTTAGAAAACAGTTTTGCCACGTGGCAGCATATTAGAGATCCACGTTATTTTTTTAATTTTTAAAAAAAAATTAATTTTTTTTTTAATCCATTAAAAAGAATCCACCCAACTTTTTGATTTATTAAAAATTAGTTTGATCTATGACGATTAGGTTAATAGTAGAGTTAAAATTTTCATTAAAAGATTTTAAAATAACATAAAAATATATATGAAGAAATCAATGAATATATATAATATACATTAATTTATTTTATACTCCCACACAAATATATACTCCCATGTTATCTAACTTATCAAAAATATATTGGATTTACTTTTTTTTTTTTTATATGTCAACTGGCCTTAGACTATATTATACAAATTTCATGTCATCTTCATTTTATTCTTTCTTCTTAGATATTTTATTTCATTAAAGAGAAAAGAACAATAAAATTTTGGAATTAATCAATTCATTGAATTAAGTATATAATGAAATGATAAAGACTATACATACATAATATTGTGAGTTTTAACTTGCATGCATGGCTTATATATTGTTTTTATTTAATTTCTAATTAGGATTGGACCACTTAAAATTAATTATATAAGGATATAAAACTATGACATCTCACCAATTTTTATGTAACTATATCATTAAATGAAATTGTAATTTAAGAAAAACATAATTGTAATTTAGACAAATATTCTACCTCCAATGATTAATGTTGATTGTCAAATAATTATCTTAATATATGATTGTGTCAAAACATTAAAAGACATATTAAAAAAGATGAAAGGGAGCAGTATAATGAGTGTTTGAGAGAATAATGTCCCACATGAAAAGTAAAAAGAAATGAAATTATTTATAAAATATCGAATATTTAAGGTTTTTTGAAAAAAAATGTCAACTTGGTTCAAAGCGAATGATATCATACAATATTAAAAGTATTTTGTGGTAATTAATTAGCACAATAATTGATATCAACGTCATTGTACTGAAATTTTTGCAGAATGAGTATGAGGATGATAAAGTGACGGCAAGAGACGTATTGTCTTATTGTCTTTGCTTGTCTATGGATCAATTTACTATATTTGACCATAATTTTAAGCCGCATACAACCAAAAAAAAAATGTCAATGAGCTTGGTAACTATAAATACTCGGATGATATGAGGCAATACACAAATAGTCTCAAAATTAACTAATTAACAGTAATTAATCAAGTAAAACTTAGGTCAAAGGGAGATGATCATATTATTGATCCATATTGTGAACAGAGTCACACGTGAAAGCCAGAAAAGGAAAAAAAAACTATTGATATGGGGCAATATACAAATAATCTCAAATTTTAAAAGCATAGATCAAACTAATTTTTAATGGATCAAAAAGTTGGGTGGATTCTTTTTAATGCATCACAAAAAAAAATTAAAAAAAAATAATTTTAAAAAAAAATGACGTGGACCTCTGATATGCCGCCACGTGGCAAAGTTGTTTTCTAAAAACCGGTTGTTAAAAGTAATGGCATGGATGAGCCAGTTTTGTAACGGCGATGGCATGAATGAGCCCAACTTTTAATGGATGGCATAAATGAGTCATTTCTGATAATTCAATGACATATTTGAGCCTTTTCCCTAAAATTATTTACCTCATCAAAAATTAACGGCACGGATGAATGAGCAATCATCAATCAGAGAAAAAAGTAGCCCCAATTAGCATCAGGTCACATAACCTTGGAAATTAGAAACAGAGTGAACTAAAGCACATCCATGCTTTATGCTCCCTCCCCCCCCCCCCCCCCCCCCCCCTCCATTTCTCTCTGTCTGCTGGTGTCTCTCTATAAAGAAATTACATTAATGGGGAGAAAAGTATAAACCATAAATGGTGCTCTTAAAAGTCAAAAAGCTATTGATCTTGAAACATTTGACATGCCACTTTTACCAAATACACTACTAACAAAGTCTTTTCCATTAAATTAAAAAAAGCCTTCTCCATGCGGCTTACTTTTAGCGACAACCAAAACCTCAACATTTGCTGGTCAAGTAATTCCCAGTGAATCCTTGACAAACAGCTTAAGAACCCTAATTCAAGAAATTAGAAGAGTTGATTTTGCTACAAGCTCTCACTCACAAAATTTTTGTTTTGAGTCTTGTTTGTCCCTTCATCTGTTAGAACATACATTCCCATACACCACCCTGTACATATACATAAAGATTGGAAGTGAAACAGGATTTATCATTATGTCATGTCCATGCACAAATTCTTTTTCAATCATGCATATTTTACAGTCAAATGATATTTGCCATACACTGCCATCAACAAAATTTCCTAGAAATACCTCTTTTCCCTTGTTAAGATTCATTATTGAAATTTGTGAATCCCCATCATCAGCACTGTACACAGAAAAAAGACTGCCGCCTTCTGGATGCCAGGCTACGTCTTCTGGCCATCTTCTACACTTACGTGTAAAGCAATCAGTGCTACTGAGAAGATTGGCACATGACCTGATTACCAAAGTGACCCAGCATCAAAACAGAAGCATTTAATGATGCAAAGGGAAAATGAATTTACATTTTTAAAGTTGTTGCTTATTAAGTGGGGAAATAGATACAAATGCAGCTCTAGTAGTTGGATGTTAAAAACTTGGCATACCCTCTATCCTGCACCTGCCACAAGTTGACAACCCCATCTAGTGAACTGCATGTTAAGAAATTCTGAGTGAGCATTTCTAAACAAATAACAATATATTCAAAACCAGATGGTTCCATTCGATGCGGAAGGTTGAAAATTGTATGCAAAAGACCGAGAAACATGAGTAACAGGCTGTTCTCAAAAGAAAGCAAGTACAGTGCAGCATTCTATCACGGAAAGTAGGAAACAGTGTTATATCAAGGCAAATTAAACCCAATATCATAAAAAATGACTGATAGCAGTCTGCAATTTAAGAACTCGATTTAATTGTTCAGGTACGAACATCTTCAGATTCCAAAAGATCTAATCATGTGACATGAGTGTAGGATCTCTTAATTAAATTAAAGCCGTTACGTATGTGATGAAATCTTGCTTTCTTAAAATGTTGTTGCTGGAAACTGTTACACATTGCTCCACCAACTCCGAATATATATATATATATATATATATATATATATATGTATGTATGTATGTATGTATGTGTGTTGGGGGTGGGGGGAGCCCTGTTCTACATATATATATATATATATATATGTGTGTGTGTGTGTTGGGGGTGGGGGGAGCCCTGTTCTACAGTTAGTCCATCTATAATTCATTTAAGATCAAGAAGCAATGAAGGAAATGCATATATATATATATATATATATATATATATATATATGTGTGTGTGTGTGTGTGTGTGTGTTGGGGGTGGAGGGGATCCCTGTTCTACATATATATATATATGTATGTATGTATGTGTGTTGGGGGTGGGGGGGAGCCCTGTTCTACAGTTAGTCCATCTATAATTCATTTAAGATCAAGAAGCAATGAAGGAAATGCATATATATATATATATGTATGTATGTATGTGTGTGTTGGGGGTGGGGGAGCCCTGTTCTACATATATATATATATGTATGTATGTGTGTGTGTTGGGGGTGGGGGGAGCCCTGTTCTACAGTTAGTCCATCTATAATTCATTTAAGATCAAGAAGCAATGAAGGAAATGCATCGACAATCACAACTGTCATCTACAAAAAGTGGTTAAAGTTCCAATCTACCTGCTCGCAAAAAGTTGATCATCTATAGGACACAAGACAATAGTTCTCATCTTTCGCTTGTGTTGACTTTGCATGACACTGCAACAACAACAACAAATTCAGTATATTCCCACATAGTGGGGTCTGTGGAGGGTAGAATGTACGCAGTCTATACCGCTACCTCTAGGGAGTTAGAGAGGTTGTTTCCGATAGACCCCCGGCTCAAGACAAAAGACATTAAACAGAAACATCAAAATCGTAGAACATGATACAAATAAAATAGGTACGACACTCGCAATTAGAGAAAAGAAAAAAGAAATACATATGTAAATCAATAACTAAAGCCATAAATAAATAGATAAATACATAAATTTGCCAACAAACGACCGCAAGTCCACCAATTACTGACTACTACTACTCCACACCCTTAGCCCTCTACTCTAATGCTTTTCCTCCATAAATTTCTATCCAGGGTCATGTCCTCAGCCAGCTATAACTGCTCCATGTCACGTTTAATCACTTCTCTCCAGTGTTTTTTCGGTCTACCCCTACCTCGCTTGAAACCTTCCAAGGCCAACCTCTCACACGTACGAACTGAGGCATCCGTGCCCCTCCTCATCACATGACCAAACTATATCAACCTCACTTTTCGAATTCTATCCTCCACCGACATCACTCCCACCTTCTCTCGAATAATTTCATTCCTAACCCTATCAGCCCTAGTGAATCCACACATCCAGCGTAACATTCTCATTTTCGCCACCTTTAACTTTTGGATATGAGAACTCTTAACCGGCCAACACTCTGCTCCATACAACATAGCAGGCCGGACTGCAACTCTATAGAATTTACCTTTCAGTTTGAGAGGCACCTTCTTATCGCATAAAATTCCCAAAGCCAACCTCCATTTCATCCAACTTTCCCCCATGCGGTGAGATACATCCTCATCTATCTCTCCATTCCCCTGAATCGTAGACCCGAGATACTTAAAACTATCCCTCTTGCAAACCACCTGAGAATCCAACTTTACTACCACCTCCTCCTCTTGTCTCGAGTCACTGAACTTGCACTCCAAGTACTCCATCTTGGTCCTACTCAACCGAAAACCTTTAGACTCCAGGGTCTCTCTCCAAATCTCCAGCTTATCATTAACCCCTTGTCGCGATTCATCAATCAGAACTATATCATCCGCGTAAAGCATACACCAAGGCACCTCGCCTTGTATATTTCGCGTCAGCACATCCATCACCAAAGTGAATAAAAATGGACTAAGAGTTGATCCCTAGTGCAACCCTGTCAAGACTGGGAAATGCTCAGAATCTCCTCCCACTGTCCTTAACCGAGTCTTCGCTCCCTCATGCATGTCCTTAATCACTCTGATATACGCCACCGAAACCCCCCTCGCCTCCAAGTAACTCCAAAGAACCTCCTTAGGGACCTTGTCATATGCCTTTTTCCGGTCTATAAACACCGTGTGAAGATCCCTCTTCCTATCTCTATACTGCTCCACCAGTCTCCGCACAAGGTGAATTGCCTCAGTCGTGAAGCGACCAGGAATAAAACCAAATTGGTTCTCCAAAATAGACACAATCTTACTCAACCTCCGCTCCACCACCCTCTCCCAAATCTTTATCGTGTGACTCAATAACTTAATACCCCGGTAGTTGTTGCAACTGTGAATGTCACCCTTGTTCTTATATAGAGGAATCATCGTGCTTCATATCCACGCCTCAGACATCTTTGCTGACTTGAAAATATTATTAAACAAGTTGGTCAGCCACCGAAACCCTGACCCACCATAGAACTTCTAAAAATCTATCGGAATCTCATCGGTCCCCATCGCCCTACCCCTTCGCATCTTGCGAATAGCCTTACTGACCTCCTCTACCCTAAAATGCCGACAAAAGCCAAAATTGCTACACTCCCTGGAGTGCTCCAACTCTCCTAACACAACTCCTCTGTCCCCCTCATCATTTAAGAGCCTATGAAAATAAGACTGCCATCTATTCTTAATGAGGGAGTCGTCCACCAAAACTCTACCATCCTCCCCCTTAATGCACTTCACTTGATCCAGATCCCGACCCTTCCGCTCCCTAACCTTGGCAAGCCTAAAAATCCTCTTCTCACCTTCTTTCTCCTCTAACCCCTTATACAAACTTTCAAAAGTTGTTGTCTTAGCCTTCATAATAGATAACTTAGCCTCCTTTTTAGATACCTTGTACTCCTCCCTGCCCACCCGTTTCTTTTCTTCATCCTTACTCTCCACCAACTTAGTGTAAGCCGCCTTCTTCGTCTCCACCTTTTTCTTAACCTCTTCATTCCACCACCAATCCCCCCGATACCGGCCAGACCAGCCCCTCAAAACCCCCAACACCTCTCTAGACGACTCCCTGATGCAACCAGTGGCCCTCTCTCACATACTGTCCACATCCCCTCTGCACTCCCACACCCCCAACCCCTCCAACTTTGCCCCTATCTCCAAAGCACCAGCCGGAGTCAGACTGCCCCACCTAATACTAGGTCTATCCTTCCTATCCCAATGCATCTTACCCTTCTTGATAACTAAGTCCATCACCAGGAGTCTACACTGTATGTCTGGCAATTTAGCGTGTTCGTTGACGTTAAGGCAACAATCAACTTGTGATGGTGCATAAGTTGAAGTTGAAGTTTAGGCAAAATTATTGTGATAAAAAGTGAGGGTCTTTTGTATAATTTTGAGTTAATATAAAGGTTGGAGTTTCTTTTGTTTATGTCTCAAAAAATATTCTAAGTCAAAACAGAAGGCATTATAAAAAAATAGACAGACTTGACTGCATGTAGCCTGAGTCATGCAAGCCGACTTGACTGTGTTATCATAAATTGGAGCTTAAATTAGTTGGAGTTAGTTGAAGTCCAAATTAGTTAATTTTAAAAGTTAGTTAGGAAACAGTGTAGCTACAGTAGTCTGTTTCCAGAAATTAGTTAGTATTGATTAGTTGGGTCGGTTATCAAATAACTGCTTCATTAGATAGCTTTAATCATTTATGTTACATCATTTTCTATAAATACTCATTGTAATCTTTATTTACAGAAGGATGTTAAAATTACAATTTTTTCCTCCTCAAAATTTTATTTCTTATCTTTTTCTGAAATTCTCTAATTTCTCTTAATTATATCCCCGAATCTCCATTCCTGGACAATATTTCGATCCTCGAATCCTTGAGATTCT
This sequence comes from Capsicum baccatum var. pendulum, assembly GCA_030864225.1. NCBI lineage: Eukaryota > Viridiplantae > Streptophyta > Magnoliopsida > Solanales > Solanaceae > Capsicum > Capsicum baccatum. The sequence continues at coordinate 253,532,865 of CM061559.1, read as the reverse complement.
TGAAATTAACATTGGTATTAGAGCCACTCATTATGACGGCCCTGGTGTTGGCCACTAAAAATTTTGAGTTTTTAAACTCACTATCCTGACTACGACTCACCCTACAAGTCGTAATGTGTCATTCCAGGTCATAGGACCTCAATCGTAGGGTGTCCATTAAAGGTAGCCTAAGTTACTGTACTAATTACGAGTGGATCCTAACGAGTCGTAAAGACTCTAAACAAGTTGTATGGTCTTATCAGTAGCCAAACCAGTGTGTGCCCCAAGTGTTTCTGTCTTGACTACGACTTGGACCCTACAAGTCATAAGGTCACGTGACGAGTCATATGGTGTGAATTGTAGGGTCATCAAATAAGGGTCTTTCAGCTACTGTCTTGACTGCGACTCATGGTGACGAGCCGTAACGTGTCCCTGCAAGTCGTATAGTGACTCATAGTCACTAGCGATAATTATTCAGCTTTTAATAAAGGGCACTTTGGATATTTTATTTTTTCCCCAAATAATGACCTACGATGTAAAACCCCTTTAGTGTGTTAGCACTCCAAAATAAATTAAAATAACTTCTCAATCTCTCTCAAACAAGATACTTAGCGTTTCCAAGAAGTTGATTAATTAGAGCTCCCAAGGACAAATTCTCTCCATAACTCTTGATATTTCAGGCATGTTACTCGAGAAAATTGAAGGAAAGGTGTCATTTATTCTGACTCGTGAATGAAGGATTGATGACATTGGCCAACTTAAAGGGTCAAACATAATTAGAAAATTTGATTAAGCTAATTGTCGACTTAATTAATATTTTTTCAAATACAAATCAACCCACACCCATAAAACTCCCCTCTCTCTGCAAATCAATCGTCTCTCCTCTCTTTCTCTCGATAGTTTCTCTCTCTAACTTCTCCCAACCAACAACTTTTCAAATTTCCCCATTCAATCTTCTGCAACTTCAACCTCTGGCGACAAATAGTTTTGAGTTCTTGCCCGTTCCTTTTTGACTTAGAACCGTCAGTCGATATGACAACATTCTCCTGCGACAATAAATTCGAGTTCTTCATTGTTTCTTTTCGATTTTTATAGGTAAAAAATTAGGGTTTTTTAGTTCTGAAGAAAACGAGGAACTTGAGTTAACTTCTCTTCTAGTATGAGTTAACAATTTCAATATTTATTGCTTAAATTTACAATGGAGACTCAAGAATACCCTAATTTAGTGGTATTTCGTTTCTTCTCTTTTCAGAGTGAAATATAATTTTTATTGTTACTGTAGCTCTTGTTGTACAACATTGCTGTAAATATAGGGAGAGTTGAATTTTAATTTTTTCAGAGACATCTTTGTACCAAATCTAACAAACAGTTGTTGATTTGTTGGTGTTTGTTATTTTTTTTGGATGTTTTTTGTTATTTGTGTTTGTACAATATTGATGTTCTTAGTGTGTGGTACTTAGGTGATTTTAGTATGTAAAATTATAATTTTTATTTGAATTTCTCATTTGGGTGTATCTGCTACTGCGATTTTTTCAACAATAGATAAAACATGTAACGTGAATCCAACAGATGAGTAACCCGTTGCAACATATGACTCATTTGTTGCAACAAATGAGTCATATGTTGCGACAACAAGTGGGTAACTGTTGCAATAGATAACTCATATGTTGCAACAGATTACTCATCTATTAACCAGATGAGTCATATCTTACAAAAGATTACTCATCTGTTGGATTCGTATTATAGATAAATGAATCATCTGTTGCAATAGATTGCTTACTTGTTGCAACAGATAACTCATATGTTGGATTCATGTTACAGGTTCTATCTATTGTAGCAATAGCAGATACACCAAATAAGAAATTCAACAAAAATTATAATTTTACTTACAAAATCACCTATGAAATAATGTCCAAGTGATATACGAATAAAATTTAATCTTAAAAAATTCCAAAATTTCAACAGAGGCACAACGAATAAGTGAAACATATGAAAAATTTCATGAAATGAGTAAAAAGACAAAAATAGTATACCATACATCAAATGCAAAAGGATCAAGGGGACAAACATTTGAGTTCTCCTAAAAACATTTTAAGTTTCCTAGTATTTTAATTGCTTTCTAATAGATGACCCATCTATTACAATAGATTTTTTGTTTGTTGCAACATGTTAGTCATCTGTTGATTCAAGATTAGTAATACTAAATTGATTTAACTAAAATTAAATACAAGTCTTTAAGACAATGGGACAAACATTTTAGTTCTCCTAAAAACGTTTGAGTTCCCTAGAATTTTAATTATTTTCCAACAGATGACCTGTTTATTTCAATAAGTTAGTCATCTGTTGCAACAAATGTTTATAACAGGTTAGTCATTTGTTAATTCAAATTAAGCAATTATAAGTAATAACTAAATTGATTTAATTAAAATTGAAGACAAGTCTTTAAGACAAGACCTTAGACAAGGGGACAAACATTTGAGTTCTTCTAAAAATATTTGACCTTTAGTATTTTAAATTGCTTTCCAACATATATCCTGTATATTTGATAATTTCCAACAGATAAGTCATATGTTGCAACAACTTAGTCATCTGTCGCTATAGATGTCTATATTTGTTTGATAATTTTTAATAGATGAGTCAGTTATTGCAACAGGTTAGTCATTTGTTGCAACAGATGTCTATATATATTTGGTCATTTACAACAGATGTCTTCATCTGTTTGGTCATTTCCAACAGATTACTCATCTGTTGCAAAATGTTAGTCATTTATTGGTTTAAATTAAGTCATTATTAGTAATAACTAAATTGATTTAACTAAAACTAAATATTAATTAATAAGTTCAATTACAGTTTTAATTAATCTCGTGGTAATTATATGATCAACTAAGTGTGTTTGTCTTGAGTAGAGTGATCGATTGACTAATTTTATTTGAAATGATTCAAACTAAGCCATCATTAGAAATAACTATATTGATTTAACTAAAATTAAAGATGAATTGATAAGTTCACTTATAATTTCAATTAATCTCATAGTAATTACATGATCAACTAAGTGTATTCGTCTCGATGAGTGTGATCAATTGACCAATTTGATTTGAAATAATTCAAATTAAGCCTTTATTAGTAATAACTAAAAATATAAGTTGTTCGTCTTGGAAAAAATGGTGTATTGATAAATGGTGATTTGTTATTATTTCTATTGAATGAATCTTGCTACTGATTTATTTTTTTCAACAGATGAACCATCTATTGCAATAGATGGGCATGGGCCATCTGTTGCAATAGATGGACCATATGTTGTAAAAACGAATCAATTATTCCAACAGATGAGTTATATGTTGCAACAGAAGGGTCATCTGTTTCCATCTGTTGCAACAGATAGATTATCTGTTGGAAGAAGTCAAGAGTCACGACTTTTAGATTATTTTAATAAAAAAATGATTCATAAATAAATAATATAAAAAAATATGATGAACACAATTTTGTATTAAATCTATTTTTTAAATTTAAATAATCGAAAAGTCACCAAGTTCGATTTAATTGGGAGATATAATTATTAAAAAAGAAGTTAGCGGTCGTGATTTTTTTCCTAACACACTACGCTACTCACTCATTCAATTTCTTATAAATAGGTTTTTTCAGCTCTATCTCTTACATGTTGTCTTGCATAAAAACGACATTACATTTTCAACCACTTCTCTTTCAATAGGAAATTTCTTGTTTGTCCATTGAGGTATGTTTTATTTTCTTGTTCTAACATGAAAATTGTTAACATGCATCTATTTTCTAGTTAAGTTTCACATTTTTTGTTAGACTATCAGTTGGTAGTATATGCGGTTTAGTGTTTACGTTATTTGTTCATGCATGTTCTAGATATGGCTGATCCAATTTGGTACATGATGATTTTGTTTGATACCGTGCAGGAACTTGAAAGACTGGTTCATGAACTCCAGTAAGAGTTGGGCGCCTCTGTTATCTGTTGCAGGAGAAAGTTTCACAGATGACCAGTTGAACATCGAGAGTACTAAAAAAAACAGATATGGTAAAGCCTGAAATGATAACTTATGAGTATGTTGTTTTTCGCTTAAAAGTAGCACAAAGCACTGAGGTAAATGGTATGAAATTTTAGATTCTGATCCTGCAATGATTTCCTTAGTCATGCATGAGCTGACAATAAATTGAGGTTCTATTATGAGAGAAGGCCATTTGAAGCCCGTTTGAAATTGATGTTAGAAAACTATTTATTTGAAAAACACTTTTATAAAATAGCTTTTTAGAAAAGTGCTTTTTAAAAACAATAATTTATGTTTGGTAAATTCATTTGAAAAAGTGCTTTTGATAAACAAATTGTGTTTGAATATTATTTTTTTCAAGAAGTGTTTTTTGAGACAGATGACGAAGAATTTTGGACATGTATCATTAGACTTTTACTACTAAAATCAATTTATAGAGAAAATTTATTTAAATATCTATTATAATATTTTTAATTAAACTTCTATTTTTATTTAATTAAAATATATGTACTCTAAAATTTTCAATCAATATTTATCTACATAAATTCATTAAAAAAATATTAAATAATGATATATTACTTAAATAATTTAAATATTAATTAAAAATATTAAACAAAAATAAATATAAAAATTATCCCATAAATTAAATCACTACATATGAAAAAATTAATGATAAAAATAATTAGTCTATCATACATCATCATAAACACTCTTAACGATTTTATCCTTAATTTTATGATACGAGAATAATCACGAAAATAGACTTATGTGGGTGTGAATTGAAAGAAACCAAGTGTATGTGCAAGAGAAGTGTAATTAAAGGCCCAAATACACACCAAAATTGCCCACTCCATACACTAGAGAGGCAACCCATTCTTGAAGGGCCTTTTGGTCATTTTAACTTCTATTTGTTTTGTAATATATAAGGAACATGTTAGGGTTTATTCACTTAGTTTTTTTAATGTTGAAAATGGTAGAATACTCTTGAAACCATCAAGTTCTCTCTCTTGTGAGGCATGGCCAAAACTAGGTTACAACATTAGGGTGGAATCTCTTTTGTTGTTTGTTTGCTTGGAACTTGAGGTGCTTGAAGGATTGAGGTCCTCTCTTGTGTCTATTTGAAGAGTGTAGGTGTTCCTACTATCATCATTAAGGGTCTTTATGTGTCATCTACACTTAGGTTCCTAGTCATTATAGTAGTTTATGTCTCACTATCTATCCCTTTGTCTTTTGTGATCTTGTAACGTTATATCTTGTTGTTGTGGAATCTGAATCTGGTTATTCTTATTGTCATATTTTTCATCTCATTATTGTTGTATTTTTGGTTGTTTTTGGGTGTCAAATACACCCTTGTTTATTGTATTCTTGTTATACTTGTCGAATTAGAGTGAGGTCCAATTTTGGTCCACGTTTTTTCTTGAATTTGTGAACTGTTTGGGGTATATTTTGTGCTTTCCCTTGTTTGTCTTGTATCATTTGGTATCAAATCCATCTTTGGTGTTGTTCTTACAATACCAATCTTGGGTTTTCTTGCTAAGAAAATAAAGAAAAAAATTGGTGTTCTTGTTGTTCTTGGCCTTGAAAGTGTTGTTTTTGTTGTTCATCTTGGCCAAGGTTGCGTGTAGCGTCTAGATCTAGTAGTCCTTTGGTGTGTATTGTTCTATCTTTTGTTAGTTTCGTGATTCACTAGCACTAAAAGGTGTCTAGATCTATATTTGAGCTTGAACTTGTTAAAGTTGTGTTGTGAACAAGGACCTAGGGCGAGAATTTGTGACTTGTTGTGGCCGGTTGGGTCTTGAATTCGTGAATTCTGTTGTTGTTGTTCTTGAAGGATTGTTGTGGTGTTCATCTTGTTCTTCATCTCATCTTACAACTTAAGACAACCAAAAGTATAATATAGATTCAAAAGGGTGAACCTACAAGTTGTAAAGTTGTTTGTGAGAAGACTTAAGTCATCACTTCCTTGACTTGACATCTACTTTTCAACCACTTTTCCTTGTTTCAAGGGACCTGGTTTTGTGGGAATTGTACAAAGTCAAGTGTTTCCTTTTGAATATTAGACTTAAAGAGATTCAAGACATATACTTTCCCTCCAAAACCAATTGTTTCCATTACATAGTAACTAAAGTTTGTAAACTTCAACTAGTGACTAATTGTGGGGCCGTGACCAATGGTGTGCTGCCACGTCACCCAAGTTACTGCTCACACAAAAATTTTAAGCTCAAATTGTGATCTTTTAGTTTCATTTTGTTGTCTCATTAGTTTCGTTCGTTGATTCCAATACTAACTTACAAACTAGTGACAATTTACTAGATTGTGAGTTGGTTTTGAAACCATTTTTTTTGTGTTTACATTCCTTTGTGTGTGTTTATTCTTTTGAGTCATTGTACACACTCGATTCACCTCTCAACGTCTCACAGATTACAAGCAAACTTACAACAATTGTGAGATCAAAAGTGAGAAAATCCAAGGAACAAAGGATTAAAGAGAGAGTGTGAGGACCATTATTTGAACAACTAAACTGTTTATTGTTTTGTAGGTAACTTCTTGGCTATAATGGACAACAATGATCTTGGTGCTATCTTTGAAAGACTTGAAACTATCAACCGAGGAATGAAAAGTATGCTCACGACTATGTCCTCAATCCGAGGAGAGATGTCTACTATGAATGAGAGGTTGGATCGAATGGAGAGTCGAAGGAACTCTCGTGTTTCTACCCCTCGACTCCATGTTTCCTCAAGTGTTCATGACCAAAACCCTTCCATCACAATTTCCCTCGAGACTTTACCTAAAAAGTCAACCCTCTAAGTTCACCACAAAATGCCATGAGCCAAGTTACTAATTACCCTCAAAATTGAGAACAAGGTATATCACTTCTCCCGCAAGTTGATCAAGTCCCACAAGAAGGACTTGGAGGACCATGCCCTCCCATCCAAGCTCCACAACTGAAGCTTCATATTACCAAAATATCCCCCTCAATCGAAACTCTATTTCCCTAAAACTGATATGTCCATAGAGAGGAGTATGGAAGAAAGAGACACAAAGTATATAGAGTCTACAATGATGCTTATATGATGGAAAGAGACTTCAGTCGGATAGGATTGAATCCAAGTCTCAAGATGGAGAGGAAGTTGAGGTTCAAAATGAATATTTTGTCCGAGACTTGTTTATATTGAGCTCTCGGGTTCTTTGTAACACCCCGATCCGCTGAACCGGAATGCTACACGGTGCTCATGACCCTGAGGGACCACAATCTAACCCATGACTGATATCTATACCTGTATACTGCAAATCATAATATAATAATGAGAAATACATAGAACTGTAAGGCCATAAGGTTCAACTGAATACAATCATGTGGGTGAAAATACCCAAAACAACTCAATCTGAACGTAAATCTGAACATAAATCTGAAAGCCTCTAAACTATCTAAATAAGGAGCTGAAGGAACATGTCTCCAACTAACTCCGTAAAACTGAACTGAAGAAATAAATAAATAAATCAAATCATATTGTCCTCGAATCAATGAGGACTCACTATGTCTCTGCGACTGGAATGCTACCGCTACTGCTGGGCTGGAGCTCGTGTCTCGGAACCTATGGTGTAACATGAAAAGAAAGCACCATAGCGCAAATGTGTCAGTACAACTGGAGTACTGAGTATACGAGGAAGGTAGGCTAAACATAAAAGGGTTTCATGCATGAACAACATTGGCTGACTAATATGAACGTGGGAGTACAAACACACATATATAGAAATTGGGACCGTTAATACGTGATAGCATGACCTATAAGCTAATACATGGTTTACTGATAACTGTCATGACTGATACTAAAACTGATAACATGGATGACTGTATCTGACAGTCCTGTATATACTAAAATCTAAAGAACACCCTGAGTTCTTTTACTGAGACTGATACTGAAACTGTAGGAAGTAGTGTTTAACCGACATGCCCCATGTATGCCGTTATGGCTAAGCTGGAGTCCAATCTATGCCCCGGCTGGAGGGGTGTCAATATTGTGCTACGGGTAAGGACAACCTGTGAGTGACCCTTATCTGGTGGGTACTCAATGAGAAAGGTAGGAACCCTAAACTGACGAGTTAAGCCACCTCATCAATACTAATCTGACGGGTTAAGATGTCTCAACCTACGCTGGCTACGTAGTTCTGGAACACAAGGATGACTACTAAGAATCACACCCTGAACTGGCGGGTGAGTTCCCATCCTTGGGTTCACGCGGTGCTAACCTCTACTCTCATCTGGAGGGACTAGACATAAATAACTGACTGTGCATGAATTAATCTTACTGAATTCCATTGATTGGCGGAATGTTACTGATATCTGACAACTGACGAAGATCATGAGGTTTTCCTGAGTCACATGACTGACTGAAGTCTATGGAATCATAGTTTGAGTTCGAATATCATGAAACATGACGTAGATCTAGGCACACAGCTATAGTTTTGGGTATAAGTACCCCCAGGACTCGATGGAAAGAAACTGACACACATGACTGACTTGATCATAAGAGTAGAGTCCATAATTTATAATATCATAAGTAGGGATCTCATACTATGCATGGTTATCAACAATGTATTGCATGGAAAGGATTTCATATCACATGGAAGTACTTGCACAATCTTAATATCATGTTCATTGCATAATCATATTGGCAACACATACCAATAGCATGGAAGTTCATGTGGATTGTATGGTTATCATACATCTTGTTCATAAGTAGGATTTGCAAGTAAACATAGCATAATCTCATAAGAATAGTTCATGAGTATTCCAACAACATTTACAAGGCACATTATCAACATAGAAGTCATTGGAATGTAAGGGCATACCATGAATCCTTCACTTAGTCACAATTTAGCTATATTGCATGATTTCTAGTTTCTTAGGCATTTTACCAAACACCTTACATGCACATCTTAAGCATAGGTGAAATCATCAAATTATACATCATGAACAACCAAATTTACATGTTTCTAACTCATATGATATCATGAATCCATAAAAACATATAAAGATTCCATCTTGGGAATCACCCAATATCAACAACAAGATCATCAACACCCAACAATATAGAAATCATACTTTATAATGAAAAAGAGGGTTTTTGAGCTTTATGGATAAAAGGGATCCATAAATCAACTCACGCATACCTTAGAAGGAAGATTCTTGATGATTGACGGAGGAATTTCCTTAAAATCGGATCTTCAAGCTTAGTTATGCAACCCTAGTTGCTTTTCTCTTTTAGTGCTCTTGGATGATGAGCTTTGAGATGAAAATAGGGTTGTAATATTTTTAGAAGCTATATATTCTGTAGGGCTAAGTTTAGGGACGTGTAAGGAGTGTTAAAAGACTTAATTACCCTTAAAATAACTCAAAACTGAGTGTTTTTGGCACCTGGAATTGACTTAGGCGGCACCCAAGTGATTGCCTAAGCTAGGTTAGGCGACGTCTAACCAATCGCCTATGCTTACTATCTCTCAAGAAAATGGGCATAACTTTTCGCTCGGGTATTAGATTAAGGCAAAATTGGTATCATTGGAAAGTTAATTTGATTATCTACAATTTGGAGGGTCTAAATCATCCAAAATACCACATTACCATTGATTTATACTCGTTCAAAGATGACCCTTGCAAAATCGAACACTAAAACTTGATGAATTCAAAAACTCTTAGCTTGTATTACCTTAAGTGACTCATATGAACATGCTTAATGCATCATAAGCTATCCTATCACTAGGATATTTATTGTAAGTCATGTACTCAAGTATGAATCACAGTATAGGAGATTTCATACGTAGGAATACTTATTCACTTCGTAGCTTAGAAACATGCGGGGTATTACATTCTTCATGTTTTACAGACTGTTTTGAGTGCTTTTTTTTAACTGGCCAATTAAACGAAGTGAAGATGTAAATTTGTGGGCAAATTCTTCTCAAGATGGAGAGGATGATACGAGAAAAATTACGAAAATAGACTTATGTGAGAGTAAATTGAAAGCAACCAAGTGTATGTGCAAGAAAAGTGTAATTAAAGGCCCAAATACACACCAAAACCGCCCACTCCATACACTAGAGGGGCAGCCCATTCTTGAAGGGCCTTTTTGGTTATTTTAACTTCTATTTGTTTTGTAATATATAAGGAACATTTTAGAGTTTATTCACTTAGTTTTTGAATGTTGAAAATGGTAGAACACACTTGAAACCATCAAGTTATCTCTCTTGTGAGGCATGGCCGAAACTAGGTTACAACATTAGGGTGGAATCTCTTTTGTTGTTTGTTTGCTTGGAACTTGGGGTGCTTGAAGGATTGAGGTCCTCTCTTGTGTCTCTTTGAAGAGTGTAGGTGTTCCTACTATCATCATTAAGGGTCTTTGTGTGTCATCTACACTTAGGTTCCAGTCATTATAGTAGTTTATGCCTCACTATCTATCCCTTTGTCTTTTATAATCTTGTAACGTTATATCTTGTTGTTGTGGAATCCAAATCTGGTTATTCTTATTGTCATCTTGTTCATCTCGTTATTGTTGTGTTGTTGGCTGTTTTTGGGTGTCAAATACACCCTTGTTTCTTGTATTCTTGTTATACTTGTCGAATCCGAGTGAGGTCCAATTTTGGTCCACAGTTATATTTTATGTTTTCCCTTGTTTGTCTTGTATCACCTGTGGCGTATCAGACTCAGACACTCCAACCCTTGAGGCATACTTAGGTTGGGGGCTTTCCCTCCGAGTCAGTGGCGGATTCCATATAGCTCGTGGAATATCAGACTTGTAGGGGAGTGCCAACTAACTCAGAAGTAATACAAAGATCAGAAATTGCATTGACAAAAAAGTTTTATGATTATCAAAAATGCCCATGTGTTTTGAAATGATATCTTTCATGATGATTATGACAATCTCTCAACTATTTTATTTATATACAAGCTTTATTTTGGATTTCTTCATGTACCAGTACATTTGTATTGACCTCCTTCCTCTCAGAGGCTAAAGCTCAGTTCAGAGGTCCTGCTAGGCCTAGAGTTTTCAGACAGAAGTGATGTGTGCAGTTGGTGAGCCTTCTTTATTCCAGAAGGCCTATGTCTTTCAGATTATGTTATTTATTTTGGTTTAGGTCCACTGGAGGCCTTGTCCCAGTTTTCAAATAGTTATCAGATTTTCATATAGCAGAGATTTCGCAGACTATTCCAGATGTTGTTTAGTTGAATCGGATTTCATTCCTTATTATTAAACTTAATCCAGAGTATGACCACGTTTCCGTATTAGATCAAAATTTTGTATTTTCTTTTATTATATGAATGTTGTGCATGACTATCAGATAGAGTAGGACATCCGGGACTTCATAGTTCGAGATGTCCGACACGGCCAGGCCCTAGTTCGGGTCATGACAAAGCCTCATTTCTAAATGGGCTAAAAAATTTTAGCCCAAACCCACTTAATTAAAGGGTTAGATTAGCAGTCCTCATGGGTCAGGCCCATATTGACAGCTCTAACCCTTAGTGTAGGCCTTGGAAAAGCCATTAGTGTAGGGCTTGGAAAATCCATTATTGATATTTGCTTAGAAACGGTGGTTGTAAGGTGGAGTTGATTCTCTAAGCGGTCACCGTAAGAAGATTGGTGTTTGTTGTTGTGATTTTAAGGGTCTTATCATTTAATACACGGTTTGGTTCTTCTTTCTTCGTAACTTCTTATGTCATCTTATCTATCCCTTTATCATATTGCATTTGTGTGTTTAAGTCTTATCTTCTTATTCTCAGATTCTTTGTGTTGTTGCTCGTGCTTGTTTTGTATCTTGTTCCTAGATTTCTCTTATTGTTATTGGATGGTTTGTATTTATTATCGTGTCCCTTATCATTTGGTATTAGAGCAAGGATTGATTTCGTTCCTACGGAATCAATCTTGGGCTTGTTAACTCGAAAATCACAAAAAAATGTGTTGAAAAATCAAAAATCCAAAAAGAAACATTCTGTTCCATTTATGGTGTCGAGACCAAAATTTGTATCTTATATTTAGAAGATTTTTATTTATTTTGGTTGTTTCTAGTGTTAGCCCCTTCTTCACTAATACTAAAAGAGTGAAGATCCAAATTTTGAGCCACTTCCGAGTTGTTCTTGAACTTTGATGCTTGCTGTTTTTTGAGGATTGATTGCTTGAAAGTGTGTTGTTGATGTTTGTTGTTGAGGATGTGGGTTTGAAACGTGTTGTTGTTGTTGTGGAGTTCAACGTGAGCTAAAAGAAACAAAAATCATTCAATTTGGACCTCATTTGGGTTGGTTTCCATTCTTGAATGTTCTTGTTGTTCTTCATGTATTGTTGACCAAGAACATTCAAAAGAAAGTGGTTTGATCTAAAAGGGTGAAGAAAGTTGTGTGATTTTGTGTTTGTCTTGAAAGACACAATCCCAAGACATCTAAAAAGAAAAGGGGACAAAAGTGTTTTCAAAAGTCTTGTTTACCAAAAGAGAGTAAGAGCTTATTCCAAGACTAACAAAAGAGGAAAGACCCAACAACCTTTCAAAAAGGTGTCTTGCCAAAAGGGTGCAAAGAAGTCAAACTATTTTTAAATTAAAAAAAAAAAAAAGGCTCCAAGTTTTGTTGTTTCTCTCCCAAAGCTGATTTTCACCATTCCAAATAATAATTTGACCAATCCAAGTTGCAAACTGCCACGTCACCAAAGTGCCACGTCATCACCCTCCAAAAACAAACTTAGGCTCAAAATTCCAGATTTCTAAGTTTCTTTTCTTTATTTTCTTAGTTTCATTTCTTGAGTCTAGTACTAATTAACAACCAGTAATCACCTACTAGATTGTGAATTAGTTGTTTGAGTCCGCTTTTTTTCGTATTTTCATTCTTTGTGTGCTTTTCTCGTTTGATTGGTTGAACTTCTTTTTTTCAAGTTCTTAAGTAGAATTTTTTATTATGTATGTTGAGTCGATTGAACAAGAATCTATTCCGACCGCTAAGTAGTGATTGACACCTTATTGACTAACGGAGTATAAGCAACTTTCAATATTCACCGCTCCGATTGTGAGAATCACAAAGGTGAGTGTATACGAGTATTGGAGAGGATCTTTAACTACTAATCTTGTTTGTTCTTTTTGTAGATTTAAAAGGTGATATAAGGGGAACATGTCTTCGATAGCCGGGGATTATTGTGACTACAACATGGGAGACTATGATTGTAGTGAGGGATTTTATGACTACGAAATTGAGGGAGATTGTGGGGGCTATGAAAATAGTCATGATCAAAACTTGGGTAGATTTGAGGGTTACGGTTTTAGGGAGAAAATAAGGAGAATGAAGTGCCTAGCGCTTGTGGGGAATATGGAGATGATGTAGGACCTCGTGATGGTTCTTGTGATGAAGTTGGGGCATATGAGGAGTCTTACACTTCCCACTCTAAACCTAAATTTGGTGCTAGGTATAACACTTTCATTCGCAAAGCTTATGAGAGCTATGATGAGAGTACATGTGAGGAGTGTGAAAATTCATTTTCTTCACCTTGTAGTACTTCTTATCAAAATCGACATGGTGTGACTGGTTATCCTAGCTATAGTAGAGATTGTCCCACGAGAAAAAGAGGATATGTATCTCCAAAACCAACTGGTAGTCATGTGCCTTACAATGTTGATTTGAGAAGAAGTGTACACTCCGAAAGGTAACCATTTGTGGGATACCGGGCTGCCTCGTTGTGTTAAATGATAGGTACTATAGAAACTACATCCTTCCATCCATAGTTGACTACTTGGGGTTGTTTCAAGAGCCTTTACTTTTTCCATACTTCTTGGACGGGTTTAAGGTTACCGAGAGGGTAAAAGTTGTCTTCTCCCAATTTGATTACCATGAGGAGGTGTGCTTCGATCTTTTTCCTATAACCTACGATCATGTGAGCTTGGGTGCCGATTGGTTTGCATAACATAAAGTCCCAAATGTGCAAAATTGGACTAATATTGTAAGAGACCAATGGGAAAATTGCCTCGTGACGTACATTCTGCCCGGGCCACAAAGAGAATTGCTCACCTACTCCAATCCGAGTGATGATGAGAGACAAAAAATTGAGAGGAGTACGGATGTGCAAGGTGGTAATCCAAGAGTGGAAAAATGAGAGGTTGTGTGGAGCGAAGTGAGGAGATTGCCACCAAACTGAGCTAATATTGTTTGTCCTTCTATTTCTAAAGACATTTGTGTAGGTACCGATATAACAAGTGAAGGAGAGCAATGTCAAAGTAAAGTTTCTGCCCAAGCTTGTGGAGGACCTTCACAACACGGCAAAAGAGAGTCTACTCAAGAACTTCAAGGTAAAATAGCTAACTCTTACACTTTTGTGCATGTGAATGATAATTGTGTGGCTAGTAGCCCATTGAGTGTGAGTAGTAGCTTACTTACTTGTGAGTCTAATGATTCTTTGCATCTTGTTGATGATGTACATGTTGTGAGTGTGGATATACTAGTTGATCCTATTGATGACCAAATTGACTCTTCTTGTAAGATCAATGTATGTCCACCTAGTGTTGAAGCCTTTATGTTTAACAGAAGTACATCGTCTTGTGTAATTGGTGTTGATGAACTTATTTGTGAAAATTGTCCACTACTTGAATATGTGTGTGATGTGATTAATAGAACACAAGTGAGTGAAGTACTTGAAAATGTTGGTCACAAAATGGGAGTGAACCCGAGAGCTATTCTTGGTAAATCTTTTACTTAAAACCTCTTTGAAACTTGATATTGATCTTTTAGAGAATGAAGAACTTTCTTGTTCCAAATCTGCCCATGAGATAGATCATGCTCTCTTTAGATATAATGTCTTGTTTGAAGATGATATACATACTCCTAAGGACCTAGTGGAGAAAATGATGGTATAGATTGCCTTGAACTCTATAGCCGATATGCTAATCCATTATGGTGTGACAACATTCCTCCTAAAGATGGAAATCTCTTTTTGAAAGATGAGAGTACTCTTAAGAGCAAAAATATGGTCTTCCCAAATAGTCTATAATTCAATAAATATTTTGTAAAGCCATTCATTTTAAATACAGCTCAGAACAAACCAATCGAAATAATCAGTGTCGGAGCCAAAAATTTGTATAAGAGGATTCATGAAAATACTGAAATTTCATGGTTAAGATTTGAGTTTGTGACTTGACTTTTATACCACTTTTACGGCTTCACTATAGTGGATTAACTGGTCCTTTCTCCGGCAGGTTGGCACGAGCTTCCCTTGGCATACTTCGTTATCATTACTAAGACAAGTAAGTAGGAATTCATCCCAGATAAACTACTTATATAGCTCTTTCGCATCGAGAAAAATTCCTATTTTCTCTTTCAGGTTAGGCACCCTTTGCTCTAACAAAAGAGAGAGGTCTTCGCCGGGACCAATGCTAGATGTTAGATTCAATATTCAAAAAGTCTTCAATATATTTTCTTATTTCACGTTAGGGATCCAAAGTTTCTCATTTTGCGCAATATATATTTCTAGCAAAGAGGATATCTAGCTCCATCCGGACATAATATAAACTCAATACATAACCCTTCTTCCCAACCTCTCTTTACTGGACAATTTTTTCAAGCACAGACAATGAAGTGTTGGGCAGAATTGTTGATGTGGTTGATATCAGAGCCTTGCAATTACAACTGAACTAAGGTGCACATTCTAAAGTAGTCTTCTAGCTAGCATCCAGCAGTGTCTAGCGATCAATGGAATGGGTGAAAATCATGTGAAATTGGGGTTTTTGTGATTTCTTTCCATGTGCTAAAGTCTTGGTGGACACAAGTATTCAGTACGTGAGGTGTCTAGTGATCAATGAAATGAGTGACAATCATGTGAAACCGGTGTTCTGTGATTTGTTTCCATATGCCAAAGTCTTGGTGGACAATTATTCAGTACGTGAAAGGTGGTAGGTGTCCAATAATTCGATGAAATAGTTGAGGTGTACGGACACCACCGGTATCTCTCACATGCGGAGGAGGAAGGGAGGTATGAATATTACAAGTGGTAACACATGTAGTACTAGGCAAAACCAACACACTGCTGAAACATTGAACTAAATTTGGTCAAAGCTTTAGCAGTATGGAGTTTGCATTATCAGGATTGACATTGCACCCATATTTACTTTTTTTAATTCTAGTGTGCAAAATTTCTTTGCATTTACTGTTCAACTAAAATGGCTACACTGTTTGTTAAATCAGTATCAATAAATAATATGAAGAACTCAACGTATTGGTAAAGCAACGCTTAGGCAACACGCAAAGTCAAAAAGCCGAGTCAAGTCATGGGCCTTTGTTTCTATAGCAACTTTCTGGTGTCTATTTATTTATTGCATACTACTCAAATGTAATTATTTAATACTTTTCGTTTGGCCATGAAAATCACAATTTTCCAAAGATGGAGTTGAGTTTGGCCATTAATATAAATTAAAATTGTTTATAAAATTTTGTGAGAAAAAAGTATGAGTAAAAAAAGTAAAAACGTAAAACTTATTCACTTTTCCAAATACAATTACGGAATTGTATCAATTACGAAATTATATTTGAAACTCTCATGACCAAACACTTTTTCGAAAAAAACTAAAATAAAATCATGGCCAAAAACTTCCGCCTCCCTAATTTTCATTCGAATTATTGTTACTACAAATCAGTTAAATATATAGAGGATATTTATGACACCAGACACCCTAGGCCATGGATCTTGCTTATCACCCATTGACACCGTCCAAGTAAGTACGTTAACAGTTAGCTCAGCCCATTACAAATACTACAGCTTTCGCTCCACTTCTCTATTAGTTGTCAATGTGGGATAATCACTCATTACTGTCCATAGCTTTCTGTTTGGAGATGGGGAAAAAAAATCAGTGTAATGTATATTTGATTCTATTTGAATATACAAGAACTAAGAAATAGTATTAGTCTCCTTATCAAACAAGCTGTTAGAGAACAGTTCTTCAGATGTATTTCAAGAAACCAATATCTACAAACCTGCAACAATGATGGCACGTGCATTTCGGATCCTTCAAAAGTACTGCATTTTTTTGGATCAATATCTAGCTAACATCCTGGCAATCGGTGAAAATTATGCGAAAATGTGGTTCGGAATCCTGTAGAAACAAAAGAGATCAACAGTTTCTTTCCATTTGTCCACAGTCTTGGATACTGTTATTCATGTATGAGGTGGTAGGTGTCTGATGATTTGATGAAATAGTTGTGCATTGTCCAAGTCTTGGTGGACACAATTACTCAATACAAGAGAGGCGGTAGGTGTCTGATGATTCGATGAAATAGTTGAGATGCACCCTATTCTATTTTTGGTATAAACATGAATATATGGAAGATGTAGAATCTTTTGTTGATGTTATAGGATCTCTGCATCTTCCTTGTAAGTATGAATGACTGCAGTTTTTACGCAGCAAATAGTTATACAAAAAATGTTACCTTCTCAAAAAAAAATAGTTGAGATGCACGGCCACCACCGTTATCTCTCTCTCACACACACAGGAGAGAGGGCAGAGAGAATGTTACTGTCTACTCAACTTTGATTCCAAGGCTCCAAGCCACTTTGCTTTCCCAATTGGGAGATTAACCTCATTTACAGGCCAATGTTGTTGACATAGCAATGGAACAGTGAAAGATGAAATAACTGATGCCAAAAATTGTCGGATTGATAGAAGGTTCACTGCTTCGAGACCTAACTGGTGAAGGTTTCTTCACTGACCTATCATCAAAAGAAAAATCTGAAAGGCTTATTGCATTTGAATAACCTAATGTTTATGTAACAACACCAACAAAGTTTATTAAATCAATAAAGCATAAAATCTTCAATCAAAACTGAATCACCTCCTTGTAAATATAAAAAGAAATAACCGATAAAGATAAGGGCAAATAAACTGCTAAACAATTAAACTAGATTTGGTGGGATGCGCCAGGCCCAAGCAGTGCAACGCTTAGGCGACATGTGAAAGCCAAGGCAGCAAGCTCCCTTGATGAGCCTTCCCCCTCAAAAATTAGAGTTAATATAGTGTGGACCAAAAGGCCGAGAAAGGTATGAGTTATCAAATCAATGGGCCTTTGTTTCTATAGCAACTTTCTGGAGTCTCTTTCTTACTTCCTTCTGATGTGGGAAATATTGAACAACAAAAACTAAGATTTGTTGAGCAAAAGAAATATAAGATTTGTTGAGCAAAAGCAATATATAGTCCTCCCAAATAGTCTGCAATTCAATAATATTTGTAAAACAGGTGAATGTTCAAAGCGTAAAACACATTCAGAAGAACATTGAGTACAAATATATTCACAAATGATGATATTTTATGTAGTCTCCCACAAAAACGTTAGTATAATACTACGAGTGTTAGAGCAAAGGAGTTTTGATGACTGACATATGTGTGTGAAACATGTTAGTCATACTGCTCCTCACATGTGAAGCACATCGAAATAGATGTAAGACTGACAATGCGTAAAGACAGGAGTGGATAAGCAGATAAGCAAGGTGTTAGTTTTAAATAGACAAATCGCACATAACACTATGCAAACGATATCTAGATTGCTACAGAAAAGAAACAGGAGAATGAAGAAGATCACTAAGAGAGAAACTTGTGCAGAGAGATTTACTTTTTGTCCAAGAGTAGTTACATAAAGTGTTCTTTTGAAAAAAACTGAAATAGCTAATGGCCCTACTTTAAAGTCATTGTGCTAACCATGCTAACTACCTCCAAATAACTTAAAAAAGAAATACAGGAAATAAAATAAATAAATAAATACTGCAGTCCTAAAGCAACTAATAATACTCCTCCTTGCATTAGGAGCTGCGAATCCCAAGTTGCTGGCTTAGGAACTTAAACTTGCTGACAGGAAGGGATTTCGTAAATGCATCTGCAAGCTGATCTTTTGATTTGCAATAAACAAGAATCACTTCTCCTTTTTTCTGCACATCCCTCAAGAAAAAAAGCTTAATGTGGAAGTGCTTAGTCTTCCCGTGAAACACTGAATTATGTGAAATAGCTATTGCAGCTTGATTATCAACATGAATCTCAGTATTAACCTTTTGTTCCATATGCAAATCAGAAAATATTTTTCTCACCCATAAGGTTTGATTTACTGCTGCTATTGCTGCAACGAATTCAGCCTTTGCCGTGGATTGTGCCACAGTTTCCTGCTTCTTCTTTGAACACCAAGAGAAAATGTCCGATCCCAGACTGAAGCAATATCCTGATGTACTTTTCATGTCATCAGTGGATCCGGCCAAATCACTATCTGAGAATCCATACAACTTGAAATTCTCACACTTTTTGAATTTGACCCCATACTCGACAGTACCTTTGATGTATCTTATAATTCTTTTTGCTGCTTGCAAATGCATTTTAGTAACACAATGCATAAACCTAGACAAAAGACTTATAGCAAATAGAATATCGGGTCGTGTAGCAATGAGATACATCAAGCATCCAATCAAACTTCTAAAGTTTCCTTCATCAACTCTATCAGTTTCATCCTCTTTGCTCAAACTCTCCTTTGGATTCATCGGTGTGCTTGTTGCCTTGCAATTTTCCATATGGAATTTCTTCAGTATCTCCCTAGCATACTTCTTTTGGCAGATAAAGATTTCATTGCAACCTTGATTGATTTCCATCTCTAGAAAGTATGTCATTAGTCCTAGGTCTGTCATCTCAAAGACTTACATCATTTTCGTCTTAAACTCTTCAACCAGCCGCACATTGTTTCCTGTCACCAAGAGATCATCAACATAAAGGGAAGCAATAAGCAGATCAGTTCCCTTGTGTTTGACATAAAGAGTAACTTCAGACAAACTTCGGACAAACCCCAAACTCAAAAAGTGATCATCAATCCTGCTATACCAAGCTCTTGGGGCTTTTTTTAAGCCATAAAGAGCCTTTCTAAGCAAACAGACTTTTCCTTGTTTTCCTTGCTCAATGAAACCCTCGGGCTACTCTACATAGATTTCTTCCTGCAATACACCATTTAGAAAATCAGATTTGACATCTAGTTGGAACACTTTTCAACCCTTTTGTGCTGCTATTGCTAGCAATATTCTGATGGTATCTAGTCGGGCTACTGGAGCAAAGGTATCCGAGTAATCAACTCCGAATATTTGGGCATATCCCTTGACAACAAGCCTAGCCTTGTATTTGTTGATAGAACCGTCAGAATTAAGCTTGGTTCTAAATACCCATTTTACTCCAATGACCTTTCTATCTTTCGATCTGTCAACTAACTCCCAAGTGTTGTTTTTCTTGATCATTAGCATCTCCTAATCCATCGCGTTTCTCAATTTTTCATCTTGAAGCGCTTTCTTGTGCCCTGCAGGCTCACAAACTGTCATATTACTTTGTTGGTAGATGTCAGAAAGTAATCTTGTACCTCTAACTGGAGGATCATCTACTAACTCATTTTATTGATCGGATGTCTGCTCCTCCGAAGCTTTGACTGAAAGTTGATTGTTTTTCCAATCCCATTTCTCTTCTTTATTGAAGTGCACACCTCGACTAATAATCATCTTCCCTGTTCGTGGATCATAAATTTTGTAGGCTTTGGAGGATGAGCTATAACCCACAACGATTCCCAGGATGGCCCTTTTAACAAGTTTGTCTCTTTTAAACTGCGGCACATGAAAGAGACAAACACAACCAAATATTTTAATGAAGGTTAGAGATGGTTTGAATCCATTCCAAGCCTCAAATGGAGTTTTACTCTCCAAAGCTTTAGTGGGAAGCCGATTTTGGAGAAATATTGTTGTATTAGCTGCCTCAGCCCAAAACTTTTTTGGCAACTCTTTTTTATGCAACATGTACCGCGTCATCTCCATTATATACCTGTTCCTCCTTTTACTAACTCTATTTTTTTGTGGAGTGTACGGAGTAGTAAGCTGATAAGAAATACCCTATTTCTCACAGAATTTGTTAAATTCTTCAGAAGTGTACTCTTTTCCGTTATCAGAACACAAGGATTGGATTCTGCAACCACTTTGATTTTCCACTATCTTCTTGAACTTCCAAAATATTTCAGCCACCTTTGATTTGTATTTCATGAAAAAAAATCCAGCAGAATCTTGTATAATCATCAATGAATATAACATAGTAAAGACTACCATTAAAGGACGGTGTTCTTTGAGGTCCTGCAACATTTGTGTGAATCAATTGCAACCTTTGAGAAGCGCACCATGATGCTTTAGGAAATGGTTTCCTATTCTGCTTACCAAATTGATAAGCTTGACAACTTGGTAAGTGATCAACGAGAGTTGGTAGTCCTCTTGTCATATCCTCCTTCTTCGGTAACAATAATGCTTGTAGATGACAGTGAACAAGTCTTTTGTGCCAGATTTCCATTACATCTACCTTCATGGAATAAGAAAGTTTCTCCATATCTGTTGGACTAAAGGAAAAACTCCTTCATCTCATCTTCACCCTAAAAATTTCATTTCCAACAGTGCCACTGATTTGGCAATGATTATTTTCAAAGAAAAGTCTAAATCCTTTTTCCATCAGATGTCCTACACTTAGCAAGTTTTGATCAATCTCAGGAACATAAAGAATTTTAGCAATTTTCTTTATGCCTGTGTCAGTCTTGATAGCTATGATTCCAATTTCTTTGACATGAAGATGGTCCCCATTTCCTATCCTAACCTTGGAAATTTTAGTGGGCTTCAACTCCTTGAATAGGCTCTTGTCATGAGTCATGTGATTAGTGCACCCACTATCAATTAACCAAGAATCTATTGAGATCTTACTTGAGAAGCATGTTGCAACAAAAAGAAGATCCTCATCTTCTTGATCAACAACTTGAGCATTTTCTTTCTGCTGCGGGGCTTTACTTTTTCAAATCACTGCCTCATGTCCAAGTTGATTGCATTTCTTACATTTAGCATCTGGTCTCCTCCAACACTTGAATGGTGGATGGCCTTTTCTTCCACAGTGATGGCAAGGGGGAAAGTTTTTCGCACTTTCTCCCTTACCTTTGTTGGTTGATGTTTCTCCTTCACTCAACGCTTGATTCTTTTTCTTCTTCGGAAATTCGTCAACCTAGTACTTACTGACAAGATCTCCTTCTGTTGTAACATCCTGTCTCATGAGTCTTCTTTGCTCTTGAACTTATAAGGAATTGAGCAACTCTGTCAAACTAATTTTGACAAATTCTTAGTAGTTTCTAAGGTCGTAATTACTGCTTCATACCTTTCAGGAACTGTTACCAAAATATTCTCAACAATTCTTGAGTCGGCAAGTGTAGAGCCAAGTAGCCTCACTTTATTTGCAATATTAAGAAGTCTATCTGAATACTCCTTCACTATTTCAGAATCCTTCATTTTTTTAAATTCAAATTCCCTAATTAAGTTTAAAACTTGCATACCTTTTATTCTCTTATCTCCACCATACTCTTTCTTAAGATAATCCCATACTTCTTTAGCAATTTTCAAAGACATTATTCGTGTGAAAACTGTTGACGATATAGAAGCAAATAGACATGCCTTGGCCTTCGATTTTCTTATCTTCTTTTCCTTGTGTGCTTTAATCTAAGCCATGGTGGGATTATTCGGTAGGGCTGGAACATCGTAATCCTCTTCCACAACTTCCCATAGATCTAAAGCATCCAAGTATGTCTCCATTCGTACTGCCCAAACCTGATAGTTATCTCCATCAAAGACCGATGGAGCGATTGGTAAGAAACTGGTTTCTGCATCCATAACTTCTCCAACTCAATCACAGATCCCTTAAGATGAAAGCTTTGATACCAAATGTTAGTTTTAAATAGACAAATCGCACATAACACTATGCAAATGATATCTAGATTGCTACAGAAAAGAAGCAGGAGAATGAAGAAGATCACTGAGAGAGAGAAACTTGTGCAAAGAGATTTACTTTCTGTCCAAGAGTAGTTACATAAAGTGTTCTTTTTAAAAAAACTAAAATAGATAATGGCCCTACTTTAAAGTCATGGTGCTAACCATGCTAACTACCTCCTAATAACTTAAAAAAGAAATACAGGAAATAAAATAAATAAATACTGCAGTCCTAAAGCAACTAATAATACAAGGAAATTCAGATATGCTCTCAACGCTTATCACATGCAGCAAAGAGTTTGAAAGGTAGATAAACACAAACACTTGAAGATTGAACAAATATAAGAGTCCTACTCGATCAAGGATCAACGAGATATAATGGAACAAGGAGTGAAACTACCTGATAGAGTCCTATTGAAGAAAGAAGAGAACATCATCTAAATGACTTAAATCAGGAGTTGGCTTAAATACAAGAAACCACATTCAAATGATTCACTCATGCACTGATAAGAAAAGCATCAATCAGCAAATCAGTTCACTAGCTTGAAGAAGAACCCGGTCCTTTACTTAGCAAGTCGTAGACTTTGTGTAATAGGTTGGTTCTTTTAGTTGTAATGAGGAATCCGGAGCCAAAAGGGCTATTTTTTTTGTTAAAAATACCAAAACGGACAATTAATTTTTAAAAATACCAAAACAAACAAATCGTTGTTGATCCAGCGACTTATAAGTTGTCGAGCCCACAACGATTAATAAATCACTGGGTTAACAACGACTTATATGTTGCTGACAGTAAGGCGACTTGCTGTCAGGATGTGATAAGGCTTACGACAACTGCAGCCTTTGATTTTTTTTTTGGCTTATGGCTGATGTGACAAGGCTTGTGCAGTCTTTGATTTTTTTTGCTGTTGCGAATAAATTAAAGGAATGAGACATGCAACTTTTGAATCTTTATGTGAAAGGGAATAAGGCAGCTTTTTGAGAGAATAATGCATGGGAAATAAAATAGACAAATAGTTCATGCATGTGAGTTGTTCTAAAGTGTACATGAACGTGTTTCAATGTTTATATATAGGGTTTGCATGAAGAGTTTTCATACTACGAGTTCAACCTACAATACAATTTTATTCAAATATTATTTTTATTCAGCTTACAATTTTTAGTATTGAAAAAATGAATGAAGATACAGTAAGAGTAAATTTATATTGGGATGGTAAAGTTTTATATGAAGCTGGTTCTGTAATATATAGTCGGCCGCCTATAGTTGTACAAATATTTCCATTATCTCTTAAATATGAGCGGTTGCAATGCGTACTAAGAAATAAAATGGGTATAACTGATCAAGAAGATGTAGTGGTTATCACGGGACGATATCCAACGTCTTTTAGTCCAAATGGAGTTATAATGTACGATGAGACTTGCATTTGGAATGATGATTCTTTATCTATATTTCTCCGTACTATTAAGATTTTTGGTAGTCGTATTAACTTAACAAGTCTCGATATATATGCGTCAATTGAACGTTATCCTATCGTTTAAAAATCCACCGACAACGAATTTGATCTTTGTGATACATCACATTTATCGAATTTAAATGTTGATTCTTCAAGGGACATAGTCCAACATCAAAGAGTGGAAGAATTTGGCAGACATTCAAATGATATAAGTAATTTGAATACACAATGTGGTGGTTGGGTTGATATGCAGTATGATAACTCTGATGGAAATGTGCATAATTTCGATATTGGGGGACCTAGCAATGCTCATATGCACATGCAAAATTTGAATTCTAATCATCAGTTTCCGCTGGAGTCAATCGATGGGTAAATATAAAAACTTTTTAAATTAAATTAATTTATAACTTATACTAATTATGTTTAACTTTTTTTCTGTTTTATAGATGTAATGGTTTTGAAGGTACACTGACTCGGCTTACACAAATTGTGAAAAATAATGATGATGTAGCTGATAATAGAGTGTGTGGATCAGACAGTGATGAACCTTCAGAACATGAATCAATGGATGATGTTGAAATGTCCGATGATGATAATATCATTGGAGAACATGCAGCTCTGGTTGCTCGTAGTGTTAGTCATCCATCAATATAAATTCCATATTTGGATAATACCGAAGAAAGCGCAGAAGATTTTGCGTACACATGTGATGATAGTTTCAATCAAGCTGCTCTTTGGAATTTAAAGAATCCGAAATTCATTCAAACGGGTTAGATTTTTGCTAACTATAATTTTTAAAATAATTAATATCAACTAATACTTATTTAAGTCTATATGAAATTAGGTATGTTATTCACAAATAAGAAACAAATGAAAGCTGCTGTGAGAATGTATTGTCTTAAGAAAAGAAAGGAGTATATTTGTGATAGATCCAAAAGTAAGAGCTGGAGGGTTATATGCAAGCGTCACATGTTGGGATACGAATGGATGATTCGCTTTTGAGAGATTACAGGTGGTATGTGGTATGTGGAAAGCAGGAAAAATGATACAACCACATACTTGTCTGATTGATAACTACAAGGAAGATCATTTCAATCTAAACAGCAATATAATTGTTGTTACGTTGGTACCAGATATTATGCAGAGCCCGAATATCAGTATTAAGGCGGTTCTAGAAGTCATCAAGTCAAAGCATCATTTTACTCCCAGTTATAGAAAAGCTCAAAGAGGTAAAAAAAAAAAGCATTTGTGATGGTATATGGAGATTTTGAAAGTTCTTTCAAAGCATTACCTCACTACATGACTGCACAACAATATTTTAATCCTGGTACTATTGTTGAATGGGAGCACTATTGTTCAACAATGCAGGGTGAGAAAATATTTAAATTTTTATTTTGGACTTTTAAACCGAGCATTGATGGTTTCAAATACTGCAGGCCCATCATTTCAATAGACGGTACCCATCTTTATGGCTTGTACGATTTGAAACTATTAATTGCTGTTGGGATTGATGGTAATATTCTTTCGTTTGTATATGTTCTTGTTGCACGTGAAAGTTTTGAATCATGGTCATGGTTTCTTAAGTAATTATGGTGGTATGTTATCGGTGAAAGAAAAAAAATTGGTCTCATTTCTGACCGTCATAAAGGAATATTACAATGTGTTCAGTCTTATGATTGGTTGAGTCCACCAAACACTTTTCATAGATTTTGTGTTCGACACTTGAAAGCCAATTTTAAAAAAAAAAATTGAATAGAGAGCTCGAGAACTTAATGTGGTCGGCTGCCACGGAGCATTAAGAAAGGAAGTTTTTTCAAAGAATGGAACAAATTAAGATATTGTCCCCTGCAGCATATATGTGGTTAGATAAATTTTCGCTAGATAAATAGATAATGTATAAGGATGATGGTCGTAGATGGGGTGTCATGACGACAAATGTATCCGAGTCATATAATGGTTTGTTGAAGAAAGCTCGGGCGCTTCCAGTGACTGCTATGGTTCGTATGACTTTTAAAGATCTTGTTGACCGTTTTGTGGAATGAAGCAATCTTGTTGATGCTTTATTACAAAATAATAAGCCATGGCCTTCTGTCGTTGAAAACAAATTCTTAGATTATTGGAAGAGAGCATAATCGCACACTGACATGATGACTTATCAAACTGGTGATGGGGTATTTGAGATTCTTACTTTTGCACATGATGGTAAGGGTGGAAATGTCCACACAGTTAATGCCAAGAAAAAAATATGTTCTTGTGGAAAATGGAAGAATTATCACATGTCATGCTCACATTGTATTAAGTTTTGTGGCATTCGTGGCATCGAACCTAATACATATGTTAGCAAGTACTACAACACCAAGCTATACAAACAAACGTATAGTGGTAAATTTTACCCCGTGGGTGATGAACAATATTGGCCGCCAGCCCCATTTATTTTAGTTGCAAACGTTGAATATATGCGGACATCTGGTGTTGAAGAAAGAACCCGACTTAAGAATGATATGGACATTGCTCCAGCTCGCATGGCTAGAAAGTGTAGTATTTGCAAAGAAACAGGTCACACTAAGGCACGTTGTCCTAGACGAGCTCAGTAGTTTGTGACTTTCATATATTGTTATTTTATATTGTGTTATTGGTCTATATGTAGTATTTTTAATGTAATATGTCTTATAAAATAATCTACTGCTAGCTAATTTATGTTTGTTGGCTTGACAAGGGAATTGAACATATTAATATAAAATTTTTATGACGGTATAACTTTAAATTCATCTAAACATAACAAAAATTACATAATGTACCATTAGCCTACCTAAATAACACTAGAAAAAATTAGTCTACCTAAATTACACTAGAAAAAATTAACCTACCTAAATTTGGTCTTTTGAAACTACGACCAACAAAAATTTTGATTAATTTTGTCTCCCAACGTGATCATGACGACTACCCGTGCCACAATAAGTTGATACGTATAGCCTAGTTGATCTTCGACGACCATATTCTCTCGTAACCTACAAAAAATATTTTTAAAGGTAAGATTATTTAAGACTACAAATAAAATGAAGTATGTAAATTAAGAAATGACATCATACATGTTGTTGAGAAGTTTCTGCATTGGACATTGTTGCCTGTAATAACATGAAATATAATTAAATAAATAATAATTAATTAATTAATCATAAATTATTAAATATATTATACGAATTACCGACTCACATCAGAAAAGCTTAACGCCTCATTAAATGGAGAGATATTCATGAAAAATTCATGCATTTCGGGTTGGGGAGCATGATGAAATTCACTTAATTGTGCAAAATCATATTGCACAACGGGTGGTGTTACAAAACCAACTGTTTCTTCGGGTGAAAAATCAAGCCGTTGAGGGTTCACCAAATTCAAACGTGGGATAATACGCCTCAGTAATAGTAGCTAAAGACAAGCCAAAATTATCATGTGGCTCTTCGCTACGATCTGCCATACTACTACGACCACCTCTTCTACCCTGACGCGTACTATATCTAGATTCAGATTGACGTCCCTGACGGTGAACTTGCACTGGTGGTGATTTCGCAGATTGAGTCGGTGGTGCATAATTAGGAGCAAAGATCAATCGTGTTCCTAGATAGACAGAATTCATTGATTCCAAAGAAATACGGGCAACTTCTGATGCAAATTCATACATCTCACTAGTTGCTCTTGAATCACGTAAAATCAATTGAGCCATCCAATAAATGATTTCATGTCCCATAGCCTAAAAATACAAAATAAAAATGATCATTGACATGTATTAAAAAGACCACTGACGTGTATTAAGGTTTTTTGAATATACGTACCAAGGCCTCATGTCTGCGTGCCATGTGTTGGTATCCTCTTTGAACAACATACTCTGAATTTCCAATTAACATGCGAGCGTGATTACAATACCAATGAATATACTCTAATTGATTGTTTATATGATGGGGCTCAAAAATATGTTCCCGACGTGTATCCCACATATTTTTTATTTCGTTATACATATTTAAAACTTTTTGTGTTATTCTATTTCGGTTATCACGCTTAAAATGTTGTTCGTGAAAATGAGTACACGGTCCAGGTACATGCTGGAGATAACCAAATTGTCTAACAATCCGATCAACCATATGCCACTCACGAACTATTCCACAAATAAGTGGCACTTTAGCCATCCAAATAGGTTCTTCCCTCTGACACCACACGGGCAATTCATTGCGTATTTCTTCTGAATAGGGCTCCCAAATAAACTATAAAATAAATCGATCGTTATAAAACATAGTAATTATATTGCTCTTTTCAAATAGATATAATATTATACTTAAAATGATACATAAGAAAATCTATTAGTAACAAATATGGTACTTTTCAATTCTTACATTATAATTTTTTTTTATCAATATGACAAATCATGAGTATTAAAACTTCAATTACCTGCTCAATAGTTAGGTTATTTTGAACATCTCTAATTATGACAAGTATGTTTCTCGCCTCATTATCATGAACTATACCTCGTCTCCATTTTCACGCAAGTGGAGCCGAGGCCTCATGATGGTTTGCCCACAGAGGGTGCAGTGCTGGCTGAAGTGGATTAATACGCTCCCATGCTCATACCTATAAAAATATAAAATCAACTAATTTTAATAACACAATAAAATTAAGTAGTACAAATTTTAAAACACAAATATTAAGTTTCACGTACCTGAACTAAGGCAAGAAATCCACATACATCGCTAGATGAAGACATGGATGCACGACATAAAGAATAGTATAAAAATGACAATGCGGCTGCGCCCCAAGCCTTTGTCGACATTGCATTTAAGTCTTGCAAGTCGATTAAATAGTCCAAAGATATTTTAGAATTGGACTTGTCAGGAAATAATGTACCTGCACACAACCATAATAGGTACAATCTAAGTCTTTGTTGCACCTCAATTTCGGGAGTATCATCGGTGATATCATCTAACTCTTTTACATATGCAGCTAATTTAGATACAAGTATTCTTCTAATTCCACAAAAGCAATCTAGTGGAGGTTCCCATCCTGTTAAGTCACGCATCATTTGTCGTCTAGCTACAATTTCTAAATCGGTAGAACCTTCTAGAAGTATAGAATTCCCATATACAACCATTCCAAACATAATTTCAATATCCTGTAATGTAATAGTGGCCTCACCAATTCGCAAGTGAAATGTGTGAGTTTCGGGGCGCCACCTCTCAACCAATGCACTTATAAGTCCAACATCATATAGAATGTTTCCTACTTCTACAATTCCTCTAAATCCACAAAAACTTAAATATTGAAGGATTCGATAATGCAATGGACGCTCCTGTATGTGCAACCAAAATTCAGTATCGGCACGATGTGTATTTAAACACATATCTTGTCCCTCGATGTCCCAATTTTTTTGAGATCGATGTTTTGCTTGTAATTTTAATAATGGATTCATATCTACATAAAAAAATCAATCTGTTATGATCAAAAGTACATTAATAAAGATTATTTAAAGAATATAAAATTTAAGTTTAAGAACTCGATGTAATATTTTTATACTTCACAATAAAAATAACGTAAAAACTATATATTAACATACCTTATAATTAATGCCTTAACTTGTATTTTGATTAAATATTTGTAAACTTTTTTCAATTTAAAAAATTTTCGTATGAACATATGAATTACTTCCAACCGAATATATAGACGGAATTTAGATGCAAACAGATATTTATTCACGTGCAAACAGTACTTTTAAAAAAAAAATGCAGCACAAACATTTCGAAGACTTCATGGATTACATCAATAGTGGAGGAATTTTTTTACTTTTCAAAGGCTGCACGAATATAATCGAGGATGCACACACTTTTTGATTCAAGGATGCACACTTTTTTAATTCACATGGGAACAGTAATCCTGGCAGCAAGTCGCCTCACTGTCAGCGACATATAAGTCGTTGTTGACCCAGCGATTTATTAATTGCTATGGACCCGGCGACTTATAAGTCGTTGGATCCGTAAATATTTATCCGTTTTGGTATTTTTTAAAATTAATTGTCCGTTTTGGTATTTTTAATAAAAAAAATAGCCCTTTTGACTCCAGACTCTTGTAATGAGTCTTAGTTCTAGTCTCAGTGAAATATAAACTAAGTAACGCCATAAAACTAAAGAACATAACAAAAGGAGCAAAGGCAAAAATATAGTCCTCCCAAATAGTATCTATAATTCAATAAATATTTTGTAAAAATCATTTTGCATAAAGTTAGGAACGAACTAATAGAAGGTAACAGGGTCGGAGCCAAAAGTTTTATATAAGAGGATTCAAGAAAATACTAAAATGTCCCAGTTAAGATTTAAACTTTGTGATTTGAAACAACTTATAAACCTCTTTTGCGGCTTCAGTGTAATCTTCCTTTATTTCAACGCTCGTCTTGTCCCAGTAAATGTTACAATTGAATCAGCTCTTGAAGCAATAGTTCTTGGTGTAAGTGTAGCCGCAGTTGAATAAATATCTGTCGTGTTTGAATCACAAGGAAGAAAGATGATAGTGTAGAGTAGAGTAGATTTGGCAGCATGCCAAAAGGTTATCCGAGTTCACAAGTGTTCTTGCTATCCCTATCTTCGTTGAGATGGAGTTGGCTCTAAGGATTCAACAGTTCATACTTAATTGAAAATTTTCATTGTATGCTCATTTGCACAATATAAATTTTCTATCAAAAGGGATGTCTAGCTCCATCAAGACATAATATGAATTCAATACATAACCCTTCTTCCTAACCTTCCTCTATAGTGGACTATATTTTCAAGCACAGACTATGAAGGATCAGGCAAGATGGTTGATGTGATTGCCTTGCACTTACAACTGAACAAACTTTCATCACTGAGAAGACCACACAAGCAGATAGATACTGAAAACAAACCTGAAGAAGTTTCTATCACCACACCATGTGAGACCTGTATTAAGCAATCACATATTCTGAGCTAAGGTGCACATTCTAAGGTAGTCTTCGAGCTAGCATCCACAATTGTCTAGCGATGAATGAAATAGGTGAAAATCATGTGAGACGGGGGTTTGTGATTTCTTTCCATTTGTCAAAGTCTTGGTGGACACAATTATTCAGTACGAGAGAGGTGGCAGGTGTCCAATGATTCAGTGAAATAGTTGAGGTGCATGAATTCATCTCTCACACACACGTTGGGGGGGGGGGGGGGGGGGGGGAGGGATTGTTGCTGACACAGCAAAGGAACAGTGATTATAACAGTGAAAGATAAGAATTGACGCCAAAATTTGTCTAAACTTTTGTTTCCTCTTGGGAAAAATACAAGCTCAATGATGAATAAAATGCCAATAAAATCCCTGTTGTCAAGTAAACAAACATTAAATTTCACTCTTGCAGCTTCATTGGTAAAAGTCTACAGCCTGGGAACTAACAATTGAAGATTCCATCACTGGCCTTTCATCAAAAAGAAAATCTGAAAGTGCCTGCTTTTGAATCAGTGACCGAATCCCAGAAGGAAGGTTTATTCTGCTGGGCCTTTTTCTTAGCTTTTAGAGTCAACTCATCAATAGTACCAGGAAGATATGCTTCAACGGCATTCTTGAATTTTTCATGCAAATTGACTGTCACTTGTTCCGGAAACAAGAGTGCAAGCATTTAGCCTTCCTAGAAACTCCAAAACATTCGGTAAATTCTTCCTGCAAGACGAAATGACAGTTGAAAGATACTCCATAAAATAGATATTGGCCCAAGCAAGGATCCATGAAGAGAGCTGTCCAGAAAATATCAGTGGTGATCCTAAATGGACACACAAGTGTAGGGAGAGAGTTGCCCTGAAAAATTCTCATGCCAAGTTCAAACCAAGTGCATTCAACAAATACCTACTTTTACATGTCTAGGAAAGACTTTTCCTTTCTCATAGATGTAGTTGTAGGTATCAAGAAGATGCAAATGAAAGTAATAGCTATAAAAGAGATCGTATTACATGTCTAGGGAAGATGCCGTCTTATCCATAGCACAACAAAAACTGCATAATTAATGCTGCAAAACCAATGATACAACTTCCTCTAGCAGATAGGCATCAACATCAGAACTCTTTCACTATGAAGTAAAGCAAAATTCAGTTAAGCATGACTATGCACATCTGTTTTTGTCTCGCTGAAATTTAACCCCGAGACTTCATGGTGCTCAACCTATTCATTGACCACTAGGCCACACCCTTGGATGCACAAAAGAAAAAGAACTAAAAGTAGAGTTTACTCAACAAAGATCTTTAAGTTACATTCTCCAACAACTCCCTCTGCATGATATAAAAGCAATATAAACCTTTCCTCTCATATGATAGTTTTATTTACGTGATATGTAGAACAATTGCTCAGGGGACTGAACCAAAAATAGGACATATTAACCTGAAAGTTTATGTGATATTTAGTTACAGCTAAACCAATACTGAGCTTTCGCATTTTTCTACTTCTTGGTGCCAGAAACATAGGAGACAGATAACTTTGATTAGTATGTGAATGTTCGTACACACACTATCAAAATGCAAGTTTGAATTCTATTTCATATGCTACGGTATGAAATTATTGTATGTTACATGTACACAGTAAAACAAGGATGGCCAAATCTTAACATCTCAAATTAAATCATTCAATCATGAACTGCCATAAAACTAATTCAGGCTGCCAACTACTAGACTGACTTGGGCCCAAGACATCAGACTATGAAAACATTGAACTTTAAATAGGTGGGGTGAGCCAGGCCAAAGCAGTAGTGCAACACTCAGGCAACGCTTGAAGGCCCAGACAGCAAGCTACCTTGATGAGCCTTCCCCTCAAAAAATAGAGTTCATATCGTGTGGACCAATGGTCCACATATCAGATATTAAACTGATAAGAACAGATACTACACTTGATCTTAGCCAAATGGCCGAGAAAGGTATGCTTTTCTATGGTAATGGGCCTTTGTTTTTTTAGCAACTTTCTGCTGCCTGCTTCTTGTTTTCTTCTGGTGTGGGAGAAGTGAACACCATAAAACTAAAGAACATAACAAAAGGAGCAAAGGCAAAAATATAGTCCTCCCAAATAGTGTCCATAATTCAATAAATATTTTGTAAAAATCATTTTGCATAAAGTTAGGAACGAACTAATAGAAGATAACAGGGTCGGAGCCAAAAGTTTGATATAAGAGGTATCAAGAAAATACTAAAATGTCCCAGTTAAGATTTAAACTTTGTGATTTGAAACAACTTATAAACCTCTTTTGCGGCTTCAGTATAATCTTCCTTTACAGTAAATGTTGCAATTGAATCAGCTCTTGAAGCAATAGAAGTTATTGGTGTAAGTGTAGCCGCAGTTGAATAAATATCTGTCGTGGTTGAATCACAAGGAAGAAAGATCATAGTAGTAGAGTAGATTTGGTAAGTATGCCACAAGGTTATCCAGAATTCACAGGTGGTTTTGCTTATCCCTTTCTTCGTTAAGATGGAGTTGGCTTGAAGGATTCAACAGTTCATATTTAATTGAAAATTTTCATTGTTTGCTCATTTTGAACAAAATCTAGCTCCATCAAGACATAATATGAATTCAATACATAACCCTTCTTCCTAACCTTCCTCTATAGTGGACTATATTTTCTAGAACAGACTATGAAGGATCAGGCGAGATGGTTGATGTGATTGCCTCGCAATTACAACTGAACAAACTTTCACCACTCGGGAACACCAAACAAGCAGATAGATACTGGAAACAACCGGAACAAGTTTCTATCAACACACTATGTGAGACCTTTATTAAGCAATCACATGTTCTGAGCTAAGGTGCACATTCTAAGGCAGTTTTCTAGCTAGCCCCCACAATTGCCTAGCGATGAATGAATAGGTGAAAATCATGTGAGACGGGGGTTTGTGATTTCTTTCCATTTGTCAAAGTCTTGGTGGAAACAATTATTCAGTACGAGAGAGGTGGTAGGTGTCTAATGATTCAGTGAAATAGTTGAGGTGCATGAACGGCACCTCTGTCTCTCTCACACACGCGGGGGATGGGGGGTGGGGGGATGTTGCTGACACAGCAAACAGTGATTAGAACGGTGAGATAATAATTGATGCCAAAATTTGTCTAAACTTTTGTTTACTCTTGGAAAAATACAAGGGAATGAAGAGAGCCGCCCAGAAAAAATCAGTGGTGATCCTAAATAGACACAAAAGTGTAGGGAGAGAGTTGCCCTGAAAAATTCTCATACTAAGTTCGAACTAAGTGTATTCAACAACTACCTACTTTTACATGTTTAGGAAAGATTTTTCCTTTCTCATAGATGTAGTAGTAGGTATCAAGAAGATGCAAATGAAAGTAATAGCTATAAAAGAGATCGTATTACATGTCTAGGGAAGATGCCGTCTTATCCATAGCACAACAAAAACTGCATAATTAACGCTGCAAAACCGATGATACAACTTCCTCTACCAGATAGGCATCAACATCAGAACTCCTTGACTATGAATTCAAGCAAAATTCAGCTAAGCATGATTATGCATATTTTCTGTTTTTGTCTAGCTGAAAATTAAACCTGGACGTCATGATGCTCAACCAACTTCATTGACCACTAGGCCAAGTACATTCTCTCACAACTCCCTACTAACTCCATCTCCGCCAAATCAGGCATGCTTCGACTTGGCCCTATGATCCGCTAATTCATCTCTTTTTCTGATATTCCGCAAAGGAGGTGGATAGGGTCAGCAAAAGAAGTGGCGAGGGCAGAAGACAGGGTTTTCAATTAAAGATTCCCGCTCCTGAAAATGGGTATTAAACAAAGCCCTGTGTCAGCAAAAAAGGCCGGGAAAGTCCAATTCACTTTGACTCTTGCCTACGAGCTATGGGTATTAAACAAAGCCCTGTATCAGCTTAGCAACGCAAATAGACAGAAAAAAGGCAGGAAAAGTCAAATAAAATAAGTAGTGAGAAATTTCCACCGATTACTAGACTAAGACAACATACTGCTCAAACATAAAACTAGAACTCATGGGGTGCGCCAGGCCAAAGCAGTAGTGCAAAACTTAGGCGACACTTGAAGGCCCAGGCAGCAAGCTACCTTGATGAGCCTTCCCCTCAAAAAATAGAATTAATATCACGTGGACCAATGGCCCACATATCAGATATTAAACTGATAAGAACAGATACTACACTTGATCTTAGCCAAAAGGCCGAGAAAGGTATGCTTATGCTTGGCAATGGGCCTTCGTTTTATATCAACTCTCTATTGTCTACTTCAAATTTTCCTTTGATGTGGGACTCGTAAACATAACAAAAGAAGCAAAGGCAAAAATATAGTCCTACCAAATAGTCTTTAATTCAATAAATATTTTGTACAGCAATTCATTTTTCTATATTTATTTTGCATTTTGATACTCTAGAAAAGGTTAAAGTCTATTGATTTTGCTTTCCTCTTGTGCCTGCAAATCTGAACAGCTTGATTACCATTAGAAACTACTGGTCTGTATGACTTTCATAGCACTTCATAAGTATATGAAATATCCCCTTCTTTTTTCGATTCTTCTTCTATCTATATAACTGAATGGAACTTTGTGATTCAATCGATTTGATTCTCATTCTTAACATCAACGAACTCCCTTTAAGGACAGAAGCGCATTCAAACCCTATTCTTTTGTATTATTTGTTGAAGTCTATACTTCTAGTATAGTTAGTGAGAAGCTAAGTTCCGTTTTTAGCTTTAGCAAGCCTGTAACTGACTGAACAAACTAGTCTACGCGCAGCCAACATTTCGAACTTGCCTCGATACTAACAATTCAGTGAATAAGACAGGAAGAAAGGAAAGAGTAGCATAAACTAACAAATAACCCTTCTTTCCACCCTCTATAGAAGACTATTTCAAGCACAGGCTATGAAGATAAGACAAAGATGGTTGATGTGATTGAATCAGTCTTGCCTTCAGATGAACCATCTTTCATCACTCAAGAAGATCATACAAGCAGATAGATACTGAAAACAGCCTGAAGAAGTTTCTATCACCACACCATGTGAGACCTTTATTAAACACTCACACGGTCTAAGCTAAGGCGTACATTCTCATGCTATGTTCGAACTAAGTGCACTCAACAAATACCTACTTTCACATAATCTAGGAAAGATTTTCTTTTTAAGATGACGTAAGTGGTTGTAACAAAAAAGGCATCAAGAAGAGATGCTAACTACAACAACAATATACACTATGCAAACTACAGAAAGTAATATAGGCAACAGAAGAGATCATGTTACATGTCTAAGGAAGATATCGTCTGATCCATATACATGTCTAAGGAAGATATCGTCTGATCCATAGCACAACAAAAACTGCATAATTAAGGTTGCAAAAGAGTACGAAAAGTAGAGTTTCAACAAGGACCTTATAAGTTAGGTCATTCTCCAACAAAATTTTACTAATACGGTAACTTGGGCTGAAACAACTGACTACAAAAACAAACTTCACTAATACGGTAACTTGGACTGAGACAACTGACTACAAAAGCATTGGATTAGTGTTGGTGGGGTGCGCCAGGACAAAGCTGTAGTGCAACGCTTAGGCTACGCTTGAAGGCCCAGGCAGCAAGCTACCGTGATGAGCCTTCCCCCTCAAAAAATAGAGTTAATATCGTGTGGACCTATAGCCCACATATCAGATATTAAACTGAGCCTTCCCCCTCAAAAAATAGAGTTAATATCGTGTGGACCTATAGCCCACATATCAGATATTAAACTGATAAGAACAGATACTACACTTGATCTTAGCCAAAAGGCCGAGAAAGGTATGTTTCTGAATTGCAACGGGCCTTTACTTTTATATCAACTCTCTATTGTCTATTTCCAATCTTCCTCTGATGTGGGACTGG
Source organism: Capsicum baccatum var. pendulum (assembly GCA_030864225.1). Lineage (NCBI taxonomy): Eukaryota > Viridiplantae > Streptophyta > Magnoliopsida > Solanales > Solanaceae > Capsicum > Capsicum baccatum. The sequence continues at coordinate 253,495,747 of CM061559.1, read as the reverse complement.
TGAACATAACAAAAGGAGCAAAGGCAAAAATATAGTCCTCCCAACATAAAGTTAGGAACAAACTAACAGAAGATAATCAGTGTCAGGAGCCAAAAGTTTATATAAGAGGATTCAAGAAAATACTAAAATGTCACAATTAACATTTGACCTTGTAATCTGTAACAACCTTTTAAATCTCTTTTGCGGCTTCAATATAATCTCTTTTGCGGCTTCAATATAATCTTCCTTTATTTCGAAACTCGTCTTGTTATGGTAAATGTTGCAATAGAATCAGGTCTTGAAGCAATACAAGTTCTTGGTTTAAGTGTAGCTGCAGTTGAATAGATATCTGTCGTGGTTGAATCACAAGGAAGAAAGATGATAGTGTAGAGTAGAGTAAATTTGGCAGCATGCCACAAGGTTATCCGAGTTCACAATTGTTCTTGCTATCCCTTTCTTTATTAAGATGGAGATGGTTCTAAAGATTCAGCAGTTTATATAGATAATGGAAATAATTCATTTTTTGCTCATTTAGCAGAATATAAATTTTCTATCGAAGGGGATTTCTGGCTCCATCAAGACATAATATGAACTTAATACACAACCCTTCTTAACCTTCCTCTATAGTGACTATTTTCCAAGCACAGACTATGAAGGATTAGACAAGATGGTTGATGTGATTGCCTTGCAATTACAGCTGAACTTTCACCACTTGAGAACACCACACAAGCAGATAGATACTGAAAACGACAATCTGAAGAAGTTTCTATCAGCACACTTGGTGAGGTTATAATTCCACAAGTGAGGCCTTTATTAAGCAATCACATGTTCTGAGCTGAGATGCACATTCTAAGGTAGTCTTCTAACTAGCATCCAGAGGTGTCTAGCAATCAATGAAATGGGTGAAAATCATGTGACACTGGGTTTCTGTGATTTCTTTCCATGTGCCAAAGTCTTGGCTCCACAATTATTCAGTACGTGAGAGGTCGTAGGTGTCCCATGATTCAGTGAAATAGTTGAGGTGCACAGACACCACCGTGATCTCACACACATACAGAAGGGCGGTCGGGGGAGGGGGGGAGATGTTGTTAACACAGCAATGGAACAGAGATTACAACAATTGAAAGATTTAACTTATGCCAAAAATTGTCTGGACCTTTTCTTATTCCTCTTGGAAAATACAAGATCAATGAATAAAATGTCAATTAATTTCCTTAATAATCCCTCGTCATGTAAACAAAAATAAAATTTCATGCTTGCAGCTTCATCTGTTTGAGGAAGATTGCTAAAAGTCCATCGCCTCAGGTCCATCGCCTCAGGACTAACTGGCGAATACTTCATCACTAGTCTTTCATCAAAAAGAAAATTTGAAAGCGCCTGCTTTTGAATCAGTGACCGAATCCCAGAAGGAAGGTTTGCTCTGCTGGGCTTTTTTCTCCTCAGCTTTCAGAGTCAACTCATCAATAGTACCGGGAAGATATGCTTCAATGGCACTCTTAAATTTGTCATGCAAATTGACTCTGTCGCTTGTTCCAGACACAAGAGTGCAAGCATTTGGCCTTTTTAGAAACTCCAAAACATTCAGTAAATTCCTCCTGCAAGATGAAATGACAGTTGAATACCCATAAAATAGATATTGGCCACAGCAAGGAAATTCCAGGTGAGTTCTGAAACTGTTATCCTCTCCAAACTCCAGAAAATATCGGTGGTGACCCTAAACAGACACATGTCAGGGAGAGAGTTGCCCTGAAAATTCTCATGCTAAGTTCGAACTAAGTGCACTCGACAAATACCTACTTTTACATGTCTAGGAAAGTTTTTTTTTAAGGATGAAGTAAAAGTAATAAAAAGGCATAAAGGAGATGCAAATGAAAGTAATAGCTACAAAAGAGATCATGTTACATGTCTAGGGAAGATGTCGTCTGTCCCATAGCACAACAAAAACTACATAATGAAGGCTGTGAAACCAATGATACGACTTCATCTCCCAGATAGGCATCAACATCAAAACTCTTTCACTATGAAGTAAAGCAAAATTCAGTTAAGCATATCTGTGTCTGAGAATAGAGCCTCAACTAGCAAGGTAATCCTGGCTAGGGTGTAAGGATTAGAAAAAAAAGGAGAAAGAACAGAACATTGAAGATCTGTCTTTTGCTAAAAATAAGTATCTCATGCTACAAATTGTGTCCCGTAGCTCACTAACTCACTAAAGTATGCTTTTTAAGGTCTTTTTATCAGTAAATACAATGTCAATCTTAAAGGTGGTTTATCGTAAACCTTAAAGCTCAATATTACATGCAACGATTAGATGTAAAACAAAGACACCATAATTCCGTGTATCTTAAAGAATTTTTATCATCATATAGAGTCACACATATAATCTTCTGAAGCCACGATTGTAGGTGAAAGAAAAATATGTTTTTAACTATCCCCAGCAAACAGATCAAGCAGTTATCCCATTCTTTTAGACATTCTCTAGTATGCATGGTTCAAGCTACTGGAATATATATTCCGTGTTTAGACTTTCATTTCATGGTAATAACCAGCATAATCATCACTACGAACGCTTGACAAGACAGTGAGGTCACAAAAGAAAAAGTACTGCTCAACTTAAGACAGATCTTTATGTTACATTCACCAACACGACCTCCTGCACGATATAAAAGCACTATCCTCTAATATGATAGTTTTATTGCTGAGTACATATATGGCCCCTTAAACTTGCCTGGGTTTTTTTCATTTAGACACCTAAACCAAGGGATGTACCTGTTGAACCCTTGAACTCGAGTTTAACTGTGTCAAACAACACATTCCCACAGAAAACTCCTCTGATGTGGAAATGCGAAAAATCGAGAAACAACACATCAGCACCAAAAAGATAAAAAAAAAAACTGAGAGTAATGGAATTTGTGGATCGAATCTGATGGTGCTTTGAAACGTGGAGAGTCGGAGATGATGGTTCAACCTCAATCTCCAAGCAAACTTAAGAAGATCAGTGTTGGATATCAAGATCAAATTCTCAAACAGAAATTCTTTGCATAAATTACACATGATCTTGATCTAAAATTCTTTGCATCTTTTTGATTTGGTTTTTTGAGAACAGATGTAATGTGAGTTACAAAGTGGTGGTTCCATGTTCAATTGGCTCAAAACCGTAGCTTTACTTTCTATTAGTTTTCTTCATAATTCATAAAACTTTTAGAATCAAATTTATATTTTGTTGCTGGGTCATTTCGTTGTTGTGGTTCGGGATGTGTAGCGGTGGAGACAGCTGTTACGGTGGAGGAAGAGATGGGGATTCTAGCGGCAGATTAAGGTGACAGAGATAAAAGGACTAGATCTTTCCACTCTATAAGAGGGGAGTGTATCACATATGCGATGCCATGTCAGCACCATGTGTTTAATACGCATTCTTTCAACTAAGATTAGGTGTTAAATAGGTATAACCCTTAGTTTGGGTGTCTTAATGAAAAAAATCGGACAAGTTTAAGGGGTTGCATATGTATTCAGCCTAGTTTTATACTTCTATTTACATGAGGACTATGCAGAACAATGACTCAAGGGACTGAAACCGAACATAGGACATATTAACCTGAGAGTCTATGTGATATTGAGTTACAGCTACTATATCAATAGTGAACGTTTGCATTTTTCTACCTAAAACAGAACGATTACATGCTATAAGGAAACTAGTACATATAATTCATCAGTAAACATGAAAACGGTATCAAACATTTATCAAGTGTCAGAAATATAGGAGACAAAAGTAGTATACCTGCTAACAAAGTTCTGAGTAATGGCAATTGAATCCTCTAAATTGATGACCAAATGCCACCATCCATTAGGTACAAAGATAACTTCACCCGCCTTGCAGACACACTCAATAGGTCTCTTTTTCAAATTCTTGGTTGCATTATAAAAGTTCATGAACCATTCCATAATTGAAACAGGACTTGCTACTTCTGCACCATCAGGGCTTGGATGAACCCCGGGTGGCACCACATCAGGGGGAAATAATATCCATTTCTTGGATCCTTTGATTACCGCATTCCAAGCAGAGGTAGAATTTGGATCAATGTGGAATGACGAACCAGACCCTGCTGGTCCAATTATAATCCACCTATAATCTGGCCTTTCATTACCCAAAACACTAAACAAATCCTCATTGAAGAAAATCGGGACATCAAAATCCTTTCCTAATTGAGGAACTTTCTCCGCAAACTTTGGATCAAACAGATACAACGGCCTTTCTTCCCTCACTTGATCAGCGTACCTAAAATAGTCCTCAAGCTTCATTTCCACTGGCCCTACCGAAAACCTCACATCCCCACATTTCTCAATCAAATACTCCCTATTCCATTTCTCCAATGCAGGCCAATTCTCCAAACACCCTTCTAACAAAACCGGCTTATTCGGTTCCTCAAAATTCATCACAAACTCATCAACAGAAACCCCTTTTCTCCTCACTACATTATCCCTCTCCAACCACTCAGATTTCATTTCAAGATTAGCACATAACCAACTCTGAAACAAGTAATCAGAATAAAAGTCTCTAATTTTAACACCACAAGTCCTATTACATACACCAACAAAAGTAGACTTCCAAGACCCTTTGAAAAATAACCCACCTTTACAAGTCTCCAATACAAGATTCCTCCATAGTGGTTCATGATTACAGAAAATATAGAAACTTTTGCTTACAGTTGATAAAATACCTAAATGGGTACCTTCTAAAAGGCCTAAAATATCAAGAACAAGCTCATCTGTCAAAGTTTGAAGATTACCTAAGCCAGTGTTTCTTGAATTATGAAATGGTGGGTTGATATAAAGATTCCCAAGTGGTTGAACTCCATGGGAATCTGAACCTTTTAAGCTGAACCCCTCATCTTCTTCCTCTTCTTGGTATTGTTTGGTTACCCCTTTTTCTGTAGACACACATATTTTCTTTGATTTTTTGGTTTTGACATTTTTTTTCTTTCTTTTATGATTCTTGCATAATAAGGTTTTGGAACTCAACATTGTTAGACAAGTATGGTTTGAGCCGCCGAGGTATTGAGGTTGTGTCTGAGGGTTATTTTGTTGTTGTACAAGATACAGCTTTTTTCCTGGTTTAAAATGTACAACATTTCAACTGAATGTACAACACTTCAATGCAGCCAAAATTGGTCTTCTTAGTTTTTTTTTATTTGGAAAAAACAACATAAATATAAAATATACACTTTAACTTTGCATATTTACACAAATCTCCACTCTTAATTACAAAAACTACAATTAATTATGTATCTTCATTAAATGTATCGGAAAGCTAATTACTTATCTTGATAGATTCAAAATTAGAACAAATGTATCGAAAGCTAACTACTATATATCTTTACAAGGAAAAAAAAACTTCATTGGTTGTACTATGTATCTTGAAGACCCTTCAAAGAAAATGTATCAGGAGCTAATTATGTATCATTACCAAGAAAAAAATTATATTCGATGGATATATCGGGAGCTAATTATATAGATGTCAAGAGGGCCGGACCGGGTCAACCCGGAATCGACCCGTGAAATTTAGCCGGGTTGTGGGCCGGTCCGGGCCGAGTTGTGGTTAGGTGGGTCGGGCCAGGGCCGAGTTTAACAGTAAATTTTTTAAAAACAACCCTGAACCGGCCCACTTAGCTCAACCCGATCAAACTCTGTTAAAATTTCGGTCAAAATCGGTAAAAAAAAAAAGTTTTTTTTCCAATATATGTTATATATACCCACCTATATACATTTTAAATACGTTAAAATGTATATATACACTATATATATAGTATATACTACATTAGAATTTAAAAAAATATATACACAATTACACATGTAATCGTGTATACGACTATACGTTAGTTAAATATATATATTATTCTAAATAAAACAGAAACTACAAGATATATACTACAATATAATGATATATATAATAATTTATACAACATATACACATGTATACGTTAAATATATACGTCTATAGAAGATATATACACATATATACATACCATTCAATATATACGTACTACTTTAAAGAAAATATACTACAATATATATATACTACAATATATACACACACTATACATATAGTTATACACTAATTTATAAAACATATACACATGTATACGTTAAATATACATGTCAATAGAAGATATATACACATTTATACGTACCATTCAATATATACGTACTACTTTAAATAAAATAAACTACAATATATATATACTACAATGTATACACACACTATATATATAGTTATACACTAATTTATAAAACATATACACATGTATACGTTAAATATATACATCTATAGAAGATATATACACATATATACGTACCATTCAATATATACTTACTACTTTAAATAAAATATACTACAATATAAACACACACTATATATATAGTTATACAATAATTTATAAAACATATACACATGTATACGTTAAATATATACTATTTTAGAAAATATATACACATATATACACTATTTTAAATAAAACATATGCTACTTAATATAATAATATAATACTTAATAGTAAATCAATAATATATTAAAACTAAATTTTCAATTTAAACTAGAAATTCAATTTAAATCATTAAATGGAAAAAAATTACAAAGTAAGGACTAAGGAATGAATGAATGTTGAATTTTATTTATTACAAAATGATCCAAAATTTATAATTTATATGAATGAAAAATCTACAAATTTTACATCATTTTCTCCAACTCGTTCATGTTAATATTAACGGAAACTTGCATAGGATAGTCAAAGTGAACGGGGGTAAAACCATGCATTGGACTTGATTCTGCTGAATTCTCCTCTGAAGTCATAATTTCTTCAAGTCTCTGCTCGTCGTTCGGCTCCGCTTCCATTCCTTGATTTCTTCGTTCGGCTCTAATCCAATCTCTGAGGCAAACGAGAACATTCATTGCATTGCTTCCCAATGAATGTTGGTTGTCTCCAAGTTGCCGTCGTCCTTGACTAAAAGCGCTCTCTGATGCAACAGTTGACATTGGAACATTCAAGATATCTCTAGCTAATCTTGAAAGCACAGGATATTGTGTTTCATTACTCCTCCACCAATCTAACGCGTTGATCCGTTGTCTGCAATCTTCTAGCGGCGACCGAAGATAATACTTAAGCTCTTCCCGATAAGTTGATGTGTAGTCTCTTTCCTCGACACTATTCCAACAATTTAAATCATAAAAGTGATCAGGAAAATCACTATGTGCCGGCCTTTTAGAAGATGATGACTCTTCAGGAAGATGAGGAATGACAGTTGGAGTGATATTTGTAGGTACGACTAAATCAACTAAATCAGCATAGTGATTATATAATTTATCTATATATTCATTCGCATCACCCATAGTCGTCCACAAATCAAATTATACTTGTTGAGAATCATTGTTAGTATTTATTTCTAAATTAGTATAAATAATAGTACTAAAGTGGCACATAGTATTATATTTCATGCACGGATTAAGCATAGCACCAACCAAGTAAATAGGGGGAATCGAAAAAAAATATTTTTTAAATTTAGTAAACATAACACCAACAACATCTTTGTAACCTTCTTTATTTTTATATTCTTTGAGTAAAGTAGAAATATCGGCTATATATGCCAAAATATTACAAACAGTAGGATAATAAACACCGAAAAATTCAACCATTGCAATATAAATTTTTTCCAAAAACTTAACAAGATCATTAATTACAACCCAATCAGAATCATGTAACATGCAATCAGCAAAATCAGCAAACGAACCACAATATTGGTTAAAAGATAGTGTAATAGGAATTCTATATTTATAACAAGTTTTTAAAAAGTCATACGTAGCATTCCATCTAATTTCACATTCTTCTGGCATCAATATCGGTGAAAGTCCATTTTGTTCACATTTAAGTTTAAAGTCTGTAATTCTACTTGTACGATTATTTTTTGAATAAAACCAATGGCAAGCCAAATTTTTTTAATATAAACCTCAAAAAAATCAAGACCATCTTTTACAATTAAATTATATATATGACATGTAAACTTAATATGAAAAATTTCAGGTAACGGCAGAGATAACTTAGATTTTAATTTTGTTATAGCAGTCTTGTTGTTAGAAACATTATCAAAAGCAATACATAAGATTTTATTTTCGATACCATAAAATTCTACAGTTTTAGCAATTGAATCAGCAATAAAATCTCCAGTATATTTACGATCTTCATCATATAAAAAAGTAAGAATACATTTTTGCATAATAAAACTACTATCTATCCTGTAACAAGTAATAATTAAATAATCATTTTTATTTACAGCACGCCCAAGATCAGAAGTTAGAGATATTCTACATTAAATATTTTTTAACAATGTTGATAAATAAAAATAATATTGTGAATGAAGTCTAAAAATATCGGCCCGACAAGTACTTCTAGAAATATCATTAAACATAGAATTATAAATTGCTTGAATATAATGAATAAAGGCATCAGAAGAAGGAAAACTAAAAAATAAACAACCCACAGCTACCATTTTAGCTATTTCTTTTCGGTCCCTCAATTTATTATACTTCTTCATTACCTGACCGGTTGCTGGGTCCATTCTAATTTGCGTTGGCCCACCAACATCCGCACCACCTCGTGCAATATTTAGCTCTCTCTTTCATGAGCATCACCTATATGTCTCATTAACGTACCCGTACCCATTGCTTGCCTCCGCTTTTATGTTTATATATTTATTGACAAATATTGCATTGCACCTCAGCATCTGATATATGTTTAAAAAATTGACATGCAATACTAGTTGTTTTACAGGCTCTTGGGGCACGGGGAGGGAGATTAACCGATTCAGATCTTACGTTAGCATTTCCTACTGCGGGTGTCTTACCAATATTTTCATCATCTTCATCTAAATTAACCGCATCTACTTCATTTTCTTCTTCTATACCGTATTTTTTCTGAACTTCTACATAATCTATATCGTGGGCACCTACACCTAAAGGCACGCCTACTTCTTCCTCAAAAGGTTGACTAAGTGGTGCCGGAGGCACACAGGTATATCTACTCCTTAAAGTACCTCTACCGCTAGTAATTCGCTTTTTACTACCACTACCGCTTCCGGGACAAAAAATTTAACACCTTTAGTAGCGAGGTTTCTTAATTTACTCATAATATAAATTAAACTAAAAAAATTCAAATACACAAATATAATAAAATTAAATATTCAACAATTAATACACTAAATAAAAATTAAACGTAAGAGATGGAACGACAATACCAAATTTTAGAAGTATCCGAAGATTGTGACTTTAGAAACTTCCACACGTACTTTGTAATCGTCAAATTCAAAAATTAAAGTGAGCACTTTAGGAAATTAAATATATATAATGTTTGAGATTTGAGATTTGAGAGAGAATGAGAATTGAGAGAATGAAAAATTGTGTGGAAAATGATTTGAAAGTGTACGATATTTATAGGAACTTTTTTGGGGTTAAAAAATAATTTTAAAAGTAATTTTTTTTTTTAATAATAAATGCCAAACTAGCAATTTGGTCACAAAAACGGCTATATAGCCGTTGGGCCAATGGCTAGTTTGGGCCCAACGAACCAAAGCCCACTTAAAAAAAAATGAAACTGGGCCGGTTAACCGACGGGCACGGACCGGGTTAACTGGGCCCAACCAAAAAAATAAATCAGCCCGGTACCCGGTACCCTACAACCCATGGGCTGATTGGGCTGGGTCAAATCGACCCGTTTGACAGGCTTAGCTAATTATTTATCATTACCAAGAAAAAAATTTATATTCGTTGGATATATCGGGAGCTAATTATGTATCTTGACAGATCAAAAATTGAAATTTTGGGTAATTATGCAATGTCGAGTTTTTGGTAATTAAACTCCAAACAATCAGGATTTATGTTGTTTGCCTTCTTTTCCCTTTCTTTTGTGTTTATTTTTTATATATAATATATTAACGCTCAACTTTCGTCTCAAATGACAAGTAAACGCTTAAATTTTGAGAGTGTATGTCTAGACTCCTCAATTTGTTTTTACTGTGCCATATGAATGCTCCAATTTTGAAAATAATCATTCTGGCACCTTCAAAATTTATGTGTCACGTCAATATCGAGTGTCTACGAGATACTGTGAGACAAGTTGACATGTTTAGTTGTCAATCGAAACTAAATTAAGGTGTTTACATGTACGCTCTAAAGTTCATGTGCTATATTAGAATCCTCGTGATGCGTTGAGGACGAGTTAAAGTTTCTAATTGTTAATTGAGACAAAATTGAAGTGTAAGTTGAAATATTTACTTACCAATTAACGTCAAATTTGAGTGTCTATTATGTATTGTTTATATTTTACATACTTATTAACTTGTACTTACTTTGTAGCTGTAATTTGTAAGTAGGAAAAAATACGAAAATAAAATGAAACAGGAGTGCATTTGGCAAAGTGAAATTTCAAGAATTTACATCCACTTGGCTAGGCTTTTATTAACCTCAGTCAGTCTTGGAAAATCTAGATGAATAAGAAGGGAGTTCTTAGACAATGAATACAAAAGTGCAATAAGCACTAACATCTGATTGACAAAAAGAAAAAGTAACAAGAATTTTGAAAAAAAAAAAAAAATCATTCACAAATTGTAATATACAGAAAAAAAGAAAAAGAAAACCTTGAGCAAAATGCCATATATGATCACAATTATTCACAAGTCCCAAACTGGCAGTGGAACATCTATATTTTCAATGACACTGGTTCAGCCAAATGTTGTTACAATTCCAAGAATCAAGCGGAAGAACACAGCGCAGACGTGAACCCACAATTTGCAGCAGCAAGGAATTCAAGGGGGGAGAAAGAAAGTAATATGAAAAAACAATCAATCTGACTACAATCCATTACGTACTGACGGTTATGATAGTCTTCAGTAATCGATGTGGATTACTAGAGACGGTTTTCCACCTGCGTGCTCATCAGACATCTCCACTGCCCCATGCGAGGTCCCTTGTCTAAAAGCATTAGCAAGCCTGCATTGTTGGCCGACGATCCAAATGTGTACCTAAACAAGTGTTGAGATTTAATTGAATGTTAGAACTTGCTCAAACAAACAACTAAACTCAAGGAGACAGACGGAAATAGACTGTTGCTTTCTTTTTTAGGGTAAGAGAATCGTAAGAAGTTGAAACAATTTATTGATAAAAAACCAAAGTACAATGATCAACTCACTTGCATCTGCGTGCTTTTCTTCTCCATAAAACAAAGCATACCATCGACTGAATAAGAAAGAATACAAATAAATCAGCTCACATAAATCAGAAGACGACACAGAAACAGGAGGGCCAAATAAGAAATGGTGAGAGTGGGACTGTGGGATTTTGATGTCAGAATAAAACATATTGGTTTGCTATTTATTACCTCATCTATTACCATATGCTGTCTATTCTAAGCTAGGTCAGCATTGATTCTAGAGATTGTAGGTCATTTGGGACAACTTGACTACATGATTTTAGGTCTGCCTTGTTCACTTTTAGTGTCATCAATATATAATAGAAGAAAATTTAAATGGTCCTTGTGACTTTTTGTCCTTGGAACCCCTTCTACCCACAGGAAATAAGGAAATAGTCCAGCACGTTTGTTAAGTTCAAGTATCCCATTCAGAGCAGCTAAAGGAAGATGCCTGTGAAAATGCATTAAGATCAAAGTGATGTCATAATGACATATAATCTTTGTCTACTTACCATTTGAAATGTGATTCCACTAAAGCTTAGGGATTACATAGGTGAGCAACAGCTCTTCCCATTTTGAAAATGGACTTCTTGATTAGACATAAGCCCAAGACACTAATCCATATGATATCATCCGGTGACTTGGTTTAAGATTAAGTGTACTCAGATATAACTAATTGAAAAATCTTAAACATAAATTGCTCCAAACACCAGCTCTAATCCACACCAAACCTCACCCATATTTGATCAAAAGAAAAGACAATGACCACAAAATCTAACTCAAGGTCTAGTAGAGGTTTCGGAAAGAGACACAACCCAATTCATTCTCGGTTTTTCCTTATCGTGACAGAAGGTTTCTCAGCAGAAACTGTTCTATTCATCATCCCAAATTCTAAATGGTTTATCTTAATACATGCGGCACTATTTTCAGAGTGCAACAAACAAAATCACCAGCTTGCATGAAAATTGAAATAAAGCACGCAATAGAACTCAAACCTTTTTGATTTTGGATAACTGCAACAAGAACTCAAGAACATAATTAAGTAGCACAGTGACAAAAGAGTGTTCTCACCTTTCTAATACACTGTATAATTACATTACTTTGGCAGTTACACATAACCCAAAAAATCTTAAATGTCACATGCCGAAACACTTACTTAGGATTGTGTAGTTGTAAAATAAGTTCAAGATAGGCAACATCCACAAAATCGAACCAAAAATCAGATGTCAGGTGGAATGTGGAAAAATGTCGCACCTAAGGGACTGTAACTAAAGTCTGTGACAGTGCAGTTAAAGGTTAGGAAAATGAGTAAGGCTAAAAGAAGGCAGGTCCAGCACATTTCTTACCAGTAAGCCTATAGTTCTGGCACAGGAAAATAATTTTTGCTCAGATTAGTATCAAACAAAGTAATTAATATTTCTGCTTTTCACTCGTAGAATCGATTCCAATCGAGCTGAATTAAGCCCTATATACATTACTAGTCATTGACATGAGTGGGCCAATAAATTTACATACTCAATCAAGTCGAATCAGATACTCCCTCTGTTTCAATTTTGTCTTACTTTTCTCTTTAATCTGTTTCAAAAAAGAATGTCACTTTTAATATTTAGCAACTCTTTACACCCAATAGCTTACATAGCATATTTGAGACCACAAGATTTAAAAGTCTTTATTTTCTTAAATTTCGTGTCAAGTTAACATAAGACAAATAATTTGAAATGGAGGGACTATACGTTTACAGTCGCAAAATTGCTACTAAATGTCCTTGCAATGAGCAAATAACCCAGAATTTGTGCTTTCACATTGGAAAAAGATCATAGGTACCATTGTACCTGAGAAAATGAAGTTACTACAACCTGTAAAGTTAACACAGATAAATACCATACCTTGAATACAGACATGAACGAAAAGCTCCCAATTAAAGATGGCTTCTTCGCAGGTTTTCTCACGGCTGGGTTCATCTCTTTGCATAATTGCTGAGCAATCTCCTTGAGCAATACCACCTGTGCTTTATCAGTCCGCATAGCAATCATAGCCTGTCGCATTGATTCCCGGTCAGCCTCTAGTGCCTGAAGCCTAAAGTATAACTTTGTGACTTCTGGATCTTCAAAATCTGTATTATGCAATGAATCCCTCGGGGTGTAGTCGTCAACCATTCCGGCTGAACTCTTGAGTTCTGAGACACCATTATATCCAGCCCTCTGATGTACAGAATCAATTGTGTAAACTCGGTCGCTCATGTCATCTCCAATTTCTGAAGAACTATCCACCTTCCTCAAGTTTGAACGTTCTTCTGTTTGTGAATATTCTGCTTTTCTAATACTTCCACCAAACCTTGGAGAATCTGAGATGAAATCTGAGTTAATTTCTTTATTTGTAATGAAGGGAGATCCTACACTATCAGTTGAAAATTTTCTAAGATGCCTACTCCTCCTTGGAGAATGACCAACTATAACTTTTTCAAGTATGTTGTTCTTGAAATGATCCCCATCAGTGCTTCTTGGTGTCCTCTCCAACTGATTGATCCTATGCTCCAAATCGCGCAACTGGTCGGATGAACGTGGGGTCTCTTCAAATGCATATTTCTCAACATCAACATCATTATCAAACTCTGTGTATACTTGATTCTCATTAATAGTACATTTCAACGGAGGGTAATCAAATGGAGGAACTTCGGATGGTCCATTGGTAGTCTCGGACATACTATTGTTCCGACTAAAACGGCCCTTTTCCGTCTCACCATCACCATCAGCCTCAGATTCTGTTAGCCCATAACTCATCATTCTATGCTTATACATTTGCACCTCACAAGTCAATGATTGAATTGATTGCTCCCTCTTATATAATATATCCTCCAATGCCATAATCTCCTGCTGATCATGTGCAGTTTTCTCCTCAGTGTACCTCTTAAATTGTTTAAATTCCATCTGAACCTCTGCCTTTTCTCCTTGCAACCTCAAAATCATTGACATGGCCTCATTTGCAGCCGAGGAAGACGCATTTCGTTCTTCCTCCAGTTCAGCACTTAAATCCTGAATTGTGTGTTGTTGCTTACTTACCATTTCCCTTAGTGCTATACATTCATTTTCAATTTCTATACGAGCATTTAGAGGTAAGACAAGGCCAGGGATCATAAACTTATTCCCATCATATTCATCAAATTTTCGCTTCACAGACCGGAGCCAAGTCCCTGAATAGCACATGTTCATTGTAGAACAACTGCTGCACCCACAATCACAACAGTTGACTTGGCTAGTCGTTGGGGCCGAATTTTGAGAATCCATATTCTAATGCACATCCAATCAATCGTCGAGAATGGAATAACAAAAGAAAGCAGGAAAAAAAAGCAGAAATTTCACAAACCAAAAGGCGATTAATCCTGTACAACAAGCTCTCAATCCCTCCCTCTTTGATAAAATGTTAATGTATGTATATGTATACTCCTCGGTTTCACATAGGATGAATTCCTCCTTCCCTCAGTTGTAACACAGAATACAAATTCCTGCAAAACACCCACAATTTTTTCAATTCCAAGCCTAGGCACAATACCATAGAGTTATGTTTACATTGTTGTACTCAAAAAAAAAAAAAAAAGCTAGGCATCAACAATTATTAAAACTCCTTCCATTTCAAAAAATTTGTCACAATTCGCTTTTCAAAAGTCAAAACAATATGAATTTTGACTCTCAAGAAGCAAAACGTGACAGCTTTTTTGGGACGGACAGAGGGAGAATATGGATTGTCATGTGCAGTACCAAGGCCAAGATTTAGCCTGGTAACGTTGGTACCCGTTATCTTTTCACATTTATTCCATACAACAACAACACACCCAATATAATCCTACAAAGTGGGGTCGAGGAGGGTAGGTGTATGACCTTACCCCTATCCTGGAGGCAGAGAGGTTGTTTCAAATACACACTCGCCTCAATGGAAATGCAATAACAGAACTTAATATTCAGAAAGCATGACAAAACAATCTGAACAAAAACTACAAATTACGATAATCGAAACCAATTCAAGGTCACATTTTATGCCATACAAATATAATTATACATCACCACAATCCCCCCAAAAAAGAGAAAAAGTCTACATCTTTCACATAAATTATATTGAGCTTTATACCCGTAACAAAATGCTTGTATCATTAATGCAATTGCTCTATTGTCGAGATTAATTTTCCTTATATGAAAAAACAAATCACCAAATGCAAATCAGTTCACATATACGAACAATCTATCCATTTGCATAATAAACATGCGTATATAATATAATTATGCACCACGACATCTCACGTTTAAATCCCGACAGAGAAAAAGAACGTGATTTCTTCTCATCTATCCTAGTCATGATGAACAGAGTTACCTGATACATGTTACCACATGACAAGTATCTCATTTGTCCTAACATTGATGTATAGAGTTACCTAATACATATTGCCAACATGAAAGGTATTCTATCATTGCATAATAAACATGCATATATAATATGCACCACGATGTCTCACGTTCAAATCCCAATAAAAACGTGATTTTTTCTCATCTGATGAACAGAGTTACCTAATACATATTACCGACCTGACAGGTATCTCATCTGTCCTAACATATTGTCAACATGACACGCATTCTACCACGAGCTAGCACACCACGATTATCGAAAAAATAAACGACAAAAAAACGATCATAAAAATTAACGTACCTGAAAATAAAACGAGATAACTGAGAAACGGAGGTAAATTTCTACGGGAAAAAATGGAAATTATAGTTTTCCAGCTTCCCGGAGAATTGTAGATATGGAGAAAAGCGAGGGAAAAAATAAAAATAAAAAAAAATAATACAGAGATAGAGGAAAAAAAAAAAAAAGAGGGGAGGGATAGAGGGAAAGGAAAATTAAACGTGGGAGAGAGAAAAGAAAGTGAAATTCGAAAACCCTTATTATTATTATTGTTATAGATTATTTTCCATTTTGTGAAATTTGTAATCTTTTTTGTTTTTTGATTTTTTTTTCTTTTCTTTTCTTTTCTCTTCTCTCTAAGTTCTTTTTTTTCGAAAGACAAAATGTGGGATGATTTAGAGGAAGTGAAATTTTGGTTGAGAGTTTTCTTCGGAGTGTAATAACGGAATCCGTGTCGTATGTTTGAATAATATTTTAGCATTAGATATTAGATAAAATTAGAAGAATACGAAGGAGTAATACATACGTGTTGTTCAACTTAAAAAATTTAAATAGTTAATAGATTATTAGTGAATGTTTCTGGTTACTTTAGCTATTTAAATTTTAAGAAAAAAATGGTCTTTTATTATATTTAAAGACTAATATATACCGTACATTAAATAGTTTAATCAAGACTAAATTTCCTATTTTAATAATTACTTCTCTTATTTTATTTGCTACTAGGGGGTGGGACCGTGTTAGCACGGGCCCAACATCGATCATGTTTAGAGTATTTTAAATTGAAAAGTAAATTTTTGAAATTTGATACCACTCAAATGATAAATTATAAGAACTTATCATAAGTTGAGAGACATTTTAAGTTGTTAAATATTGTAATTTATAATATTTTCTTATGTAATTTGCAAATATTATACATTACTTCACTTGTCTAAACTTTTGTAGCATTGATACTCAATTATATTTTTAAAAATAATATGAGTTTTAAATTATTGTGATCTATAATATCTTTTCTTCTATTAAATTTAAGTGACACATATATAATTTCAAGAGTCAATCAAATATTTTATTTTGAAAAAAAAATAAAAGTTGATAAATATTGTGATTTATAATATTTTTTTATGTATTTTTCCGAAATATATAACAAATTAATTTTTGTTAGATATTTCAAGCTGTTAACTATTGTAATTTATAATACTTTTTATGTAATTTTTAAATAATATATGTTACTCTCCTTCTCCAAACTGTTGTGGCATTGATAGATAATTATATTTTAAAAATAATTTAAGTTATTAATTATTGTGATTTATAATACTTTTTTTATTTCAATTTAAGTAACACTGAAATAATTTTGAGTGTCGATCAAATATTTGTATCTATATGATGAGATGCAACGAGTCTACTTGGTATTCTATTTTTCTACTTTAGAGATGTTGTGTCTTCTTCAAAACTGATACAAGACATATAATAGACAATACTTATGATATAATTTATATTGCATTTGGTATAATGTTTATGATAGCGATAACCTTATTAGGTGTATAATGAACAAATCGCCCTTAAGCTTTCTTGAAATGACAAAAAAAGAGCCATGTCGAGACCTTTACTTTTATATTATAGAAATAATTTGGCGAATATCAATTTTTTTATATGTCGTTAAATATTTTAAGTTGTTAATTATTAAAATTATAATACTTTTACGTCATTTTCAAACAATATATGTTACTTACTCTGTCCCAATTTATGCGACACTGATAGAATTTTTAAAGTTAATATAATTTTTTATATATCCTTCAAATATTTTAACCATAATACGTGTTACACTTTTTATCCCAATTTATGTGAGACAAATAAAATTTCAAGAGCCAACAAAAATGTGGTATTGTAAATTGTTAGTTATTGTGGTACGTTATTTCTTTGTCTCAATTTATTTGATATAAATATAATTTTGGAAGTTAACAACATTTGTATATATTTCTTACATATTTTAAATTATTAATTATTAATTATTATAATTCTTTTACGTAATTTTCAAATACATTTTATATCAAAAAAAGTTAAAGAAAAAAATAAAATTAAATTTACATAACATAAAATATAAAATCATACATGAAGTATGAAACTAAACAAAAAAAAAAATGAATAGCCAATAGGAATTCAAAAAGGAACAGATAATGGAAAAAGCGGATGGGACCTACACCTATAGAAGATTAAAGAGTGGAATAAATCAATTCTAGGCTGGCTTTGTTGTCCAATAAAGAAAATGTGTATTGACAAAGCACTTAGATTCAACACATCAAAGCATTAAAATTTTCAAAATACCAAAATACCCTTATTATAAAACCACAATGACATATAGTACACATGTTGAAATCAATGCTTATATAATATAGTAAAGTCAAGTAGTGTAATACAGTATAAATTATGAGATTGACTTCTTCTTTAACTTGGACTTTTCTCTTATCCTGCTGGAGATCTTGGTCAAGCAGAATCTTTACCTAGTGATGGCCATGTTTTCTCTAAGATATTTGTCATTTTATTTTTAAACTGATAATTGATTAAAGCCAATGGAGAATATACTATGATTATTTTGACTATATCTTTGATGATGTCCAACTAATTATACCGAAAACATTAAAAAAGTGAGGTATAATATTACGGACTCATTTGTTTGCATTAAGATTAATACATATAAATATGCTTAGATATCGATGGCCCATGTTAGTATATTATTTTTTGTCATAATTTATATGACATAAATAGAATTTAGATATAATTTCGAGGGAAGTGGATGAATATAAGTTGTGGTACTCGAGTAGCGTGAGACATAGAAATAGGGTAGGTATTTTAGTAGATGAAGAACATAGGGAGCAACTGGTAGAGGTTAAGAGAGTTAGTGATAGGTTGATTTTTATTAAGTTGGTCATTGGAGGGTCTACGGTGAACGTTATTAGTGCTTACGCTCCGCAAGTAGGTTTGGATGAGGTGGAGAAGAAGGGCTTTTGGGAGGTTTTGGATGAGGTGGTGAGGAGCATCCCGAGCACTGAGAAACTTTTCGTGGGAGGAGATTTCAATGGGCATATTGGATCTTTGTCGAGAGGTTATGATGATGTGCATGGCGGTTCCAGTTTTAAGAAGAGGAATTCTAGGGCTTTTGGGTTGTGGATAGCGAATTCGAGCTTTCCGAAGAAAGAGGATTACCTTATTACGTTTCGTAGTTCAGTGGCCAAGACTCAGATAGACTTTTTGCTTCTTAGGAATAGTGATAGAACGCTATGTAAAAACTGTAAAGTCATACCTAGCGAAAATCATTTGACTCAGCATAGGTTGTTGGTGATGGACTTAGTTATCAATAAGGGCAAAAGGAAGAGGAGCGTGGATGCTCGGCCCAGGATTAAGTGGGGTAGCTTGACTTTGGCTATTGCTTTGGAAACGGAAGAGAAGTTGAAGAGTAGGGGGCTTGGGAGAGTAAAGGGGATATGGATAGTATGTAGGAGAAGACTGCCAGTTGCATTAGGGAGACGACTAGAGAGGTGTTGGGTGTCTCGAGAGGTCGATCTGGCAAGCATCAAGGAGACTGGTGGTGGAACGAAAAGGTTAAGAGGAAGATGGAGTCTAAGAAAACGTCTTATGCTAAGTTGGTGAAGAGCAAGGATGATGAGGAAAGGCAGATGAATAAGGAGGAGTATAAGGTAGCTAGAAAATAGGTTAAGTTAGCGGTTACAACGGCTAAGACAATAATTTTTGAGAGCTTGTATGCGGCTTTAAAGGAGAAATGCAAGGATAAGAAGTTGTATAGGCTTGCCAAGGATAGAGAGTGGAGGGCTCGTAACGTTGACCAAGTAAAATACATAAGGGAGAGGATGGTACAGTGTTGGTTGAGGATGCCCTTATTAGGGAGATGTGACAATCCTATTTTTATAAACTTTTGAACGACGAGGGGGACAAAGATTTCTGTTGGAGGACTTGGAGAAATCTGAGGAGTGTCACAATTATAGTTATTGTAGGTGTATCAAGATTGAGGAGGTCAAGGGACCTATTCGTAAAATGCGTCGGGGTAGGGCGACGGGGCCAGATGAGATTGTAGTGGATTTTTGGAAGAGCACTAGTGAAGCAGGTTTGGAGTGGTTGACAAGGTCATTTAACATTATTTTTAGGGCGGCGAAGATGCCTGAAGCGTAGAGGTGGAGTACGATGGTTCCATTATATAAGAACAAGGGATTGCAACAACTATAGAGGTATTAAGTTATTGAGTCATACTATGAAGGTTTGGGAAAGGGTGGTAGAGTTAAGGTTGAGAAGGATCATGAATATCTCTAAGAATCAGTTTGGTTTTGTGCCAGGTCGCTCGACTATTGAAGCCATTCACCTTGTGGGGAGATTAGTGGAGCAGTTTCAGAAGAGAAAAAAGGACTTGCATATGGTGTTTATTGATCTTGAGAAGGCTTATGACAAAGTTTCGAGGGAGATTTTGTGGAGGTGCTTGGAGGCTAGAGAGGTGCCCATGGTGTACACTAGGTCTATTCAGGACATGTATGATGGGGCCAAGACTTGTGTGAGGACAATATGTGGAGATTTGGAGCACTTTTCAGTTTTGATAGGGTTGCACCAGGGATCAACTCTTAGCCCATTTTTATTTACCTTGGTGATGGATGTTTTGACGCAATATATTCAAGGGGAGGTGCCTTGGTGTATGTTATTTGAGGATGATGTTATACTGATTGACGAGACTCGAAGGGGGGGGGGGGATTTAATGATAATTTGGAGATTTGGAGACAGACACTTGAGTCTAAAGGATTTCAGTTGAGCAGAACTAAGACAGAGTACTTGGAGTGTAAGTTTATTGATATGTCGCGGGAGGCTGGAGTGGTTGTGAAACTGGACTCTCAAGCCATTCAAAAGAGGGAGAGTTTCAAGTATCCGGGGTTTATGATTCAGGGAAATGATGAGATTGATGAGGATGTCACGCATCGTATTGGGGCAGGGTGGTTGAAATAGAGGCTCGCTTTGGGAGTCTTATATGATAAGAAGGTGCCCTCGAAACTTAAAGGTAAGTTCTACAAAGTGGCAGTCCGGCCGACTATGTTGTATGAAGTGGAGTATTGACCAGTTAAGAACACCCACATCTAAAAGTTGAAGGTGGCAGAGATGAGAATGTTGTGATCGATGTGTGGACATATCAGGAAAGATCGGGTGAGGAATAAGATTATTCGGGAGAAGGTAGGAGTTGCTTCGGTGGAGGACGAGATACGAGAAGTGAGGTTACGTTGGTTCGGGCACCTATGAGGAGGGGCTCGAATGGTCCAGTGCGGAGGTGTGAGACACTGATTATGGATGGTTTTAGTTGAGGTAGAGATAGACCAAAGAAATATTGGAAGGAGGTAATTAGGCATGATATGAAGCAGTTACAGCTTAAGAAGGACATGACCCTTGATAGTAAGGTGTGGAGAATGCGGATTAGGGGTGAGAGTACGTCGGTAATAGTAAGAGAACATTCTTTTGTGTCTGTAGTTTTTTGTTCGTGGTGTTGTGTGATGTCTATGATTTCAGTAAGATAGTTCTTAGTATTATCTTATGGTTGTAGTACTTTATATGCATTTATCGTTTGTGTTTGTTATACTGTTATCGGTTCTAAGCCAGGGATGTATTGAAAACAGCCTCTCTACTTCACCTGAGGTAGTAGTATGGTCTGCGTACACTCTAACCTCCCCAAACCCCACTATATGGGAATACACTGGATATGTTATTGTTGTTATTGTTGTTAATTATGTGATTTGTAATGCTTTTTACACAATCTTTTAATAAGATATGAATACTCCTATTCAACTCATTTTATGTGTCACAGATAAAATCTCAATAGTCAATAAAATTATTTTAATATTATATATATATATATATATATATATATATTTAAGTTATTTGTGATTTACAATACTTTTTATCTCATTTTCAAATAATATGTGTTATTTTATGTCTTCCTCTGTCCCTTCCCAAATTATGTGATCGTAATATAATTTCGATAGTCAACCAACTTTGTTATGTTGACATATCATTTTGTCTCTATTTTACCTTTTTTATGAAATATTATTAGTTTTCTAATGCTTAGATGACCACAATAATTAATTAGGGTGATGTAGTAAACTACCTATTGAAGCGAAACAGACATGTTTTAAATAACTTACAATCGCCAATTAGAAGTGATATAGCAAGATTACTATAAAAAATACTTGTGAAAAATATTTAAGTGGGCTTAAAGTGATATAGAAAAATTACTATAAAAAATACTTGTGAAAAAAGTTTAAGTGAGCCTCATATAACACGCTAAGTTAATTTAAAACATAAATAGCTAATTTATTATTTTATGTCTATTTTATCTTTTTTATTAAATATTATTATTTTTTAATGCTTAAATTACTTATAATAATTAATTAAAAGTGATATATTAATTTTTAAATGCGTAAATGATTTATAATAATCAATTATGGGCGATACAGTAAAAATCACGATTGAAGCATGTGAAAGGCGACAAGCTGGCAGAACGACCCTGACTAGCTTACCTTCGCTCTTCTATATATTAGAAAATAGACATCTAAAATTTCTTATATGAATATTGAATAGTTACTTTATTTTTCAACGTTTAAACTAAATGTGAGTGCAACAAAAATATATTATGTACAATCTCATGGAATGGAATATGGGGAGGATAGAATGTGCAAATACCCTACTTCTAAAGCATGATTTTGAATGTGCATAAATTATTTATTCTAAATATAATAAATATACTATTTAATAATAATAATAATAAGAATAATAAAAATAAAAAATCAATAATATAAAACTATTATTTGATAAAAATATAATATTTATGTTCACTAATGATGTCGGATATTGTTTGTAGGTGTATTGGATAGTGATAGTAGCAAGTAATGATAGTTGTAATGGTAGAGATGATTAATATTTGTAGTGATTGATGCGATCGATGGTGGTAATCGATAATGGTGATGATGATTGTCACTGTGGAATTGGTTAATGTTAGTAGTTGGCATATTGGTATTGGTGATCGAAGAATATGTGGTGGTTGATGATAGTTGATAGCGGGGTTAGTTGTGGTGGCTTGTCACGACCCGAATCAGAACCTGACCGTGATAGATATCTCAAGTCCACCATGGATTGGAGATCACACCTTTCGCCTAACCTCATGAGCACAGTGATAATAATAATAATTACGATGCAAAAACCAGCTCAGAATATAATAAAGAGATGAATAGATAACTCAAATAAACTAAGAGTCAAAACTATACCCAACTAACCCACATCTGTTCACAAAAGCCTCTAACCAATGAATATCAACCTAAGTCGGGACATGCCCTCGACTATAGCCAAAACGGAACCCAAGAGATAGTGTAAAACACAAGAAAAACAAACTATGAAATGACGGGCCTTTCGGAGAATGGAAGCTCACCACTTCAAAGCAACTCGACAGATAGGTTAATCCACCTAATGCTGCACAGGGGTAAAAGAATTATCTTCGGACCCTATATTATGAAATAATATAGTGTCCTAGGACGGTCGGTGGGATAAGTCAAAACCATATAAAAAATCAGTCAAAACCACATGCACACATTCATAAGATGTTGAGATAGGGAACAAGGTTTAAGCATGAGATTTAAAATCATTAACCTGAACTGTGTAGCTTTAATCATCCTAAGGACACCCACAGGCTATATGGGTTCAGCTCTTCTTGCTGAAAGGACTCTAGTGAGTGTTAGCCCTACGAACCGGAGAAATTCGAGGAAAGACCAAAGCCACCGAGGCTCCAATCATTCCCAAATATATATATATATATATATATATATATAATGCGTGACTATGCACATGGTGATAAAGACCCCCACGCCGGCAAACGTGATTTTCAGTATCGATCCCCACGGGACCTCCACCTTCCACGGCGAGCTACACAACCCCCTTTAAACCCAAATTAAAATCATTTATACATATTTTCATTCATTAATCAAGGAGTATTTCAATTAGGCATTTACCAGTGGTATCGTCATACCAAATAAAGATTAATCTTGCAAACCAATCCATTATGCCATTCCAAAATCAAATAGCCAAATTAACTCCAAAGTTTTTAATTTAAAATCAATTCATGGCCACCAAGGCCTTTCAAAATCAATTTATGTTTCATTAATCTTTTATGCAATGCAAGGTTTCAAAAGTGAAGTAGATTGTGTATATATCCATGTTTTAAAGCCAATTCCAAATCATTAAACCATCAAATGTGGGAAAACCCATATTCCCCATTTCAATTCCCACTCATGCATTTATTTCATTCAAAATCATGAAAAAAAAAATATAAACAATCAATTAAAAATCAAGAAAATTCAATTCATGTAATAACCATTCCAAAACCCTCAACCCATATTCAAAATCCAACAATTAAATCACATGGATATCAATTAAATACATGTTTTTACATAAAATCAATTTAGGGAAGAGATACATACCTGAAACACACAAAAATTTGAAGTTAATTTGAAGTTTAGAGACGAATGATGAATGCACAGTGAATTTTGTGCTTGAGGGTAAAATAAGGGAATTTGATCTTTGAAAACTGATGAGATTGAGACTATTTTATGTTTAAATCATTGTAGGAAAAATCAAATGTAGAAAAATTTAAAGAAAAAAATTTATTATATCGAACTCAAATGGAGTTATGTTTTAAGGATGTTGTTGCTACTGGCGAACATGTGTGGGCACCATCATCTGTAGTGTTACCAGATAGTATACGAGGAAGTTGATGATTTCAATCAAAGCAACTATTTAAGTTTGACACTCCAATAAATAATGAAAAAATTGTGACTTTTGATGGTCTAGAAGAATTAATTAATGCTGGAAAAAAAAAGTAACAATAAAAGTGATACTAGAAGAAAAAGAAAGGTATCAACAGAAACAAAAAAAATTAATCCTAGTTAGAAAATTAATTCATCAATGGAGAGAATTACAAACGTCATTAAATCACGCACTTCAATAGAATTGAAGAGAACTTCAATTAATATTAAGAGTGTAATAATTATAGCTCACAATTTGCTTGATATGATTGTTGATAGTGATTTATGGTGGAAAGCGAGTGATTTATTTTTTAAATAATCAATGAGAGAAATGCATTTTGCATAAGAAGATGTAGAGTTACAATTGCAATTGTTGAAAATAAATATCATTCTTCATAAGGATTAGATTTATGATGTTATTTTAAAAAGTATGATGTTCTTTTCTTTTAATTATCTTTCAGTTATAAAATTTTGTTTATTCAAATTATTGAGTTATTATATTTAAATAATTTACACTATTATTATATGAGCAATAAATTTACTTTTTGCACAATAAATAAATTGTCAATCTTACATTATTAAGTTTAATAATATTTATTTTTTTCTTTTTTTTACAGATATGTCATTGACTAGAAATAATAGTGATGTGTCTGATGATGAAGTTTTAATTAAAGATAATGATGATAATGTTATTTTTGATGCGGTAATTTCCAGCATCACTTTCACAAAAGAATATTTCATGAAGTTTTGCTTAAAGGTTCCCTGCAGGACTTCTCTTCATGTAGATTTTTATTTTATTAAAAAAGTATTTGAAGGACATGATCGATGATGTTATAAAATATTTAGAATGGAAAAACATATTTTTCTTACCTTGTGCAAGAATTTAAATGAACAATATGGCTTGAAAGCAACAAAAAATATTATCATAGAGGAGATGGTTGTTATATTTTTAATGATAGTAGGTCATAGTATAGAAAATCGAATGATCCAGAAAAGGTTCCAACACTCAGGAGAAACTATTAGTACACATTTTCATCATATTTTATTTGCATGTATGAAATTGGCTATGAACATCATTAAACCAAAAAATTCAACCTTTTATGATATTCATCGTAAATTAAAAGAAGATAAAAGGTATTGACCATATTTTAAAAATTGTATTGGAACTATAGATGAAACACATGTATCGTGCATTGTCCCTTCGAAAGATTAAATTAAATACATTGGTATAAAAGGTCTCACTTCTCAAAATGTTATAGTAATATGTGGTTGGGAGATGTGTTTCACATTTGTACGACCTGGATGGGAAGTTACAACACATGATGCTAGAATATTCAGGCACTTAGAAGATCGGATCTTAATTTTTCCCATCCACCACTAGATTAGTAATTTTAATAGTATGTTTTGTATTATTTTATAAATTATAGTATTTTTATATTGATTAATTAATTTTCTTTATATTGATGTAGATAAATATTATTTAATGGACTCGGATTATTCAACAACGATTGCTTATTTACGACCATATAAAGGAGAGCATTATCATCACCCTGATTTCAGACGTAACTCTAACTTCAGAAATTCAAATGAAACTTTCAATTTCTTTCACTCTAGTTTGAGAAATACAAGACTAATCTTCTACTAGTCAATGCCATATTTTAAATTCGACACTCAAGTTCATCTTGTTACAACTATTATGGCTATACATAATTTCATATGACAACGCTCTACTACTGATAAAGACTTTAATTATTATGTTAACAAAGACATCATCATAGAGACTGAAGAAGGAGATAAGCCTTCTGGTATACCTTCAGAAATACAAGACTAATCTTCTACTAGTCTAAAGACATTGCCTGATAAAATGATACACGAAAGAGAAGAGAAATACGAAACAAACACCAAAATCAGTCCACTAGCCAAGAAACAGAGGACCTCTTTTGGTGACCCCTCTCGGATTCGCTACCAACAAGAAGAATACAAGGCACAATGGCGTAATAACACCAAAATAGTAGCAACACAATAAGAACAAGATAAACAATAGACTAATTTCGTATTCCACATTAACAACACAAACACATGGTTACAACATCAACACTACTACACGATTACAAAGAAACAAAAGGATAGATAGTTAGACAAATTGAAGGTATAATATTAACAACCCAAAAGTCTATTACACTCTTGGACCTTTAACATCACACACATCAAATACCTAACTCTTACGCTGGCACAAGAGTGACCCCGATCTCCCAAGCATCCAACGTTTCCAAGCTTGAATCCAACACGAGCGATTCCACACTCAAGTTGATTTTCCTAGTTACAATTTTGGGTTGGTGGTCTTCTCTCCTTAGAGAGGAAATGTTTAAGTGTTATAAACTTATAATATTCATCAAAATCTACCTAATGAAACCCTACATTATTCTATTTATAGTGTATTACAAATAATAGGTAAAATGACCAAAAGGCCCTTAGTGAAGGGGCACCACTCTAGTATATGTAGTGGACTGATCTGGCCCATTTAGTGTATGTAGTGGACTATTTTGGTGTATATTTAGGTGCTCCTTTGCACTTCATTGCATACACCAGGCCTCGGGTCTAATGTACGCCCTCATAAGTCCATCTACGTGATCGTACTCATATAAACAGGGCACTAGGCCAACGTATAATAATATACTCGAATCGGTAAATCACGATTTTGGGCAATGAGTTGTCTGAACTCGTGCCTTCTTCGGGGAACCACCTAAGCTATCTTTATGTCCAATTTTAGTCTGTTATGAAACATGCACCATTCTAGTTTCAAAATCTGAAAATCTGATTTCAAACATGCATTCTATTCTGTTCTGAATTAACATGGCGTTATCTGAGTTGGTGTCGTCACACCAAGACTTGCAAGTCCTGTTTCTGAACATAATGCATCATGCATGATTCGTTCATCAAAAACTCAATTCAGACCACCCAAACATGCAAATAGTATAAGAGATTTCATATTCCGAAAGCTCAAGTCAAAACTATGCAAGGA
This sequence comes from Capsicum baccatum var. pendulum, assembly GCA_030864225.1. Classification (NCBI taxonomy): domain Eukaryota; kingdom Viridiplantae; phylum Streptophyta; class Magnoliopsida; order Solanales; family Solanaceae; genus Capsicum; species Capsicum baccatum. Next base: position 253,468,019 of record CM061559.1, on the reverse strand, counting down.
TTATCATTCTTTCAATAACAATTTGGTGGTCCTGAAATCTTTGTCAAACCATGCAACTCTTTTCATTAGATATTTATATTCAATATTTATCAATACAAACAATCCTCTCTTTTGATTCAAAAATCATATTCATGTCATAGTATAAATCAATACATTTCGTATCATGCTTGTCAAGATGCATTTCAAAACAATCCATATCATATGAAAAATGGGATAAATCATATCAAAAGAGGGATTTCATGTGAGTCATGCTCTCAATTCAAACATCACATTAAAACACATACATACATATACATAGGATTTCAAATCAATTTGGGGGAAAGGCCTAAAGACCAAAATAATATCATCAAGGCTTCTAAAATCATGATTAAAATTGTAAATTCAGAATCCTTTTATTAAAAATCATAATTTCTAAACCCTTTGCATAATTTAAAGAAGATTTCTATGCCCATGAAATTTTAGGCGAATCCCACGTACCTTAAATTATAAGATTTGAAAGATGGAACCTAGATCTTGATAGATGAAACTCGGATCTTGATTTGTTTCTTGGAGATCTTGAACTTAAGGCTTGATTTTTCTTGAATTTTTCTTATTCTTGGAGAAAATCCTAATTGATCTTATTTTGAGAGTGAAGAGGAATTTTTGATGTTGTAAAACTGATAATGATTGATTAATAACACTTAAGGGGTGATTTAATTTGTGTGAAAGGTTTTTGGAGTGAGGGAAAGACAAAAATATCCCTAAGGAACCCAAAAAAATAGTATAATTGCATCAGTTGATGGGCTGTCACTCAGGTGATAAGTCATCACCCAGGTCGTCACTTTTGGGATGGTTTTCACCATTCACTGCCTTAGGCTGACGACCAAGTCTAACGGGCCATCACACAGCTGATAAGTCATCAGCTTCGTCGTCACGTTTTGGCAGACAGACACTTCGAAGTTAAATGAGCATAACTTTCTACTCCGATATCGTATTAAAGCGAAACCAGTGGAGTTGGAAAGAGGACTCAAAGAAATTTCATTTGATATATAGTAGGCCTTCTAATTCGTTATATACAAAGAGTTATGGTTGATTGAAGTTGATCCAAGTTTCGATGCTCACTCAAACTCAAATGATAGGAAAGTTTTCAACTCGTACTTGAGTTAGGGGACCTCTATGATCTCAATTCATGCTCAAATAGGTTCCCACACTACATAATTTATTAGCATACCAAATTTTCATAAGATTTATAGCTTTTGAATTATCTACGTATAGAAATGACGGTTTTCGTTCTAGCTCGAAATACGGGGTATTACCTTATCTACCCCTTATGATCATTTGTCCCCGAATGATGGGTAGGAATGTTGAAGTCTTAAAGGTATGGAATAACGTGGACATGATATGTCTTCTAAGAAGGGTATAACTGATCTAAAACATTTAAACTTCTATCATGAAATTGAATTCTATCTGATTTGACTTTATTTGCTTCAAGGAGTTGATTCATGTTGAGAATTTAGGATTCCCTTGAAATGTTCGTGATCCATCATATATATTGAATTTGGAAGTGATAATTATGCAAGTATGAATCGTGAGACAACAAGACTTAGATCGTACATGGGTATTACACTATTTGAGCTGAAATACTTCGAAAATTTTGAGATTATGCGCTAAACTCTTATGCACCGAGTCATCAATAGATAGCTGAATCTGAAACATGATGCTTGGAATGAACTGAATTCACAATTTACATGGATGGAATAGATTATCTCTTAGGGATGGTCATACGCATGAGACTTCGGATAGTAGGGCTAGGCAAAAAGGTGGAAAACCACAGTAACTTGTCTGCCTGACTGTTAAACTGAATTGCTAGCTATACAGATTAATTATACTTGGAAACTTATGCTTAACTGGAGTATCTCTTCAACACTCTCTCTAAGGAAGTTCTAGTAACATAAGAGAGCAAAAGAATCTTGGGCATAATCTACACCAGATGTCTGACTAAGGAATCACAACATTGACACTACTCTATAGCATGGAATATAGACCTATAACTCATAAACTAGGGTAGAATTACCAGGCCTTAGGCAATTCAAATTCTTACTTTCCAGCTTAGCACACTTCCCGAATACTCCCTTAACTATACTATTCTCCTTAAATACCATGCTCAATCGATTCAACTTAAAATTCTCATTTGGGTATTGATAAATCTTTCTACTAATTTCTAAAGTGACTTAAATCCTCTCACCGCAATCAAGCCTAACTCCAAACCACAAAATACAACATGCCGCACAACAATACTAGTCTAAACCATATGATTCAGTCTTCTATATCTTTTTAGAGATCACACCCTAAACATAACGTGCCTTACTGCTTCAATGATCACTAACTCTGAACTCTTACTGTGGATTTACTAGCACATATTACGTTCCTCCACTTAAATCCCAACATGTCATTAAGCCTATATTTATAACCACATATGAACTTCAAGGCAAACACCCATAAATACACATTTCACATAGTCTCTAAACCATTATCAATATAACTCCCACGCGCTATCCCAAGAACATACACACAAATTTCCACTAACCATCACATGTATCAAAGACTTGGCCCCAAATCTTGCTTCACACTTATGGTATTATCTAATACAAGCATACAATGATCTTTCATCAACAAGAAACATCTACTCATCACCACTATCATTACATAAGGAGAAGTCACTAAAAGGTTAGAACATAAGACCTTGAAGCATGGAAGGATATTATACGAGACTCGACACTTAACTGAGGCTTGAGAAATAGCGAATCAACATCAGGGATTTATAAAAGTGATCAGAATTGAGGGCATACCTGGCTATAAGATGAATTTCACCAATCATTTGGCGTGTAGCATGAGTTATGGGAACTGAGCACACTATAAAGCGTGAGTACATGAGTTATGAGCTGCATGACCTCAATTTGGAGTTCATAACTTATGAAATATGATTCTGACTGCTGAATGAACTGGAATTCCTCATTTAGGAACTGGAAGAGCACATGATTTTCTATCATATGCATGAACATAAACCATGATTATGGAATTGAAACGTAAGGCATGAGTAGGTATTGGGATAACTGAAAAATACTGAGATAAGAATGGGTTGAGCCTCACCCTTATTTTTTGGTGTTCCATATCATACTGGCATCACTACTAGAATCTGAGAGCCTGACTTTGTTACATGTTCTATCATCTCCCCCTTAGCTTTAAGCCATCATCTTAAGTTTGAAAGATCTCTTACTAGACTCTAAATGGAACTACACTCACTGCACTCTGGGTCTAGAATACAACAATACTTCCATATAACTTCTACATCATACTTACAATATCATACTTCATTACGAATCAAATAAACTTAAGCTCTTACATACACTGTTCAAGCCTATTAGATCATTTCCATATAACTAGTATCATTAACTAAGGAATTATCACATCCACCTCCATAGCCATCAACTGATCAAACTTAATGTCTAGTGCTGAACGTGATTTACAACCCAACCTTACGCACAATTCTCACTTGGAAACCATGAAATAAACATCAAGAAATACTAGTACACTAGAACTTCATAACAACAATAATCGATCATGACCTTACAGTTTTCCTTATCATAACTCATTAGCACGTACTATTTCAACACATTAAGCCTACTAATTTATTCCCACAAAACATACATCATTAATCTCATGCCACTATTCTTACTACCAAATTCTGCATTTAAATTCAAGCCTATAGTCTAGGATCAATCATCTACCACCAATGAAGAATGCTACATGATATACTAGTCCATTAAATTGGGAAATTCTACCCAAATACTTCATTTTATCTTGATACTACCCATAACCAAAACACCTTTATGACATTACTACTATACCTCCAAATCTACTACATACCTTCTCACAAGTAGTACTAGTTTACAACTACAAGAGAAAAGAAGGTTAAGGGGGTAAAGTCACATAATAGACATGATCAACCTTAACCTTATATTACACTTCAATATGATCTTATCTACACAAAAGTCACCCTCACTCTGACTTCTAACCTTATGAATTCATATCATCAACTTCTTGATCTAATCTCACCACCAATAGGTCATGACACCGACAATTTAACTTATACTACTACTCGGGTGAAAATATAGTTCCAACAAACACAAGAACAACAAGATGAACAACAAGTTGATAGTGAATCGAAATAGGCCTCACACGGCTTCACTAGATTTTGATTTTTGTGTTTTGAATAAGAAAATGGAATGAATAACAAAGCAACTATGCCAGTGAATCGAAAGAGCCCCACACGGCTTCACTAGACTTTTTGTTTCAACAACACAATGATATCAATATTACAAGAGATAGAAACTTGACACACAATATTTAATGACCCAAGAATACACATCTTATTCTTGTCTTAACTGAACACCTCTTAAGAACGAGGACACAATTTTAAACTTGAGGGACTTATGACACATCAAGGAGCTCCTCTCAAGCCCTTTGTGTGACTTCTATAATTTCTGTTAGTAAATCTGAGAGCATTATCTGAGAACACCATAGTAAGCTATAGAATTAGGATAAATTTTCTTTCATATGGGCTACAGCGTAGCACGAATTAGAGTATGAAAGAGAAACATCCTAACTCCATTGCATGAACTAGAACATGAAGAAAGAGAGACATTCCTAAACGCCTAGTAGCCTCCTTCCTATAAGTATGGCGTGTTACACACCCATAAACAAGACTCTACCCGACGTTATTTCACAGACACCCTGGGACCATGAAACGTGCTTTGATACCAAGTTTGTCACAACCCGAACTAGGGCCTGGTCGTAAAGGATATCCCGAACCATGAAGGCTGGACGTCCTACTCTATCTGGTAGTCATGCACAACATTCATATAATAAAAGAAAATACGGAATTTTGATCTAATACGGAAACATGGTCATACTCTGAATTAAGTTTAACAATAAGGAATGAAATCCAAATTCAACTAAACAACATCTAGAACAGTCTGCGAAATCTTTACTACATGAAAATCTGACAACTATCTGAAAACTAGGACAAGGCCCCCAGTGGACCTAAACCAAAATAAATAACATAATCTGAAAGACATAGGCCTTTTGGAATAAAGAAGGCTCACCAACTGCACACATCACTATTGTCTGAAAACTTTATGGCCTAGCAGGACCTATGAACTGAGCTTTAGACCCTGGGAGGAAGGGGGGTCAATACAAAAGTACTGGTACAGGAAGAAATACAAAATAAAGATTGTATATAAATAAAATAGTTGAGAGATTGTCATAATCATCATGAAAGATATCATTCAAAACACATGGGTATTTTTTATAATCATAAAACTTTTCTGTCAATGCAATTTCTGATCTTTGTATTACTTCTGAGTTAGGTGGCACTCCCCTACAAGTCTGATATTCCACGGGCTATATGGAATCCACCATTGACTCGCCAAGGAAGCCCCCAACCTAAGTGTGCCGCAATGGTTAGAGTGTCTGAGTCTGATACACCACAAGGCACTAGGACAGCGTATAAAAATATACCCGGATCGACAAACGATGGTTTTAGGCAATGAGTTGTCTGAACTCGTGCCTTCTTCGGGGAACCACCTAAGCTCTCTTTATGCCCAATTTTAGTCTGTTCTAAAACATGCACCATTCTAGTTTCAAAATTTGAAAATCTGATGTCAAACATGCATTCTATTCTGTTCTGAATTAACATGGCATTATCTGAGTTGCTGTCGTCACACAAAAATTTGCAAGTCCTATTCCTGAGCCATAATGCATCATACATGATTCGTTCATCAAAAACTCAATTTAGACCACCCAAACATGCAAATAGTATAAGAGATTTCATGTTTCGAAAACACAAATCAAAACTATGCAAAGATTATCATTCTTTCAATAACAATGTGGTGGTCTTGAAATATTTGTCAAACCATGTAACTCTTTCCATTAGATATTTATATTTAATAATTATCAATACAAACAACCCTCTCTTTTGATTAAAAATCCATATTCATGTCATAGTATAAATCAATACATTTCGTATCATGCTTTTTAAGATGCATTTCAAAACAATCCATATCATATGAAAAATGGAATAAATCATATCAAAAGAAGGATTTCATGTGAGTCATGCTCTCAATTCAAGCATCACATTAAAACACATACATACATATACATAGGATTTCAAATCACTTTGGGGGAAGTCCTAAAGACCTGATACGGGTGTACAAGGCTGCCCAAAGACGTCCTAGACCATTTGCATGAACATGGCGTGTAGTTTTTGTAACTCCCGAGCTTCATCGCTTTAAGTGCAAAAATCAGCCTTGAAGTGTAATAAAAATTACACTCCAAGGCCGCCCATGACTGAAGGGGTAGAAGGGTCATTTGACCACCATTTTGTGTAGTATAAATAAGTGCCATTAGGGCCATTTTTCAGGATAACTTCATTATTGATATTCTCATAACAAAAGACTTGTAGCTTGAACTCTCTCTCTTTCTCAAGAGGAGAACCGAAACTGTCCATCAAGGTGTGGAATCACTTGTGTTGGATCTTTGGCTAGAAACGTGGGTTCTGAGGTTGTAAAGTACCTCTTGGTCCTCGTAAGAACTTGGTGTTTCCATTCAGTAGATTTAGGGGTCCTATCTTGAGGTTAGGGTTCTTAGATTATTGATTGATTTATGTCAAGTTAACTATCTTTACTTTCTTGTTGTTGTTGTTCATCTTGTTATCTTAAAAGTCTAGTGAAGCCGTGTGGGGCTATTTTCGATTCACTAGCATTTGTATCCATCTTGTTGTTATTCTTGTTGTTGCTGAAAAACTGAAAAACCAACACAAAAACAGTTTGTTGTTGTTGTATTGTTGCTGAAAACAGAAAACAGAAACTAAAAACAGTTTGTTGCTTCTCGGGTTGTGCTGAAAACCGAAACAGAAACTTGATGTTCTTGGTTGTTAAAAACTGAAATCCGAGATCTTGTGTTGTTGGTTTTGATCTTGTATCATTTGGTATCAAAGCAAGACCGGTTGTGTTCCAACATAACCCATCTTGGGCTAGTAGTTCTCGGCTTAAACCAAACTACACCAAGAAAACTTTCTGAAAAATCTGTCCATTAGAAAGTTGAATCCGAGAATAGTGTTGCATGTTTAGATCTAAGTGATATTTTGCTTGTTTAGTGAGTTTCTAGTGTTGGTCTCTTTCTCACCAACACTAAGGAGTCTAGATCCGAAAGTTGAGCTTGAAAAATTGAAGTATTGTGTAAAGACTTGAAGTGGCCGAAAGTGCATGTTGTTGATAACCAAAATCGGTGGATGTATGTTATGTGCTGAAGTTTGTGAAGTGTTCACTTTGTGAACTTGGTCATCTTGTTCATATTATTGTGTGTTCAAGTTGTAAGACAAGTTCCTAAAGTTGTTATAAAAAGACTTGCACCCATCACTTGTTGTCTTGCACCCATCACTTGTTGTCTTGCCCATCACTTTTCACTAACTTCAAGGAATCTTGCCTTGTGGGGATTGTAAACCAAACTCCACTTTCTTGAGTTTGAAATAGAATAAGAGACTACAAGATTCTAGTTTTTCCCACCAAACTCATTTCAAACTATAACCAAATTGTGTGAATATTATTACTACAAAAAAAAAGAGAGAGAAAAACGTGAGGACCATTGCATGCTGCCACGTTACTAAGGGCTCAACTTAGGATATTCTTGGTTGCTAATTGTTGATTCTTGGTTTCCCTTGCTTGGTCTTAGAACTAATTAACAAACTAGTACTTTCCTACTAGGTTGTCAACTAGTTCCTTGAGCCGTTGTTCGTGTCAACGTTTAATTGTGTGCTTTTATTCGTTTGAACGAATTGCTGAATTTTTGATTCTAGTCCGGCAGAATTTTTATTGAGTCTTTCAAACAAGAATCCATTCCGGATAAGAGCTAACTTGTACCTTAAGACTTCTCGGTTACTAGCCAATTATACAACATTTGTGGAACACCAACTTGTGGTGACCAAAGCGGCTAAATACCTTGATGATGGAAGGAACAACATCTCATGATGCGGATACTAATGCTCTTGACTCAATGAGGGTCACTCTTGAGGCCGTTACCCGGAATCTTGAAAGGTTGAATTCTGAATTTGGGGCCGTGAGAGGAGACTTGGCAGCAATAAGGGGGGAAGTGACGACTATTAGTGGGAGGTTAGAACAAGTGGAGAGCCAAAGAAACTCTCGTCCTTCGACTCCTCTACATGTATCCACCAATGGTCATGATAGAACCTCTTCCGCAACCATCACCCCCGAAACACTCCACCAAATGCTAAATGCACCCCAAGCTCCACAAAATACCACAAGCCAAACTACCTATTTTCCTCCAAACCGAGACTCCACTAGACCAAGATATTTCCAAACACCTCCAATCCCACAAGAGGGATTTGAACGCCAAGTGCCTCCACTAAATCCGAACCCTCCATTCCAAGCTCCACTAAACCAAAGACCACCAATTCCAAATCCTCCAAATCAAAACGGCCAAGGCCGACCAGCCCACTTTGAAGGATACGGTAGAGAGGAGTATGAAGGAGATGGAACCTTTGATGATGGTTACATGAGGGAAGAAGAGTTAAGAAGGGGCCGTGTTGATCCAAGGCGGAACCGAGGGTATGGAGAACGGGGAAATCGACACCACGAAAGAGACGTAGGCATCAATACAATCAAATTGAGCTTACCTATCTTTAAGGGTGAAAGTGACCCCGAGACTTACTTAGCTTGGGAATCAGCTTGTGACAAAGTTTTCCAAGTTAATGACATCTCGGACGAAAAGAAAAGTTGTTATGCCATAGCTCATTTTGAGGGTTATGCCAACACTTGGTGGGAGTACGTCAAGCGTTTTGGTGATGAATTAGTTGATGGGCAGCCGCCACCTTGGTTTCGGTTAAGACAATTGATGAGGCAGCGGTACCTTCCCGAGAGTTATCGCCATGAATTACTTGCTAGATTGTACAACTTGCGCCAAGGCAATAAAAGTGTCATGGCATATTATGATGAGTTTCAGCAACTCATGTTGAAGCTTGATCATCGTGGGGAACAAATCAGTCATGATGTCATCCGGTTCAAGTGTGGGTTGAACAAGGAGATTTCCACTCACTTGACACTTCACAGATTTAATACCGTTGAAGGTATTTTCCAGGCGGCTCTTGAGATTGAAAGAGAGCTTAAAGAGAGGTCGTTGCTCAAGGCAAAGGGACAATCCACCTCGGGTTGGCCTAGAAGCAAAGATGTGGCTCAATCCTCTTCGGGTTGGCCCCAAAACAAGGACCAACCCTCCACTACTCGGCTGCCCGACCCCAAAACAGTCCATAAAATTCCTCCAAGGCAAGAAGCTCACAAATATCCAAACCCAAAGGGATTCCAATGTTTCAAGTGCCAAGGTTGGGGACATAAGGCCAATGAATGTCCGAACCGGCGTAATGTGATCCTACGAGAAGGGAAGGTGTACTACCTTGGGGAAGAGGTGATTTCCGAAAGGGTGGAGGATGAGGCCGAGCCTCAAGATGGAGAGGAAACTGGAAATAGACCACTTGATGATGGTGATGATGACGATGGTGGTGAAATTATTTACCCACAAGAAGGGGAATGTGTTGTTCCCAACTTTGTAGTTAGACGTTCTATGCTTAGTAAGGCAATAGACAACCCTAGCCAAAGGGAAAATCTATTCCATACTAAATGTCTTGTAAAGGGGAATGTGTGCACCTTGGTGATTGATAGTGGTAGTTGCACGAATGTCGTAAGTGTCTCTACGGTGAACTTTCTGAAATTACCAACTACACCTCATGCTAGCCCTTACAAGTTGCAATGGTTGAACGAATGCGGTGCATTAACGGTCATGAGGCAATGTTTGGTACGGTTTAAGGTAGGGAACTACCAAGACGAGGTGCTTTGTGATGTGATACCTATGCAAGCATGTCACTTATTGTTGGGTAGACCTTGGCAATATGATAGGTCTACCAAACATGATGGGAGGACCAACCGATATTCACTTGAAAAGGATGGTCGGAAGGCCACTCTTTATCCCCTTTTGCCATCACAAGTGAATGAATTACATCAAAGGATGAGGGAGTTGAAGGAGAAGGGAAAACAACCCGAAAATGATGAAAGGGAGGAAGAACCCGAGAGTGGGGCAGTAGGGATTCCCGGGACTGCCTCAACGCCAAATGGGCAAGAAAGCATGGTGATGTTGGCTAGAAAGAAGGAACTTTTCCTAGATCATGATGTGGACATGCCTATGCCTCTTTTGGCTCATTGTTTTTATGCTAACCCCACTAATTCTTGTATTTCTCCTTTGATGTCTCGTGTGTTGCAGGATTATGAAGATGAATTTCCTAAAGAAGGATGGGACTTGGCGTATGTGTGTGGACTGCCGAGCCATCAATAAGATTACGTGGATGCGGTTGAAGGATGACCAAATGCTGAATTTGAGGTCAAATTCCTCTCAAGATGGAGAGGATGATACGGGTGTACAAGGCTGCCCAAAGACGTCCTAGACCATTTGCATGAACATGGCGTGTAGTTTTTGTAACTCCCGAGCTTCATCGCTTTAAGTGCAAAAATCAGCCTTGAAGTGTAATAAAAATTACACTCCAAGGCCGCCCATGACTGAAGGGGTAGAAGGGTCATTTGACCACCATTTTGTGTAGTATAAATAAGTGCCATTAGGGCCATTTTTCAGGATAACTTCATTATTGATATTCTCATAACAAAAGACTTGTAGCTTGAACTCTCTCTCTTTCTCAAGAGGAGAACCGAAACTGTCCATCAAGGTGTGGAATCACTTGTGTTGGATCTTTGGCTAGAAACGTGGGTTCTGAGGTTGTAAAGTACCTCTTGGTCCTCGTAAGAACTTGGTGTTTCCATTCAGTAGATTTAGGGGTCCTATCTTGAGGTTAGGGTTCTTAGATTATTGATTGATTTATGTCAAGTTAACTATCTTTACTTTCTTGTTGTTGTTGTTCATCTTGTTATCTTAAAAGTCTAGTGAAGCCGTGTGGGGCTATTTTCGATTCACTAGCATTTGTATCCATCTTGTTGTTATTCTTGTTGTTGCTGAAAAACTGAAAAACCAACACAAAAATAGTTTGTTGTTGTTGTATTGTTGCTGAAAACAGAAAACAGAAACTAAAAACAGTTTGTTGCTTCTCGGGTTGTGCTGAAAACCGAAACAGAAACTTGATGTTCTTGGTTGTTAAAAACTGAAATCCGAGATCTTGTGTTGTTGGTTTTGATCTTGTATCAAGACCAAAACAATATCATCAAGGCTTCAAAAAACATGATTAAAATCATAAATTCAAAATCCTTTTCTTAAGAATCATGATTTCTAAACCCTTTGCATAATTTAAAGAAGATTTCTATGCCCATGAAATTTTAGGCGAATCCCACGTACCTTAAATTATAAGATTTGAAAGATGGAACCTAGATCTTGATAGATGAAACCCGGATCTTGATTTTTTTCTTGGAGATCTTAAGCTTAAGGCTTGATTTTTCTTGAATTTTTCTTATTCTTCGAGAAAACCCTAATTGATCTTATTTTGAAAGTAAAGAGGAAGTTTTTGATGTTGTAAAATTGATAATGATTGATTAATAACACTTAAGGGGTGATTTAATTCGTGTGAAAGGTTTTTGGAGTGAGGGAAAGACCAAAATACCCCTAAGAAACCCAAAAAAATTGCATAATTACATCAGTTGATGACCAGGGTGGACGGGCCGTCACTCAGGTAATAAGTCGTCATCCAGGTCGTCACTTTTGGGATGGTTTTCACCATTCACTGCCTTAGGCTGACGACTAGGTTTGACGGGCCGTCACACAGCTGATAAGTCGTCAGCCTCGTCGTCACATTTTGACAGACAGACACTTCGAAGTAAAATGAGTATAACTTTCTACTCTGATATCGGATTAAAGCGAAACCAGTGGCGTTGGAAAGAGGACTCAAAGAACTCAAATTCGTTATATACAAAGAGTTATGGTCGATTGAAGTTTATCCAAGTTTCGACTCTCACTCAAACTCGAATGATAGAAAAGTTTTCAACTCGTCCTTGAGTCAGGGGACCTCTATGATCTCAATTCATGCTCAAATAGGTTCCCACACTACATAATTGACTAGCATACCGAATTTTTATAGGATTTATGACTTTTGGACCATCTACGCATAGAAATGATGGTTTTCGTTCTAGCCCAAAATGCGGGGTGTTACAGGCTTATAAGCCCAGTCTCACTTAGCCCGTCGGCCTCAGAGGCCAGCCCATGGACTGGGACATTAAAACTACTTATTAAATATTTTTAAGTTGGTTATTTATTTATTAGGAATTAGAATTTTGTCAATCTTTTCTAACTAGTTACTTATTTTTGTATCTATTTTTTGGTTGATGCTAATTTTTTGAAAGTTCTTAGTGTGTGTTTAAAATGGCTAGTAAGCTGCTTTTAGTTGTGAACTTCAAAAATTTGCTTTTACTCGTGATGATTTATTAGTTGTTGCCTTTACTTAATGCAATATTTTGTTTAAATTTAGGCTCTCTTCTGTTATAATCTTGCTTTTTTTATGTAGATACTTTGTGTATATCTATATTTATTATCTTAACTATATTAGAATTTTTCTATGAAATTTGTAGCTAATCATCATTTCTTTGTTTATTACATTAAATGTCATGAGCTAATTACAACTAAGGGATCGTTTGATGTGAGGTATAAGGAATAAATAGTGTGAGATAAAATGAAAGACTATTTTATCCCATGTTTGGTGTGAGGTATTAGTTAGTACCGACATTATTTATCACACCATTTACACCATAGTGATAAGATAAATTATCCGTATAAATAAGGGAATAACTAATTTCAAGATTAATTATCCCAGGATAACTCTTTCCCAACCTAACGATCCTTAAAGGTATTAGTAAGATGCCTATTACATGCTAAAAGCTAGTAGGAGACATATGAAAGTGAAACCATAAAAGTTGGTGATAATCTAGTACTTACAATATTTTTGTCTATCATGTTTCGAGTTGCTTTTATTTTTCTAAATGACCCCCCCCCCCCCCCAACCCGCGGTCCTCTCAGGGCTGGGTTGGGCCACTATTTTAAAGGCCCTTTAGTTAAAAGGGCTAGCCCGTCCTAGCTAATTTAATTTTTTAGCCCGCTAGAGTTGGATTGGGTTGGGTTGGACCAACCCATTTTGATAGCTCTACTAAGGGTGTTACACTCTCAAAGAGAGAAGAAGTCTTCAGATATTCATCATTCAAAAAACTAAAGAGAAAAAACCTAAAAACTAAAGAGAAAAGACCTAAAAGAGACTATGTATAGCCTTATTACATAATGGGAGACAAAATGACTCCAATACCCTTAATGAGGCGGGGCGGCCATGGAGTGTTACTTGAAAAAGGCTAAGTGACCAAAATGCCCTTAATGAAGGGTTCAAAACCGTGAGTCCTCAATCTTCAATGCTCCAAGCAATCTTCCACACGTGGGATTGCTCTTTGGTGTACTCAAATCGGCCCCTCCATGTAGGATCTCGTGTCCTCAATGCGATCAAAGTTTGATGCCCCACGTACTGACTTCGAATGATGTCATTGAAAGCAAAGGCGACCATTTGACCCGTATAAGTAAAAAAATGCGAAAGTTCACTATTGGCTTAGGTGCTGTAACTAAATATCATGTATACTCAGAGGTTAGTATGTCCTATTTTTGGTTCAGTTCCCTGAGTTACAGATAAAACTATCATATGAAAGGAAAGGTTTATAGTGCTTTTATATTTGTTGAGTAAATTCTACTTTTAGTACTTTTTTCTTTTGTGCATCCAAGGGTGTGGCCTAGTGGTCAATGCAGTAGGTTGAGCACCATGATTAATTTTCAGCGAGACAAAAACAGATATGCATAGTCACGCTTAACTGAATTTTGCTTTACTTCATAATGAAAGAGTTGTGATGTCTAGACACCGTTGGATGTTAGCGAAAAGACTACCTTAGTATGTGCACCTCAGCTCAGAACATGTAATTCCTTAATAAAGGTCTTACTTGTGGAGGTATAACCTCACACAGTGTGGTGATAGAAACTTCTTCAGATTGTTTTCAGTATCTATCTGCTTGTTTGGTGTTGTCAAGTGGTGAAAGTTCAGCCGTAATTGCAAGGCAATCACATCAACCATCTTACCTAATCCTTCATAGTCTGTACTTAGGACATAGTCCACTGTAGAGGAAGGTTAAGAAGAAGGCTCTGACACTGATTATCTCTATTGGTTCATTCCGAACTTTATTCAATATGAGTTGCTATACAAATATTTATTGAATTGTATACTATTTGGGAGGGCTATATTTTGTCTGGGCCTTCACGCATCGTCTAAGTGTTGCACTACTGCTGTGGCCTGATGCACCCACCAAAACAGCAGTGTATCGTTTTTGCTCAGTACATTGTGAGGGATAAGAGATAACTAATCTATGAAAAACTTTTAAAAAAAGGTTTTTAACTAAAATTTTGTGAATACGGAAGTGCCACAAATTTTTCAGATTTTCTTATGATATTAGGCAGTGCTGAAATCTTCTTTACCATTCTTCCTCACCAACACTGTACGAATGAAGTATAATTTTTGCTTACTTCACAAGAGGGATTATTAAGGTGTAGTTATTTAACATTTTATTTCATTGATCTTGTATTTTCCAAGAGGAATCAAAATTCTTGGACAATTTTTGGCATCATTTGTTCATCTTCCATTGTTGTTATCTCTGTTCCTTTGCTGTGTCAACAACATTGGCCCATAATTGAGCTTATCTACGATAGAGTAAGGAAAGTGGCTTGGAGCCTCGGAATCAAAGTAGACATTTTCACTGCCCCCTCTCCTCTGTGTGTGCGTGTGTGTGAAAGAGAGAGTGAGAGAGTGAGAGAGTGAGATAACGGTGGTGTACGTGAACCTCAACTATTTCATCGAATCATCAGACACCTACCACCTCTCATGGCTATTTGTGTCCACCATGACTTGGACAAATTTAAAGAAACTACTGATCTCTTTTGTTTCTACGGGATTTCAAGCCTTAGTCTCTCATGATTTTCACCCATTTCATTGATCGCTAGACACATCTTGATGCTAGCTAGAAGACTACCTTAAAATGTGCACCTTAGTGATGTGATTGCTTGAGAAAGGTCTCACATGTTGTGTTGATAGAAACTTCTTCAGGTTGTTTCCAGTATCTATCTGCTTGTTTGGTGTTTCCAAGTGTTGAAAGTTAGTTCAGCTGTAATTGCAAGGCAATAACATCAACCATCTTCCCTGATCCTTCATAGTCTGTGCTTGGAAAGTTGTCCACTGTAGAGAAAGGTTGGGAAGAAGAGTTATGTTTTGAGGATACCTTTCTCGGCCTTTTTTGGCTAAGATCGAGTGTAGTATCTGTTCTTATCAGTTTAATATCTAATATGTGGGCCAATGGTACACATGATATTAACTCTATTTTTTGAGGGGGAAGGCTCATCCAGCTAACGATATTAACTCTATTTTTTGAGGGGGAAGGCTCATCAAGGTAGCTTGCTGCCTGGACCTTTGCGTGTTGCCTAAGCGTAGCACAACTGCTTTGGCCTGGTGCATCCTACCAATCCTAGTTCAATTTTTGAGCAGTCTTTGATTTTGGCCTAGTGCTTTGCAAATAAGTTTGAGTTTTGATATTATTTACTGATACTGATTAACAAACATTGTAGCCATTTTAGTTGAACAAATGCAAAGATATATTTGCACATTAAAATAAAAAAAAAAAGTAAATGTTGGTGTAAAGTCAATCCTGAAAATGCAAACTCCATATCGCTGAAGCTTTGACCAAATGTTTCAGCAGTGTGTTGGTTTTGCCCAGTACCCTATGTGTTGCCACTTGTAATATTCACACCCCCTTTCCTCCTGTGTGTGAGAGATACCGGTGGTGTCTGTGCACCTCAACTATTTCATCGACTTATCGGACACCTACCACCTCTCACATACTGAATAATTGTGTTTTAAGACTTCCATACATGGAAAGAAATCACAAAACCTACCACCTCTCACATACTGAATAATTGTGTCCACCAAGACTTCCACACATGGAAGAAATCACAAAACTCCGATTTCACATGATTGTCACCCATTTTATTGATAGCTAGACACTGCTGGATGATAGCTAGAAGACTACTTTAGAATGTGCACCTTAGTTCAGCTGTAACTGCAAGGCTCTGATATCAACCACATCAAAATTCTGCCTGACCCTTCATAGTTTGTGGTCGGAAAATTCTCCACTATAGAGGGAGGTTGGTAAGAAGGGTTATGTATTGAGTTTATATTATGTCTGGATGGAGCTAGAGATCCTCTTTGCTAGAAATTTATATTGCGCAAAAGGAGCAAAAATGATTTATTTTCCCCAATTATATAAACTGTTGGATCCCTAACGTGCAATAAGCAAATATATTGAAGATTTTTTGAATATTAAATCTAACAACTAGCGTTGGTCCCGACAAAGACCTCTCTCTTTTGTTCGAGCAAAGGGCGTCTAACCAGAAAGAGGAAATGGGGATTTTACTGGATGCCAAGGAGCTATATCAGTAGTTTATCTGGGATGAATTCCAAAGTACTTTTCTTATTAATGATAACGAAGATATGCCAAGGGAAGCTCGGGCCAACCTATGTTGCAGAGCTGCCCGAGAAAGGACCAGTCAATCCATTGTAGTGGCCTGGCGCCCCCCCCCCACCCCCCCCACCCACAAATCTAGTTTAATCATTTAGCAGTTTATTTGCCCTGATCTTTATGGGTTACTACTTTTTATATTTGCAAGCTTGCAATAAACCTTTCCTTAAACAAACTACATAAGTTATGCAAATGCAATGAACCTTTCCTAAAACAAACCTTTCAGATTTTTCTTTTTATGATAGGTCACTGATGAAACCTTCACCAGTAAGTCCCGAAGCAGTGAACCTTCTACCAATCTGACAATTTTTGGCATCAGTTATTCACTTTCACTGTTCCATTGCTGTGTCAACAACATTGTCCCATAAATGAGTTTAATCTCCCAATAGAGCAAGTAAAGTGGCTTGGAGCCTTGGAATCAGAGTAGAGTATACAGTAACATTCTCTCTGCCCCCTCTTCTGTAAGTGTGTGTGAGAGAGAGAGAACGGTGGTGGCCGTGCATCTCAACTATTTCATCAATCACAGACACCTACCACCTGTCCACTCTCACATACATGAGTAACTGTGTCCACCAAGACTTGGACAATGCACAACTATTTCATCAAATCATCAGACACCTACCACCTCATACATGAATAACAATGTCGAAGACTGTGGACAAATGGAAAGAAACTGTTGATCTATTTTGTTTCTACAGGATTCCGAACCTCATTTTCGCATAATTTTCACCAATTGCCAGGATGTTAGCTAGATATTGATCCAAAAAAATGCAGCACTTTTGGAGGATCCGAAATGCACGTGCCATCATTGTTGCAGGCTTGTAGATATTGGTTTCTTGAAATACATCTGAAGAACTGCTCTCTAACAGCTTGTTTGATAAGGAGACAAATACTATTTCTTAGCTCTTGTATATTCAAATAGAATCAAATATATATTGCACTGATTTTTTTTCCCATCTCCAAACTGAAAGCTATGGAGAGTAATGAGTGATTATCCCACATTGACAACTAATAGAGAAGCGGAGCGAAAGCTGTAGTAGTTGTAATGGGCTGAGCTTAATGGTTAACATGCTTACCTGGGCTGGGTCAATGGGTGATTGGTAAGACCCATGGCCTATGCTTGTGGCCTCCATTGCACTTTGGAGGGGTGCCTGCCTAAGATTGGTCAAGTGATCGAGCCTATGTCATAATTTGTGGTAGAGGGGGGCGCGGCCCCTACCCACTTTAAAGTAATTTTATAGCCATGTGAGTTCTAATGTTTTCTTGTCCCAATTTAATCAAATATGGTCTTATTTTTTATATTGATCTTCTGTGTCTTAAATAGTCTCTTTACATTTTCAAATTAGTGTACTTGTCTGTGCGGGGATTTAAACAAAAATAAAAAGAATCGTGAGAAACATTCTAGTTGAATAGGAAACACCAATTTGAACCTATGTAAGTGAATTTGAAAAAGAAAATCAAAAATAAATTTAATGAATTTGAAAAAGAAAATCAAAAATAAATTTAATGAAGAACAAAGTTATAAGTATTAAGTATCTAATCCCATATATATGATGGAGAAAAATTCAAGAATGTTTCATAAAATATAAATAAATGTTGAAGAATAAAAAATGTATCATGATTAATAATTAAATCACTAATCTTGAAAGATCGTTTTAATCTTCTATTTAGCTCACTGAAAGAAGTCGCTCTGTTGCCTCCACATTCCCTCACTTCCACCAATGAAAACTTTAATATAGAATTTTTTTTACTAAATAACCTTATTAATAATAGTTTTAAACTCTGAATTTGACTATTACTACATTACGAAGTTATTTAATATTAAGAGCAGAAAGAGAAAAATATACAATAAAATCCTCTTGATTTCATAAATTGAACAAGTAAACTGAAATAACTATTTTTAGTATAAGTGCCAAGTAAATAAAACGGAGGGAGTATATTTATATATTTGTATTGAATGATAACTAAATTTAAACAACTATGTTTAGTATAAGTGTCGAATAAAATAAGACGGAGAGAGTATATATATATATTTTGTACATGTTTAGTATAAGTGTCGAATAAAATAAGACGGAGAGAGTGTATATATATATTTTGTACTGGATGAAAATTAACTTTAAACAATATCGATGTATTCATCATGAAATGCAATAAATAGGAGAAGGTTGAAAAAGACATTTTGAAAAGTTACAACTTTTCATTTTCCATTTTAGTGAGTAATTGAATCTCATAATTAAGAGAGGTAAAAGAGAATGACTTTAATTTTTTAAGCTTCTTGAAATGATATTTCCATTAATGAACTACTTCATTTTAATATATTTTTATTTTTTAATTAAAAATGAAAGGATGAATTAGTAAATATTTAGATTTTATAATAAAAAATAGAAATAAGTGAAATGGTAAATTTGAGGCATTTAAATTCTTACATAAAGAACAAAAATAAATGAAGACAACAGTAATTGACACATCTACTTTTATATAATAATAAATGAAATAAAATATTCAGAAAATTGTCATAAAGATTAGCGAAAAGAACCTGGTATCATGAATTAGCACCCTACGAGGGTGTGTTTATAAAATAAATCATGTGTGGATATATGCACACCAATCATGAGTGTGTTTAATATTTCAATTAAGAATTCTTGAGTTTGCAACAAACCCAGAGTGTCCATCCATCATGGTTGGGCCAAGTTTAAAAATAAAAATAAAAATAAAGGAAAAAGATAAATAAAATCCCTAGCTAAATAGAAGTGCCACATCACTTATCTAATTTTATACTATATAGAATGTAGTTTTTGTCTATCGGAAACAACCTCTCTAATTCTTCGGGGGTAGTGGTATGGACTGCGTACATCTTACCCTCCCTAGACCCCACTTTGTGGGAATATACTGGGTTTGTTGTTGTTTGTATAGAATGGAGGTTTACGTTCTATAGTTATAACCTAACTTATTATTAGTTATCACAAATTACAACAGTTATAATTGTAAACATAAATTTTCATTAACTGAATTATCATAAGTTACAACGGTCACAAAATCTTTGACTTATTTGCAAGTGTTAAATTGGTATAATTTAATTAGTTAGTAGATAATGATGTTATATATTATTTAGTGAAATGAAGGAAAACATTCAAAAAATAAATAAAATGATCTTTTATGCCATAAAGAGGTGTACGTCACCTCATATATATATAGGTGTTTTTATTGATGTTCATAAGTATTTAACTTTATGTTTTAGTATTTTCATAACTTTCATTGACCTACTTTAAAATCATTAAAAAAAGGTTTTAAAAAGAAAAAAAATAAAAAAAATACAAAATTGAACTCGTTTGCCGCAAATTCATAAAATCAAATGGATTGAACTTTTTTTTCTTTTATCTTAAACACATGACGATAGAAAATTATTATTGAGGGGATTATTACAATATGAGAGGATTATTACAATGAACACAAAAAATTATTATTAAGAAGATTAATAAAGAGAAGAGAAAAGAATTGAGTGTAATTAAGAGGATTAACAAAGTGGTCCTTTGAATTTGTGGCATAACACAAAATAAATAGAATAAAATTTCACAAGATCAACATTTTAAAAAGTAATAAAAGAGGAAAAAAGTGAAAAAATATAAAATTTTGATAAATTAACTGCAGATTGCCCTCTAATAGATCACAATTATATTCAACTAGAGATAGCATATTTAAAAGGTAAATGCTAATATAATATAATATAATACAATACAATACAATATAATATAAGTTTTATATTAGCAATAAAATAATCTGAATATAAAAAGTTCAACATTTTGTAATAAAATCTTATTCTTGAAAAGTACATATATATGTTATATTTGAAGAAATAACTAATTGACAATACTAAAATAAACAACAATAAGTGTATATACATTATTTACAAATCATTCAAAAAAAAATTACATTTTAAAACTAATTTGACCATCTCTCTCGATGAATTAAACTTTTTTCTTCATCATGACAATGAACTGATATGATACTAATTTGACGATCTCTCTTTTGATGAATCTTATAACATCATCAAACTTCCTTCTCAGTGTTGATAAATTTATGTTTGGCTAGAAAATTATTTGATCAAATATTTGGAAGCGATGCTTTCTCTTGAAGCTCCATGATTTTCGGTTACTTACAAAGTGAGCAACCTGATTTAGTTCTTGAGTTTTTTCATGAAATATTAGCTGTTGGCGTAAAATCAAATGACATAGAAAGTAGATAGAAAAATGAAAAAAAGAAGAAGAAATGGAAATGAGCATCCAGAACTCTATAGATGAATGTTATTTATAGATTTATTAAGTCATAAGAATAGGTAAAAGTGAGTTGAGAAGACATGCTATTAAATAAGAATACAAATAGATGGAGATTTTTTTTTTGTAACCTATTAATTACAATTATATGTAATAGATATGATAGAATTTTTAATCATTAAATAAATTAATTAATACAAAAAGTGAAGAAAAATGATAAAAAAGATTAATAGGAATGGAGGCCATAGAGAAGTGTCACATCACCTCCTCCATGACCTTCCTTTATAGTATATATAAATTCTTTGTAGTAATAACAATTCGAATGAAAATTATGGAGGAAGAAGTTTTAATTTTGGGAAGTAGTAAATAATTACATTTGAGTAGTATGCAATAAATAAAGAGACACCAGAAAGTTGCTATAGAAAAAAAGGTCCATGACTTGACTCGGCCTTTTGGCTTCGCGCCCTAAGCATCGCACTACTGCTTGGGCCTGTGATATGACTGCTCCTTTACGAACTTATTCTAGAAGAAAATTTAGACAAACAAGTGGAGATAATGTGTCTTAGTTTCAAATAAGATAAGTTATATAAGTAGTTATTTATAGAAGTTATCATTAGTTATGTACAGCAACAACAGTCTGCCTATGTCCTATCTTTATGTCTTAGTCAGCAGCAACTGTCTACATACATCTTATCTTTATATTTAAGTATAAATATTGTATTTGGAGAATTCTAAATCAGAGAAACAGTATTATTGTATTTGTATCTAGAGTTTTGTTCACTCCATACGAACTTAGTTATTGGTTAATGTAGTGTTTATGATTCTTGCACTTTATTTAACCAGAAACATTTTCATTTCATTCTCTTCTTCAACTTAGTTTCTATCATTTTGGTATCAAAGAAGCAAGATCCAGAATGATATCCACACGATCTTCTAACGAACCACCATCACAACAAGTCACAAACTATCCAAGTAAACCTTCTAATAGTCAAATTGTTCAGCAATTATCATTTATAACATCATGTTTGGAAGCATTAGAGTCAGCAGTAAAAGGTCAAACAAGTGGTACTCAAACTGATGTTAATCTTGTTACATCCTTTAAAGGAAAGGGTCCAGAATATAATAGAGGTCCTCGTGACACTAGAAAGTCTTCTAGGGATGACGATGTTGATATTGATATGGATACACCTTGGTGGTTAAGGAATCCATCCCACAGGCCACACACAAAAATTGAATTTCCTCGATTTAAAAGAGGATATCCTCGTGGTTGAATTTTGAAGGCAGAATTTGTTTTTGGTACTATCAAACACATGATGATTTAAAGGTGGATATTGCAGCCATGTATTTAGAGGGTGATGCGCTTGACTCTTTGCGTGTATTAATAGTGAGCGTACACTATTGTATTGGGAGGACCTTGTTAAAGCTTTACAAGAGAACTATGGTCCTACAGAATTTCAGAATCCAGATGAACATTTATGTAGCATTCGATAATTGGGCACAGTCCAGGAATATCACCAGAAATTTGCTAAACGATCTGCCCGAGTCAAGAATTGGCCAGAACATTGTCTTTTGGGAGTGTTTCTTACTGGACTTAAAGAAGAACTCAAAGTAGATGTGAGAATTCACAAGCCCAAAACAGTGTATAAAACTATGAGCCATGTGTGGAATTTGAGAAAAAAATGGGTTCCAATGGTGGGAATAAAGGTTCACAATGGACAAATATGTCACGATCCAATACAAGCCAAATGGGTTTTGTGCGTGATGCTCTCCACCAATCAGTAGGCAACCAACTTATGTCACAAACTAATCCAAATTCTGCACAAATATCTTCTCGTCTTTCTTTGAATCGTGCTTGGGATATAGAGAAACAGAATCATATAGACAAAGGACTTTATTTTAGGTGTAATGAGAAATTTGCACCAGGCCATCGTTGCAAGACAACATCTCTCACTCTTATGGAGACAGACGACAACATTGAAGGGGGTGAATTAGTGGAACAAATGCCAAGTGATGTTATTGACGGGGATGCAAGTACAAATGACCTTGCTGAAATTTCATTCCATGCCTTTCTAGGTAACACAAAAGGCACAACAATGAAACTTCAAGGGACTGTAAATGGACGCAAGGTGCTACTTTTGGCTGATAGTGGATCATCCCACAATTTTATCTTTGAGAAAATTGTTCAAGAATTATAGTTGCTGTTTCACATTGTGCCCTATTTTGGAGTCCATATCGGCAATGGAGAAATCATATGTTGCAACCGTCTATGCCAAAATCTGGTTGTGAAATTCCCTGGATTAACTATTGACCAAGATTTCTATCCTTTCTCTGTTGGAGGGGCTAATTTGGTGCTTGAAATTTGTTAGGACCAAAATAATTAGGTGTCATGTGGAAGCTAGCAAAGCAAATCTCGAAAGACGCCACGTAAGAAGATAAACGAGAAATACACCAAAAGAGACGCAATAATTTAATGTGGTTCGGTCAATCGACCTACATCCACAAAAGGAGATGAACAATCTACTATATAAAAGAGAGTACAAACTGTCAAGAGAGACAACCTCACATAATTCACTTAGAATAAAAAGAGGTTTACACAAGTGATACTGCAACACTTGTCTCACAAAGTCTCCCCCCAAAAGAAACTCTCAAACCCCTAGGACTACATTGTGGATGCTAATAAACTAGAAGAAAAGAGCCTCTATTTGTAGAGTCTATAACCTTTTCCTATAAGAATAAGGATTAGCCAAAAATGGAGAATTTAGGTTTTCCTTTTCCTAAAGGGAAACTCAATTATGGTACCTAAAGGAAAACCCAATTATGGTAAGAAAGTCAGGAAAAACACCAACAATTCTTCCTCTTGGCCTGAATTTATGATAAAATGAATTTGCTCCACCTTCTTCACTAGTCTTCATCAAATTCAATCTCCATCTCCAAAATCTCCTCCATTAAATTTTTGTCTCTACACATAGTAACACTCAAACCAAAATCTTCATTATCGTCAAAAGGTTGTGACTAAAACTGAATCCGCCAAGATGAACACCCGATTTAACCTCGCTTTGATACCACTTGTTAGGACCGAAATAATTAGGTGTCATGCGGAAGTTATCAAAGAAAACCTCAAAAGACGCCACATAAGAAGATAAACAAAAAATACACCAAAAGAGACAATAATTTAACGTGGTTTGGTCAATCGATCTGCATCCACAATGGGAGATGAACAATCCACTATATAAAAGAGAGTACAAACTGTCAAGAGAGACAACCTCACACAAATCTCTTAGAATAAAAAGAGGTTCACACCACGTGATATTGCAACACTTGTGTCTCATAAAGTCTCCCCCCAAACGAAATTCTCAAACCCCTAGGACTACATTATGGATGCTAATAAACTAGAAGAAAGGAGCCTCTATTTATAGAGTCTATAACCTTTTCCTATAAAAATAAGGATTAGCCAAATATGGAGAATTTAGGTTTTCCTTTTCCTAAAGAGAAACTCAATTATGGTACCTAAAGGAAAACCCAATTATGGTAAGAAAGTCAGGACAAACACCAACAGAATTAAGTGGCTTGCGTCTTTAAATACAGTCCAAGCTAACTGGAATGAAATGTTTTTGATTTTTAATTTAAATGGGAAGCGATATAAGCTTCAAGGGGTTCCACCTGAATCAAATGCACTAGTTGCTTTCCAGATTTTCTCCAAAGATGATGACACTGCAGGTAAGTATCTACCCATCGATATTCAAAGTTTGCTTTACAAGTTTGAATCAATTTTTGAAGAACCTAATGATCTACCACCTTTTCGCCAGCACACCCACTCTATCCCTTTGATTCCTAACTTAAAACCTCCCAGCATCCGCCCTTACCGCTATCCTTACTTTTAAAAATCAGAAATTGAAAAACAAGTGTTTGAATTACTCCAGAAAGGATTTATAATTCCAAGTACTAGTCCATTTACTAGCCCCGTCCTTCTCGTCAATTCCAGATAAGTATCCAATCCCTAATATTGATAAATTTCTTGATGAATTACACGGAGCAACTATTTTCTCAAAGATTGATTTGCGTTCTGGTTACCACCAAATACGTATCAATCCTGTAGATATTCATAAAACTGCTTTCCGTATGCACTCTGGCCATTATGAATACACCGTTATGCCCTTTGGTCTCACTAATGCCCCTTCTACATCCCAGTGCGCTATGAATGATCTGTTTAGACCACATTTGCGCAAATTTATTCTCATATTCTTTGATGACATCTTGATCTATAGTCATAGCTTTGAGCAATATATCAATCACTTGCAACTTGCTCTCCAACTTCTGAGGGATAATCATTTTTATGCCAAAACTTCTAAATGCTTATTTGGACAGCTTCACCTTTCTTTTTTGGGTCATGTGATTTCAGAAAATGGGGTTAGTATTGATCACGATAAAATTCAAGCAGTCATGTAGTGGCCAGTGCCAACTAATGTGAAGGAATTACGTGGATTTCTTGGGTTAACAAGTTATTATCACAGATTTCTGAAGGGTTATGGGATGATGGCTCGACCACTACTGAACTTACCAAGAAAAATGTTTTTCAATGGTCGATCTCCGCTGAATATGCTTTCCAACTTCACAAGCAAGCTTTAAGAACTATTCCGGTACTATGACTTCCAGATTTCACTCAACCATTTGTGGTGGAATGTGATGCTTCATTAGAAGAAATAGGGGTTATTCTTCTTCAGGATGACCATCCGATTGTGTATTTTTGTAAGGGATTTTCTTTTTCTAGTCGTTTAAAGTCTACCTATGACGGGAATCGCTTGCTCTTGTTTTAGCTTTGCAGAAATGGAAACATTACCTCTTGGGCCATAATTTTTATGTCAGAACAGATTGTTGACACCCAAATTTGGCTCTTCGTGCCTAAAATTACGCTTTCAGGCTTTCTGATCGTTAAAGGGCACAAAATGTAATTTCTTACATATTTTTAGATTTTTTAACAAATTATTGATAATCGTCATTATTTTATATTTTTTTCATCAATTTTTGTCATATTTTAAATTTTACATAATTTATTAATAATTATCTTTAATTTCATAAATTTTAGGATTTTTATCGGTTTATTATCATTTTAATATTTTTGCACAGTCATCTGTATACGCACACAACATAACACTGTAATTCGTTATCGTACAGTATAATTTTAATTAATTTATGGCATAATAATTTTTTTTCAAGATAATTATATTTTTTATTTGTTATATATATATATTATTTGTATTTATATATCGGCATTCATAATTTTATATGTTATTTAATACGACCTGCAAAAGATGAGTCAGATCAATTATTTCAACACACAGTACAATAATAATTCGATGTCTTTGTCACATTAATACAAATAATATTAATGTAGTTTTGTTTTTCTATTTTTTCCATTTTTTTGACTTTCTTACATCTTCTTTCTCTAATTTAAGGGATATGTTGGAAGAAAAAATATATTTGATAAAATATTTTTTTTTTAAATACATTACACAATAAATACATAAAATACACACATACACGACATAACATCATATTTTTTATAATATTTTTAATTGATTATATTTTTTCAATATTTTCAATATTATTTATATTTTTTCATAATTGCAATTTTTTTTTTGTATTTTTACGATTCACAAACACTGAATCGGATTAATTATTTTTACACAATAGAATATAAAATTAAAAAAGGGGAGAGAAACAATACAAAATAAGGGCAGCCACAAGATATATTGACACTTTTTTCTTTAAATATACACACCACACAATTACACACTATACACACACATAATCCATACCACAAAAAATTTGATCTCCTTCTCTCTCTCAATCTCACGCCCCTTTCTCTCTACTCCCTCTCTCTTTTCTTCTATTTAAAAAATCACAACCTCATCACCACCGGCGAACCGCCGCCGGTGGACCACCGTGAAGTGTTCTCCTTTTCTTACTTCCCATACCCCTCACATCTCCACCGCCGCTGCTCCAGCCGACAAAACTTTGACACCTCAAGCTGCCAGCCACCAGTCCAACTGCCATCCCCTTCCTTTTCTCCCCACAATTTTCCTCTCTCTGATGCCTCACTGCCGACCGCCGGATTTAATCGTCGACCGGCTGGCGACCACAAATCGCTACTGCTTCTTGCCGCCTCTTCCTCTTTCCCCTTTTCCACCATTAATGGAGGACACTCCCTCATCAGAGAAATGACCAGATCTGGCTCGGTTCGTGTTTCACCGACGTTGCTCCGGTGAAGTTCGTTGAAGCAATGCCGACATTATCGCTGTTCAAAATTTTTCTTTCTTTAATCTTCGATTATTATATTGACTAACTGTTATTTCTCTCAACATTGCTCCGTTATATATTCATGGATTTTGTTGTACTATTTTTTTTGAATTGTTATTGACATTTTGGTTAGCTCCGTGAATTTCGGTGAACCTTTGACATTGTTGTCATATCATTATTGTAAGTTTGTTGTAGCTGTTGTTGTGGTCTGTCTCTCTTATTTTTTTACTGATTCTGCATTTTTCGGTGACTAACATTTTGCCTTTTGATACTACATTGATAACGAACAAGATAGACCAACACTTGGCCAATGAAATTATCTCCCCGTTTGAATATTTGAGGCCACCCCATTACAAAAGGCGGACTTTATTTTCTCAAATTTATTATTTTATATTAAGGGCCGATACTTGGCCGATGAAGAAATTTTTCGTTGATTTTTGAGTCCTTCACAAATTAAAAGACGGATATTACGTATATAAATATGTACTAAAATAAATAAATTTGGGCGATGACGAAATTTTTACTACAACGCAAAAGATTTTAGGACTCGTATCTTGGCAAGGTGATTTAGGACGGCCAACAAATTGAGCAACCACTTTGTAGCCATGGCGTATCTAAAATTTAATTCGAGCCCATCTTTTAGCAAAAAATATATTTTTAGATACATATATGCACACTTACCTTTTAAATTTATTTTAATAATTATTTATCTGTTACTAATATTTTTATTACAAGTGTTTGTACAGGTTCTCGGGAATACTCATCGGGAATGATATTCAGAGAAGAGCTTGAATTTTTTTTCGTATTTGTATTCTCTTTTATTCTTATCATTGTACAAATATTAATTATAGTGAAATCTTTATTTTTGGGGTGCTGGGCGGGGATGTTCTTTATTTATACAATCCTTACCACGCGTTAGGCAAATAGAGGCCGTTAATATTTATATTAAAATTAGTTTAGATATTTGATTAAATAATTCACACTTTTTACACTAAAAAACATTATGTAATTTTTTCTTTAAAAACATTATCTTTTTTTATTCAATCTTTGCCTTTCTTTTTTATATATCCTTACATACATTTATTTATACATCTTTACATGCGTTTATATATATATATATATATATATATATATATATATATATATATATATATATATTTTGTAATAACATATGTATTATATTATTTTTGTATTTGTAAACATTGATTTTTCTTTTTCTTTTTTAATAATAAACCTAAGTCTAGTCAGGAACCACAGTTGTGGATTCTGAAGGATGCCTAACCTAATACCTTCGGAATAATTTGAACCCTTATCTAGAATTTAAATTGGTTTCGTAGATTAGAATAAAGTCATACTTGTTAGATAAATAAATAGGTTTTCTATTTTTCCTTAAAATTAGGTGGAGACTCTGTACAAAATTTATTCTTTTAGAGTCCATTATATCGTGCTCGTTTTGACCCTAGATAAAAATCAGGTATGACAGTTTGACGACTCTGCTGTGGATTCAAGGTTCTAACCATTACAGTCTTAGGTAACCATTTATGTTTTTTATACACTGTTATTTATTTTTTCCTAATTGTTTTGATTTATCTTGTTTATGTGGCATAAATTATTATTTTTTTAAATTATTTTGGATAGATTATTTATTTGTTTATCGCTTTATATAAATTGACATTCTGTTCATATTCCCTCTATTTCGGAATACTGACACGCACACATATTGTCCACGCGGATTGTACATTGTACTTTTCCAAAAAAAATTCAAATCACCTTATTTTAGAGAGTCGGCGCATGCGTGGGGTGAGCGGGAGTTTTACTGCCGTGGGACTACGTGCCTTCTTATATAGGAAATTCAAGTCCGTGTCTACCCACTTTTAGTCAATATAGGTTATAGCTAAAATACCACCTTTTAGGCGTATGCATCATTAGACAGCTCTATGTTCAAAGGGTTCCCGACCCAAGTGACACATTATTATAATTTTTGTACATATTTGAAGGATTATTGTGTCTGTACATATTTATTTGCTCTAAATTTGTTATACAAATTAGTTAAAAGATCCACCTTAGCAACATCGCCACTAGCTGCGTATATTTGAACTATGTTTTGACCTAATTCTTGTCCTGACAAGATACGTAGACAACCCTGCATTGGAGTTCGCTCTCTTCACTATTTTAGAATAATTTCTCCGGTATTCAAAACTTGGGCAATATTCTGAAATAGTTCAAAATGCTCTCCAGATTCTTCAAGAGCACAACCAATAACTCCCAAATCTAAACCTTAATTACATTAGTGCCTAGCCGGCCTACTTTCAGATACTCACCTAATTTTTGTGCGAGAATACCTAGCTTTTTCTTTTGAATGCCGTGATTCATTAAATTTATGACGTATCAATCCTCACTTTTAAAAGCAATGGTTTAATATATTTTTTATTATAATAATCCTGCCAACTGCGGCGAAATAATGTCATAATTTCTTCAATGCCGGACTTTTTTTAATCTTGTCAGCATACTGAAGTTGTGTCAAATCTCTCCCCATGCTTTACATCCGTTTTTTCGATCATTTGGTCAGAACAATTTTGATGCTAAAAGCAGTTCTTTCTTGATCGTCTTTCACGTTATTTTTATGAATGACCATCAATTTTTCTTTCACATACATAGTTGCAAATTTGCCTGAACTACGCAGACCTGATTCTTGTTTTCACAAGATACGCAGGCAACCTTCATTTGAATTCGGTCCCATTCTTTTTTGAATAAAAAAATAAAATTAACTTAGTTGGTATCAATACAATTAGGAGTGTGGATGAGAAAAAACAAATTGATATGATGAAAATAACCGACTTCATGGTAAACCATAGATTCTTTTGGTACCTTTTATCACACCTGAGTAACTCTTGAAAAATTCTTTTGCATAAATATAAGACAAGAACGAAATCAACCTCATCGTTTCATGCGTATTGTGTGGTGAGCTTTAGTTTAATTTTTTGCATTGCATTGTTGATGTAGAACTTGGCCTAAATGTTCGTTGAGGCAAAATTCTGAGTTACGCTTGATTTATGAAAGGATCGTAGGCTTTCTTTGACCCGATTGAGCATTTCACAACCCATGAAATGACATTTATCCCTAGCACTCCCTTATTTTGAGCTTAAAATATTTTCTTCGGATAACCACATATGAACCTTTTACTTTTTAAGTGCTTACATGCACTATCCCTCTCTTGGCCCTACCTCTTTGAGTGCACTACATATGTGTAATTTATGGAAAAAGATTCAAGATGAAAGACACAAAATGCAAAAGATATATTGTCCTAGATGAACAAAAATGAAAAAACGACTTCAAAATGAGCAAAACCCCACAAAAAGAAAAGAAAAGGAAAAAATAAATAAAAAATATATAGTTTCTTGGAAAAACAAGAGAAAACTCCAACACAAGATTCAATAGAAGTCAAAGCAAATACAAAAACAAGGGATAACAAAGCACAATAAAGAAGATCACGCGTCAAAGCACAACAAATGTTGAAAGCACAAATATAGTGTAACGCTTATTGAGGAATTAGTCACTTCCATCCAAAATATTATCCTACCTGTCCCCAAGCCTACATTATAAACCAATAGCAAGTCCTACAAGATCCTATTCTAAGTGTCCTCACATTAGTGGATACTTATATGAAGGCCAAGCCTATGGTATCACAATTGCATGCATTAAATTTCTTTCTGAGTGTGAGTGTATTTCTCTAGACGTCCTCAAATTCAAAAAGAAATTACTCAAATATGTGAGAAATGAGACTTTCTTTCTGGAGAGGGAACTTGAAACATGAGAATAAGCATAGCTCAAAATCTTTGTTTGAAGCAAGACGAACAAATCTTGTCGGTACTTAGGTATGTCTGAGGTACCACTTGAAACTATAGGAGTTACCTTGAAGTCGATCTTGGTTAGTCGGGAAAGAAGTGGAGAATTCTTATACACTAATAATTATTGATATCAACCGAAGTCAAGAAAAAAACGTGCATTCTTCATCTCTTAGCACTTTTTATCAAGAAAATATATATAAAAAAAATTCTTTCTTTTTTTCAAGATATCCATACGGACATTTTTCACCTTTAGTTTAAAGCACCCACTTTCACATGCATACATTTTTTTTACTTTTTATTTAAGGCTTTTAATTTTCAAATAGGAATGTTTTACCTTTTTCTTTCAAGCACATACCTTTAAATACCAACATTTTATTTTTCAGCCAGGTGCTCATCTTTGAGTATTTTATATTTTTTATAGCTCCGCCAGTCGAGAGGCTATTACATTTTTTCTCCTAAGTCGAGAATTTTTTAAACATCAATAGCCTCACTAGTTGAGAGGGCTATTAGATTTCAGTCACCGCACTAGTTGATGACCTGGGTCTTCGTAAATAACCGGAGATGACAATCAACATAGTCTTCATAGACAATCGAAGACAACATTCATAACATAGTCTCTGTAAACAATCAGAGGCATCATTTTATCATCAAGTCTTCATAGACAATCGGAGATATCATACATAGTCTTCGTATACAATCGAAGACAACATTCATGACATAGTCTTGACGACAATCGGATACATCATTCATTACATAATCTCTGTAGACAATCAGAGACGCCATTTTATCACCACTCTCTATAAATAATTAGAGATATCAACATAGTCTTTGAAGATAATCGGAGACATCATTCATTACATAGTCTCTATAGACAATCAGAGATGTCATTTTATCATCACTCTCCATAGATAATTGGAGATATTAACATAGTCTTCGTAGACAATTGAAGACAACATTCATTACATAGTCTCTAGACATTCAGAGATGTTATTTTATCATCAAGTCTTTGAAGACAATCGGAGATATCATACATAGTCTTCGTATACAATCGAAGACAACATTCATGACATAGTCTTCGTAGAGAATCAAAGACATCATTCATGGAACAGTCTCTGTAGACAGTCGGAGGCGTCATTCAACATCAGTCTCCATAGATAATTGGAGATTTCATACATCAGTCTTCATAGACAATTAAAGATGACAATCATCGTTAGTCTTCATAAATAATTGGAGAGAAAAAATCAACATCAATATCCATAGACAATTGGAGATGTCATCCATCAGTCTCTATAGACAATTGGAGCTGTCATCCGTCAGTTTTCGTAGACAATCGAAGACAAAAATCAACATCAGCCTACATAGATAATTGGAGATGTCATCAAGTCTTTGTATACAATCGAAGACATCATCATTCAACATCATTCTCCATTGACAATTAGAGATGTCATCCTTCAGTCTTCATAGACAATTGAAAACAACAATCAAAATCAGTCTTAGTAGACAATCGGAGATGAAAATCAATATCAGTTTCCATAAGCAATTGGAGATGTCATCCGTCAGTCTTCATAGACAACCGGAGACGACAATCAACATCAGTATTTGTAGATAATCGAAGAAACCATTCATCAACATCAGTTTTCACAATCGAAGACGCCAATCAGTATTAGTTTCTATAGACAACCAAAGACATCGTTCATGACACAGTCTCTGTAAAACAAACGGAGGCATCATTTATCATCAAGTCTCCGTAAACAATCGGAGGTATCATACATAGTCTTCGTAGACAATCAGAGGCGGCAATCATCCATCAGTTTTCATAGAAAATTAAAGTCGACAATTAACATCAGTCTCCATAGATAATTGGGGATATCATATATCCATCCCCATAGACAATTGGAGATGTCATCAAGTCTTCGTATACATTCGAAGATATCATCATTCAACATCGGTCTTCATAGACAATCGAAGATGACAATCAACATCCGTCTCCATAGACAATTGGAGATATCATCAAGTCTCCGTATACAATCAGAGATATTTTTTATTCTTTACATAATCTTCGTAGACAATTGAAGATAATTTTTATTCATCACATAGTCCGTAGCTAATCAGACACATCTTTCATTCATAAGTCCCCATAGACAATTGGAGATGTCATTCATCTTCAAGTCCCCGTAGATAATGGGAGACGTCATACATCCTTTCAGTCAAAATACAATCGACAATAACAAAACATTTTTTCCTTTCTCAGAAGATAGTATCAACCATGAATCATACACTGGGTTAAATTTTGAGAGTTGCCTCAAAATTTATCCTATTTTTTCATTTCGAACTACATTGACCTGATTCTCGTGACACTCGAGATATGTAGGAAGCTCTGTGCAGAATTCAATCGTCACAACCATAATCATTCTTTCTTCTCAATAAGTACACAGTCTTGTATCCCCAACATCTCACAGCTCGATACTGGGGCAATTTTGAAAGGAGAATCGAGAATAGATGAGCACTCCTATTCCCAAAAAGTCCTTTTTATAATCATCTTCCTATGGTCTCTCACTCTTAATAACAGGGCGATTTGCCTAATCTTTTGAATTACACCCGACCTGATCCTCATACAACTCGAGGTGTGTAGGCAACTCTAAACTAGAGTTCGATAATTTTTTTTGGCAAAAATGATTTTTTTATTGAGAAAAATTGGGTATACATCAACGTTTTCATCTAAAGACTTCTACATCATCTTCAAATGAAAATGGGATCATTGTTGACACCCAATTTTGGCTCTCCGTGCCTAAAATTAATGTTTTCAGGCTTTCTGATCGTTAAAGGGCAAAAAATATAATTTTTTTACATATTTTTAGATTTTTTTTAACCAATTATTGATAATCGTCATTATTTTATAATTTTTTCATCAATTTTTGTCATATTTTTATTTTACATATTTTATTAATAATTATCTTTAAATTCATAAATTTTAGGATTTTTATCAGTTTATTATCATTTTAATATTTTTGTACAGTCATCTGCATACGCACACATCATAGCATTGCAATTCGTTATCGTACAGTGTGATTTTAATTATTTTATAGCATAATATATTTTTTTAAGATAATTATATTATTTATTTATTATTTATATATTTTTTTGTATTTATATATCGGCATTCATTATTTTATATGTTATTTAATACAACCAACAAAAGCTGAGTCGAATCAGCTATTTCAATACACAGTACACTAATAATTCGGTGTCTTTATCACATTAAAACAAATAATATTAATATAATTTTATTTTCCTATTTTCTCTACTTTTTTGACTTTCCCACATCTTCTTTCCCTAATTTAAGGGATATGTTGGAAGAAAAAAATATATTTGATAATTTCTTTTTAAATACACAACACAATAAACACACAAAATACGTCTATACACGACATAACATCA
Source organism: Capsicum baccatum var. pendulum (assembly GCA_030864225.1). Classification (NCBI taxonomy): domain Eukaryota; kingdom Viridiplantae; phylum Streptophyta; class Magnoliopsida; order Solanales; family Solanaceae; genus Capsicum; species Capsicum baccatum. The sequence goes on along the minus strand of CM061559.1, from coordinate 253,433,483 downwards.
TTATTTTTTATAACGCTTTTAATTAATTACACTTTTTCAATATTTTCAACGTTCTTTATATTTTTTCATAATTACAAGTTAGTTTTTTTTTGTATTTTTACGATTCACAAACGTTGAATTGGATTAATTATTTGTACACAATATAATACAAAATAAAAAAGGGGAGACAAACAATACAAAATAAGGGCAGCCATAAGATATATTGACACTTTTTCTTTAAATATACACACCACACAATTACACACATAAACACACACATAATCTACACCCAAAAAATTTGATCTCCCTCTCTCTCTCAATCTCATGCCCCCTCTCTCTCTACTCCCTCTCTCTCTTCTTCTCTCTAAAAAACCAGAACCTCATCACCACCGACGAATCGCCGCTGGTGGACCACCGTGAAGATTTTTCCTTCCCTTACTTCGCATACCCCTCACATCTCCGCTCCAGCCGGCAAAACTCTAACGCCTCAAGATTCCAGCCACCAGTCCAACCGCCATCCCCTTCCTTTTCTCCCCCCCAATTTTCCTCTCTCCGACGCCTCACTGTTGAACGCCGGATTTAATCGTCGGACGGTCGGCGACCACAAATTGGTACTGCTTCTTGCCGCCTCTTCCTCTTTCCCTTTTTCCTCTATTAATGAAAGACACTGCCTCATCAGAGAAATGGCCAGATCTGGTCGGGTTTGTGCTTCTCCGGCATTGCTCCGATGAAGCCCGTTGAATCAACACCGACATTATCGCCGTTCAAAATTTTTCTTTCTTTAAACTTCGATTATTATGTTGGTTAACTGTTATTTCTCTGACCATTTCTCCGTTATATGTTCATGGATTTTGTTGTACTATTTTTTTTGAATTGTTGTTGACATTTTGGTTAGCTCCATGAATTTCGGTGAACCTTGGACATTGTTGTCATACCATTATTGTATGTTTGTTGTAGTTGTTGTTGTGGTTTGGCTCTATAATTTTTTATTGACTCTGCATTTTTTTGGTGACTAACATTTTACCGTTTGATACTACCCTGATAACGAACAAGAAAGGCCAACACCTGGTCAATGAAATTATCTCCCCGTCTGGATATTTGAGGCCACCCCATTACAAAAGACAAACTTTATTTTCTCAAATTTATTATTTTATATTAAGAACCGACACTTGGCCGATGAAGAAATTTTTCATCGATTTTCGAAGCCTTCACAAATAAAAAGACGGATATTACATATATAAATACGTAATAAAATAAATAAATTTGGACGATGACGAAATTTTATTACAACGCAAAAGATTTTATGACTCGTATCTTGGCAAGACAATTTAGGACGACCAACAAATTGAGCAACCACTTCGTAGCCATGACGTATCTAAAATTTAATCCGAGCCCATCTTTTAGCAAGAATTATATTTTTAAATACATATATGCACACTTACCTTTTAAATTTATTTTGATAATTATTTATTTGTTACTAATATTTTTATTACAAGTGTTTGTACAGGTTCTCGGAAATACTCACCGGGAATGATATTCAGAGAAAAGCTTGAATTTTTTTCCGTATTTGTATTGTCTTTTATTCTTATCATTGTACAAATATTAATTATAGTGAAATCTTTATTTTTGGGGCGCTGGGCGGGGATGTTCTTTATTTATACAATCCTTACCACGTGTTAGGCAAATTTAGGCCGTTATATTTATATTAAAATTAATTTAGATATTTGATTAAATAATTAACACTTTTTACTATAAAAAACATTGTGTAATTTTTTAATTAAAAACAATATCTTTTTTTATTCAATCTTTGCCTTTCTTTTTTATATATCCTTATATACGTTTGTTTATACATCTTTACGTGCGTTTTTATATATATATATATATATATATATATATATATATATATATATTGTAATAACATATGTATTATATTATTTTTGTATTTGCAAACATTAATTTTTATTTTTATTTTTTAATAATAAATCTAAGTCTGGTGGGGAACTATAGTTGTGGATTCTGAAGGATGCCTAACCCATTCCCTTCGAAATAATTTGAACCCTTACCTAGAACTTAAATTGGTTTTGTAGATTAGAATAAAGTCATACTTGTTCGATAAATAAATAGGTTTCCTATTTTTCTTTAAAATTAGGTGGTGAATTTGTACAAAATTTATTCTTTTAGAGTCCATTATGTCATGCTCATTTTGACCTTAGGTAAAAATCGGGTATGACACAGATCATTATAGTCTCAAGTATCTCCTTTCCCAGCATATTACAACTAATGAGCAACAAAGATTCTTGATGAAATTCCTTCCCTTCAACTTCACAATTATCTATAGAGCAGGGAAAGACAAGTTGGGGGCTGATTCTCTTTCAAGGAGGCCATTGAATGCTGAATTTTTGGCTCTTGTTATTCCTGTACCATTGGATTTTTCCAACTGGCAAGATTCTCTCCAAGTAGATACATATACTCATGAGATTATTCAAGCAATCTACCAAGACCCTTCCTTGCAACCAGATTTTCACTTGGTGGATCAGAAACTTTATTTCAAGAAAAGATTGGTTATTCCAGATCATTCTTCTCTCCGATAAAATCTTATCTCAGAATCTCATAATACACCTTTCGCCGGACATGGAGGATATTTTTAAACCTTGAAGCGCCATTCCTTTAACTTTTTCTGCCCAAGGATGAAGCAGGATGTTAAACTCTTTGTGTAGAACTATATGGTTTGTCAACAGGCCAAATACCAAGCTTTGGCCCCTGCTGGACTTCTATAACTATTGCCTATACCTGATAGAATATGGGATGATATCTCACTTGATTTTATTATAGGACTTCCCTAATCTGGTGGTTATGACACAGTATTAGTTGTTGTAGATTGTCTCAGCAAGTATTCTCAATTCATCCCACTTTCTCACCCATATACTGCTAAGACTATCGCTAATATTTTTTTAAAGAAATTATACATCTCCACAGCATTTCTCGGTCTATCTTATCTTATCGAGATACTATCTTTCTCAGTGCTTTCTGGCAAGTGCCTTTTCGACTTAGACAAATAAGATTAAGAATGGGTACGTCTTAACATCCACAATATGATGGACAGACTGAGATGGTTAATAGATGCTTGGAATCTTATTTGCAATGCTTTGTTATAGAGCAACCTCGTACGTGGAGTCAGTACTTGCCATGGGCAGAATTTTCTTTCAACACAGGTTACCACTCATCCACAGAGACTACTCCATTCAAGATTGTTTATGGTAGAGATCCTCCTTTTATTTCTCCTTTTGTTCATGGAGAAACACGCATTGCTGAACTTGAAGAATACCTTTTGAATCGTGATGCCATGTTGAAAATTATTAAGGATAACCTTTTAAAGGCTCAAACTCAAATGAAACAACAAGCTGATTCATAGGCGAGATGTTGCCTTTCAAGTTGGAGATTCTATCTTTCTATGTGTTCAGCCTTACCGACAATGATTTTTGGCTAATCGCAGGTATGAAAAATTGTCACCTTGGTTTTTGAACCATATAAAATCAAACATTGTGTTGGACCTGTAGCATATGAACTGGAGCTACTGTCCTCTTCCAAAGTCTATCCAATTTTCATCGCTAATAGGAGGGTCCCTTGCCCGTATGGCTAATAGAAGGGTCCCTTCCAAAGTTCTTCATCGCTAATAGGAGGGTCTCTTACTCGTATGGCTGTAGAGCTCTCGTGGAATTCTGACTCAAGTCCACTTAGTATTTTCACCACTAGTACTTTATTATTGACGGGTGAACCTGCTGTGGCGTGTTCATCAGAGAGAGCGAATCTCTCGCATATATTTGAAAATGGATTTGTTGTCCTTACTGAGTTGATTGAGATGGTGACGAAGGTTGAAAATGCAGGTTTGTGATTTGTTTGCAAAGAAAGTGTGAAGTTGATCCCACACAACTTTGGAGTTGATAACAGAAGCTACCGTGGGTGCGATTGTGGCATCTACAGAGGCCATGGCAACATTTTGGATCAATTTATCCTAACAAAACCAATCCTTGTACGTAGGGTTATCTATCTCAAGGCTGTTAGTTGTGATTGTTTCAGCAGGGGACAATATGGTGTCGTCAAGATGACCACAGAGGTCATGGCCATGAAGCAACATGGCAATCTGGGCTTTCCAGATTGTGAAATTAGTGCTGCCAGTCAGTTTAGTGGGCAGCTGGAATGATGGATTGAATTGAATCAAGTGTTTGAGGACATGGGCTGCGTCGGCATTAATGACGGGGGCAGAAGTGGCCATCGCTGTAAAGAGAAGAAAAAAAAAATGGATCTTGGACTCTGTTAAGAGTATTTTCGCTTTGATACCATATAAATGTAGAGAATGAAGATGAAGTTGTTTGATTTCATTGATATGTATATATATATATATATATATATATATATACAAGAGAACACAAACTAAATAAGGAAAGAATCAACTAATAATGAATTGTGATTTTCTCCTAAATGGAAACTAAATCACTAGGGGATACTAAATCAATCATGAGATATCTTAACATGTGGTACATGCTCTATTAGTTTCAAGTCACAAACTCAAATCTTAATTGCGAAATTTTAGCATTTTCATGAATCCTCTTATATAAATTTTGGGCTCCGACACTGATTATTCCTATTGGTTTGTTACAAAGTGTATTCAAAATGAACCGCTTTACAAAATATTTATTGAATTAAAGACTATTTGGGAGGACTATATTTTTGCCTTTGCTCCTTTTGTTATGTTCACCAATTCCACATCAGAGGAAGATTGGAAGTAGACAATAGAAAGTTGCTCCTTTTCTCGGCCTTTTGGCTAATGATCAAGTATAGTATCTATTCTTATCAGTTTAATATCTGATATGTGGACCATTGGTCCACACTATATTAACTCTATTTTTTTAGGGGAATGTCCATTAAGGTAGCTTGCTATGTAATGACCCTTCATGTCATTTTTCATATTTATGCTTATCTTCACCGTTTGAGCTTCTCCATAGCTGTCCCAAGTCATTTATGACTTGATGGGATCGACGGTTTGGTTACCGGGCAGTTCGTTTGATTTGTAAAAATAATTCCCTGTTTAGAAGTGTTCACTAGTTCCAAATGGCCACCGAGTGAAAACTTCAGTGAAACGATCTCGGATGCAAATTCTGACTATGCCATCAGATCCAAAATATTGATGTAACTTTGGGTAGACCTTTGGTTCGGGTTTTAATGCACCCGACCTCATTTCGAGCTGTTGAGCGGAATTTATGAAAAAAGAAACTACAGGTGTGGGCGCCACTTTTTGCCAAACGGTCTTGGATGAAAGTTTTGATGATTCCAATGAATTTGAAATGTGGTTTACACTCAAATTTCACTATTGGATCATATATTTTGGTTTTCGAATGAGTTTCGAGGGTCAAAAATAAGTTTTTGACTTTGCTAGTGGCCCAGACAGCGACTGCGGATCTCCAAAGCTGGTACGGGTATTTAAGCACCCTATAGGCCGCGTTTTCCACCATTTTTTACTCATTTTTGAGAGCCTAAAATCCTAATTGGGTATGATAACTCTAAATTGAGTCTTGTGGGTGTCTAGGGAGCTTGGTAAACATCTTTTATCATGATTATCATCCGGATAAAGGTAAGATTTTATTACTTTATTGGTGAATTTCTTAGTTCTTGACCCAAAACTCCAATTTAGCTTAGGGCTTGATTTAGCCCTAAATTTGGTTTGTTTTCACCAATTCATTGAGGGTTCTGATTCCTTGGTGATGTATGAGCATTGGGTTGACCTCGAAAATGCGATTTCTGTGCGTGGGACCCACTTGGGTTTTTTGACCGTTTTTGGATCCGAAGCATAATAGTGCAATAAGGGTATCGTTAGACTCGTATTGATGAGTAGATTATATTTTTGATAGTGTGATGACATTTTAGGGATTGTGAAGTGAAGACGATCATGTGGTGCTTGAAGTGTGTTTATGCGGTTTAGCCTCGAGGTAGGCTTCTATCTGTTCTTCTTCATGGATGATGTATGATATATATTACATGTGAACGTGAATGTTAAGATTGATATTGGATAGAATGAATTAGTATTGATTATACATATAAGTTTGGGGATTAGATGGGGGTTTTGACCCGTAGGTTGAATTACTTAATATCCTTGTAAAATCCTATTGCCTTCTCCCTAGTTTGGGTAAATTTGTAGCATGGATATGATATAATTCTATGCTTGGAATATGGTTTTAGCATTTGAAGCATGATTTGTATATTTAGCGTTATTGTGCTAGTGTGATAGTTTTGGAACTGTAAGTTTGGTAGAGTTGACTTGAGTACCCTTGTTTCTAATCGAAGTTGCTATCTTAGGCTTTAATATGGATTGCTTGATATCCAGAAGATGAACTAGATACCTTATCCTAGTTTGGGGCATTGCATGCCTAATTATGAAAATTATGGATTAAAAGTGGGATCATTCGGCCCACTTAGGCCTAAGCTTATGTTAAGTCTTGTGGACTTAGTTGCGTATGTTGGACCTATATGATCTAGTAAACCTTAGAATAAGGTTACTTCATAACTGGGTGACTTGTATTGATGTTTTAAGATTGTGTCTATTTAGTTATGGTTATGATACTACTTGTGGAAGTGATATTGGGCATTTAGAGATATTCCTCCTAGATACATTATGTGGCCTATAGAGATGTTATTTCCTCTTAGACTTGATGATTGACCTATAGAGATGCTATTTCCTCTTAGACTTGATGATTGGCTTATTATGATGCTATCTCCTCTTAGACTTGATGATTGGCCTATAGAGATGTTATCTCCTCTTAGACTTGATATTTGGCCTATAAAGTTGCTATTTCCATTAGTCATGATTGTTGGACCTATAGAGATGATGGTCCTTTTGGATATGTAAATTGGTCTAGAGAAGCAATATTCCTCGTCATCTTGACGTATGACCTATTGATATCCTATAGACAATTACATGTCTATCTATATTATGTCTCCTAGATGTGAGATATCTTTAGTGTGAGAGATGATAACATATTTATTTATTATGCCTGCTATATGTGAGATGCCTTCTATATGTGAGATGATTAGAGGTATGTTACAGCTTATACATATGATTATTGATATGAGTTTCGGATATGTATATGGGCCTAGGGCCATGATTATGATGTTATGATTATTCCGAATAAATTAATGGGCCAAGGTCCGTGTTATAGTACTGATTAAATATCCAAGAAGTGTTTATAGTTATGAATGATGTGATTGGGATTTATGAATATGAATATTTATATGTTTGTATACACATCTCTCCGGTATGGGACGGAGAAAGATGCAGTATGATGCTTATTATTCCACTAACTGAATACTGGTGATGGAATGCATAGGTTTGGTATGTTCATGATTATTTATCATTATAAATGATGTGATTATAGAAGAATTATGATCTTATGGTTGTTCTTCTTGTTAGACCGTTAAGCTATGTGGTAACTAGTTGTCTATTAGCAGAATATTACACTTGATGGCTAGGAAGCTAATGTATTAGTTAATGAATCTTGCTTAGTTGGAACATGGTAGCTAACGATGGTCAGTTAATGAATAATGTCATTTAATAAAAGATGGTTAGGCAACAAGTAGTATGTGTTGTTATGATCATTATTACGGCTAACCTATGACAGATTGGTTATGGATTCGGTATTGGGATTGATGTATGTCTTCGGCCTTTGTTATCTTATGATTAGATTACTATGCACGATTATTCTATGTCTAGCTATAAGGATTAGAAATCCGGAGTATGTTGGTATTCAATCCTGATAGTATTATAATAAGGTCTTAAAATGAGAACATGACGATCTAGGTTATGTTTCAGATGACCTCCTATTTATATGTATTATATATCTAGCTATATAAAGTCATGGTACTATCGGATATTCCTTTCTTCATTGTTCATATTGTATAGTTGTTTCTTTACCTTCTATATTACAATATATCTTTCTTTCGCTCTTTATTTGTATATTGACCTGGGATATACGGTATATCTTTCGCATAGATTGAATGTAGCTGGAATAGGATAGTTCACCTTGATACTTCCTTTGTCTTATTATGTTAGACTCTTGGACATGAATATGATAGTTTTTCCTAGTTATTCTCATTGACTTATTACATGATTTATGGATCTTGGTTGTAGTTTCCATTCTGTTTTTATGTTGTATATATCTACTTTATCTTTGGAGTTCAGTTGGCAGTTGCCTACTGAGTACCATTCGTTTGGAACTCATACTACACCTCCGCAGCCTGTAGATCATAGTACAAGTTACCGCTATTGATGTGTGCATCATGTGGAGTAGCCTTGATTCGAAGACATAGAGGGAGCTCCTGACATTCAAAGTATTACTTATCTCTTTCCTATGTATTAGACTAGCCTCGTATTCACAGGTAAGTTGAATCAGTGTATTTATCCTTGATATATCACTTTTGTACTCTTATTATGTTTAGTAGCTCTTGTACTGATACCACCAGATTTTTGGTTTCATCTATGTATTGGTCTTTATCTTATATATTTTGTATTTTTTTCTTATGTTATTGAGTAGTCCGTTACTAGCCGTTTCGAACTACAGGTTGGCTTGCCTACTGGTGGGTTATGGTAGGCACCATCATGACCTAAAAAGTTAGGTCGTGACAAATTGGTATTAGAGCCAGTTTTCTTCGGTGTATTAGTACATGAGCTAAGTATTTGTAGAGTCCTGCAGATCGGTGCGGAGATATCCGTAACCTATCTTCGGGAGGCTATAGTGACATTTTAGGAAATTCACTTATGACTCTTTATCATGTGTCTGCATTTCTATGAACCTTGAACATATTATTTGCCTTTATTCTATCCACGAAGGAGGATGCGATATTGTCAGCAGATGCAGATAAGACTCCAATATAGGTTTCCAGAATTTCAGCACAGCATCGGACTAGAGAGTCAGAGATGGATATTAAAGATCTTCAGCAGTAGCTAAAAAGGATTTGGGCTGAGTCCCCATCAGACTTGCAGAGTGTGGTATGGTTCTTCGGGCCATGGTGACCATTCTGAATTATGAAGGGTAGTATCTTGAAGTATTCTAGATTCTTGGTTTGGTTGTGTTGTGATGAGACACTCGTTCTGAGAATGCCTCTGGTATGAGATAAGTGATCAGATAGAGTTAGCATATATTCCCCGCCAGCCTAGAGTTCCTAAAATAGGTTGTGATATAGAAAGTTTGGACATAAATTTGTGGATTTCTCCTAGCGTCAATTGACCATCCATTTGGGCTTAGTTTGTGTTATCTCAATATTAATGCTTCAGGAAATGCTATGACTATAGAGAGACCGACTACTAGTCTAGGGAGTATCCCTAACATGAATTCCAATTATTCAACTCATTTAGATCAACTCATGATGTTGTGGCATCTTCAGTTATAGATGGTGCATTTGGCGCCTCAGTTGATGATTCAGTCAGTCGATCCGATTTAGACCCATTCAAATTTATTTTTCATATGCCCGTTAGTCACCTGACTGCAAATGTTGCCAAGATTGGTGCGTTTTTACTTCTCACATTTATCTCTTATTATGTGTATTTAGGTTTTTATATCCATTGATAATCATATGTCTTGATGAATTTATATCGGTCATTATGTGCCATATTGTTGAATTCATGTTTATATTACTACTCCATGATTTATTTCTTTTAGTAGTGGATGAAGTAGATCTATATTGATGTTTCCCCCCTATGAGTGTGGTTTTGGGTTTGCATCCCATTTATCTTGATACATTAGCTTGAGTAGTACATGATATTGATGTTCATTTTGGTATCGCTTGTTCAGAATGTTGATCTTGATATTGCTATTGCTACTGCTACCACTGTGTGAAATTATTGATATTACTTGATATTATTACTTGATGTTGTTTCATGATGAATTTGATTCTCGCTGGTTAGCTGTATAGACTAATGTCATCTAGTTAGAGTTTCATTTTCTTGTGATACTGATTAGTGGCTAGAGTAGATATAGCCTGATTTGGTGATTTTTTCCCCTAGCCTAGTGAGGTTGACTGTGTTCCCTCTTGGTTAGCTATATTAGATTTGTTTGGGCACGTGTTATGGTATCGAAGGTAAGTTGACCTTTCATGATTTTTGTGGATTCGAGTCAACAATTTAGTTATGTAGCCCGTTTTTGAGTTTAAGATTCTTAGACTTGTCTCCTGGTTTGTAAAGGATTTTATTTTGGCTATCCCTTCCAATATAGCCCGTTTGTGAGATGGACCAGTTTAAGATCCAATCTTCATTTATGACTATTTCTTCGCCCGATAGTGGTTTTGACATCGATATTCAGGTGTCATGGATTCGTTTCTTAGATTTGATGGGTTCGCTCCTTCGTGATGGATTGCCTTGTTGTTAGTGTAGAGATTGGATACTCTTTTATCGTTGTGATATGGTTTTTTCTAGAGGAGTTGGAAGATAGAGGCAGGTGGCCTTTCCTGTGACCACTTCTAAAGTTGGAAAATTAGAAACTCTTTAGCTTGAGTTGTTGGTACTCTGGTAGTTGTCTCAACTTTGACCTTGGCCTTGAGATTGGTATTTCTTCTTTGATGATGTAGTTCTTGGGTGGATTCAGGAAATCCCTATTTCAGCATTTGTTTGGCCTAGTGAGGCTTGGTGGAGTGATTCTCCTTGATGATATATGTTTATGGCTATTTCTTTTCCTAGATGGGGTATTGTATTGGTTAGTTTCTGGCTTAAATTGCATTTCTTTGATTTGCTAAAGTGTTTGCCTTCACTGGTGTGGTTTTAGGTCTTGAGAAGTTTGAGTATGTTTTGATAGCTCATGCCCTCCAGCAGATATGGGGTAAGTTATTTGCATTTTCAGTCGACGATTTACCCTTTTACATGATTTCTAAATTGTGGCTTGGTATGATTTATCTCAGATATGTTAGATTTAGATACTAAAATTGATTTGAATGGTTGGTAATAATATAGGTTTATTGGTTCAGTTTTGACTTGTCGCTTTGGAATGGCGATTGGGAAGTATGATAAATTTTGATTATTAGTGCCTACCCATTCTTAGTTTTTGTTTAAGATATTTGAGACCAAGCGATTCAGCCTTGGTATTGAGATTTTAGCTAGGTGTTGTAGAGCTTGCGTGCAACTTTTGTTTTTGACTTGTATTCATTCAGATTTCATTTATAAGATGGTTGATCCCACTCTGTGGTTGTCTATTCGGTCTTCTTGGTGTCGGTTGGATTATAGTTGATAAGTGTTCAGATGATAGCCCATGGGTCCCGTATTGGTTATTTCAGTTTTGACCTCGAGTTTCAGTTTTCTTTGGGAATTTTGGATGATTTACTCAGTGAGAGTAATATACTCGAGTTGGATTTAGTATGCCTTTATTCTCAATTGATGGGACATCCCAGAGCGAAATATTCAGTCATAAGTAGTTATACCTTGGATTTTGAAATTTCAGTTTGATTTTCATTCGGACTGGTTGCAGCATTGACACGGATTGCATTTCTTGATTATCTCCATTTGTATGCCCAGATAATGCCTTATGAGCTTATTTCCATGTTTGCCTTATGGATTTTCAGCGGATCAACTTTAGTTCTTTGATTTCTCCATGATGAGATGGAGTCGATGAGACTTAGGTGATTTTCCTCCTGGTTTGGAGTTGAGAGCATGTGTAAAATTGTTAAGGAATGTTATTTTTGGGTTTGAAGTTGGTTTTATGAATTATGTCTTGGTTTTCTTTTGGCTTGGATGAGCCTTTGTTGATTTATATGAATATAGAGATGGTATCAGCATGATGTAATTTAGATATGTGTGCACTGGCCTTTCAAGTTCAGTTGGACGCCAGTTAGCGGTTAAGTTGAATTGGCTATTTTGAAAGTAGAATGAGAGTGCTTGTTGAAAAAGGGATACTTGTGGCAAAATCCCTTAGAAGTGTTTTCTCTCTGTTGAGGTTACCTGGGAAGTCATGCTTGGAGCATGTGGGCCCAATACCTCATCCGTTCAAGCTTTTGAGATTCTTTCTATCCGTTGACTTTTGGGGACAAAGTTCTTTTAGTAGTGGATGTTATAATGACCCTTCAAGTCATTTTTCATATTTATGCTTATCTTCGCCATTTGAGCTTCTCCATAGCTACCCCAAGTCATTTATGACTTGACGGGACCAACAGTTCGGTTACCGGACAGTTCGTTTGGTTTTTAAAAATAATTCCCTATTTAAAGTCTTCACTAGTTTCAAATAACCACCTAGTGAAAACTTCAGTGAAACAATCTCGGATGCAAATTTTGACTATGCCAGCAGATTCGGAATATCAATTTAAGTTTAGGTAGACCTTTGGTTTGGGTTTCAATGCACCCGAGCTTATTTCGAGCTATTGAGCAGAATTTATGAAAAATGAAACTATAGGTGTGGGCGCCACTTTTTTACAAAACGATCTGGGATGAAACTTTGATGATTCCAATGAATTTGAAATGTGGTTTACACTCAAATTTCACTATTAGATCATATATTTTGATTTTCGAATGAGTTTTGAGGGTCAAAAATAAGTTTTTGACTTTGCTGGTGGCTCAGACAACGACTGCGGATCTCCCAAGCTGGTAGGGGTATTTAAGCACCTTATAGACTGCGTTTTTCACCATTTTTTACTCATTTTTTAGAGCCTAAAATCCTAAATGGGTATGATAACTCAAAATTGAATCTTGTGGGTGTCTAGGGAGCTTGGCAAACATCTTTTATCATGATTATCATCCGGATTAAGGTAAGATTTTATCACTTTATTGGTGAATTTCTTATTTCTTGACCCAAAACCCCAATTTAGCTTAGGGCTTGATTTAGCCCTAAATTTGATTTGTTTTTACCAATTCATTGAGGGTTATGATTTCTTCGTGATGTATGAGCATTGGGTTGACCTCGGAAATTCGATTTCCGTACGTGACACTCACTTGGGGTTTTTGGTGTCGTTTTTGGATCTGAAGCATAATAGTACAATATGGGTAGCGTTAGACTCGTATTGATTAGTAGATTATATTTTTGATAGTGTGATAACATTTTAGGGATTGTGAAGTGAAGACGAGCATGTGGTGCTTGAAGTGTGATTTTGAGGTGTAGCCTCGAGGTAGATTTCTGTGTATTCTTCTTCATGGATGATGTATGATATATATTGCGTGTGAATGTGAATGTTAAGATTGATATTGGATAGAATGACTTAGTATTGATTATACATATAAGTTTGGAGTTAGATAGGGTTTTGACCCGTAGGTTGAATTACTTAATACCCTTGTAAAATCCTATTGCCTTCTCCTAGTTTGGGTAAATTTGTAGCATGGATATGATATAATTCTATGCTTGGAATATGGTTTTAGCATTTGAAGCATGATTTGTATATTTAGCATTATTGTGCTAGTGTGATAGTTTTGAAACTGTAAGTTTGGTAGAGTTGACTTGAGTACCCTTGTTTCCAATCGAAGTTGCTATCTTAGGCTTTAATATGGATTGCTTGATATCCAGAAGATGAACTAGATACCTTATCCTAGTTTGGGGCATTGCATGCCTAATTATGAAAATTATGGATTAAAAGTGGGATCATTCGGCCCACTTAGGCCTAAGCTTATGTTAAGTCTTGTGGACTTAGTTGCGTATGTTAGACCTATATGATCTAGTAAACCTTAGAATAAGGTTACTTCATAACTGGGTGACTTGTATTGATGTTTCAAGATTGTGTCTATTTAGTTATGGTTATGATACTACTTGTGGAAGTGATATTGGGCATTTAGAGATATTCCTCCTAGATACATTATGTGGCCTATAGAGATGTTATTTCCTCTTAGACTTGATGATTGACCTATAGAGATGCTATTTCCTCTTAGACTTGATGATTGGCTTATTATGATGCTATCTCCTCTTAGACTTGATGATTGGCCTATAGAGATGTTATCTCCTCTTAGACTTGATATTTGGCCTATAAAGTTGCTATTTCCTTGAGTAATGATTGTTGAACCTATAGAGATGATGCTCCTTTTGGATATGTAAATTGTCCTAGAGAAGCAATATTCCTCGTCGTCTTGACGTATGACCTATTGATATATGAAATCCTATAGACAATTACACGTCTATCTATATTATGCCTCCTAGATGTGAGATGTTTTTAGTGTGAGAGATGATAACATATTTATTTATTATGCCTGCTATATGTGAGATGCCTTCTATATGTGAGATGATTAGAGGTATGCTACGACTTATACATATGATTATTGATATGAGTTTTGGATATGTATATGGGCCTAAGGCCATGATTATGATGTTGTGATTATTCCGAATAAATTATTGGGCTAAGGGTCGAGTTACAATACTAATTAAATATCCAAGAAGTGTTTATAGTTGTGAATGATGTGATTGGGATTTATGAATATGGATATGTATATGCTTGTATACACATCTCTTCGGTATGGGACGGAGGAAGATGCAATATGATGCGTATTATTCTACTAACTGAATACTGGTGATGGCATGCATAGGTTTGGTACGTTCATGATTATTTATCATTATAAATGATGTGATTATAGCTGAAATGTGATCTTATGGTTGTTCTTCTTGTTAGACGGTTAAGCTATGTCGTAACTAGTTGTCTATTAGCAGAATATTACACTTGATGGCTAAGAAGCTAATGTATTAGTTAATGAATCTTGCTTAGATGGAACATGGAAGCTAACGATGGTCAGTTAATGAATGATGTCATTTAATAAAAGATGGTTAGGGGACAAGTAGTATGTGTTGTCTAGTAATGATTAACAAAAATATGATGAATAGTTGATAATAATGAATAGTGGATAAATGATGGTTTTGGTCTAATGATGAACCTAGACTAGATGTTAGATGTTGACTATTAAATTAATAGTGGTTAGTTGTTATCACGTGAACAAGGATTATGTGAAGGACAATGTTTAGGCTAACAACTAGAGGTTATGTGATGACTAGCGAACTAGCGGTTTAATAATATTAAGTGTTGGTTAGCTAATAATGAGTAGTTGGGATGTATTGATAAGATAGACATCTTTAAAGTTATGAGTACATTGGCTTGTGTCTGTGTACCTATAATATGCCTATATTTATGTGTCGAGAGTTATGATGATACATTGGTAACCGGCAAGGCCGAAGGATATTGCGATGACATACTGATACCCTGCAAGGCCGGAGGATATTATGATGATATTTATACCCAGTTCGAGTCTGGAGGATACTATTGAGATGATATTGATTCCCGACAAGGCCGGAGGATATTATGATGATATGGATACCCGGTTTGAGTTCGGAGGATACTATTGAGATGATATTGATTCCCGATAAGGACGGAGGTTGATTACGATTTTGATAGTCCTGATGAGGACATTTATTATGAGTTGTGATATTGATGGTATACTTTGCATTCATTCCTACATGTGCATCGCCTATCACCAGTATGCACCTATGTCTATCAGCCGGTATGGGACGGTTGCATAGATATGGGTGAAGAATATGCCTTGTGTTGTTATATGTTGATTGAACCTTCCGAGTCTGGGGTGGTGGGGGTACGCATAGGCTCGGCTAGGTATTTGGTTGTCCGGAGTAGACGATTATTTATGATGTTATTGATATTGTTATTATCATTGTTATGATCATAATTATGGCTAGCCTATGAAAGATTGGTCATGGATCCAGAATTGGGATTGAGGTATGTCTTCGGCCTTTGCTATCTTATGATTACATTACTATGCAGGATTATTCTATGTCTAGCCATATGGCTTAGAAATCATGAGTATGTTGGTATTAAATCCTGATAGTATTATAATGAGGTCTTAAAATGAGAACATAACGATCTAGGTTATGTTTCAGATGACCTCCTATTTATATGTATTATATATCTAGCTATATGAAGTCATGGTACTATCGGATATTCCTTTCTTCGTTGTTCATATTGTATAGTAGTTCCTTTACCTTGTATATTACAATATATCTTTCTTTCGCTCTTTATTTGTATATTGACCTGGGATATACGGTATAACTTTGGCATATATTGAATGTAGCTGGAATAGGATAGTTCACCTTGATACTTCCTTAGTCTTATTATGTTAGACTCTTGGACATGAATAGGATAGTTGTCCCTTGTTATTCTCATTGACTTATTACTCTTGGTTGTAGTTTCCATTCTGTTTATATGTTGTATATATCTACTTTATCTTTGGAGCTCAGTTGGAAGTTGCCTACTGAGTACCATTCGTTTGATACTCATATTACACCTCTGCAGCCTGCAGATCATAGTACGAGTTATCCCCGTTGATATGTGCATTGTGTGGAGTAGCCCTGATTCGAAGACATAGAGTGAGCTCCTGACATTCGGATTATTACTTATCTCTTTCCTATGTATTAGACTAGCCTCTAAGTTGTATTCAGAGGTAAGTTGAATCAGTGTATTTCTCCTTGATATATCACTTTTGTACTCTAATTATGTTTAGAAGCTCTTGTACTGAGACCACCAGGTTTTGGGTTTCGTCTATGTATTGATCTTTATCTCATATATTCCGTATTCTTTTTCTTATATTATTGAGTAGTCCGTTACTAGCCATTCCGAACTACAGGTTGGCTTGCCTACTGGTGGGTTATGGTAGGTGCCATCATGACCTGAAAAGTTGGGTCGTGACATGCTACCTGGGCCTTCGTGCGTTGCTAAGTGTTGCACTACTGCTTTGGCCTGGCGCAACCCACCAAATCTAGTTTAATCATTTAGCAGTTTATGACAGGTGGTGCCGTGCATCTCAACTATTTCATCGAATCATCACACACACCTACCACCTCTTATGCATTGAGTAACTGTGTCCACCAAGACTTGACAATGCACAACTAATCAAATCATCTGACACCTACTACCTCATACATAAATAACTGTGTCCAAGACTTCGGACAAATGGAAAGAAGCTGTTGATCTCTTTTGTTTCTACAGGATTTCGAACCTCAGTCTCACATAATTTTCACCCATTTCATTGATCGCTAGACAAATCTTGATGTTAGCTGGAAGACTACCTAAGATTGTGCACCTTAGCTCAGAACGTGTGATTGCTTAATAAAGGTCTCACATGTTGTGCTGATAGAAACTTCTTCAGGTTGTTTTCAGTATCTATCTGCTTGGGAAGTGTTTCTCAAGTGGTGAAAGTTCAGTTGTAATTGAAAGGCGATCATACCAACCATCTCGCCTAATCCTCTTATATAAACTTTTGGCTCCGACACTGATTATCTTTTGTTAGTTTGTTCCTAACTTTATGTTGGGAGGACTATATTCTTGCCTTTGTTCCTTTTGTTATGTTCACCAGTCCCACATCAGAGGAAGATTGGAAATAGACAATAGAGAGTTGATATAAAAGCAAAGGCCCATTGCATTTCGAAAGCATACCTTTCTCGGCCTTTTGGCTAAGATCAAGTGTAGTATCTGTTCTTATCAGTTTAATATCTGATATGTGGGTCATAGGTCCACATGATATTAACTCTATTTTTTTTTGAGGGTGAAGGCTCATCAAGGTAGCTTGCTGCCTGGGCCTTCAGGCGTTGCCCAAGCGTTGCACTACAGCTTTGTCCCGGCGCACCCCACCAATACTAGTTAAACGTTTTTGTAGTCTGCTGTCTCAGCCCAAGTTACTGTAATAATAAAGTTTTATAGTGCTTTAATTTAATGCAGCAGGAGTTGTAGGAGAATGACTCACAACTTATATAAGGTCTTTGTTGAGTAAACTCTACTTTTTGTACTCTTTTGCAACCTTAATTATGCAGTTTTTGTTGTGCTATGGATCAGACGATATCTTCCTTAGACATGTAACATGATCTTCTGTAGCCTATATTACTTTCTGTAGTTTGCATAGTGTATATTGTTGTTGTAGTTAGCATCTCTTCTTGATGCCTTTTTTGTTACAACCACTTACGTCATCTTAAAAAGAAAATCTTTCCTAGATTATGTAAAAGTAGGTATTTGTTGAGTGCACTTAGTTCGAACTTAGCATGAGAATGTACGCCTTAGCTTAGACCGTGTGATTGTTTAATAAAGGTCTCACATGGTGTGGTGATAGAAACTTCTTCAGGCTGTTTTCAGTATCTATCTGCTTGTATGATCTTCTTGAGTGATGAAAGATAGTTCATCTGAAGGCAAGACTGATTCAATCGCATCAACCATCTTTGTCTTATCTTCATAGCCTGTGCTTGAAATAGTCTTCTATAGAGGGTGGAAAGAAGGGTTATTTGTTAGTTTATGCTACTCTATCCTTTCTTCTATTTGTTAGTTTATGCTACTCTTTCCTTTCTTCCTGTCTTATTCACTGAATTGTTAGTATCGAGGCAAGTTCGAAATGTTGGCTGCGCGTAGACTAGTTTGTTCAGTCAGTCACAGGCTTGCTAAAGCTAAAAACGGAACTTAGCTTCTCACTAACTATACTAGAAGCAAAGACTTCAACAAATAATACAAAAGAATAGGGTTTGAATGCGCTTCTGTCCTTAAAGGGAGTTCGTTGATGTTAAGAATGAGAATCAAATCGATTGAATCACAAAGTTCCATTCAGTTATATAGATAGAAGAAGAATCGAAAAAAGAAGGGGATATTTCATATACTTATGAAGTGCCAAGAAAGTCATACAGACCAGTAGTTTCTAATGGCAATCAAGCTGTTTAGATTTGCAGGCACAAGAGGAAAGCAAAATCAATAGACTTTAACCTTTTCTAGAGTATCAAAAAGCAAAATAAATATAGAAAAATGAATTGCTGTACAAAATATTTATTGAATTAAAGACTATTTGGTAGGACTATATTTTTGCCTTTGCTTCTTTTGTTATGTTTACGAGTCTCACATCAAAGGAAGATTTGAAGTAGACAATAGAGAGTTGATATAAAAACGAAAGACCATTGCCAAGCAAAAGCTTACATTTCTCGGCCTTTTAGCTAAGATCAAGTGTAGTATCTGTTCTTATCAGTTTAATATCTGATCTGTGGGCCATTGGTCCACACGATATTAACTCTCTAGTTATTTAGGGGGAAGACTCATCAAGTGGTTGCCTAAGTGTTGAACTACTGCTTTGGCCTGGCGTACCCCATCAATACTAGTTCAATGTTTGAGCAGTATGTTGTCTTAGTCAGTCTAGTAATCGGCTGAAATTTCTCACTTTACTTATTTTATTTCTGGCTTCCTCTCTGTTTGTTTTTAGAGATCAGGTTCAAACTGCTAAAGCTCGTAGGGAAGAGATTTTAGAGATCAGGTTCAAACTACTAAAGCTCGTAGTGAAGAGTCAAAGCGAATTGAACTTTCCCATATTCGAAGATAGGGTTAGCAAGAACACTTGTGAACTCGAATAACCTTGTGGCATGCTGCCAAATCTACTCTACTTTACACTATCATCTTTCTTCCTTGTGATTCAAACACGACATATTTATTCAACTGCGGCTACACTTACACCAAGAACTATTGCTTCAAGAGCTGATTCAATTGCAACATTTACTGTGACAAGACGAGCATTGAAATAAAGGAAGATTACACTGAAGCTGCAAAAGAGGTTTATAAGTTGTTTCAAATCACAAAGTTTAAATCTTAACTGGGACATTTTAGTATTTTCTTGAATCCTCTTATATAAAACTTTTGGCTCCGACCCTGTTATCTTCTATTAGTTCGTTCCTAACTTTATGCAAAATATTTATTGAATTATAGACACTATTTGGGAGGACTATATTTTTGCCTTGCTCCTTTTGTTATGTTCTTTAGTTTTATGGTGTTCACTTCTCCCACACCAGAAGAAAGCAAGAAGCAGGCAGCAGAAAGTTTCTACAAAAAAGGCCCATTAACATTAAATCTCTTAGCGTAGTATCTGTTCTTAGCAGTTTAATATCTGATATGTGGACCATTGGTTTAGATGATATTAACTCTGCCTGGGCCTCCATGTGTCGCCTAAATGTTGCACTACTGTTTTGGCCTGTGGCACCCCACCAAATCTTGTTCAATGTTTCTGCAGTATGTTGTTTTTGAGTCCTTTATACTTGTTTTTTATTGGAATTATTAATTGTGATGTCCGCGCACCTCAACTATTTCATTGAATGTAGAGGCCTTTGGATGCTAGCTAGAATACTACTTTAGAATATCGGAGCCAAAAATTTATAGACCGATTCTCTCACCCACAAAACTGCTGCTCTCCATCCCACCCATTCTTAAGTTGGCTGATGCACTTAACCTGAAAGTGAAGTCTGTGAGGTACGCTCGTGGTAGTTTCATCTTTCCTGGGGCTCAACCATATCCACATCACCATTTCTCTGAAGATGTGGGCGTGCTTGACAGCTATTTCGGTAAAGTTTGGTGCAGGCAGCAATGCATATTTGATGGGTAGTGCTGCTACACAACAGAACTGGCATGTGTATTCTTCTTCAGCTGAATCTGCCGATGCCAATTTTGTGAATCCAGTTTATACACTGGAAATGTGCATGACTAACTTGGACAAGAAGAAGACATCTGTATTTTCAAGACTCAATCTAGCACTGCTGCTGAGATGACTGAAGTTTCAGGCATTTGTAGGATTCTTCCAGAACCTAATATATGTTATTTCGACTTTGACAGCAATCTCCACAATTAACATAGCTCCCGTGGATGGATTCTTATGCAAGTTTTGAAGCAGTGGGTTATGATTTCAGAGAGGTCAACTTGACTGCAATGATTGAAAGGGTGTTGTCCTGCATCAGAACCGATGATTACGCTGTGACACTTCTGAGAAGGAACTTTATACTGAGTCTGGCCTGGACATTACCTGATCTGGAGAAAAGACTACTGAAGTACTTGGTGAGGGAGGATCAGTAAATGAGTTATTGAAAAGACTACTGAAAAGACTACCGAAGCAGTGAACCTTCTATCAATCCGACAATTTTTGGCATCAGTTATTTCATCTTTCACTGTTCCATTGCTGTGTCAACAACATTGGCCCGTAAATGAGTTTAATCTCCCAATTGGAAATGTAAAGTGGCTTGGAGCCTTGGAATCAAAGTTGAGTAGACAGTAACATTCTCTCTGCCCTCTCTCCTGTGTGAGTGAGAGAGAGATAACGGTGGTGGCCGTGCATCTCAACTATTTTTTTTTGAGAAGGTAACATTTTATGTATAACTATTTGCTGCGTAAAAACTGCAGTCATTCATACTTACAAGGAAGATGCAGAGATCCTATAACATCAACAAAAGATTCTACATCTTCCATATATTCATGTTTACACCAAAAATAGATTAGGGTGCATCTCAACTATTTCATCGAATCATCAGACACCTACCACCTCTCTTGTATTGAGTAACTCTGTCTACCAAGACTTGAACAATGCACAACTATTTCATCAAATCATCAGACACCTACCACCTCATACATGAATAACAATGTCGAAGACTGTGGACAAATGGAAAGAAACTGTTGATCTATTTTGTTTCTACAGGATTCCGAACCTCATTTTCGCATAATTTTCACCGATTGCCAGGATGTTAGCTAGATGTTGATCCAAAAAAATGCAGCACTTTTGGAGGATCCGAAATGCACGTGCCATCATTGTTGCAGGCTTGTAGATATTGGTTTCTTGAAATACATCTGAAGAACTGCTCTCTAACAGCTTGTTTGATAAGGAGACAAATACTATTTCTTAGCTCTTGTATATTCAAATAGAATCAAATATATATTGCACTGATTTTTTTTCCCATCTCCAAACTGAAAGCTATGGAGAGTAATGAGTGATTATCCCACATTGACAACTAATAGAGAAGCGGAGCGAAAGCTGTAGTATTTGTAATGGGCTGAGCTTAATGGTTAACATGCTTACCTGGACTGGGTCAATGGGTGATTGGTAAGACCAATGGCCTATGCTTGTGGCCTCCATTGCACTTTGGAGGGGTGCCTGCATAAGGTCGGCCCAATTGACTTGAGCCTATGTCATAATTTGTGGTAGAGGGTGCCTGTGTTCACGTGCCCCCTACCCACTTCAATAATTGTATCAAATATGGTCTAATTTCTTTATATTGATATTTCTGGTGTCATATATTTTCTCTATATATTTATCTTCTTTGTAGTAACAATAATTTGAATGAAAATTAGGGAGAAGTTTTTGGCCATGAAATTTTTTTATTTTTTTTTGAAAATTATGTCACTTTGGTGAGAGTTCCATATACAATTTTGTAATTGTATTTGAAAAAGTGAAAATAAGTTTTACGATTTTATTTTTCACTCAATACTTTTTTCTCACAAAATTTTATATACAATTTTAATTTATATTAATGGCCAAACTCAACTCAACTTCGAAAAATAAAGACACCAGAAAGTTGCTATAGCAACAAAGGCCCATGACTTGACTCGGCTTTTTGACTTTGCGTGTTGCCTAAGCGTTGCTTTACCAATACGTTGAGTTCTTCATATTATTTATTGATACTCTGATTTAACAAACAGTGTAGCCATTTTAGTTGAACAGTAAATGCAAAGAAATTTTGCCCACTAGAATTAAAAAAAGTAAATATGGGTGCAATGTCAATCCTGATAATGCAAACTCCATACTGCTGAAGCTTTGACCAAATTTAGTTCAATGTTTCAGCAGTGTGTTGGTTTTGCCTAGTACTACATGTGTTACCACTTGTAATATTCATACCTCCCTTCCTCCTCCGCATGTGAGAGATACCGGTGGTGTTCGTACACCTCAACTATTTCATCGAATTATTGGACACCTACCACCTTTCACATACTGAATAATTGTCCACCAAGACTTTGGCACATGGAAAGAAATCACAGAACACCGGTTTCACATGATTGTCACTCATTTCATTGATCACTAGACACCTCACGTACTGAATACTTGTGTCCACCAAGACTTCAGCACATGGAAAGAAATCACAAAAACCCGATTTCACATGATTTTCACCCATTCCATTGATCGCTAGACATTGCTGGATGTTAGCTAGAAGACTACTTTAGAATGTGCACCTTAGTTCAGCTGTAATTGCAAGGCTCTGATATCAATCACATCAACAATTCTGCCCAACACTTCATTGTCTGTGTTTGAAAAGTGTCCAGTAAAGAGAGAGGTTGGGAAGAAGGGTTATGTATTGAGTTTATATTATGTACGGATGGAGCTAGATATCCTCTTTGCTAGAAATATATATTGTGCAAAATGAGCAACTTTGGATCCCTAACGTGAAATAAGCAAATATATTGAAGACTTTTTGAATATTGAATCTAACATCTAGCATTGGTCCGGCGAAGACCTCTCTCTTTTGTTAGAGCAAAGGGTGCCTAACCTGAAAGAGGAAAAAGGAATTTTCCTCGATGCGAAAGAGCTATATTAGTAGTTTATCTGTGATGAATTCCTACTTGTCTTAGTAATGATAATGAAGTATGCCAAAGGAAGCTCGTGCCAACCTGCCGGAGGAAGGACCAGTCAATCCACTGTAATGAAGCCGTAAAAGTGGTATAAAAGTTGTTTCAAGTCACAAACTCAAATCTTAACCGTGAAATTTCAGTCTTTTCATGAATCCTCTTATACAAATTTTTGGCTCTGACACTGATTATTTTGATTGGTTTGTTTCGAGCTGTATTTAAAATGAATGGCTTTACAAAATATTTATTGAATTATAGACTATTTGGGAGGACCATATTTTTTTGTCCTTAAGAGTACTCTCATCTTTCAAATAGAGATTTCCATCTTTAGGAGGAATGTTGTCACACCATAATGGATTATCATATCGGCTATAGACTTCAAGGCAATCTATACTATCATTTTCTCCACTAGGTTCCTTAAGAGTGTGTATATCATCTTCAAACAAGACATTATACCTAAAGAGAGCATGATCTATCTCACGGGCAGATTTGGAACAAGAAATTTCTTCACTCTCTAAAAGATCAATATCAAGTTTCGAAGAGGTTTTAAGTACAAGATTATCTCAAGAATAGCTCTCGGGTTCACTCCCATTTTGTTGACCAACATTTTCAAGTACTTCACTCACTTGTGTTCTATTAATCACATCACACACATATTCAAGTGGTGGACAATTTTCACAAATAAGTTGATCAACACCAATTACACAAGACGATGTATTTCCGTTAAACATAAAGGCTTCGACACTAGGTGGACATAAATTGATCTTACAAGAAGAGTCAATTTGGTCATCAATAGGATCAATTGTATCCACATTCACAACATGTACATCATCAACAAGAGGCAAAGAATCATTAGACTCACAAGTAAGTAAGCTACTACTCACACTCAATGGGCTACTAGCCACACAATTATCATTCACATGCACAAAAGTGTAAGAGTTAACTATTTTACCTTGAAGTTCTTGAGTACTCTCTTTTACCGTGTTGTGAAGGTCCTCCACAAGATTAGGCAGCAACTTCACTTCGATATTGCTCTCCTTCACTTGCCATATCGGTACCTACACAAATGTCCTTAGAAATAGAAGGACAAACAATATTAGCTCAGTTTGGTGTGGTGGCAATCTCCTCACTTCGTTCCACACAACCTCTCCTTTTTCTACTCTTGGATTACCACCTTGCACACCCTTACTCCTTTCAATTTTTTGTTTCTCATCATCACTCGGATTGGAGTAGGTGAGCAATTCTCTTTGTAGCCCGGGCAGAATGTACGTCACAAGGCGATTTTCCCATCGGTCTCTTACAATATTAGGCGAATTTTGCACATTTGGGACTTTATGTTATGCAAACCAACCGGCACTGATACCGGAATTATCAAGAAGACAAGAAAACACACTTCAAAACAGTCCACAAATTTGAAGATTCAAGGACCGTTTAGAGACCACACTCGGATTCAACAATAATAACAACAATGACGAGATAAAGAGTGTGTTTTAACACCAAAACAGCCAGTCCAAAGTAAGATTAACAACAACAATATGAAGATAAGATGAACAATAACAAGGATATAACAATGACTACAAGTCACGGGTTACAATACTAGAACAAAAACACCAACGATTAGAACAAAGTAAAGATAGAAAGATAGACAAATGAAGATGTAATATTAACAACCTAAGAGCTTATTCCACTCTTGGACCTTTAATACCACACACAACATAAACCTATCTCTTACGTGACCTCAAGGGAACCAGAATCCCCAAGCAACCAACGTTTCTAAGCAAGCTACCAACACAAGGATTCCACCTTGCAAGACACTCTATGGTGCTCTCTAAACATATCATCAAAGTCTAAATGACAAAATGACCTAATTGTTCTATTTATAGGCTAGGGCAACACTTGTACATAAATGACCAAAAGGCCCTTAATGAGCCCAAACAAAGGGGCTTGGCTTCTTGGACAACTTTGAAGTGTTGGGACTTATTCTCTACACTTCAAAGCTTGTTCCTTGGTTAGGCAGCCCCACAAGCTCGAGTCTTTCCTCACATCTTCATATCCTCGAGTGCTAAGATGCCTCTTCGACCCATATGATCCTCCCCTCCTCAGAAAGGATTCGTCCTCGAATTCGAACCTCGCAAAATAATAGGAAGGATAAACATACACAAGTTCCTCAAGGTATGAGGGTTAGGATTAGCGTAATCAATCATAGCATCATGCCAAGGTGGCTCAAATTTCACATATAACTAAACATCCATCGGGTTCTCAAAAATGACACACCAATCACGGGAAACCCAAATTACATACAAGACCTGATTAACATCAACATGACCATGCCCACACAATGCACACATGTCATTCTCGAATATGGTTTGAAATGAATCAACATCACATTTCAAATAGTTGCCAGGATCAAAGAGGTAGAGTGTCCATTGACACGGGTGGAGGACATACTTCCTTTCCCGAAGACTACCACCATTAAACTCATTGACACCCTCTCTACTAACATAATCTACAACAAAAACAACTAGAGGGTCATCCTTAGCCAATCAGCCAACATGTTCAACATCACCATTTTCACACATAAGTTAATCTTCATGACTTCCATAAGACAATGTACTATCACTTGCCATAATGGATTCAAGACTAGATGGATCAACTAGTGTTTCCACAATCTCAAGCTGTACACTATCATCACCAAATGGAGGCACATTCGGTTCACCTAAAGGCAAACTATCATTCACACTTAGTTGGCTACTAGCCTCATTAACTAGAGTGCAAGAGTTAGTATGATTACCTTGTAGCTCATGTGGAGCATGTCCACTCACGGAAACTTGATTAGGAAGGCTTGGTTGCTCTATCAAGTTATCCAACTACTTGCAAAGAGAGCTTTTTGTCCCTTCCATTTTTCCTTCCACTCGATCCACTATTCTTTCCATTCTCTTCATTTGACTACTAAGGTCATGTTTCATACCCATTATGGCAGCCATCAAATCGTTCATGGTCACCTTTACCGATGCCATAGTACCTATTAAGAACACTAAAACATAATAAAAACAATAACACGTTAATGTTAGCAAAAATCAGTCCATGAGTTGACTCAAAACAGTCCACAATTCCTCACTTTCACACTTTGATGTTTTCACTCTATTGGTCTCACAAGCGTTGATAACTCGCTTATACTCCAATGAGGTTACTTGGTACCAATTGTGGATCGAGATTGGAGTAGATTCTTATTTGAAACGACTCAAATAAGTAATGTACAAACTTGAACCAAAAGATACTACGATTCAGAAATGAGAAAAAGCACAAAACAAACAATGTTAACACGAAGAAATGTATCAAAAACTAATTTACAATCTAGTAGAGGAGTACTAGCTTGTCGATTAGTTATTAGAGTCAACAAACAAAACTAGGAACCCACAATAAGAAACTAAGAAAATCCAAATTTGAGCCAAAATTTGTTGTGTGAACAGTAACAGTGACGTGGCAGTCACGTATTGGTTTCAGCCTAACAATTTTTTTATTTTCCAAAATTGAAAGTCTTGAACAATTGGTGATATGGAATTGGTGGGAATTGTTTTGGAGGAAAACAAGTCTTGAAATCCTGTTCAAATTCAAAAGAATGGAAGACTTGACTTTTTGCACTAGTTCCCTAAAACAAGGTCCTTAAAACAAGGAAAGTTGTTGAGAAGTGATTGACTAGTTGATGGATGATTGCAAGTCTTACAAGACTAACAAGTTTTCACCTTTTTTTCCTTCACCTTTTTAAGATCTAGTAGTCACTTTATTCATCAAGTTATGAAGGTTTTAAGAATAACCAAGAACTCAACAATCCAAATGTCCACCTATAACAATAACAATGCCAACAAGTCATGGCTAAGACCACAATGAACAACAACAATCGGCCACTCTTCAAGTTCACAACAACAACTCCAACAAGTTCAATCTCAAGTTTAGATTTTAGACTCAAAGTGTTAGTGAACAAGAAAGACAACACTTAGAAACAACTAAACAAACAAAAATTCTCGGACAATATACAACAATAACACAATTTTCGGCCAAGAACACCAAATGGACAGTTTTGTAATTTTCTGGAAATTTCAGTTTTCAACTTTTTTTTTAATTTTCAACTAAGGGAGCCCAATATTGGTGTTGTAGGAACAAAACCAAAGATGGCTTTGATACCAAATGATACCGAAATTATCAAGAAGACAAGAAAACACACTCAAAATAGTCCACAAATCCGAAGATTCAAGGACCGTTTAGAGACCACACTCGGATTCAACAATAACAACAACAATGATGAGATAAAGGGTGTGTTTTAACACCAAAACAACCAATCCAAAGTAAGATTAACAACAACAATATAAAGACAAGATGAACAACAACAAGGATATAACAATGACAACAAGTCACGGGTTACAATACTAGAACAAAAACACCAACGATTAGAACAAAGTAAAGATAGAAAGATAGACAAATGAAGATGTAATATTAACAACCCAAGAGCTTATTCCACTCTTGGATCTTTAATACCACACACAACATAAACCTATCTCTTACGTGACCTTAAGGGAACCGGAATCCCCAAGCAACCAACGTTTCTAAGAAAACTACCAACACAAGGATTCCACCTTGCAAGACACTCTATGGTGCTCTCAAAACATATCATCAAAGTCTAAATGAAAATATAAAAAAAAAGCGGACTCAAACAACTAATTCACAATCTAGTAGGTGATTACTGGTTGCTAATTAGTACTAGACTCAAGAAATGAAACTAAGTAAATAAAGAAAAGAAACTTAGAAATCTGAAATTTTGAGCCTAAGTTTGTTTTTGGAGGGTTATGACGTGGAACTTTGGTGACATGGCAGTTTGCAACTTAGATTGGTCAAATTTTAATCTGGAATGGTGAAAATCAGCTTTGGGAGGAAAACAACAAGACTTGGAGCCTCTTTTTTTTTTAATTTCAAAAAATTTTGATTTCTTTGCACCCTTTTGGCAAGACACCTTTTTGAAAGGTTGTTGTCTCTTTTCTCTTTTGTTTGTCTTGGAATAAGCTCTTACTCCCTTTTGGTAAACAAGACTTTTGAAAGAACTTTTGTCCCCTTTCCTATTTAGATGTCTTGGGATTGTGTCTTTCAATATAAACAAAAAATCATACAACTTTATTCACCCTTTTAATCAAACAACTTCCTTTTGAATGTTCTTGGTCAACAATATATGAAGAACAATAAGAAAATTCAACAATAGAAACCAACCCAGATGAGCTCCAAATTGAATGATTTTTGTTTCTTTTAGCTCAGGTTGAACTCCACAACAACAACAACACGTTTCAAACCCACATCCTCAACAACAAACATCAACAACACACTTTCAAGCCATCAATCCTCAAAAAACAGCAACCATCAAAGTTCAAGAACAACTCAAAAATGGCTCAAAATTTGGATCTTGACTATTTTAGTGTTAGTGAAGAAGGGGCTAGCACTAGAAACAACCAAAATAAATAAAAATCTCCTAAATATAAGATACAAATTTTGTCCTAGACACCATAAACGGAATAGAATATTTCTTTTTGGATTTTCGTTTTTTCAATATTTTTTTTTTGTGATTTTCGAGTTAACATGCCCAATATTGATTCCGTAGGAATGAAATCAATCCTTGCTCTAATACCAAATGATAAGGGACACGATAATAAACACAAACCAGCCAAGAACAACAAGAGAAAACTAAGAACAAGATACAAAACAAGCACGGGCAACACATAAAGAATCCGAGAATAAGAAGATAAGACATAAACACACAAATGCAATAAGATAAAGGGATAGATAAGATGACATAAGAAGTTACAAAGAAAGAATAACCAAACCGTGTATTAAACGATAAGACCCTTAAATTCGCAACAACAAACACCAATCTTCTTACAGTGACAACTAAGAGAATCAACTCCACCTTACAACCACCGTTTTTAAGTAAATATCAATAATGGCTTTTTCATGCCCTACACTAATGGCTTTTACAAGACCTACACTAAGGGTTAGAGCTGTCAATATGGGCTTGACCTGTGAGGCCGGCTAAACCCAACCCTTTAATTAAGTGGGATTGGTCTAAAATTTTTTAGCCTATTTAGAAAAGAGGTTTTGTCACGACCCAAACTAGGGCCTGGCCGTGACGGACATCCCGAACCATGAAGGCTCGGACGTCTTACTCTATCTGGTAGTCATGCACAACATTCATATGATAAAAGAAAATGTAGAATTTTGATCTAATACAGAAACATGGTCATACTCTGGATTAAGTTTAACAATAAGAAATGAAATCTGAATTCAGCTAAACAACATTTGGAACAGTGTAACGCCCTGAAAGTTTCCAAGGTACAATTTGTGCCTAAAAGTATCAAGCATGAGCTTTTAGAGTGAATTATACTCAAATCCCTCTGGAATTCTTTAAATTTTAACTTTTCATTGCGTAGGTGAATGAATAAGATTTCTGTAGATATAAGATTCATCCAAAACGGACATCCGGTGAGAGAGTTATGGCTATTTTATGTGCTAGTCATAAGACATCGTCATTCAGGTGTTTAGCGCGTCGCGGAGGATCCCAATTTTGCATTCGTCAATTTCCAGTGAGACTCTGCAATCGTGGCATGTCGCGGAGTGAGATAATTTCCAAATTGGCAATTTCCAGTAAGCCACCGCAATTGTGGAGCGTTGCGGTGGCCCATAATATCGGGCACCAGTTATATTTTTACTCCGTCTCATTAAGGGTAAAAATGGTACTTTTCCAACCCTTTATCATCTCTAACATGAGGTTTAATCCCAACAACACCAAAGTAAGTTTATTTTCATCAAAATCTCTCAAGAAACTCCATTAGGGTTTCAGACTAAAAATCCTCATAGCTCAAGATTTAACCATGGGTTTTAGAAGATAATTGGAGATTTGGAATCCTCGCATCGTAGGCTCTAAGAATCATCCATTTACTTTCTGAAATAGAGGTACGTGGGGTTGTCCTAAATTTCATGGGCATGATTTTTGAATAGAATTTACGCAAGACCTTACTATCTATACGTATACATATGTTTTTGCAAGTGGGATTTTATTTTAATATCAATAACATGTTTTGTGATATGGTTTTGAAAGAAATATTGAAATATCATGGGGTTGTTGGTTTGCATATATTTCAATAGTTGAATTGTGAACATGTGATCTGAATTTTGAAAAGGTGCGATGTATATGAATTGTGAATTCTTTAAAACCCCCATGATAATGTTTTATACCCCACACTATACTTGTTTTAAACCATTGAGAGCATGAGTTTTTGCAATTGACATGATATTACTCAAAAATGATAAAGTTTCTTGAAACTATTACATGTTGAGAACCATGGTGCATGTGTTTGATGTGTGTGAAAGTTTTATATATGTGCATGTTGTAAATGGCATGAAAAGTTGGAGAATTGATGTGGTACTGTGACTTACAAGTCAATGGTATGACGATACCATATAAATATATGCCATGATAGAATTAGAGTTTGATTTAAGAGAGTTAGATGGTTACCCGAAGAAAGTACGAGTTGAAAGACTCTGTGCTAGAAACCATGATTTGCCGATACGGGATTATGGTACCATGCTTTGTGATCTTGTGTACCTTGTTTCATGTTGTTCCAAATTGGGACTATGGTTAGGTGCCCTACTTTGTGATCTTGTGCAGTATCATGACATGTTGACTTGATTAGGGATTTTGGCACCCTGCTGTGTGATCATGCGTGTCCCCCTTATAGATACTCTAATCCTTGCGGAAAACTTGGATTGGGGGCTTGGCCACCGAGTCAAGGGAGGATTCCATATATCCCGTGCAATTACAAATTGTAGGGTGTACCATCTAGCTAAAAAGTAAGACAAAGAGTGAGTCATGGTTTCAAAGAAATGTTTCAAAGTCTTTAAAAGGCCAATGTGATTTCTTACTATATGATATGTTTATGAACTGTTTTAAATTTCTCTCATATATGTTGATTATAAATGACTATTTTAGATTAGCTCTGTGTACCAGTACATCTATATTGACCCCCTCCCCCTTCAACCTCTCAGGTTTTGAGGCACAGTCTAGGGATTAAGATAAGCAGTAGATAATTCAGACAACAGAAGAGATTATGCAGTGGTGAGCCTTCTATATTTTGGAAGGCCTAATATCTTAAAAATATCCATCATTCTACAATTTTGGTCTACTGGGTCCCTTGTCCCAGACTTCAGATAGTATTGTTTTGAGATTTAGTAGAGATTTCGCAGACTGAGTCAGATGTTATTTAGATATTGTTGGAGTTTTCCTTCATTGTTAAACTAATTTTAGAGTATGCCCATGTTTCCTTATTCGATTTATAATTTTGAATTTTCTTTTATTATATGAATGTTGTGCACGATTACCAGATAGAGTGGGACATCCGGGCCTTCATGGGTCGCATGTCTGTTACGGCCAGACCCTAGTTTGGGTTGTGACAAACTTGGTATCAGAGCACGGTTCATGGTCCCAGGGTATCTGCAAAATCGCTTCGGGTATAGTCTTATTTATGGGTGTGTAGCGTGCCACACTTCTAAGCAAGAAGCTACTAGGCGTTTAGGAAAGTATTTCCCCTCTTTGTGATTTAGTTCGTTCTTTAGAGTCTAAATAAGAATTGTCCCCTAATCAATGGTCCATTGTATTTCAGAAAACAGTCATGCCTCCTCGTTTTCCAGCAACCAGGATACTCAGGATGATGAAGTTCGCCCCACTCATGGCATGTGGACCCATAATAGAGCCCACACCCCAGAACCTGTTCCTACTCTGAGAGTACCTCCAGTCCTGACCAGTCCTCCTCTAGCTTCGAGGAAAAATGTTAACCGCCCCCAGTCTTCTCAGAGGGACATATCAAATGCAGAATTCAGGTAGTCCATTTACATGCTTACATAGCTGGACACACAGACTCAGAGGTCAGAAGATACTGGGTCTGCATCTGTCACTTTTGAGGATCCCCAAGAGTTCATGCTTACTACCTGCCAGTTCATGAGAATAAACCCGTCCAAATTTTCTAGCACTAAAGTAGAAGAGGACCCCCAAGAGTTCATAGATGAAATGGAAAAGATTTTTAGAGTTATGCAGGTAGATCAGGTGGAAGGGTTAAGTTAGCAGCGTACCAACTTAAGGATGTAGCGAACTAATGGTACAACGAGTGGGAGAACGCAAAAGGGGAGAGTGCTGAGCCCACAGTTTGGGATGAGTTTGTGGGAGCTTTTCTTGACTGATTCTTTCCTCTAGAGTTGAGAGAAGCCAAAGCAGAGGAATTCATGAATCTTAAATAAGTGAAGATGAGAGTCCATGAATACACTCTGAAGTTTAATCAACTGGCTCGTTATGCACCAGAAATGATAGGAAATATAAGGGCCCAAATGAGGAAATTTGCATCCGACCTTTCTGATGATTTAGCACTTGAATGTCAAGGGGTGATGCTAAATAGGGAGGTAGACTTTGCTAGACTATTAGTCCATATGAAACAGGTATAAGAGAAGAAAAAGAAAATGTTTGAATCTAGAGAGAAAGACAGGCAGACGAAGAGAGCCAGAACAGCGGATCAAAACCGCAGTCAGCCACAGAGCGGTAACTGGGGTGGTAAATGGCAAAAGAAGAAGTTTTGGTGCAAGGCCCAGTCTGAAGCTCGCTCCCCAGTGCCCAGACCCCTAGTTGATAGGCGATCTCAGAGTTTTCAGACTTGTCAGGGACCCAGAGCTCAGGATACTCAATCGCAGGGCAGTGTGGTGCAGCCCGCCAGATCTTTTCTCCATTGTAATACCTGCGGGAAGAATCATCCTGGAAAGTGGTACTTTGAGAGGAGAAATTGTTATTCTTGTGGTCAGGTGGGATACCTTCAAAGAGATTGCCCTAATATAGGAGCTAATGTTGGGGGAGCCAAGTCACAGGAAAATTCTTCTGCACCAGTCCCTCAGAAGGGAGCCACTTCGGTTGTCGGGAGCGGTTGCAATCGGATAGATGCTTTGACCAACCATTAGGAGGCAGAGGCCTCTCTAGATGTGGTCACCGATGTGTTACAAATCTTTTCCCATAATGTATATGTGTTTCTTGATCCCAGGTCTACCTTATCTTATGTGACCCCATATATGGCTGTTGGTTTTGGGTTTGAGCCCGAAGTCATTACCGATCCTTTTTTTGTTTCCACTTTGGTAGGTGATTCTATTGTGGCTAGGAAGATATACAAAAATTGTGTAGTGTCTATTCTTAGCCGGGATAGTGTGGCAGATCTCATAGATCTTTATATGTTTGATTTTGATACTATCCTATGGATGGACTGGCTCCATTCGTGTTATGCTATAATAGACTATAGAACCCAGAAGGTTACCTTTTCTTTTCTGAATGAGCCAGCAATAGAGTGGGAAGGGCACTTTTTAGCATCTAGGAGGCACTTCATATCTTATCTCTGGGCCCGTAAACTCATTTCCAAAGGTTGCTAGTATCATCTTATTCAGGTTAAAGATTCTAACATCGAAAGTCTTCCTCTTCAGTCTATTTCTGTAGTGAATGAATTCCCAGAATTTTTTCCAGATGATCTCTTAGGAATTCCACCTGATAGGGAGATTGATTTTGGCATTGATGTATTGCCAGATACCCTTCCTATTTCTATTCCACCATATACAATGGCTCCTATAGAGATAAAAGAGTTGAAAGAACAACTAGCATATCACGTAGACAAAGGTTTTATCAGACCTAGTATTTCTCCTTGGGGTGCACCTATACTCTTCGTGTAGAAGAAAGATGGTTCCCTGCGTATGTGCATAGATTACCGCCAGTTGAATAAAGTCATAGTGAATAATAAATATCCTCTTCATAGAATCAATGACCTTTTTGATCAGCTTCAGGGTGCTAAGTGTTTTTCTAAAATAGACCTATGTTTGGACTATCACCAGTTGAAAGTTAGGGAGTCAGACATTCCTAAAATAGCTTTCCGAACCAGATATGGTCATTATAAATTCTTGGTCATGTCCTTCGGGTTGACTAATGCTCCTGCAGCTTTCATGGACCTAATGAACAGGGTTTTTCGTCAGTTCCTAGACCTATTTGTTATAGGTTTTATCGATGACATCTTGATCTACTCCAAAAGTGAGGAGGACCATGCCAATCACCTCCTGATTATTCTTTAGACTCTTAAAGATTATAATGTTGTATGTGAAATTCTCCAAGTATGAATTCTGGCTGAATGTTATTGCCTTGGGGCATATTGTGTCTAGTGAGGGGATTCGGGTTGATCTCCAAAAGGTTGAGGCAGTGAGGAAATGGCCTAGACCCACAACTCCAACCGACATTCGGAGCTTCTTGGGTTTGGTAGGTTATTATAAAAGATTCGTAGAGATTTTTTCTTCCATATCTGCACCATTTACTAAGTTGACTCAGAATAAGGTGAAGTTTTTGTGGTCTGGCTCTTGTTAGAGTAGTTTTGAGAAGCTGAAAGACAAGTTGACTACTGCTCCTGTTTTGACTCTTCCAGAGGGTACAGAAGGTTTTGTTGTATACTATGATGCATCCCGAGTGGGACTTGGATGTGTTCTTATGTAGCATGGTAAGGTAGTGTCTTGTGCATCTAGGCAGTTAAAGGTGCATGAGCGAAACTACCTTACTCATGACTTGGAATTAGCGGCTATGGTTTTTGCACTTAAGATCTGGTGACACTATTTGTATGGGGTACATGTTGATATATTTAGTGACCACAAGAGATTACAGTATATTTTCTCGTAGAAAGAGTTGAATCTCAGGCAGCGATGATGGTTGGAACTTTTAAAGGACTATGACATAAGGTTGTACTATCATCCGGGTAAGGCAAATATAGTAGCCAACGCCCTCAGCAGATTGTCTATGGGTAGCCTCTCTCATATTGAGTAAGGTAAGAGAGAAATGGGGAAGGATGTTTGTCAACATGCAAATCTTGGAGTGCGACTCTTAGATTCCAAAGATGGAGGGGTGGTGGTGCATGAGATAGCTAAATCATCCCTTTGTGAAGAAGTTAAAGAAAAGCAGGTCAGAGATCCCATCTTAATGCAGATAAGGAGTGATATGGGTCAGAAGAAGGTGATGTCATTTGAGATTAGTGGTGATGGCATTTTGAGATATCAGGGTAGGTTGTACGTGTCAGATGTAGATGGTCTGAGTTAGAGAATCCTTGATAAAGCTCACACTTTGAGGTATGTTGTTCACCCAGGCTCTACTAAGATGTACCATGATCTGAAATCTTTGTATTGGTGGAATAATATGAAGCGTGATGTGGCTGACTTTGTTTCCAACTGTTTGAATTGCCAACAAGTTAAAGTAAAGAATTTGAGGCCAGATGGTTCTTCCCAAGAGATAGCTTTACCCTTGTGGAAGTGGGAGATGATTTATATGGACTTCATTACTGGGCTTCCGAGGTCCTGAAACCAATATGATTCCTCTTGGGTAATTGTAGATAGGTTGACCAAGTCAGCCCACTTTCTACCTGTCAGGACTAACTACTCGGGAGAGGATTATGCCAAGCTGTTCATTGCCGAAATATTTCATTTGCATGGGGCACCTGTGTCCATCATATCCGACTGAGGTACACTATTTTTTTCTTAGTTTTGGAGATCTTTTCAGAGAGGCTTAGGTATCCAAGTGAACCTAAGCACTGCTTTCCACCCTCATACTTATGGGCAGGATGAACGCACCATTCAGACCCTTGAGGACATGTTGAGGGCTTGTGTGATTGATTTTAAAGAAAGTTGGGTGGAGCACTTTCCCCTAATAGAGTTCCCTTATAATAACAGTTTCCATTCCAGTATTAAGATGGCACCATTTAAGGCATTGTATAGAAGAAGATGTAGGTCACCAATAGGGTGGTATGAAGTGGGTGAGACGCAGATGTTTGGGCCTGATCCTTTTCATCAAGCACTGGAGGATGTGAAAGTCATTAGAGAACGACTTAATACAGACCAAAGTCATCAGAAGTCCTACGCCGATGTTAGGATAAGAGGTTTAGAGTTTGAGGTTGGAGATTGGGTGTTTTTCAAGGTTTCTCCCATGAAGGGAGTCATGCGGTTCGGGAAGAAAGGTAAGATGCGTTCTCGCTATATAGGACCATATCAGATTTAGAGCAAGGTAGGTGTAGTCGCTTATGAGTTAGAATTGCCTGCCAGTTTGGGTTCCGTTCATCCGGTATTTCATATTTCTATGTTGAAGAAGTGTATTGGAGACCATTCTTTAGTGTTGCCTGTCGAAGAAATCAAAGTGACAGAATCCTTATCCTATGAAGAAGATCCTGTAGAAAATTTGGATCACCAAGTTAGAAAATTGAGAAACAAAGAGATTGCCTCAGTTAAAGTGTTGTGGAGACACCAGAAAATTAAAGAAGAAACTTGGGAATCCGAAGCTGACATGAGAGCTAGGTACCCAAACCTTTTTGACCCAGTGGATGATGAAATGGAAGGTACAAATCCTTGCCTTATTCTTTCTCTGCCTTAGTATGCTTGAAGTCATGCTTGTTTGTATTGCGCATCAACATTCGGGGACGAATGTTCCTAAGGGGGGAGATTGTAACGCCTCGAAAGTTTCCAAGCTAAAATTTGTCCCTAAAAGTATCAAGCATGGGCTTCTAGAGTGAATTATACTCAACTCCCTATGGAATTCTTTAAATTTTAACTTTTCATTACGTAGGTGACTGAATAAGATTTCTGTTGATATAAGATTCGTCCAAACAGACACCCAGTGAGGGAGTTATGGATATTTTATTTTCTAGTCGTAAGATATCATCATTCAGGTGTTTAGCGCGTCGCGGAGGATCCCAATTTTGCCTTCGTCAATTTTTAGTGAGACTTCGCGATCGTGGTGCATCGCGGAGTGAGATAATTTCCCAATTAGCAATTTTCATTGATTCACTGCAATTGTGGTGCGTCGCGGTGGCCCATAAAATCGGGCACTAGTTATATTTTAACTCCATCTCATTAAGGGTAAAAATGGTACTTCTCCAACCCCTTATCATCTCTAACACGAGATTTAATCCCAAGAACACCAAAGTAAGTTTATTTTCATCAAAATCTCTCAAGAAACTCCATTAGGGTTTCAGACTAAAAATCCTCATAGCTCAAGATTTAATCGTGGGTTTTAGAAGATAATTGGAGATTTGGAATCCTCATATCGTAGGCTCTAAGAATCGTCCATTTACTTTCTGAAATAGAGGTACGTGGGGTTGTCCCAAATTTCATGGGCATGATTTTTGAAAAGAATTTACACGACCTTATTATCTATACGTATACATATGTTTTTACAAGTGGGATTTTATTTTAATATCAATAAAATGTTTTGTGATAGGGTTTTGAAAGAAATATTGAAATATCATGGGGTTGTTGGTTTGCATATATTTCAATTGTTGAATTGTGAACATGTGATCTAAATTTCGAAAAGGTGCGATGTATGTGAATTGTGAATTCTTTAAATCCCCCATGATAATATTTTATACCCCACACTATACTTGTGTTAAACCATCGAGAGCATGAGTTTTTGCAATTGACATGATATTACTCATAAATGATAATGTTTCTTGAAACTATTACATGTTGAGAACCATGGTGCATGTGTTTGATGTGTGTGAAAGTTTTATATATGTGCATGTTGTAAATGGCATGAAAAATTGAAAAATTGATGTGGTATTGTGACTTGCAAGTCAATGGTATGATGATACCATATAAATGTGTGCCATGACATAGTTAGAGTTTGATTTAAGAGAGTTAGATGGTTACCCGAAGAAAGTACGAGTTGAAAGACTCTATGCTAGAAACCGTGATTTGCCGACACGGGATTATGGTATTGTAACGCCCCAGAAAACGGGCCCCGGAGCGTCACACAGTTCTTGAGGCTACGAGTAGCCCCAAGCTAACCCTTTGAGCCATTTTCATTCAGTTCAACACAAATCAATGGGGTTTCCATAAATAACCCTCAAATATCAACAGAGTAATCATCGTCCAAGAATAAAAGAATTTCAGAAAGATAACAAAATACAACTTATTAGTCAACTCCCAACATCTATACTAGTCTGACAAGCCTCTAAGAAAATCAATAAAACCAGTGATCCATTGAGACATGCCCCAACTGACTCATCCTCAGTT
Organism: Capsicum baccatum var. pendulum; assembly: GCA_030864225.1. Lineage (NCBI taxonomy): Eukaryota > Viridiplantae > Streptophyta > Magnoliopsida > Solanales > Solanaceae > Capsicum > Capsicum baccatum. The sequence continues at coordinate 253,394,969 of CM061559.1, read as the reverse complement.
ATCAAATGTAAACGATTCCATGAAACCAACATCAGACATCACATCCTCGGAACATGAGGACTCACCACAACAGAGGATGTAGAACAGCGTGCCCGAAGAATCATTGTCGAACCTGGAACTGAGCACCTGAACCTACATTCCGAGAAAATGCAACCCACATCCGAAGATGTGGGTCAGCACCATGGAAAGGAACCGAGTATATGGGGGTATATGCAGCTGTATAAACATCATCATCATAAATATTTATAAGAAATATGCAGGATGTATGAAAGACTCACATAGCCCGAAGAAAATCATCATAATCATGAGAGGATGAAATAAGTACAATAACACATGTGAGTCATCATATTATTTGTCAATCACTTTCAGTTCATCAAGAATATCAATTCTCATAATGTAAATATCATTTAAATCTTTCGAAAAAATAACTTTCACAATTCCACTTTCAAATCTCTTCAGCATTCACCATAGACACAAGGAAACACAGACACACTGGGAGATGCTATAACCGACATAAACCATGTGAGCTACATGGAGCTCAACGTACAACCCACGTTGGGGAGAGTCGTCCTATCCTTGCCATCAGAGTAGGACTATCGATATCAAATCCACACAAACTAGTGATCACTATATAAATCAGCCTTAGGCTCACTCCTACAGGGGCACGTAGTTCTAGGAAAGTAAGGTCGCTTTATACCTCCCACTCGGTGCTAAAGATTTCTCCCGGACTTAGCTCAGATTATTTCAAAGACAATCCACAACAAAACAATTTCAGTAATATATAAATATACATCGGGAGCCATCATGCTTCCCATCTATCAAAATCAACCACGTTGTGGATTTCTTTCACACTAGAGTTCAAAACAACTCCATTAAGATCAAAAGGTCAAATCATTCAAAATATCTCAAATATTCAACATCAACGTGCTTATAACACACACTTTCTCAAAAAACACAATTTCCAATGGGGATTCATGATCCAAATATCAAAATCATGATAAATATCGTTCAAGATTCATGCTTTATATCTCCACACATGTAAATTCATCTTTCAAAATCATAAACATCTAGATTTCATAATAATCATCATAAGATATGGGTTCATGCTTCAAATTCGTAAAAATCAAATAAAAATCATGCCTTTGTAAAGAAAATTACCTTTGGGCACAAGAACGAAAGAGAATTCTTGTTGAAAACCCCCACATACCTTGAATGATGAACTTTAGATCGATACTCATTTTTGAGATGTTAATCGTGCCTTTGAATGATGGTTCTTGGAGTTCTTGAACTAGGAACTTGGAATCTTGAATAAATTTGCAGAATTAATGGTGAACTTTGGAGGTTCTTGAAGTTGGATGTAAGAGCTTAGGGTTTTCTTTTTGAGAGAATTTGATGAAATATAACATATAATGCTTCTAATAGGCTTTAATATAGGGTTTGGACGGATTTTGGGTGAGGGGGAATGACCAAAACGCCCCCAAAAATTAAATAATTCTCGAATTTGTCCTTTGGTGAACTGTTTTGATAGTTTGAAGTAGATCAACCATAACGTTTTACTCCAATATCCAAATTGGATGAAACTAATTTCATTAGAAATAGGACTCTCATATCTTTCCGTTGATATATAGTATCTCACCCAGATCATTGTGTACGAGGAGTTATGATCGTTTGAAGTTGACCCAAAAATTCGCTTTTGATAAGCTGAAGTAGATTGACCATAACTTTTTGCTTCGATAGACAAATCGGATGAAACCAATTTCATTGGAAAGAGAACTCGTAGAGCTTTCCATTGATATATAGTAAATCACCCAGATCATTATGTACCAGGATTTATGATCGTTTAAAGTTGGAGCAAAAATACGCCAGACCTCAGTACTTTTTCCTGCACGTTTTACTGTTCACTACTATTCACAGTTCGATCGGAATGTTCATAACTCGTTGCTCGGGTGTCCGTTTTGGATGATCCACATATCATTGGAAATCTTATTCGATACTCTATGCAATGGTGGGTCATAATCTAATACATTCTGCACGAAATTTTTTTAATTCATTCTAGAAGATAGAACCCAACACGTTTACGCACAAAATTTCAACGAAAAATTTCCCGGGGTATTATATCATCCCTCCCTTGGAAACATTCATCCTCGAATGACGCTAGACCTGCCAAGATTAGATAGGGAATAGAGCATACAGCTTAAACCATTCGTTAGACTCATCACCACATCGTTTCTCACTCCGAATGCAACATAGAATGTATAAATTCAAGAAACTACAGCTAAACACATAGTAAATGACAGCTGAACTGCTGCAACTTTTATCAAATATGCATGATTTAGGAAAGAACGGTACCTTCGGCTTGATCGGAGTTCGTGGAAAATAGGTGTGGGTACTTGGATCGCATATCCGCCTCAGTTTCCCAAGTTGCGCCCTCAACAGATTGGTTTCGCCACAACACCTTGAACAAGGAAACTTCTTTGTTCCTTAGTCTTCGGACACTAAAATCAAGAATCTCAATAGGAATCTCATCAAAAGAAAGATTTTCTCGAACGTCAGCACTCACAGAGGAATCCACTACCACAGCATCGCTAATATGATTTCTAAGCATATAAGCTACCTTATAAGCTATCTTACCAATATGGCTAAGAATTTTGTAAGGACCAACATAACGGGGACTAAGCTTCCCCTTCTTTCCAATTCTCTTCACCCCCCCATGGGTGAAATTTTCAGATACACTAGGTCACCAACTTCAAACTCAAGGTCTCTCCTTCTAACATCCGCATATGACTTCTGACGACTCTGCGCAGTTTTCAACCTTTCCCTAATCAACTTAACTTTTTCCATAGCCTCAAATACAGAATCAGGACCACTCACAGCCGCTTCACCCACCTCGAACCAACCTATGGGTGATCTACACTTCCTCCCATATAAGACTTCAAACGGAGCCATGCCAATACTAGAGTGGAAACTGTTATTGTAAGCAAACTCTATCAACGGTAAGTGATCATCCCAACTTTCCTTAAAGTCAAGTGCACAAGCTCTCAACATATCCTCTAAGGTCTGGATGGTCCGCTCAGCCTGACCATCGGTCTGCGGATGAAAAGCAGAACTCAAAAGCACTTGGGTACGAAGACCCTTCTGAAAAGCTTTCCAAAATTGCGAAGTGAACTGAGTACCCCTATCCGAAATGATAGACAAGGGAACTCCATGCAGTCTGACTAGATCTCGGATATACAATCTAGCGTAATCCTCAGCAGTATATGATGTATGAACAGGCAAGAAATGAGCAAACTTAGTCAATATATCAACCATAACCCAAATGGAATCATGATGGCATCGGGAAGGAGGTAAACCAATGATGAAGTCCATATTAAACTCTTGCATCATACCACCAGGTCTTTGGTGTTCAACCTTAACCTGTTGGCATGTTGCACATTTAGCTACAAATGTTGCTATATCTTTCTTCATGCCACTCCACCAATAGATTTCCCGCAAGTCTCGGTACATCTTGGTGGCACCAGGATGAATAGAATATCGCGTCCCGTGCGCCTCAGCCATAATCCTCTGTCTCAGATCATCAATATTCGGGACACACAATCTACCTTGCAATATCAACACACCATATCCCCCTTGGGAGAAAACCTCTACTTTTTGGTCCTTGACTGACTCTCTCAGTCTGACCAAACTAACATCTAAGTATTGCTTTTCCTTCACTTCCGAAACTAAGGAGGATTCGGAACTACTCTGAACCCCTATACTACCTTCAGCAGAGTCAAACAACTTAACCCCTAATCTAGCCAAATGATGTACATCATGAGACAACTCTTTCTTACCTTCTACCACATGCGAAACACTACCCATGGACACTCTACTTAGGGCATTTGCCACAACATTGGCCTTGCCCGGATGGTACAACACACTCATATCATAGTCCTTTAACAATTCTGACCATCGTCTCTGCCTAAGATTCAATTCTCTCTGGGTTAACACATACTGCAGACTCTTATGATAAGTGAAAACATCAACATGGACACCATACAAATAGTGTCTCCAGATTTTCAAAGCAAACACAACAGCAGCCAACTCAAGGTTATAGGTGGGGTAATTTTTCTCATGGGGTTTCAACTGTCTAGAAGCATAAGCTATCACCTTACCCTTCTGCATCAATACACAACCTAACCCAACTCTCGAAGCATCATAGTACACCACAAAACCATCAACACCATCAGACAAAGTCAAAACAGGGGCTGAAGTGAGTCGAGTCTTCAACTCCTGAAAACTCTTCTCACAAGATTTGGACCACAAGAACTTCACTTTATTTTGGGTCAACTGAGTCATAGGAGACGCTATAGAAGAGAAACCCTAAACAAAATGGTGGTAATAGCCAGCTAAACCCAAGAAACTTTGGATATCAGTCAGAGAAATAGGTCTAGGCCAATTTCTAATAGCTTCAGTCTTTTTGGGGATCAACTCTAATACCATCGAAAGAAATGATATGACCCAGAAAAGCAACTGACCTTAGCCAAAACTCATACTTACTAAACTTGGCAAATAACTTGTGATCTCTAAGGGTTTGCAAGACAGTTCAGAGATGATTAGAATGTTCATCCTCACTATGAGAGTACACCAGTATATTATCGATGAACACTATGACAAACATATATAGATATGGTCCGAACACTTGATTCATGAGGTCCATGAAAGCTGTTGGGGCATTAGTTAACCCGAAAGACATAACAAGAGACTCAAAATGGCCATAACAAGTTTGGAAAGCAGTTTTTGGGATGTCACACTCCCTAAATTTGAGTTGATGATAGCCGGAACGAAGGTCTATCTTTGAGAAATAACTTGAACCATGCATTTTGTCAAACAAATCATCTATTCTCGGAAAGGGGTACTTATTTTTTACGGTGAATTTATTCAGTTAGCGCTAATCAATGCACATACACAAAGAGCCCTCTTTCTTTTTCACAAACAACACAGGAGCACTCCAAGGAGAAACACTGGGCCTTATGAAACCCTTATCTAGCAGATCTTTGAGTTGATCTTTCAACTCCTTAAGTTCTGCAGGGGCCATATGGTAAGGAGGAATAGAAATGGGCTAAGTATCGGAAAGAAGATCAATCTCGAACTCTATCTCTCTATCAGGAGGTATCCCTGGGAGATCATACGAAAAGACATCAGAAAACTCATTGATGACGTTAACAGACTGGAGAGATAGAGTCTCAGGCTTAGTGTCTTTGAATCTAACCAAATGGTAAATACACCCCTTGGAAATAAGCTTTCTAGCTTTGAGGTAAGAGATAAAATGACTCTTGGGTGACATAGAATTCCCAGACCACTCAAATATGGATGCACCCAAAAACTAAAACTTGACCACTCGGGTCCGACGATCAATAGAGGCATAAGAAGAATACAACCAGTCCATACCCAGAATCACATCAAAATCTACCATGTCTAATTCAATCAGATCAGCCAACAAGACTCTATGAAGAACGGTAACAGGATACTTTCTATACACTTTCTGGGTAACAATCGAATCACCCACTGGGGTAGAAACTAGGATAGGCTCAGGAATAACCTCAGGACTCATTTCAAAATTCACAGCAATCAAAGGTGTAACATATGAGAAACTGGATCCAGGATCTAACAAATCATACATATCAAACTAAAATATACGAAGCATACCAATAACAACATCGGGAGAGTCCTCCTGTTCCTGGCAGGACATTAAAGCATAGAATTTATTCTGGTACTGCCCGCCAATATTGCTAGAAGAGGCGCCCTGAGCTGGGGTTGGGCGAATCGCTGGAACTGGAGCACTAACAGTCTGAGTCTGGGTCTGAGGGCGATAGTCACGACGCCCTTGTCCATCCTGTGGACAATCTCTAACTCTGTGACCCATGTCACCACATCGGAAATAACCCCTCTTCTTACCCCAACACTCACCCGAATAAGCCTTACCACACTTAGGACACAGGGAACGATTTGTCTTACTGCCAGCACTATACTGGGACGTGGATGCATATGACCTGCTACCTTGCTCCCGCCTACCTCTAGGCACGGGATCACCAGCAGATAATGGTGCTGGCATAGACAAACGATCCTGATACTGAGGGCGACTCCTTCCCTAGGATCTAGTCTGACTCAGTCCATGCTGCTCAGAACATGCTCTCTTATTCCCTCTTATTCTATCTCTCTCCTTAATCTTGTTTGCCTCTATCTGTTGGGCATGAGTCATTAGCCTAGAAAAATTCATCTCACTATTTAGCATAGCAGACCTACACTCTTTAACCACATAACTAGACACTCCAGTCACAAACTTACTCATACTAGCCCAATTATCAGCCACTAAGTCAGGAGCATACTTGGCCAACTGATTGAACTTTAGATAGTACTCCTTAATAGTCATAGAGCCGTCGCAGGTTCATAAACTCTTCCACCTTTGCCTCTCTCATTTCCAAAGGGAAAAACTTATCCAGGAATGCATCCTGGAACTCTTGCCAAGTTGTAGGGATAGCTCCCTTACCTCTACTTTCTCTCCAAGCAACAACCCAGTCATAAATAAGGTCTTTCAACCTATACACAGCCAACTCCACACTATGTTCCTCAGATACATGCATCCCCTGAGTAATCTTTCGCACCTCCAATAAAAACAATCATGGATCCTCATCAGACTTGTACCTATAGAATTATAGCGGATTCATCCGCATGAAGTCATGGATCCCGGCAGCAGCTGAATCACCTCCTTGCTACTGTGGATTCGGGGCCGGGTTGGCCTGAATATTTGCAGGAACAGCTTGGGCCAGCGCATGAAAGGCTGTCCGAAATTCAGCATGAGACACGTTTTTATTCAATGGGTCAGTAGGTTGAGGTTGCTGACCATTATTATTTCTTCTCGCTCGACGTGAAGGCATATTTTTGAAAGAGGAGAGCACGAATCAATAGCAGAGAGAGACACTTTAAGCACGATAGACTTCTGAAAGAAAGAATCACACTTTTTCCTAAAACATCTTGCAGCCTCTTGCTCATAGATGTGGTGCGCTATACACTGATGATCAAGACTCTACTTAACGCGGCTTGTCAGACTCCCTAGGACACCTTAAAACCTTAGGCTCTGATACCAAGTTTTTAACGCCCCAGAAAATGGGTCCCGGAGAGTCACACGGTGCTTGAGTCTATGAGTAGCCCCAAGCTAACCCTTTGAGCCATTTTCATTCAGTTCAACACAAATCAATGGGGTTTCCATAAATAACCCTCAAATATCAACAGAGTAATCATCGTCCAAGAATAAAAGAATTTTAGAAAGATAACAAAATACGACTTATTAGTCAACTTCCAACATCTATACTAGTTTGACAAGCCTATAAGAAAATCAATAAAACCAGTAAGCCATTGAGACATGCCCTAACTAACTCATACTCAGTTATCAAATGTAAACGATTCCATGAAACCAACATCAGACATCACGTCCACGGAACATGAGAACTCACCACAACACAGGATGTAGAACAGCGTGCCTGAAGAATTACTATCAAACCTAGAACTGAGCACCTGAACCTACATTCTGAGAAAATGCAGCCCACATCCAAAGATGTGGGTCAGTACCATGGAAAGGAATCGAGTATATGGGGGTGTATGCAGTTGTATAAACATCATTATCATAAATATTTATAAGAAATATGCAGGATGTATGAAAGACTCACATAGCCCAAAGAAAATCATCATAATCATGAGAGGATGAAATAAGTACACTAACACATGTGAGTCATCATATTATTTGTCAATCACTTTCAGTTCATCAAGAATATCAATTCTCATAATGTAAATATCATTTAAATCTTTCGAAAAAATAACTTTCACAATTCCACTTTCAAATCTCTTCAGCATTCACCATAGACACAAGGAAACACAGACACACTGGGAGATGCTATAACCGACATAAACCATGTGAGCTACATGGAGCTCAACGTACAACCCACGTTGGGGAGAGTCGTCCTATCCTTGCCATCAGAGTAGGACTATCGATATCAAATCCACACAAACTAGTGATCACTATATAAATCAGCCTCAGGCTCACTCCTACGGGGGCACGTAGTTCTAGGAAAGTAAGGTCGCTTTATACCTCCCACTCGGTGCTAAAGATTTCTCCCGGACTTAGCTCAGATTATTTCAAAGACAATCCACAACAAAACAATTTCAGTAATATATAAATATACATCGGGAGCCATCATGCTTCCCATCTATCAAAATCAACCACGTTGTGGATTTCTTTCACACTAGAGTTCAAAACAACTCCATTAAGATCAAAAGGTCAAATCATTCAAAATATCTCAAATATTCAACATCAACGTGCTTATAACACACACTTTCTCAAAAAACACAATTTCCAATGGGGATTCATGATCCAAATATCAAAATCATGATAAATATCGTTCAAGATTCATGCTTTATATCTCCACACATGTAAATTCATCTTTCAAAATTATAAATATCAAGATTTCATAATAATCATCATAAGATATGGGTTCATGCTTCAAATTCGTAAAAATCAAATAAAAATCATGCCTTTGTAAAGAAAATTACTTTTGGGCACAAGAACGAAAGAGAGTTCTTGTTGAAAAACCCCACATATCTTAAATGATGAACTTTAGATCGATACTCATTTTTGAGATGTTAGTCGTGCCTTTGAATAATGGTTCTTGGAGTTCTTGAACTAGGAACTTGGAATCTTGAATAAATTTGCAGAATTAATGGTGAACTTTGGAGGTTCTTGAAGTTGTATGTAGGAGCTTGGGGTTTTCTTTTTGAGGGAATTTGATGAAATATAACATATAATGCTTCTAATAGGCTTTAATATAGTATTTGGACGGATTTTGGGTGAGGAGGAATGACCAAAACTCCCCTAAAAATCACATTATTCTCGAATTTGTCCTTTGGTGGACTGTTTTAATAGTTTGAAGTAGATCAACCATAACGTTTTACTCCGCTATCCAAATTGGATTAAACCAATTTCATTAGAAAGAGGAATCTCATATATTTTCGTTGATATATAGTATCTCACCCAGATCATTGTGTACGAGGATTTATGATTGTTTGAAGTTGATCCAAAAATTAGATTTTGATAGGCTGAAGTAGATCGACCATAACCTTTTGCTCTGATAGACAAATTGGATGAAACTAATTTCATTGGAAAGAGGACTCGCAGAGCTTTCCATTGATATATAGTAGATCACCCATATCATTATGTACATAGAGTTATGATCATTTAAAATTGGAGCAAAAATACGCCAGGCCTCAGTATTTTTTCCTGCATATTTTACTATTCACTACTATTCACGGTTTGATAAAAAATATTCATAACTCGTCGCTCGGGTGTCCGTTTTGGATGATCCACATATCATTGAAAATATTATTTGATACTCTATGTAATGGTGGGTCATAATCTAAGACATTCCACACGAAAAATGTATAATTCATTCTAGAAGATAGAACCCAACACGTTTACGCACAAAATTTCAACAAAATTTTTTTTGGGGTATTACAGGTACCATACTTTGTGATCTTTTGTACCTTGATTCATGTCGTCCCAAATTGGGACTATGGTTAGGTGCCCTGCTTTGTGATCTTTTGCACTACCATGACATGTTGACTTGATTAGTGATTTTGGCACCCTGCTGTGTGATCTTGCGTGTCCCCCTTATAGATACTCCAATCCTTGCGGCAAACTTGGATTAGGGGCTTGGCCGCTGAGTTAAGGGCAAATTCCATATAGCCCGTGCAATTACAAATTGTAGGGTGTACCATATAGCTAAAAAGTAAGACAAAGAGTGAGTCATAGTTTGAAAGAAATGTTTCAAAGTCTTTAAAATGCCCATGTGATTTCTTACTATATGATATGTTTATGAATTGTTTTAAATTGCTCACATATATGTTGATTATAAATGAATTTTTTGGATTAGCTCTGTGTACCAGTACATCTGTATTAACCCCCTCCCCCTCCAACCTCTCAGATTCTGAGGCACATTCTAGGGGTCAAGATAAGTAGTAGATAATTCAGACAACAGAAGAGATTGTGTAGTGGTGAACCTTCTATTTTCCGAAAGGCCTAATGTCTTACAGATATTCATCATTCTACAGTTTTGGTCTACTGGGGGCCTTGTCCCAGATTTCAGATAGTATTGTTTTGAGATTTAGTAGGGATTTCGCAGACTGAGTCAGATGTTATATAGATATTGTTGGAGTTTTCCTTCATTGTTAAACTAATTTTAGAGTATGACCATGTTTCCATATTTGATTTATAATTCCACATTTTCCTTTTATTATGTGAATGTTGTGCACGATTGATACGAGAATGATATACAAAGTGCTAAAATAGTCCACAACACAAGGAGAAATCAAGAGCAATATAGAGACAAGTCACAGCAACAACGCAAAAACACGAGATAAAGAAGACAAGATACAAACATAAAAAGTGAAATAAGATAAGGGATAGGCAAGATGACATAAGATCTTACGAAGCAATGAGAACCAACACGTGTATTGAACGAAGAGACCCTCAAAGTCACAATAATCAAACACCAATCTTCTTATGGTGATCGTTAAGGGAATCAACTCACCTCAAGAACCACCGTTTCTAAGCAAATGTCAATATTGGCTTTTTCAAACCCTAACTAAGACTACACTAAGGTGTTCTACTCTCAAAGATAGGACTTTCAATGTTTCAATATTTCATCATTCAAAAGCTAGTAAGAAAAGACCAAAAATAGACTATATGTAGCATAGCTTATTACATGGCAAAATGATCAAGACACCCTTAATGACCAAGGGGTGGCCTTGGTGTGTTGGAAAACACTGTGAATTATCCAAAATGCCCTTAAGGCTAAGTGACCAAAATTCCCTTAATGAAGGGAGCCAAAACCGTGAACCAACAAAGTGTGGTCCAACCCAAGAGTCCTCAAGTCTTCAAGGGTCCAAGTAATCTTCCACACTCGGGTTTGTCCAATGGAATGCTCATAACGACCCCTCCAAGCATGATCCCGTGCCCTCCATACGACCAAAGCTTGATTCTTCACGTAGTGAATTTGAAGGATATCATCGAAAGCTAAGGTGGCTATTTCACTTGTATCATCCCCCTTTTTTGAAAAGGATTCGACCTCGAATCCGTACCTTGCAAAACTAGAGAAAGTACAAACAAACACAACATCCTCATGGCATGAGGGTTAGGATTTGCATAATAATAAACATCTTCATGCACAAACGGCACATATTTAGAGTATAACCAAGGATCCTTTGAAGGGAATCTTATAAACTTAATGAAAGATGTACAAAGGATTTGGTTATGGGATTCATCAAGACCTACACTTTGCTTGTCATGTAAAATAAGCAACAACTTGGGTGCACCAACATTACCATTTCTACATTTGGCACCGGGGTCAAACGGGAAGAGTGACCATAGAAACGGGTCTAGACAATACTTCCCTTTCCCGTGGACTCCACCTAATCTAAATGACACTCTCTCTACAATAGCATACATATACTCCATAGCAAGTAGAGGGTAGATAAAAGTTCACTCAAATTGACTTCTACTAGGGTGCCCTTATGTGTGTACTCACTACTAGTTTCCCAACCATCACCATGAGTACTTTCAATAATAAAGTCACGCAAAGTAGAAGAAGTAGTACTCTCATATTTAGCTTCCAAGACCATACATTCCTTGCCCTTAAGAGTACTCTCATCTTCCAAGAAGAGATTTCAATCTTTAGGAGAAAGGTTGTCACACCATAGTGGGTTAGTATATAGGCTATAGCCTCCAAGGCAAGCTATACCATCATCTTCACCACTAGGCTTCGTAGGAGTATTTATATCATCTTCAAACAAGACATTATACCTAAAGAGTGCATTATCCTACCCACGGGCAGATTTGGAACAAGCAAGTTCCTCACTCTCTAAAAGATCAATATTGAGTTTCAAGAAGGTTTCAAGCACAAGATTACCCCAAGAAGAGCTCTCGGTTTCACTCCTATTCCTGGGCCAACATTTTCAAATTCTTCACTCACTTGAGATTCATTAATCACATCACATATAACATCAAGTGGTGGGCAACTTTTACACACAAGTTGGTCAATACAATTTTCACACGACGATGTACTTCCATTCAACATAATAGCTTCAACACTAGGTGGACACAAATCGAACTTACAAGAAGATTCAATTCGGTCATCTATAGGATCAACTAGTGTATCCACTCGCATAATATGTTCATCATCCACAAATGGCAAAGAATCAATATACTCACATGTAGGTAAGCTACTACTCACACTCAACGACTTATTAGCCACACGATCATCATTCACATGCACAAAAGTGTAAGAGTTAGCTATTTTACCTTGAAGTTCATTATTATATTCATCTTTACCTTGGTGTGAAGGTCCTTCAAGAACTTGGACAGCAACTTTCTTTGGGAAGCTCTTATCGCAAGTTGTTTGGATAAGAGGAATTGGATTTTGAGGGAAAAGCTTAGGTAACAATTGGCGTATAATTTCAATGTGCCGTTGTATATCTTTAAGATCGTCATTGATGCGATCACACTTGGCCTTGAAATTATGGGAAGCCATGGTACCTAACCAAAAAAAAACACAACAAACAAAAGAAAACAAACAAGATGAGTAGTAAAAGCTCTTCACCAACACTCGTAGACACTCACTTTTGTGATCCTCATAATTGGAGTGACGAATATTGAAAGTTGCTTATACTCTGGTAGTCAATAAGATGTCAATTCCACTTGACGACTGGAATAGATTCTTGTTTGATCGACTCAAGACACAAAACAAAAAATTCTACTTACGAACTTGAAACAAAAAGCTACGACGAATTAAAAATGATAAAAGCACACAAATAATGAAGACACGACAAAAACGGATTCAAAAACAAATTCACAATCTAGTAGGTGATTACTTGTTGCTAATCATTACTAGAATCAAGAAATGAAACTAACGAAACAAATAAAAGAAACTTTAAAATATGGAATTTGACCTTCAAGTTTTTTTGGAACATTGATGACGTGGCACTTAGATGATGTGGCAGTTTGGTGATGTGGCAATTTGGTGACATGGCAGTTTGTAATTTGGATTGGTCAAATTTTTAATTTGGGAGAGTGAAAATCAGCTAAAGGAGGGAAAGCACAAGACTTAGAGCCTTTTTCAAAATTCAAAAGACTCTGACTTTCCTTGCACCTTTTTGGCAAGACACCTTTTTGAAAGCCTTTGTCTCCTTTCCTCTTTTGTTTGTCTTGGTATGTGCCCTTACTCTCTTTTGTGAATGAGTCTTTTTGAAAGTCCTATTGTCCCCTTTATTTTTTTGTATGTTCTTTGGGATATGTTTCAAGACTAACAAAAGACTACACTCTTTTCTCCACTCTTTAAGATCAAACCACACCTATTGAATGTTCTTGTGTAACAATAAATGATGAACATGAAGAACAACAAGAACACTCAAAAGATTGAGACTAAACCAAATGAATTCCAAGTTGAATGATTTTGGCTTTCTTTTGCTCACGTTAAAATCCATAACACAACCACACATTTTTCAAGCCACAATATCAACAACAACCCTTCCAATTTCGAGCTTCACCTTACTAGTTTCTTCAACCTTGAACTCAACAATGGTGAACAACTCAAAACCATCCGGATTAAGCTCAAATCCAAGATCTAAACTCACTTAGTGTTAGGGAACAATAACCTAACACTAGAAACAAAAAAAACATACTAAAATCTCCTAAATCTAAGTCTCAAATTCAGCTCAAACACAAAAACGGGACAGGTTTTTTTTTTTGAGATATTTGGTTTTTCAACACTTTGTTTTTTATTTTTCAACTAACAAGCCCAAGATTGATTTTGTTGGAACAAAATCAACCCTTGCTCTGATACCAAATGATACGAGAATGATATACGAAGTGCTAAAATAGTCCACAACACCAGGAGAAACCGAGAGCAAGATAAAGACAAGAACGACAACAACGCAAATACATGAGATAAAGAAGACAAGATACAAACATACAATGTGAAATAAGATAAGGGATAGGCAAGATGACATAATATCTTACAAAGCAATGAGAACCAACACATGTATTGAATGAAGAGACCCTCAAAGTCACAATAATCAAACACCAATCTTCTTACGGTGACCGCTAAGAGAATCAACTCACCTCAAGAACCACCGTTTCTAAGCAAATGTCAATATTGACTTTTCCAAGCCCTAAACTACAATATCTTTTCCAAGCCCTAACTAAGACTACACTAAGGTGTTCTACTCTCAAAGAGAGGACTTTCAATGTTTCAATATTTCATCATTCAAAAGCTAGTAAGAAAAGACCAAAAAGAGACTATATATAGAGCAGCTTATTACATGGAAAAATGACGAAGACACCCTTAATGACCAAGGGGTGGCCTTGGTGTGTTGGAAAACACTATGAATTGTCCAAAATGCCGTTAAGGCTAAGTGACCAAAATTCCTTTAATGAAGGGAGCCAAAATTGTAAACCAACAAAGTGTGGTCCAACCCAAGAGTCCTCAAGTCTTCAAGGGTCCAAGAAATCTTCCACACTCGGGTTTGTCCAATGGCATGCTCATAATGACCCCTCCAAGCATGATCCCGTGCCCTTCATACGACCAAAGCTTGATTTTTCACGTAGTGACTTTGAAGGATATCATCAAAAGCTAAGGCTGCCATTTCACTGGTATCAACGATTACCAGATAGAGCTGGACATCCGGGCCTTCATGGGTCGGATGTCCGTCACGGCCAATCCCTAGTTTGGGTCATGACAAACTGTTTGCAAAATCTCTGCTATATGAAAATCTGACAACTATCTGAAAACTGGGACAAGGCCCCCAATGGACCTAAACCAAAATAAATAACATAATCTGAAAGACATAGGCCTTCTGGAATAAAGAAGGCTCGCCAACAACATACATCACTGTTGTCCGAAAACTCTACGGCCTAGCAGGACCTCTGAACTGAGCTTTAGACCCTGAGAGAAAGGGGGGTCAATACAAATGTACTGATACACAAAGTAATCCAATATAAAGCTCGTATATAAATAAAATAGTTGACAGATTGTCATAATCATCATGAAAATTATCATTTCAAAACACATGGGCATTTTTTATAATCATAAAACTTTTTTGTCAATGCAATTTTAGATCTTTGTATTACTTCTGAGTTAGTTGGCACTCCCCTACAAGTCTGATATTCCACGGGCTATATGGAATCAGCCATTGACTCAGCGAGGAATCCCTCAACCCAAGTATGCCACAAGGGTTGGAGTGTCTGAGTTTGATACACCACTGGGCACTAGGCCAGTGTATAATAATATATATGGATCGACAAGTCACGGTTTTAGGCAATGAGTTATCTGAACTCGTGCCTTCTTCGGGGAACCACCTAAGCTCTCTTTATGCCCAATTTTAGTCTGTTCTGAAACATGCACCATTCTAGTTTCAAAATCTGAAAATCTGATTTCAAACATGCATTCTATTCTGTTCTGAATCAACATGGCATTATCTGAGTTAGTGTCATCACACCAAGACCTGTAAGTCCTATTTCTGAACCATAATGCATCATGCATGATTCTTTCATCAAAAATTCAATTCAGACCATCCAAACATGCAAATAGTATAAGAGATTTCATGTTCCGAAAGCATAAGTTAAAACTATGCAAGGATTATTATTCTTTTAATAACAATGTGGTGATCCTAAAATCTTTGTCAAACCATGAAACTCTTTCCATTAGATATTTATATTCAATATTTATCAATACAAACAATCCTCTCTTTTGATTCAAAAATCATATTTATGTCATAGTATAAATCAATATATTTCGTATCTTGCTTTTCAAGATGCATTTCAAAACAATCCATATCATATGAAAAATGGGATAAATTATATCAAAAGAGGGATTTCATGCGAGTTATGCTCTCAATTCAAACATCACATTAAAACACATACATACATATACATAGGATTTCAAATCAATTTGGGGGAAAGGCCTAAAAACTAAAACAATATCATCAAGGCTTCTAAAAACATGATTAAAATCATAAATCCAAAACCCTTTTCTTAAAAATCACGATTTCTAAACCCTTTGCATATGAAAGATGGAACCTATATCTTGATAGATGAAATCCGGATCTTGATTTGTTTCTTGGAGATCTTGAACTTAAGGCTTGATTTTCTTGAATTTTTCTTGTTCTTGGAGAAAACCCTAATTGATCTTATATTGAGAGTGAAGAGGAATTTTTGATGTTGTAAAACTGATAATGATTGATTAATAACACGTAAGGGGTGATTTAATTCCTGTGAAAGGTTTTTGGAGTAAGGGAAAGACCAAAATACCCCTAAGAAACCCCAAAAAATTGCATAATTGCATCAGTTGACGATCAGGGCTGACGGGCCGTCACTGAGGTGATAAGTCGTCACCCAGGTCGTCACTTTTGGGATGGTTTTCACCATTCACTACCTTAGGCTGACGACCAGGTCTGATGGGCCGTCACACAGTTGATAAGTCGTTAGTCTCATCGTCACATTTTGGCAGACAGACACTTCAAAGTAAAATGAGCATAACTTTTTCCCCCGATATCGGATTAAAGCGAAACCAGTGGCGTTAGAAAGAGGACTCAAAGAACTTTCATTTGATATATAGTTGTCCTCCTAATTCATTATATACAAAGAGTTATGGTCGATTTAAATTGACCCAAGTTTCGATACTCACTCAAACTCGAATAATAGGAAAGCTTTCAACTCGTCCTTGAGTTAGGGGACCTCTATGATCTCAATTCATGCTCAAATAGGTTCCCACAGTACATAATTGATTAACATACCAAATTTGCATAGGATTTATGGATTTTGGATCATCTACGCATAGAAATGACGGTTTTTGTTCTAGCCTGAAATGCGGGGTGTTACATTATCTCTCCCTTGGGATCATTCATCCCCGAATGATAGGTAGGAATGTTGAAGTCTTAAAGGTATGGAATAACGTGGACATGATATGTCTTCTTAGAAGGATATAACTGATCTGAAACATTTAAACTTCTATCATGAAATTGAATTCTGTGCTGATTTGACTTTACTTGCTTCAAGGAGCTGATTCATGCTGAGAATTTTGGGATTCCCTTGAAATGTTCATGATCCAATCATATATATTGAATTTGGAAGTGATTCTTATGCAAGTATGAATCATGAGACAACAAGACTTAGATCGTACATGGGTATTACACTGTTTGAGCTGAAATACTTGGAAAATTTTGAGATTATGCGCTAAACTCTTATGCACCGAGTCATGAATAGATAGCCGAATTGAAACATGATGCTTGGAATGAACTGAATTCACAATTTACATGGATGGAATAGATTATCTCTTAGGGATGGTCATGCGCATGAGACTTTGGATAGTAGGGCTTGGCAAAAAGGTGGAAAACCACAGTAACTTGTCTGCCTGACTGTTAAACTGAATTGTTGGCTATACAGACTGATTATACTTTGAAACTTATGCTTAACTAGAGTATCTCTTCAACACTATCTCTAAGGAAGTTCTAATAACATTAGGGAGCAAAAGAATCTTGGGCATAATCTACACCAGGCATCTGACTAAGGAATCACAACATTGACACTACTCTATAGCATGGAATATAGACATATAACTCATAAACTAGGGTAGAATTACCAGGCCTTAGGCAATGCAACTTCTTACTTTCCAGCTTAGCACACTTCCTGAATACTCCCTTAACTATACTATTCCCCTTAAATACCATGCTTAATCGATTCAACTTAAAATTCTCATATGGGCATTGATAAATCTTTCTACTAATGTCTAATGTGACTTAAATCCTCTCATCGCGATCAAGCCTAACTCCAAACCACAAAATACAACATATCGCACAACGATACTAGTCTAAACCATATGATTCAGTCTTCTATATCTTTTTAGAGATCACACCCTAAACATAACGTGCCTTACCACTTCAATGATGACTAACTCTGAACTCTTACTATGGATTTACTAGCACATATTATGTTCCTCTATTTAAATTCCAACATGTCATTCAAGCCTATCTTTATAACCACATATGAAATTCAAGGCAAACACCCGTAAATACATACTTCACATAGTCTCTAAACCATTGTCAATATAAATCCGACGCTCTATCCCAAGAACATATACACACAAATTTCTACTAACCATCAATGTATCAAAGACTTGGCCCCAAATCTTACTTCAAACTTATGGTCTTATCTAAGACAAGTATATAATGATCTTTCGTCAACAAAAAACATCTACTCATCACCACTCTCATTACATAAGGAGGAGTCACTAAAAGGTTAGAACATAAGACCTTAAATCATGGAAGGATATTATACGAGACTCGACACTTAACTGAGGCCTGAGGAACAACGAATCAACATCAGGGATTCATAAAAGTGATATGAATTGAGGGCATACCTGGCTATAAGATGAATCTCGTCAATCATTTGGCGTGTAGCATGAGTTATGGGAATTGAGCACACTATAAAGCATGAGTACATGAGTCATGAGCTGCATGACCTTAATTTGGAGTTCATAACTTATGAAATGTGATTCCGACTGCTGGATAAACTAGAATTCCTCATTTAGGAACTGGAAGAGCACATGATTTTCTATCATATGCATGAACATGAACTATGATCATGGAACTGAAATGTAAGGCATGAGTAGGTATTAGGATAACTGAAAAATACTGAGATGAGAATATGTTGAGCCTCACTCTCATTTTTTGGTGTTCCATATCATACTGGCATCACTACTAGAATTTGAGAGCCTGACTTAGTTACATGATCTATCATCTCCCCCTTAGCTTTAAGCCATTATCTTAAGTTTGAAAGATCCTTTACTAGACTCTAAACGGAACTACACTCACTGCACTCTGGGTCTAGAATACAACAATACACGTAATTAAAAGAACTTAACCCTAATGACTACACCTGGAAGTGGAAAACCCACTACTAATACCACCTTCTGAGGCATACTCTATCATTCTATAGCCCCAATAGTCATCATATAATACTGGAACACTTACTTTGGATCTTCACAAGTATCCCCATAGTCGGAGTGCACACCCTCTGATGCTTCAACTCTTATTTCTATGAGCTCAACCTTCAAGAACTCAATCTTAGCTTCTGACACTTAACATGGATATCACCAAGCCTTTGATGAACTATACTACTTCCGTCATAGCACACCAATATCGTGACTCTAAACTTATATCTCTCTACCATAAGAATCAAGATCATATCAAAAAGCTTAACACTATCAATCAAAATTCCTCAACTTGGCTATTTAGAACACCATATACCATCTAACTAGTATTTCTACACCTAGAAACTCAATGGTACCACTAGCCACACACAACATGTAATAACCTTAGAAAAATACCGCAACCTCATATCACTTTGTGCATACTTCTACATCATACTTACAACATCATACTCCATTACGAATCAAATAAACTTAAGCTCTTGCATACACTGTTCAAACCTATTAGATTACTTCCATATAACTAGTATCATTAACCATGAAATCATCACATCCACCTCCATGGCTATCAACTAATCAAACTTAATGTCTAGTGTTGAACATGATTTACAACCCAACCTTACGCACAATTCTCACTTAGAAACCATGAAATAAACATCAAGAAATACTAGTACACTAGAACTTCATAACAACAATAATCGATCATGGCCTTATGTTTTTCCTTATAATAACTCATTAGCACGTACTATTTCAACACATCAAGCCTACTAATTTATTCCCACAAAACATATATCATTAATATCATGCCAGTATTCTTACCACCGAATTCTACATTTAAATTCAAGCCTATAATCTAGCATCAATCTTCTACCACCTATGAAGAATGCAACATGATATACTAGTCCATCAAATTTGGAAATTTGACCCAAATACTTCATTTTATCTATCGGACATTACTACTATACCTCCAAATCTACTGCATACCTTCTCACAAGTAGTACTAGTTTACAACTACCAGAGAAAAGAAGGTTAAGGGGGTAAAGTCACATAATAGACATAATCAACCTTAACCTTATATTATACTTCAATACGATCTTATCTACACAAAAGTCACCCTCACTCTAACTCCTAACCTTATGACTTCGTATCATCAACTTCTTGATCTAATCTTACCACCAATAGGTCATGACACTAATACTTTAACTTATACTACTACTCGGGTGGAAATACAGTTCCAACAAACACAAGAACAACAAGATGAACAACAAGTTGCTAGTGAATCGAAATAGGCCTCACACGACTTCACTAAACTTTGATTTTTGTGTTTTGAATAAGAAAATGTAATGAATAACAAAGCAACTATGCTAGTGAATCGAAAGAGCCCCACACGACTTCACTAGACTTTTTGTTTCAACAACACAAGGATATCAAGATTACAAGAGATAGAAACTTGACACATAATATTTAATGACCCAAGAATACACATCTTACTCTTGTTTTAACTGAACACCTCTTAAGAATGAGGACACAATTTTAAAATTGAGGGACTTATGACATATCAAGGAGCTCCTCTCAAGCCCTTTGTGTGACTTCTGAAATTTCTGTTTGTAAATCTAAGAGCATTATCTGAGAACACCATAGTAAGGAAAAGAATTAGGATAACTTTTATTTTGTATGGGCGACACCATAGCACGAATTATAGTATGAAAGAGGAACATACTAACTCCATACCATGAACTAGAACATGAAGAAAGAGAGACATTCCTAAACGCCTAGTAGCCTCCTGCCTATAAGTATGGCACTCTACACACCCAGAAACAAGACTCTATCCGACGCGATTTTGCAGACACCCTAGGACCATGAATCGTGCTTTGATACCAAGTTTGTCACGACCCAAACTAGGGCCTAGCCATGATGGATATCCCATACTATGAAGGCCCGGACGTCCTACTCTATGTGGTAGTCATGCACAACATTCATATAATAAAAGAAAATGCAGAATTTTGATCTACTACTGAAACATGGTCATACTCTGGATTAAGTTTAACAATAAGCAATGAAATCTGAATTCAACTTTACGATATCTGGAACAGTCTGTGAAATCTCTACTATATGAAAATTGACAACTATCTTAAAACTGGGACAAGGCTCCCAGTGGACCAAAACCAAAATAAATAACATAATCTAAAAGAAATAGTCCTTCTGGAATAAAGAAAGCTCACCAACTGCACACATCACTGCTATCTAAAAACTCAACGGCCTAGCAGGACCTCTGAACTGAGCTTTAGACCCTGGAAGGAAGGGGGGTCAATACAAATGTACTGATACACAAAGAAATCCAAAATGAAGCTTGTATATAAATAAATAGTTGAGATATTTTCATAATCATCATGAAATATATCATTCAAAACACATGGGCATTTTTTATAATAATAAAACTTTTTTGTCAATAAAATTTTTGATCTTTGTATAACTTCTGAGTTAGGTGGCACTCTCCTACAAGTCTGATATTCCATGGGCTATATGGAATCCGCCATTGACTCGACGGGGAATCGCCCAACCCAAGTGTGCCGTAAAGGTTGGAGTGTCTGAGTCTGATACGCCACAAGGCACTAGGCCAACGTATAATAATATACCCGAATTGATAAATCATGGTTTTGGGCAGTGAGTTATCTGAACTCATGCCTTCTTTGGGGAACCACCTAAGCTCTCTTTATGCCCAATTTTACTCTGTTTTGAAACATGCACCATTCTAGTTTCAAAATCTGAAAATCTGATTTCAGACATGCATTCTATTTTGTTCTGAATTAACATGGCATTATCTGAGTTGGTGTCTTCACACCAAGACTTGCAAGTCCTATTTCTGAGCCATAATTAATCATGCATGATTCTTTCATCAAAAACTCAATTCAGACCACCCAAACATGCAAATAGTATAAGAGATTTCATGTTCCGAAAGTACAAGTCAAAACTTTACAAGGATTATCATTCTTTCAATAACAATATAGTGATCCTAAAATCTTTGTCAAACCATGCAACTTTTTCCATTAGATATTTATATTCAATATTTATCAATATAAACAACCCTCTCTTTTGATTCAAAAATCATATTCATGTCATAGTATAAATCAATATATTTCGTATCATGCTTTTCAAGATGCATTTCAAAACAATTCATATCATATGAAAAATGAGATAAATCATATCAAAAGAGGGATTTCATGTGAGTCATACTCTCAATTCAAACATCACATTAAAACACATACATACATATACATAGGATTTCAAATCACTTTGGGGGAAGGCCTAAAGACCAAAATAATATCATCAAGGCTTCTAAAAACATGATTAAAATCGTAAATTCAAAACCCTTTTCTTAAAAATCATGATTTCTAAACCCTTTGCATAATTTAAAGAAGATTTCTATGCCCATGAAATTTTAGGAGAACCCCATGTACCTTAAATTATAAGATCTGAAAGATGGAACCTAGATCTTGATATATGAAACTCGAATCTTGAGTTGTTTCTTGGAGATCTTGAACTTAAGGCTTGATTTTTCTTGAATTTTTTTTGTTCTTGGAGAAAACCCTAATTGATCTTATTTTGAGAGTGAAGAGGAAGTTTTTGATGTTGTAAAACTGATAATCATTGATTAATAACACTTAAAAGGTGATTTAATTCGTGTGAAACATTTTTGGAGTGAGGAAAAGACCAAAATACCCCTAAGGAACCCCCAAAAAATTGCATAATTACATCAGTTGACGACCAGGGTTGATGGGCCGCCACTCAGGTGATATGTCATCACCCAGTTCATCACTTTTGGGCTGGTTTTCACCATTCACTGCCTTAGGATGACGACCAGGTCTGACGGGCCGTCACACAACTGATAAGTTGTCAGCCCCGTCATCACGTTTTGGCATACAGACACTTCAAAATAAAATAAGCATAACTTTCTACTCCGATATTAGATTAAAGCGAAACCAGTGACGTCAGAAAGAAGACTCAAATAACTTTCATTTAATATATAGTAGGCCTCCTAATTCATTATATACAAAGGTTTATGGTCGATTAAAGTTGACCCAAGTTTCGACGCTCACTCAAACTCAAATGATAGGAAAGCTTTCAACTCGTCCTTGAGTTACGGGACCTCTATGATCTCAATTCAGGCTCAAATAGGTTCCCACACTACATAATTGATTAACATACCAAATTTTCATAGGATTTATGGCTTTTGGATCATCTACGCATAGAAATGACGGTTTTCGTTCTAGCCCAAAATGTTGGGTGTTACAGGTTTATAAGCCCAACCTCACTTGGCCCGTCAGCCTCAGAGGCCTGACCCGTCAGCCTTAGAGGCCAGTCCATGGGCTGAGAAATTAAAACTAATTATTAAATATTTTTAAGTTGGTCATTTATTTATTAGGAATTATAATTTTCTCAATCTTTTCTAACTAGCTACTTATTTTTGTATCTATTCTTTGGTTGATACTAATTTTTTGAAAGTTCTTAGTGTGTGTTTAAAATGGCTAGTAAGCTGCTTTTAGTTGTAAACTTCAAAAATTTGCTTTTACTCGTGATGATTTAGTAGTTGTTGTCTTTGCTTAATGCAATATTTTGTTTAAATTTAGGCTCTCTTCTGTTATAATCTTGCCTTTTTTATGTAGATACTTTGTATATCTATATTTATTATCTTAACCATATTAGAATTTTTCTATGAAATTTGTAGCTAATCATCATTTCTTTGCTTATTACATTAAATGTCATGAGCTATTTACAACTAAGGGATCGTTTGGTGTGAGATATAAAGAATAAATAGTGTGAAATAAAATGAAAGAATATTTTATCGCATGTTTGGTGTGAGGTATTAGTTAGTACCGGCATTATTTATCGCACCATTTACACCATAGTGATAAGATAAATTATCCGTATACATAAGGAAATAACTAATTTCAAGATTAATTATCTTAGGATAACTCTTTCCCAACCTAACGATCCTTAAAGGTATTAGTAAGATGCCTATTACATGCTAAAAGCTAGTAGGAGACATATTAAAGTGAAAACATAAAAGTTAGTGATAGTCTAGTACTTACAATATTTTTGTTTATCATGTTTCGAGTTGCTTTTATTTTCTTGAATGATAGACCCGCCCCAACCTGCGGTCATTTTAGGGATGGGTTGGGCCACCATTTTAAAAGCCCTTTAGTTAAAAGGGCTAGCCCGTCTTAGCCCATTTAATTTTTTAGCCCGATAGGGTTGGATTGGATTGGGTTGGGCCAACCCATTTTGACAGCTTTACTAAGGGTGTTACACTCTCAAAGAGAGAACAAGTCTTTCACATATTCATCATTCAAAAAACTAAAGAGAAAAGACCTAAAAGAGACTATGTATAGCCTTATTACATAATGAGAGACAAAATAACTCCAATACCCCTAATGAGGTGGGGCAGCCATGGAGTGTTACTTGAATAAGGCTAAGTGACCAAAATACCCTTAATGAAGCGCCCAAAACCGTGAGTCCTCAATCTTCAATGCTCCAAGCAATCTTCCACACGCGGGATTGCTCTTTGGTGTACTCAAATCGGCCCCTCCATGTAGGATCGCGTGTCCTCAATACAACCAAAGTTTGATGCCCCATGTAGTGACTTTGAATGATGTCATCGAAAGCTAAGGCGACCATTTGACCCATATAAGTAAAAAAATGCGAAAGTTCACTATTTGCTTAGGTGCTGTAACTAAATATCATGTATTCTCAGAGGTTAGTATGTCCTATTTTTGGTTCAGTTCCCTGAGTTACAGATAAAACTATCATGTGAAAGGAAAGGTTTATAGTGCTTTTATATTTGTTGAGTAAACTCTACTTTTAGTACTTTTTTCTTTTGTGCATCCAAGGGTGTAGCCTAGTGGTCAATGCAGTAGGTTGAGCACCATGATTAATTTTCAGCGAGACAAAAACAGATATTCATAGTCACGCTTAACTGAATTTTGCTTTACTTCATAATGAAAGAGTTGTGATGTCTAGACACCGTTGGATGCTAGCTAAAAGAATACCTTAGTATGTGCACCTCAGCTCAGAACATGTAATTCCTTAATAAAGGTCTTACTTGTGGAGGTATAACCTCACACAGTGTGGTGATAGAAACTTCTTCAGATTGTTTTCAGTATCTATCTGCTTGTTTGGTGTCGTCAAGTGGTGAAAGTTCAGCTGTAATTGCCAGGGAATCACATCAACCATCTTACCTAATCCTTCATAGTCTGTACTTACGACATACTCTACTGTAGAGGAAGGTTAGGAAGAAGGCTCTGACAATGATTATCTCTATTGGTTCATTCCGAACTTTATTCAATATGAGTTGCTTTACAAATATTTATTGAATTGTATACTATTTGGGAGGGCTATATTTTGCCTGGGCCTTCACGCGTCGTCTAAGTGTTGCACTACTGCTGTGGCCTGACGCACCCACCAAAACAGCAGTGTATCGTTTTTGCTCAGTACATTGTGAGGGATAAGAGATAACTAATCTATGAAAAACTTTTAAAAAAAGGTTTTTAACTAAAATTTTGTGAATATGGAAGTGCCACAAACTTTTCAGATTTTCTTATGATATTAGGCAGTGATGAAATCTTCTTTACCATTCTTCCTCACCAACACTGTACGAATGAAGTATAATTTTTGCTTACTTCAAAAGAGGGATTTTTAAGGTGTAGTTATTTAACAGTTTATTTCATTGATCTTGTATTTTCCAAGAGGAATCAAAATTCTTGGACAATTTTTGGCATCATTTGTTCATCTTTCATTGTTGTTATCTCTGTTCCATTGCTGTGTCAACAACATTGGCCCATAATTGAGCTTATCTCCGATAGAGTAAGGAAAGTGGCTTGGAGCCTCGGAATCAAAGTAGACATTCTCACTGCCCCCTCTCCTCTGTGTGTGCGTGTGTGTGAAAGAGAGAGTGAGAGAGTGAGTTAACGGTGGTGTACGTGAACCTCAACTATTTCATCGAATCATCAGACAACTACCACCTCTCATGAATAATTGTGTCCACCATGACTTGGACAAATTTAAAGAAACTACTGATCTCTTTTGTTTCTACGGGATTTCAAGCCTTAGTCTCTCATGATTTTCACCCATTTCATTGATCGCTAGACACATCTTGATGCTAGCTAGAAGACTACCTTAAAATGTGCACCTTAGTGATGTGATTGCTTGAGAAAGGTCTCACATGTTGTGTTGATAGGAACTTCTTCAGGTTGTTTCCAGTATCTATCTGCTTGTTTGGTGTTTCCAAGTGTTGAAAGTTAGTTCAGCTGTAATTGCAAGGCAATAACATCAACCATCTTCCCTGATCCTTCATAGTCTGTGCTTGGAAAGTTGTCCACTGTAGAGAAAGGTTGGGAAGAAGAGTTATGTTTTGAGTTTATATTATGTATGTATGGAGTTGATATCCTCTTTGCAAGAAATTGATATTGTGCTAAATGAGCGACAGTGATTTTCTTTTCCGGTTATATATAAACTGTATTGAATCCTAACGTAAAATAAGAGAATCTATTTAAGACTTTTAGAATATCTAATCTAACAACTAGCATCAGTCCCGGCAAAGACCCCTCTTTTGTGTTATGATTACCAGTCCCACATCAGAGGAAGATTGGAAGTAGACAGCAGAAAGTTGCTACAAAAACAAAGGCCCATTACCATGGAAAAGCTTACCTTTCTCGGCCTTTTTGGGCTAACATTGAGTGTAGTATCTGTTAGTATCTGTTTAATATCTGATATGTGGGTCAATGGTACACACGCTATTAACTCTTATGTTTTGAGGGGAAAGGCTCATCAAGGTAGCCTCGACCTTTGCGTGTTGCCTAAGCATTGCATAACTGCTTTGGCCTGGCGCATCCCACCAATCCTAGTTCAATTTTTGAGCAGTCTTTGATTTTGGCCTAGTGCTTTGCAAATTAGTTTAGTTTTCATATTATTTACTGATACTGATTAACAAATATTGTAGCCATTTTAGTTGAACAAATGCAAAGATATATTTGCACATTAAAATAAAAAAAAGTAAATGTTGGTGTAAAGTCAATCCTGAAAATGTAAACTCCATATTGCTGAAGCTTTGACCAAATGTTTCAGCAGTGTGTTGGTTTTGCCCAGTACCCTATGTGTTGCCACTTGTAATATTCACCCCCCCCTTCCTCCTCTGTGTGTGAGAGAGATACTGGTGGTGTCTGTGCACCTCAACTATTTCATCGACTTATCGGACACCTACCACCTCTCACATACTGAATAATTGTGTCCACCAAGACTTCCACACATGGAAGAAATCACAAAACCCCAATTTCATATGATTGTCACCCATTTTATTGATAGCTAGACACTGCTGGATGATATCTAGAAGACTACTTTAAAATGTGCACCTTAGTTCAGCTGCAACTGCAAGGCTCTGATATCAACCACATCAAAATTCTGCCTGACCCTTCATAAATGAGTTTAATCTCCCAATAGTAAGTAAAGTGGCTTGGAGCCTTGGAATCAGAGTAGAGTATACAGTAACATTCTCTCTGCCCCCTCTTCTGTAAGTGTGTGTGAGAGAGAGAGAACGGTGGTGGCCGTGCATCTCAACTATTTCATCAATTATCAGACACCTACCACCTGTCCACTATCACATATATGAGTAACTGTGTCCACCAAGACTTGGACAATGCACAACTATTTCATCAAATCATCAGACACCTACCACCTCATACATGAATAACAATGTCCAAGACTGTGGACAAATGGAAAGAAACTGTTGATCTCTTTTGTTTCTACAGGATTCCGAACCTCATTTTCGCATAATTTTCACAGATTGCCAGGATGTTAGCTAGATATTGATCCAAAAAAATGCAGTACTTTTGGAGGATCCGAAATGCACGTGCCATCATTGTTGCAGGCTTGTAGATATTGGTTTCTTGAAATACATCTGAAGAACTGTTCTCTAACAGCTTGTTTGATAAGGAGACAAATACTATTTCTTAGTTCTTGTCTATTCAAATAGAATCAAATATACATTACACTGATTTTTTTTCCCATCTCCAAACAGAAAGCTATGGAGAGTAATGAGTGATTATCCCACATCGACAACTAATAGAGAAGCGGAGCGAAAGCTGTAGTATTTGTAATGGGCTGAGCTAACTGAACAGCATGCTTACCTGAATGGTGCCAATGGGCTATCAGCAAGATCCATGGTCTAGGCTTGTGGCCTCTGTAGCACTTTGGTGGGGTGCCTACCTAAGGTCAGCCCAAGTGGTTGAGCTTGTGTCATAATTTGTGGTAGAGAGGGCTTATGTTCGTGTGGTCCGTGCCCAATTCAAAGTAAAATTTTATAGCTATGTGAGTTCAAATGTGTACTTGGCCCAATAGAATCAAATATGGTCTTTTTTTTTTATATTGATATTGTGTGATAAATAGTCTCTTTATATTTTTAAATTAGTGTACTTGTCTGTGAGAAACATTCTAGTTGAATAGGAAACACCAATTTGAACGTTTGCAAGTGAATTTGAAAAAGAAAATAAAAAACAAATTTAATGAAGAAAAAAGTTATGTTATAAGTATTAAGTATCTAATCCCATATATATGATGGAGAAAAATTAAAGTCCGGTCGCCGGCCATCGGCGCGACCTTCGGCGTCAGCTCGCCGACCCCTCCCTCCCTCCCCCATAGCCGGATCCGGCGAGATCTACCCCGCAACCCCCTCGGTCTCCAACAGCCGCAACTCCATCTCAGCACCGGAACTCACCGGAACCCGGTCAACGTTGGGTTCGGGTTTTCCGGCTTGGTCTACAAGCGTGACCCGGTGATCTCTAACCTTTACTATTTCATTCCTCGCTATTTCATTTTATTCCCCATTTCCTGCTAGTGTTATCCGACTTGCATTTGATTTACTGATATTGTCCGTGTCTGTTGTTGCTGTCGCTGTGGCTGTGGTTGTTTTCTTGCATTGCTTTTGATTGGGTATCTTCTTGTGATTTGTTGATATTATCTGTTGTCTATTGTTGCTATTGTCTGTTGTTTGTTGTTGCTGTGACTATTGTCTGTTGTTGCTGTTGTTGTTGTCGTTTCTTACCTTTGAGTATATTTTCTTATATTTTCCTGTGTAGTGGCTGTGAGCGGTAATGGTTGGATAGGGTCATGTCTGAGTTGGTTGGGGTGTGGGGCAGTTGTGGGGGCGGGGGATGCGGTAAGGGCGGGAGTGGGAGGGAGGCCAAGGTATGGCTGCGGGGGCGGTAGGGGAGGGCGGGGGGATAGTGTTGGTAGGCTGAGGGTAGGTTCTTGGAATATAGGGACCCTTCAGGATAAGTCTATAGAGCTTGTGAAGATTCTTAGGAAGAGGAGGATCAATATCGCGTGTATTCAAGAAACCAAGTGGGTAGGGTCTAAGGCTAGGGATGTGGATGGTTACAAGCTGTGGTACTCTGGGAGCGAGAGGCAGAGGAATGGAGTTGGCATCTTAGTAGATGAAGAGCTTAGAGGCCAGGTTGTAGAGGTGAAGAGGATCAACGATAGGTTGATGACTATTAAGTTGGTCATTCGGGGGTTTACCCTGAATGTGTGTAGCGCCTATGCGCCGCAAGTGGGATCGGAGGGGGAGGAGAAGTTGCGGTTTTGGGAGGCTTTGGAGGAGGTACTGAGAGGCGTGCCTAGCTCAGAGAAGATTGTTGTAGCAGGAGATTTCAACGGGCACATCGCCGCGTTACCGGGAGGCTTTGGTGATGTACATGGTGGTTTTGGTTTTGGGGTGAGAAATGAAGAGGGGGCTACCATTTTGGAGTTCGCAAGGTCCTTTGGGCTGGTGGTGGTGAGCTCGGGGTTCCCGAAGAAGGACGATCACCTCATCACCTTTCGAAGCGCGATGGCCAGGACCCAGATTGACTTTATGTTGATCAGGAAAGGGGATAGGGTGTTGTGTAGGGACTATAAGGTCATCCCGAGTGAGAACCTTTCGACCCAGCATAGGCTCTTGGTCATGGACTTGGGTATAAAGACGAATAGTAAGAGGAGGAGTAAGGAGTGTAGACCTAAAATTAAGTGGGGCGGTTTGACGCCAGTGAATGCGTGGAAGATAGGGGAGAAGTTGGCGGGAATGGGGGTGTGGGAGTGTAGGGGGGACGTGGATAGTATGTGGGATAGGGCGGCTAGGTGCATCAGGGAGAAGGCAAGTGAGGTGTTGGGTGTTTTTAGGGGCCGGGTCGGGCACCATCAGGGGGATTGGTGGTGGAATGAAGAGGTGGAGAAGAAAGTGCGGTCCAAGAAAGAGGCGTATGCTAAGTTGGTTGAGAGCAGGGACGAAGAAGAGAAGCGGGTAAACAGGAAAGAGTACAAGCTAGCTCGGAAGGAGGCTAAGTCAGCAGTCACGACAGCTAAGACGACCGCGTTTGAGAGCCTGTATGCGGGGTTACAGGGGAAAGGAGGGGAGAAAAAGTTGTTTAGACTCGCTAAGGCAAGGGAGAGGAAGGGTCGTGACCTCGATCAGGTGAGGTGCATTAAGGGGGAGGACGGCAGAGTGTTGATAGAGGACAACCATATTAAGAATAAATGGAGGTCGTACTTTCATAGGCTCTTGAATGACGAAGGGGATAGAGCTATTGTGTTAGGGGAACTGGAGCTTTCAGAGGAGTGTCGGGAGTTTAGTTATTGTAGACGTTTTAGGGTAGAAGAGGTTAGAGAGGTTGTTCGCAGGATGCGGAGGGGTAGGGCGACGGGGCCGGATGAGATACCGGTGGAATTTTGGAAGTACGTTGGAGAGGCTGGGGTAAGGTGGTTGACTGGTCTATTTAACGAAATCTTCAAGACGGCAAAGATGCCCGAGGCATGGAGGTGGAGTACCATGATCCCTCTTTATAAGAATAAGGGTGACATCCAGTGTTGCAATAACTATAGGGGGATTAAGTTATTGAGTCACTCTATGAAGATTTGGGAGAGAGTGGTCGAGGGGAGGCTGAGACGGATAGTGTCTATTTCGGAAAATCAGTTTGGATTTATGCCTGGGCGCTCAACGACGGAGGCAATTCACCTGGTACGGAGTCTGGTGGAACAGTATAGGGAAAGGAAGAAGGACCTGCACATGGTGTTTATCGACCTAGAGAAGGCTTACGACAAAGTTCCCAGGGAGGTGCTTTGGAGATGCTTGGAGGTGAGTCGAGTCCCGATGGCTTATATCAGAGCAGTTAAAGATATGTATGATGGAGCGAAAACTCAGGTAAGGACGGCGGGAGGAGACTCAGAGCATTTCACTGTCTTGACAGGATTGCATCAGGGATCTACTCTTAGTCCTTTTTTGTTTGCTTTGGTGATGGATGTATTGACGCGGCGTATTCAAGGGGAGGTGCCTTGGTGTATGCTTTTTGCAGACGATGTAGTTCTGATTGATGAGACCCGAAAGGGTGTGAATGACAAATTAGAGGTGTGGAGACAAACTCTTGAGTCTAAAGGGTTCAGGTTGAGCAGAAGCAAGACAGAGTATTTGGAATGCAAGTTTAATGACGTGAGGTTGGAGGACGAGGTGGTCGTGAAGCTGGAATCGCAGGAGGTATGTAAGAGGGATAGTTTCAAGTATCTCGGGTCCGTGATACAGGGTAATGGTGAGATTGACGAGGATGTCTCACACCGTATCGGGGCGGGATGGTTGAAGTGGAAGTTCGCGTCGGGGGTGTTGTGTGATAAGAAGGTGCCGCCCAAGCTTAAAGGCAAATTCTACAGGATGGTAGTCCGTCCGGCCATGTTGTATGGAGCGGAGTGTTGGCCAGTTAAGAACTCCCACATCCAAAAAATGATGGTGGCGGAAATGCGGATGTTGTGCTGGATGTGTGGGATGACTCGAGGGGATAGAGTTAGGAATGAGACTATCAGGGAGAAGGTTGGTGTGGCTCCAGTGGAGTGCAAGATGCGGGAAGTCCGATTGAGTTGGTTTGGACACGTGAAAAGGAGGGACACAGATGCCCCGGTTCGTAGGTGTGAGAGGCTAGCGTTGGATGGTTTTAGGCGGGGTAGGGAGAGGCCGAAGAAGTACTGGGGTGAGGTGATTAGGCGGGATATGGAGCAGCTACAGCTCACCGAGGACATGACCCTAGATAGGAAGGTCTGGAGGGCGCGAATTAGGGCAGAAAACTAGGGCCAGTTTGGGGCGTTAGGGTAGGGAAGTATTTGGTGGGGGTTTTATTCCTGTTATTCTTCCTATTCTTATTTTTATTGATATTCCTATTCCTCTTCTTGTTATGCTTTCGGTGTTCCATATTTTATTACGAATCTGGGTGTTTTCCGATGTTTCCGATGTTTCCTACTACTTATGGGTGCCGTATTTACGTTATGAAATCCTGTTCTGTGTGTTACTTTATATTTGTGTGGTGTCTCGCGTCTTGAGCCGGGGGTCTATCGGAAACAGCCTTTCTACTTCTTCAGAGGTAGAGGTATGGACTGCGTACATCTTACCCCCCCAGACCCCACTAGGTGGGAATACACTGGGTTTGTTGTTGTTGTTGTTGTTGTTAAAATATAAATAAATGGTAAAGAATAAAAAATGTATCATGATTAACAATTAAGTCACTAATCTTGAAAGATCGTTTTAATCTTCTATTTAGCTTTCACCGAAAGAAGTCGCTCTGCTGCCTCCATATTCCCTCACTTCCACTACCGATGAAAACTTTAATATAGAATT
This sequence comes from Capsicum baccatum var. pendulum, assembly GCA_030864225.1. Classification (NCBI taxonomy): domain Eukaryota; kingdom Viridiplantae; phylum Streptophyta; class Magnoliopsida; order Solanales; family Solanaceae; genus Capsicum; species Capsicum baccatum. The sequence continues at coordinate 253,362,221 of CM061559.1, read as the reverse complement.
TTTTTTTACTAAATAGCCTTATTAATAATAGTTTTGAACTCTGAATTTGACTATTACTATATTACGAAGTCATTTAATATTAAGAGCAGAAAGAGAAAAATATATAATAAAATCCTCTTGATTTCATAAATTGAACAAGTAAACTGAAATAACTATTTTTAGTATAAGTGCCAAGTAAATAAAACGAAGGGAGTATATTTATATATTTGTATTGAATGATAATTAATTTTAAACAACTATGTTTAGTATAAGTTTTGAATAAAATAAGACGGAGAGTATATATATATATATATATATATATATATATATATATATATATATATATATATATATATATATATATATATATATATATATATTTTGTACTGGATGAAAATTAACTTTAAACAATATCGATGTATTCATCATGAAATGCAATAAATAGGAGAAGGTTGAAAAAGACATTGAGTAATTGAATCTCATAATTAAGAGAGGTAAAAGAGAATGACTTTAATTTTTTAAGCTTCTTGAAATGATGTTTCCATTAATGAACTACTTCATTTTAATATATTTTTGTTTTTTAATTAAAAATGAAAGGATGAATTAGTAAATATTTAGATTTTATAATAAAAAATAGAAATAAGTGAAATGGTAAATTTGAGGCATTTAAATTCTTACATAAAGAACAAAAATAAATGAAGACAACAGTAATTGACACATCTACTTTTATATAATAATAAATAAAATAAAATATTAAGAAAATTGTCATAAAGATGAGCAAAAAGAACCTGGTATCATGAATTAGCACCCTACGAGGGTGTGTTTATAAAAAAAATAATATGTGGATATATGCACATCAATCATGAGTGTGTTTAATATTTCAATTAAGAAATCTTGAGTTTGCAATAAACCCAGGGTGTCCATCCATCATGGTTGGGCCAAGTTTTAAAAAAAATAAATAAAGAAAAAAGATAAATAAAATCCCTAGCTAAAGAGAAGTGCCACATTACTTCTCTAATTTTATACTATATAGAATGTAGTTTTACATTCTATAGTTATAACTTAACTTATTATTAGTTATCACAAATTACAACGGTTATAATTGTAAACATAAATTTTCATTAACAGAATTATCATAAGTTACAACGGTCACAAAATCTTTAACTTACTTGCAAGTGTTAAATTGGTATAATTTAATTAGTTAGTAGATAATGATGTTATATATTATTTAGTGAAATGAAGGAAAACATTCAAAAAATAAATAAAATGATCTTTTAGGCCATAAAGAGGTGTACGTCATCTTATATATATAGGTGTTTTTATAGATGTTCATAAGTATTTAACTTTATGTTTTAGTACTTTCATAACTTTCATTGACCTTTTTTAAAATCATTAAAAAAAGATTTTAAAAAGAAACAAAAAAAATACAAAATTGAACTCGTTTGCCGCAAATCCATAAAATCAAATAGAATGATTTTTTTTTTCTTTTATCTTAAATACATGATGATAGAAAATTATTATTGAGGGGATTACTACAATATGAGAGGATTATTACAATGACCATAAAAAATTATTATTAAGAAGATTAACAAAGAGAAGAGTAAAGAATTGAGTGTAATTAAGAGGATTAACAAAGTGGTCCTTTGAATTTGTGGCATAACACAAAATAAATAGAATAAAATTTCACAAGATCAAAATTTTTAAAAGTAATAAAAGAGGAAAAAAGTGAAAAAATATAAAATTTTGATCAATTAACTGCACATTGCCCTCTAATAGATCACAATTATATTCAAATAGAGATAGCATATTTAAAAGGTAAATGCTAATATAATACAATACAATATAATACAATACAATACAATACAATACAATACAATACAGTACAATACAATACGATACAATATGATACAATACGATACAATACGATACAATATCATATAATATAATAGGATATAATATAATATAATATGATATAATATAATATAATATAATATAATATAATATAATATAATATAATATAAGTTTTATATTAGCAATAAAATATTCTGAATATAAAAAGTTCAACATTTTATAATAAAATCTTTTTCTTGAAAAGTACATATATATGTTATATTTGAAGAAATAACTAATTGACAATACTAAAATAAACAACAATAAGTGTATATACATTATTTACAAATCATTCAAAAAAAATACATTTTAAAACTAATTTGACCATCTCTCTCGATGAATTAAACTTTCTTCTTCATCATGACAATGAATTGATATGATACTAATTTGACGATCTCTCTTTTGATGAATCTTATACCATCATCAAACTTCCTTCTCAGTGTGATAAACTTTTGTTTGGCTAGAAAATTATTTGATCAAATATTTGTAAGCAATGCTTTCTCGTGAAGCTCCATGATTTTCGGTTACTTACAAAGTGAGCAACCTGATTTAGTTCTTGAGTTTTTTCATGACATATTAGTTGTTGGCGTAAAATCAAATGACATAGAAAGTAGATAGAAAAATGAAAAAAAAAAAAAAGAAAGATATACCAATAATAAAAAAAGAAGAAATGGAAATGAGCATCCAGAACTCTATAGATGAATGTTATTTATAGATTTGTTAAGTCATAAGAATAGGTAAAAGGGAGTTGAGAAGACATGCTATTCAATAAGAATACAAATAGATGGAGGTTTTTTTTGTAACCTATTAATTTCAATTAAATGTAATAAATATGATAGAATTTTTTAATCATTAAATAAATTAATTAATACAAAAAGTGAAGAAAAAAATGAGAAAAAAGATAAATAGGAATAGAGGCCATAGAGAGGTGCCACATCACCTCCTTTATGACCTTCCTTTATATTATATATAAATTCTTTGTAGTAACAACAATTCGAATGAAAATTATGGAGGAAGAAGTTTTAATTTTGGGAAGTAGTAAATAATTACATTTGAGTAGTATGCAATAAATAAAGAGACACCTGAAGGTTGCTATAGAAACAAAGGCCCATGACTTGACTCGACCTTTTGGCTTCGAGCCCTAAGCGTTGCACTACTGCTTGGGCATGTGATATGACTGCTCCTTTGCGGACTTATTCTAAAAGAAAATTCAGACAAGCAAGTGAAGATAATCTGTCTTAGTTAGATATAAATAAGATAAGTTATATAAGCAGTTATTTATAGAAGTTATCATCAGTTATGTACAACAGCAACTGTCTGCCTATGTCCAATCTTTATGTCTTAGTCAGTAGCAACTGTCTACATACATCCTATCTTTATGTTTTAGTATAAATATTGTATTTGGAGAATTCTGAATCAGAAAAGCAGTATTATTGTATTTGTATCTGGAGTTTTGTCCACTCCATACGAACTTATTTATTGGTTAATGTAGTGTTTAAGATTCTTGCACTTTATTTAACCAGAAATATTTTCATTTCATTCTCTTCTTCAACTTAGTTTCTATCATTTTGGTATCAGAGAAACAAGATCCAGAATGGTATCCACACGATCTTCTAACGAACCACCATCACAACCAGTCACAAACTATCCAAGTGAACCTTCTAATAGTCAAATTTTTCAGCAATTAACATTTATAACATCACGTTTGGAAGCATTAAATGCAGCAGTGAAGGGTCAAACAAGTGGTACTCAAACTGATGTTAATCTTGTTACATCCTTTAAAGGAAGGGGTCTAGAATATAATAGAGGTCCTCGTGACACTAGAAAATCTTCTAGGGATGACGATGTTGATATTGATGTGGATACGGCTTGGTGGTTAAGGAATCCATCCCACTGGCCACACACAAAAATGGAATTTCCTCGTTTTAAAGGAGGGGATCCTCGTGGTTGGATTTTGAAGGCTGAAATTTTTTTCGGTACTATCAAACACATGATGATTTAAAGGTGGATATTGCAGCCATGTATTTAGAGGGTAATGGGCTTGATCTCTTTGCATGTATTAATAGTGAACGTACACTATTGTATAGGGAGGACCTTGTTAAAGCTTTACAAGAGAACTATGGTCCTACAGAATTTCAGAATCCAGATAAACATTTATGTAGCATTCGACAATTGGGCACAGTCCAGGAATATCGCCAGGAATTTGCTAAACGATCTGCCCGAGTCAAGAATTGGCCAGAACATTGTCTTTTGGGAGTGTTTCTTACTGGACTTAAAGAAGAACTCAAAGTAGTAGTGAGAATTCACAAGCCCAGAACAGTGTATAATGCTATGAGCCTTGTTGTGGAATTTGAGAAAAAAATGGGTTCCAATGGTGGGAATAAAGGTTCGCAATGGACAAATATGTCACGATCCAATACAAGACAAATGGGTTCTGCGCGTGACGCTCTCCACCAATCAGCAGGAAACCAACTTATGTCACGAATAAATCCAAATTCTGCACAAATATCTTCTCATCCTTCTCAGAATCGTGCTTGGGATATAGAGAAATAGAATCGCATAGCCATCGTTGCAAGACAATATCTCTCACTCTTATGGAGACAGACGACAACATTGAAGGGGGTGAATTAGTGGAACAAATGGCAAGTGACGTTATTGACGGGAATGCAAGTACAAATGACCTTGCTGAAATTTCATTCCATGCCTTTCTAGGTAACACAAAAGGCACAACAATGAAACTTCAAGGGACTTTAAATGGACGCAAGGTGCTACTTTTGGTTGATAGTGGATCATCCCACAATTTTATCTCAGAGAAAATTGTTCAAGAATTACAGTTGCTGGTTCACATTGTGCCCTATTTTGGAGTCCAGATCGGCAATGGAGAAATCATATGTTGAAACCGTCTATGCTAAAATCTGGTTGTGAAATTCCCTAGATTAATTATTGACCAAGATATCCTTTCTCTGTTGGAGGGGCTAATTTGGTGCTTGTAATTTGTTAGGACCGAAATAATTAGGTGTCATGTAGAAGCTAGCAAAGCAAATCTCGAAAGACGCCACGTAAGAAGATAAATGAGAAATACACCAAAAGAGACACAATAATTTAACGTGGTTCGGTCAATCAACCTACATCCGCAAAAGGAGATGAGCAATCTACTATATAAAAGAGAGTACAAACTGTCAAGAGAGACAACCTCACATAATTCACTTAGAATAAAAAGAGGTTTACACAAGTGATATTGCAACACTTATCTCACAAAGTCTCCCCCCAAACGAAACTCTCAAACCCCTAGGACTACATTGTGGATGCTAATAAACTAGAAGAAAAGAGTCTTTATTTATAGAGTCTATAACCTTTTCCTATAAGAATAAGGATTAGCCAAATCTGGAAAATTTAGGTTTTCCTTATCCTAAAGGGAAACTCAATTATGGTACCTAAAGGAAAACCTAATTATGGTAAGAAAGTCAGGACAAACACAACGATAATTCTCCACCTTCTTCATGTAGTGTTCATCAAATTCAATCTCTATCTCCAAAATCTCCTCCATTAAATTTTTGTCTCTACACAGAGTAACACTCAAATCAAAATCTTCATTATCGTCAAATAGGTTGCGACTAAAACTGAATCAGCCAAGATGAACACCTGATTTAACCTCGCTTTGATACCACTTGTTAGGACCGAAATAATTAGGTGTCATGCGGAAGCTAGCAAAGCAAACCTCGAAAAATGCCACGTAAGAAGATAAATAAGAAATACACCAAAAGAGACAATAATTTAACGTGGTTCGGTCAATTGACCTGTATCCATAAAGGGAGATGAGCAATCCACTATATAAAAGAGAGTACAAATTGTCAAGAGAGACAACCTCAAACAAATCACTTAGAATAAAAAGAGGTTCACACCACGTGATACTGCAACACTTGTGTCTCACAAAGTCTCCCCCTAAAAGAAACTCTCAAACCCCCAGGACTACATTGTGGATGCTAATAAACTAGAAGAAAGAAGCCTCTATTTATAGAGTCTATAACCTTTTTCTATAAGAATAAGGATTAGCCAAATATTGCGAATCTAAGTTTTCCTTTTCCTAAAGAGAAACTCAATTATGGTACCTAAAGGAAAACCCAATTATGGTAAGAAAGTCAGGACAAACACCAACAAAATTAAGTAGCTTGCGTCTTTAAATACAGTCCAAGCTAACTGGAGTGAAATGTTTTTGATTTTTAATTTAAATGGGAAGCGGCATAAGCTTCAGGGGGTTTCACCTGAATCAAATGCATCAGTTGCTTTCCAGCTTTTCTCCAAAGAGGATGACACTATAGGTAAGTATCTACCCATTGATATTCAAAGTTTGCTTCACAAGTTTGAATCAATTTTTGAAGAACCTAATGATCTACCACCTTTTCACCAACACACCCACTCTATCCCTTTGATTCCTAACTCAAATCTCCCAACATCCGCCCTTACCGCTATCCTTACTTTTAAAAATTAGAAATTGAAAAACAAGTGTTTGAATTACTCCAGAAAAGATTTATAAGGACAAGTACCAGTCCATTTTCTATCCCCGTCCTTCTCGTCAAGAAAAAGGACAATACATGATGTATGTGTATTGATTATAGAGGTCTCAATCAAATCACAATTCCAGATAAGTATCCAATCCCTAATATTGGTGAGCTTCTTGATGAATTACACAGAGCAACTATTTTCTCAAAGATTGATTTGTGTTCTGGTTACCACCAAATACGTATCAATCCTGCAGATATTCATAAAACTACTTTCCGTATGCACTCTGGCCATTATGAATTCACCGTTATGCCCTTTGGTCTCACTAATGCCCCTTCTACATCCCAGTGCAGTATGAATGATCTGTTCAGACCACATTTGCGCAAATTTATTCTCGTATTTTTTGATGACATCTTGATCTATAGTTAGAGCATTGAGCAACATATCAATCACTTGCAACTTGCTCTCGAACTTCTGAGGGACAATCATTTTTATGCCAAAACTTCTAAATGCTTATTTGGACAGCTTCACATTTCTTTTTTGGGTCATGTAATTTTAGAAAATGAGGTTAGTGTTGATCACGATAAAATTCAAGCAGTCATGTAGTGGCCAGTGCCAACTAATGTGAAGGAATTACATGGATTTCTTGGGTTAACAAGTTATTATCGCAGATTTGTGAAGGGTTATGGGATGATGGCTTGACCAAGAAAAATGCTTTTCAATGGTCGATCTCCACTGAATATGCTTTCCAACTTCTCAAGCAAGTGTTAAGAACTATTCCGATACTATGACTTCCAGATTTCACTCAACTATTTGAGGTGGAATGTGATGCTTCATTAGAAGGAATAGGGGCTATTCTTCTTCAGGATGACCATCCGATTGTGTATTTTAGTAAGGGACTTTCTTTTTCTAGTCATTTAAAGTCTACCTATGATCGGGAATTGCTTGCTCTTGTTTTAGCTTTGCAGAAATGGAAACATTACCTCTTGGGCCATCATTTTTATGTCAGAACAGATTGTTGACACCCAAATTTGGCTCTTCGTGCCTAAAATTAATGCTTTCAGGCTTTCTGATCGTTAAAGGGCACAAAATGTAATTTTTTTTTACATATTTTTAGATTTTTTAACAAATTATTGATAATCGTCATTATTTTATAATTTTTCATCAATTTTTGTCATATTTTAAATTTTACATAATTTATTAATAATTATCTTTAATTTCATAAATTTTAGGATTTTTATCAGTTTATTATCATTTTAATATTTTTGCGTAACATAGCATTGTACATCGTTATCGTACAGTATAAGTTTAATTATTTTATAGCATAACATTTTTTTCAAGATAATTATATTATTTATTTATTATATATATATTTTTTGTAATTATATATCGGCATTCATTATTTTATATGTTATTTAATACAACCTGCAAAAGCTGAGTCAGATCAACTATTTCAACACACAGTATAATAATAATTTGGTGTCTTTGTCACATTAATACAAATAATATTAAAGTAATTTTCTTTTCCTATTTACTCCACTTTTTTAATTTCCCACATCTTCTTTCCCTAATTTAAGGGATATGTTGAAAGAAAAAAATATATTTGATAAAATATTTTTTTTAAAATACACAACACAAAAAATACATAAAATACGCACATACACGACATAACATCAAATTTTTTATAATGTTTTTAATTAATTATATTTTTTCAATATTTTCAACATTATTTATATTTTTTCATAATTTCAAATTAATTTATTTTATATTTTTACGATTCACAAACACTGAATCGGATTAATTATTTTTACACAATATAATATAAAAAAAAGGGAAGAGAAACAACACAAAATAAGGGAAGCCACAAGATATATTGAGACTTTTTTCTTTAAATATACACTCCACACAATTACACACACTATTCACACACATAATCCACACCCCAAAATATTTGATCTCCTTCTCTCTCTCAACCTCCCGCCCCTCTCTCTCTCTACTCCCTCTCTCACTTATTATTTTTAAAAACTAAAACCTCATCACCACCGGTGAACCACCGCCGGTGGACCACCGTGAAGCTTTCCCTTCCCTTACTTCCCACACCCCTTACATCTCTGCCACCACAGCTCTAGCCGGCAAAACTCTGACGCCTCAAGCTTCCAACCACCAGTCCAACCGCCATCCCCTTTCTTTTCTCCCCCCAATTTTCCTCTCTCCGATGCCTCACTGCCGACCACCGGATTTAATTGTCGGACGACCTGCGACCACAAATCGCTACTGCTCCTTGCCGCCTCTTTCTCTTTCCCCTTTTTCTCCATTAATGGAGGACACTGCCTCGTTAGAGAAATGGCTAGATCTGGCCCGATTCGTGCTTCTCCGGCGTTGCTTCGGTGAAGCCCGTTGAAGCAACGCCGGCATTATCGTTGTTCGAATTTTTTCTTTCTTTAATCTTCGATTATTATGTTGATTAACTGTTATTTCTCTCAGCATTTCTCCATTATATGTTCATGGATTTTGTTGTACTATTTTTTTTGAATTGTTGTTGACATTTTGGTTGGCTCCATGAATTTTGGTGAACCTTTGAGATTGTTGTCATACCATTATTGTAAGTTTGTTGTAGTTGTTGTTGTGGTCTGGCTCTCTGATTTTTTACTGATTCTGCATTTTTTCGGTGACTAACATTTTGCCGTTTGATACTACATTGATAACGAACAAGAAAGACCAACACTTGGCCAATGAAATTATCTCTCCATCTGGATATTTGAGGCCACCCCATTACAAAAGGCGGACTTTATTTTTTAAAATTTATTATTTTATATTAAGGGCCAATACTTGGCCGATGAAGAAATTTTTTGTAGATTTTTGAGGCCTTCACAAATAAAAAAACGGATGTTACGTATCTAAATACGTACTAAAATAAATAAATTTGGGCGATGACGAAATTTTTATTACAATGCAAAAGATTTTAGGACTCGTATCTTGACAAGACGATTTAGGACGGCCAATAAATTGAGCAACCACTTCGTAGCCATGGCGTATCTAAAATTTAATTCGAGCCCATCTTTTAGCAAAAAATATATTTTTAAATACATGTATGAACACTTACCTTTTAAATTTATTTTGATAATTATTTATTTGTTACTAATATTTTTATTACAAGTTCTCGGGAATACTCGTCGGGAATGATATTCAGAGAAGAGTTTGATTTTTTTTTTTTTTTGGTATTTGTATTCTCTTTTATTCTTATCATTGTACAAATATTAATTATAGTGAAATCTTTATTTTTGGGGCGCTGGGCAGGGATGTTCTTTATTTATACAATCCTTACTACGCGTTAGGCAAATTTAGGCCGTTAATATTTATATTAAAATTAATTTAGATATTTGATTAAATAATTCACACTTTTTACACTAAAAAGAATTATGTAATTTTTTCTTTACAAACAAAATCTTTTTCCATTCAATCTTTGCCTTTCTTTTTTATATATCCTTACATACGTTTGTTTATACGTCTTTACGCCCGTTTATATATATATATATATATATATATATATATATATATATATATATATATATATATATATATATATATATATATATATATATATATATATATATATATTGCAATAATATATGTGTTATATTATTTTTGTATTTGCAAGCATTGATTTTTCTTTTTCTTTTTTAATAATAAACCTAAGTTTGGTCGGAACCACAGTTGTGGATTCTGAAGGATGCCTAGCCCAATACCTTAGAAATAATTTGAACCGTTACCTAGATTTTAAATTGATTTCGTAGACTAGAATAAAGTCATACTTGTTAGATAAATAAATAGGTTTCCTATTTTTTCTTCAAATTAGGTGGAGACTCTATCCAAAATTTATTCTTTTAGAGTCCATTATATCATGGTCGTTTTGACCCTAGATAAAAATTGGGTATGACAGTTTGACGACTCTGCTGGGAATTCAAGGTTCTAACCATTACAGTCTTAGGTAACCATTTATGTTTTTTATACACTGTTATTTATTTTTACTTAATTGTTTTGATTTATCTTGTTTATGTGGCATAATTTTTTTTTTAATTATTTGTATAGATTATTTATTTATCGCTTTATATAAATTGACATTCTGTTCATATTCCCTCCATTTCGGAATACTGACACGCACACACATTGTCCATGCGGATTGTACATTGTACTTTCCCAAAAAAATTTCAAAGCACCTTATTTTTTAGAGTCGGCGCATGCGTGGGGTGAGCGGGAGTTTTACTGTCGTGGGACTACGTGCCTTATGATATAGGAAATTCAAGTCCGTGTCTACCCAATTTTAGTCAATATAGGTTATAGCTAAAATACCACCTTTTAGGTGCATGCATCATTAGACAGCTCTATGTTCGAAGGGTTCCCAACCCAAGTGACACATTATTATAATTTTTGTACATATTTGAAGGATTATTGTGTCTGTACATATTTATTTGCTCTAAATTTGTTATACGAATCAGTTAAAAGATGCACCTTAGCAACATCGCCACTAGCTGCGTATGTTTGAACTATGTTTTGACCTGATTCTTGTCCTGACAAGATACGTAGGCAACCCTGCATTAGAGTTCGGTCTCTTCACTATTTTAGAATAATTCCTCCGGTGTTCAAAACTGGGGCAATATTCTGAAATAGTTCAAAATGCTCTACAGATTCTTCAGGAGCACAACCAATAACTCCCAAATCTGAACCTTAATTACATTAGTGCCTAGCCAGTCTACTTTCAGATACTCACCTAATTTTTGTGCTAGAATACCTAGCTTTTTCTTTTGAACGCCGTAACTCATTAAATTTATGGCGTATCAATCCTCACTTTCAAAAGCAATGGTTCAGTATTTTTTCAGTTATAATAATCCTGCTAACTGCGGCGAAATAATGTCATAATTTCTTTAATGTCTGACTTTTTTTAATCTTGTCAGCATACTGAAGTTGTGTCAAAGCTCTTCCTAGCCTTACATCCATTTTTTCGATCATTTGATCAGAATAATTTTGATGCTAAAAGTTGTTCTTTCTTGATCGTCTTTCTTATTATTTTTATGAATGACCATCAATTTTTTTTTGCACATACATATTTGCAAATTTTCCTAAACTACACAGACCTGATTCTTATTTTCACAAGATATGAAGGCAACCTTCATTTGGGTTCGGTCCCATTTTTTTTTTACAATAAAATAAAATTGACTTAGTTGGTACCAATACAATTAGAAGTGTGGATGAGAAAGAACAAATTGGTATGATGAAAAGGGCTGACTTCATGGTAAACCATAGATTCTTTTGGTACCTTTTATCACACCTGAGTAACACTTGAAAAATTCTCTTGCATAAATATAAGACAAGAACGAAATCAACCTCATCGTTTCATGCGCATTGTGTGGTGAGCTTTAGTTTAATTTGTTGCATTGAATTGTTGATCTAGAACTTGATCTAAATGTTCGTTGAGGAAACATTCTGAGTTACGCTTGGTTTAGGAAAGGATCGTAGGCTTTCTTTGACCCGATTGAGCATTTTACAGCCCACCAAATGACATTTATCCCTAGCACTCCCTTATTTTGAGCATAAAACCTTTTCTTCGGATAACCGCATATGAACCTTTTATTTTTTGAGTGCTTACATGCACTATCCCTCTCTTGGCCCTACCTCCTTGAGTGCACTAAATACATGTAATTTGTGAAAAAAGATTCAATATCAAAGACACAAAATGCAAAAGATATATTGTCCTAGATGAACAAAAATGAAAAACGACTTCAAAAGGAGCAAAGCCCCACAAAAAGAAAAGAAAAGGAAAAATAAATAAAAAATATATAGTTTCTGGGAAAAACAGGAGAAAACTCCAACACAAGATTCAAAAGAAGTCAAAGAAAATACAAAAACAAGGGACAACGAAGCACAATAAAGAAGATCAAGCGTCAAAGCACAACAAATATTGAAAGAACAAATATTGTGTAGCGCTCATTGAGGAATTAGTCACTTCCATCCCTAATATTATCCTACCTGTCCCCAAGCCTACATTACAAGCCAATAGTAAGTCCTACAGGATCCTATTCCAAGTGTCCTCACATTTGTGGATACTTATATGAAGTCCAAGCCTATGGTATCATAATTGCATGCATTGAATCTCTTTCTAAGTGTGAGTGTATTTCTCTAGACGTCTCCAAATTCAAAAAGAAATTACTCAAATATGTGAGAAATGGGACTTTCTTTCTGGAGAGGGCACTTGAAACATGAGAATAAGCATAGCTCAAAATCTTTGTTTGAAGCAAGACGATCAAATCTTGTCGGTACTTAGGTATGTCTGAGGTACCACTTGAAACTATAGGAGTTACCCTAAAGTCGATCTCGATTAGTCGGGAAAGAAATGGAGAATTCTTATACACTACTAATTATTGGTATCAACCGAAGTCAATAAAAAAATGTGCATTCTTCATCTCTCAGCACTTTTTATCAAGAAAGTATATATATAAAAAATTCTTTCTTTTTTTTCAAGACATCCATACGGACATTTTTCACCTTTAGTTTAAGGAACCCACTTTCACATGCATGCATTTTTTTTAATTTTTATTTAAGGTTTTTAATTTTCAAATATGAATGTTTTGTCTTTTTCTTTCAAGCACGTACCTTTAAATACCAATATTTTATTTTTCAGCCAGACGCTCATTTTTGAGTATTTCATATTTTTTATAGCTCCGCCAGTCGAGAGGCTATTACCATTTTTCTCTCAAGTCGAGAATTTTTTATACATCAATAGCCTCACTAGTTGAGAGGGCTATTAGATTTCAGTCACCTCACTAGTTGATGGCCTCAGTCTTCGTAAATAATTGGAGACAACAATCAACATAGTCATCGTAGACAATCGAAGACAACATTCATAACATAATCTCTGTAGACAATCAGAGACATCATTTTATCATCAAGTCTCCGTAGACAATCGGAGATATCAGACACAATCTTCATATATAATCGAAGACAACACTCATGACATAGTCTTCGTAGATAATCGGATACATCATTCATTACATAGTCTTTGTAGACAATCAGAGACGTCATTTTATCACCACTCTCTATAAAAAATTAGAGATATCAACATAGTCTTCGTAGACAATCGGAGACATCATTTATTACATAGTCTCTATAGATAATCAGAGGCGTCATTTTATCATCACTCTCCATATACAATTGGAGATATTAACATAATCTTCATAGACAATCGAAGACAACATTCATTACATAGTCTCTGTAGACAATCAGAGACGTCATTTTATCATCAAGTCTTCGAAGACTATCAGAGATATCATACATAGTCTTCGTATACAATCGAAGACAACATTCATGACATAGTCTTCATAGACAATCAAAGACATCAGAAATGGCACAGTCTCTATAGACAATCGGAGGCGTCATTCAACATCAATGTCCGTAGACAATTGGAGATATTATACATCAGTCTTCATAGACAATTGAAGATGACAATTATCATCAGTCTTCGTAAGCAATCGGAGAGGACAAATCAACATCAATCTCTATAGACAATTGGAGATATCATCCATCAGTCTCCATAGACAATTGAAGTTGTTATCCGTCAGTCTTCGTAGACAATCGAAGACAAAAATCAATATCAGCCTATATAGATAATTGGAGATGTCATCAAGTTTTTGTATACAATCGAAGACATCATCATTCAACATCAGTCTCCATTGACAATTGGAGATATCATCCTTCAGTCTTCATAGACAATTGAAGACAACAATCAGCATCAGTCTTCGTAGACAATCGGAGATAAAAATCAATATTAGTCTCCATAGACAATTGGAGATGTCATCCATCAGTCTTCATAGACAACCGAAGAGGATAATCAACATCAGTCTTCGTAGATAATCTAAGACACCATTCATCAATATTAGTCTTCACAATCGAAGAAGCCAATAAGTATTAGTTTCCATAGACAACCAAAGACATCGTTCATGACACAGTCTCTGTAAATAATCGAAGGCGTCATTTATCATCAAGTATCCGTAAATAATCGGAGGTATCATACAAAGTCTTCGTAAACAATCGGAGGCGACAATTATCCATCAGTTTTCATAGACAATTGAATACGACAATTAACATCAGTCTCCATAGACAATTGGGGATATCATACATCCATCCCCATAGACAATTGGATACGTCATCAAGTCTTCGTATACAATCGAAGATATCATCATTCAACATCAGTCTTCGTAGACAAATGAAGACGATAATCAACATCCGTATTCATGGACAATTGGAGATATCATCAAGTCTCCGTATACAATCAGAGATATTTTTTATTCATTATATAATCTTCGTAGACAATCGAAGATAATTTTAATTCATCACATAGTCCGTAGCTAATCAGAGACATCTTTCATTCATAAGTCCCCGTAGACAATCGGAGACGTCATTCATCTTCAAGTCCCCATAGATAATGGGAGACGTCATACATCCTTTCAGTCAAAATACAATCCATAATAACAAGATATTTTTTTCCTTTCTAAGAAGACAGTATCAGCCATGAATCATACACTAGGGCAAATTTTGAGAGTTGCCTCAAAATTTATCCAATTTTTTCATTTTGAACTACAATGACCTGATTCTCGTGACACTCGAGATATGTAGGAAGCTCTGTGCAGAATTCAGTCGTCACAACCATAATCATTCTTTCTTCTCAAGAAGTACACAATCTTGCATCCCCAACATCTCACAGCTCGATACTGGGGCAATTTTGAATGGAGAATCGGGAATAGATGAACACTCCTATTCCCAAATAGTCCTTTTTATAATCATCGTCACATGGTCTCTCACTCTTAAAAACAGGGTGATTTGCTTAATCTTTTGAACTACACCCGACCTGAACCTCATATAACTCGAGGTGTGTAGGCAACTCTAAACTAGAGTTTGATCAATTTTTTTAGAAAAATGAGTTTTTTTATCGAGAAAAATTAGCTATACATCAACATTTTCATCTGAAGACTTCTACATCGTCTTCAAACGAAAAAGGAATTGCTGTTGACACTCAATTTTGGCTCTACATGCCTAAAATTAATGTTTTTAGGTCTTCTGATCGTTAAAGGGCAAAAAATATAATTTTTACATATTTTTAGACTTTTTTAACAAATTATTGGTAATCGTCATTATTTTATAATTTTTTATCAATTTTTGTCATATTTTTATTTTACATAATTTATTAATAATTATCTTTAATTTTATAAATTTTAGGATTTTTATCAGTTTATTATCATTTTAATATTTTTGCACAGTCATCTGCATACGCACACATCATAGCATTGCAATTCGTTATCGTACAATAAAATTTTAATTATTTTATAGCATAATATATTTTTTCAAGATAATTATATTTTTTATTTATTATTTATAATTTTTTTGTATTTATATATCGGCATTCATTATTTTATATGTTATTTAATACGACCCACAAAAGCTGAGTTAAATCAATTATTTTAATACACAGTACGATAATAATTCGGTGTCTTTATCACATTAAAATAAATAATATTAATGTAATTTTCTTTTCCTATTTTCTCCACTTTTTTGACTTTCCCACATCTTCTTTCCCTAATTTAAGGGATATGTTGGAAGAAAAAAATATATTTGATAAATTTTTTTAAATACACAACACAATAAATACACAAAATACGTATATACACGACATAACATCATATTTTTTATAACTTTTTTAATTAATTACATTTTTTCAATATTTTCAACGTTCTTTATATTATTTCATAATTACAATTTTTTTTTGTATTTTTACGATTCACAAACGCTGAATCGGATTAATTATTTTTATACAATATAATAAAAAATAAAAAAGAGGAGACAAACAATACAAAATAAGGGCAGCCACAAGATATATTGACACCTTTTCTTTAAATATACACCCCACACAATTACACACACAAACACACGCATAATCTACACCCAAAAAATTTGATCTCCCTCTCTCTCTCAATCTCATGCCCCCTCTCTCTCTACTCCCTCTCTCTCTTCTTCTCTCTAAAAAACCATAGCCTCATCATCACCGGCGAACCGCCGCCGGTGGACCACCATGAAGCTTTCTCCTTCCCTTACTTCCCATACCTCTCACATCTCCACCGCCGCCGCTCCAGCCGGCAAAACTCAAACGCCTCAAGCTGCCAGCCACCAGTCCAACCCTCATCCCCTTCCTTTTCTCCCCCCAATTTTTCTCTCTCCATGTCTCACTGCCGACCGCCGGATTTAATTGTCGAATGACCGATGACCACAAATTGCTACTGCTCCTTGCCACCTCTTCCTCTTTCCCTTTTTCCACCATTAATGGAGGAAACTATCTCATCAGAGAAATGGCCAGATCTGGCCGGGTTCGTGCTTCTCCGGCGTTGCTCCGGTGAAGCCCGTTGAAGCAACGCCGACATTATTGCCATTTAAAATTTTTCTTTCATTAAACTTCGATTATTATGTTGGTTAACTGTTATTTCTCTAACCATTGCTCCGTTATATGTTCATGAATTTTATTGTACTATTTTTTTGAATTGTTGTTGACATTTTGGTTAGCTCCATGAATTCCGGTGAACCTTTGACATTGTTGTCATACCATTATTGTAAGTTTGTTGTAGTTGTTGTTATGGTTTGACTCTATAATTTTTTACTGATTCTGCATTTTTTTGGTGACTAACATTTTGTCGTTTGATACTACACTGATAATGAATAAGAAAGGCCAACACTTGGTTAGTAAAATTATCTCTCCATCTAGATATTTGAGGCCACCCCATTACAAAAAAACAAACTTTATTTTCTCAAATTTATTATTTTATATTAAGGGCCGACACTTGGCCGATGAAGAAATTTTTCATCAATTTTTGAAGCCTTCACAAATAAAAAGATGGATATTACATATATAAATACGTAATAAAATAAATAAATTTGGACGATGATGAAATTTTTATTACAACGCAAAAGATTTTATGACTCGTATCTTGGCAAGACGATTTAGGAAGGCCAACAAATTGAGCAACCACTTCGTAGCCATGGCGTATCTAAAATTTAATCCGAGCCCATCTTTTAGCAAGAATTATATTTTTAAATACATATATGCACACTTACCTTTTAAATTTATTTTGATAATTATTTATTTGTTACCAATATTTTTATTACAAGTGTTTGTACAGGTTCTCAGGAATACTCGTCGGGAATGATATTCAGAGAAGAGCTTTTTCGTATTTGTATTCTCTTTTATTCTTATCATTGTACAAATATTAATTATAGTGAAATCTTTATTTTTGGGGAGCTGGGCAGGGATGTTCTTTATTTATACAATCCTTACCACGTGTAGGCAAATTTAGGCCGTTAATATCTATATTAAAATTAATTTAGATATTTGATTAAATAATTAACACTATTTACACTAAAAAACATTGTGTAATTTTTTCATTAAAAACAATATCTTTTTTTTATTCAATCTTTGCCTTTCTTTTTTATATATCCTTATATACGTTTGTTTATACATCTTTACGTGCGTTTATATATATATTTTGCAATAACATATGTATTATATTATTTTTGTATTTGCAAACATTGATTTTTATTTTTATTTTTTAATAATAAACCTAAGTCTGGTCGTGAACTACAGTTGTGGATTCTGAAGGATGCCTAACCCATTCCCTTTGAAATAATTTGAACCCTTACCTAGAACTTAAATTGGTTTCGTAGATTAGAATAAAGTCATACTTGTTAGATAAATAAATAGGTTTCCTATTTTTCTTTAAAATTAGGTGGTGAATTTATACAAAATTTATTCTTTTAAGTCCACTATATCATGCTCGTTTTGACCTTAGGTAAAAATCTAGTATGACACAAATCATTATAGCCTCAAGTAGCTCCTTTCCCAGTGTATTACAATTAATGAGCAACAAAGATTATTGATGAAATTGCTTCCCTTCGACTTCACAATTATCTATAGAGCAGGGAAATACAAGTTGGGGGCTGATTCTCTTTCAAGGAGACCATTGAATGCTGAATTTTTGGCTCTTGTTATTCCTGTACCATTGGATTTTTCCAAATGGCAAGATTCTCTCCAAGAAGATACATATACTCGTGAGATTATTCAAGCAATCTACCAAGACCCTTTCTTGAAGCCAGATTTTCACCTGGTGGATCAGAAACTTTATTTCAAGGAAAGATTGGTTATTCCAGATCATTCTTCTATCCGACAAAAGCTTATCTCAGAATCATATGATACACCTTTCGCTGGACATGGAGGATATTTTAAAACCTTGAAACGCCTTTTCTCTAACTTTTTCTGGCCAAGGATGAAGCAGGATGTTAAACTCTTTGTGTAGAACTGTATGGTTTGTCAACAAGCTTTGGCCCCTGCTGGACTTCTGCAACCATTGCCTATACCTGATAGAATATGGGATGATATCTCACTTGATTTTATTAAAGGACTTCCCAAATCTGGTGGTTATGACACAATTTTGGTTGTCGTAGATCGTCTCAGCAAGTATTCTCATTTCATCCCACTTTCTCACCCATATACTGCTAAGACTATTGCTAATATTTTTTGCAAGGAAATTATACGTCTCCACAGCATTCCTCGGTCCATCTTATCTAATTGAGATGCTATCTTTCTCAGTGCTTTCTGTCAAGAGCTTTTTTGACTTAGCCAAACAAGATTAAGAATGGGTTCGTCTTAACATCCACAATATGATGGACATACCGAGGTGGTTAATAGATGCTTGGAATCTTATTTGTGATGCTTTTTTATGGAGCAACCTCGTACATGGAGTCAGTACTTACCATGGGCAGAATTTTCTGTCAACACAGGTTACCACTTATCCATAGAGACTATTCCATTCAAGATTGTTTATGGTAGAGATCCTCCTTTTATTTCTCCTTTTGTTCATGGAGAAACATGCATTCCTGAACTTGAAAAACACCTTTTGAATCATGATGCCATGTTGAAAATTATTAGCTCCTGCCAAAATACTTGCACATCGATGGATCAAAGAAGCTAGTGCATTTTCTTTGGAATTGCTAGTTCAATGGGTTGACCGTCTCCTTGAAGAAGCTAGTTAGGAAATCTATGATCTCAATGCAAATCAATTCCCTTATATTTGCCTTGAGGACAAGGATACTTTTCATGGGGGATGCACTGATATGACTGCTCCTTTACGAACTTATTCTAGAAGAAAATCCAAACAAACAAGTGGAGATAATCTGTCTTAGTTAGTTTCAGATAAGATAAGTTATATAAGTAGTTATTTATAGAAGTTATCATCAGTTAAGTACAGCAGCAACTGTCTGCCTATGTCCTATCTTTATGTCTTAGTCAGCAACATCTATCTATATACATCCTATCTTTATGTTTTAGTATAAATATTGTATCTGGAGAATTCTAAAACAGATCAGCAGTATTATTGTATTTGTATCTAGAGTTTTGTCCATTCCATACGGACTTAGTTATTGGTTAATGTAGTGTTTAAGATTCTTGCACTTTATTTAACCAGCAACATTTTCATTTCATTCTCTTCTTCAACTTAGTTTCTATCAGCCTGGCGCACCCCACCAATTCTAGTTCAATGTTTGAGCAGTTTGTAACTTAGGCCCAGTGCTTTACCAATAAGTTTGAGTTACTTTATACTATTTACTGATACTGATTTAACAAACAGTGTAGCCATTTTACTTGAACAGTAAATGCAAAGCAATTTTGCACTCTAGAATTAAAAAAAAAAGTAAATATGGGTGCAATGTCAATCCTGATAATGCAAATTCCATACTGCTGAAGCTTTGACCAAATTTAGTTCAATGTTTCAGCAGTGTGTTGGTTTTCCTAGTACTATATGTGTTACCACTTGTAATATTCATTCCTCCCTTCCTCCTCCGTGTGTGAGACATACTGGTGGTGTCCGTACACCTCAACTATTATATCAAATTATTGGACACCTACCACATTTGACGTACTGAATAATTCTCCACCAAGACTATGGCACACGGAAAGAAATCACAGAACCCCAGTTTCACATGATTGTCACTCATTTTATTGATTACTAGTCACCTCACGTACTAAATACTTGTGTCTTCCAAGACTTCAGCACATGGAAAGAAATCACAGAACCTTGGTTTCACATGATTGTCACTCATTTCATTGATCACTAGACACCTCACGTACTAAATACTTGTGTCCACAAATACTTTAGCACATGGAAAGAAATCACAAAACCTCGGGTTCACATGATTTTCACTTATTCCATTGATCGCTAGACACTACTGGATGCTAGCTAGAAGACTATTTTAGAATGTGCACCTTAGTTCAGCTGTAATTGCAAGGCTCTTATATCAACCACATCAACAATTCTACCTAACACTTCATTGTCCGTGCTTGGAAAAATTGTTCAGTAAAGAGAGAGGTTGGGAAGAAGGGTTATGTATTGAGTTTATATTATGTCTGGATGGAGTTAGATATCCTCTTTCCTAGAAATATATATTGTGCAAAATGAGCAACTTTGGATCCGTAACGTGAAATAAGCAAATATATTAAAGACTTTTTGAATATTGAATCTAACATCTAGCATTGGTCCCAGCGAAGACTTCTCTTTTATTAGAGCAAAGGGTGCCTAACCTGAAAAAGGAAATAGTAAATTTTCCTCGATGAGAAAGAGTTATATTATTAGTTTATCTGGGATGAATTCCTAATTACCAGTCTTAGTAATGATAACAAATTATGCCAAAGGAAGCTCGTGCCAACCAGTGTCTCAAGCTATCGGAGAAAGGACCAGTCAATCCAATGTAGTGAAGCTGTAAAAGGGGTATAAAAGTTGTTTATATAAATGTAGAGAATGAAGATAAAGTTATTTGATTTCATTGATATGTATGTGTATATATACAAGAGAACACAAACTAATTAAGGAAAGAATCAACTAATAAATTGTGATCTTCTCCCAAATGGAAACTAAATCACTATGAGATACTAAATCAATTATGAGATACTAAATCAACTATGAGATATCTTAACATGTGGTACATGCTCTATTATGCCCCCCTATAGTTAGGTATTACGAGACAACACCTAACTCGGGTAACATCTGTTGGAAGGCTGGCTTAGACAATGGTTTGGTGAGTGGATCTGCAACTTGATAGTGGAGTGGATGTGTGATACTTGGACTAGGCCATCGCGAACAAAGTGAAGATCGACCTTGAGGTGCTTCATTTTTGTATGATGTACCGGATTTTCCGCAATGTAAGTGACCCCAAGGTTATCACAAAGTAATGTAGGTGCAATAGAGAGTAGCACATGAATAAACCTGAGCAAGTGAGTGATCCAGTTTGTTTTAGAAAAGGCAGAGGCAACTGCCTTATACTCAGCCTCAGTGGAGGAATGGGACACAGTGGGTTTCTTGCTAAAACACCAGGAAATAGGAGTCGTACCTAGAAAAATAATGTAGCCAGAGATTGAGCAACAATTATAAATATCACCCGCCCAATCAATGTCAGCATAGGCATAAAGATCAGTGGACTGGTGTGGAGAAATATGAATAACATTTTGAGAGTTTTCTTTGAGGTACCGAAGGATGCGTTTAACAGCCTTCCAATGAACCACTGAGGGGGAGTTGTTAAACTGAGTAAGCTTGTTTACCGAATATGTGATGTCCGGTCTAGTAAAAGAAAGGTACTAAAGTTTACCAAGTACACTCCTATACTCTTTACCATCAGTTTTAGGGGCCCCGTCATCTACCTGTAGTGCCTCAAATATACTCATTGGGGACTGAACGCCTTTGCAGTCTTGGATCTGAGTGTCATGCAACACCTCCTGAATATACTTAGATTGACTAAGAAACAGACCGTTGGCATCCCTGTGTACCTCAATGCCCAAGAAATAGTGCAGTAATTCAAGATACTAAAGAGAAAATCTTTTGGAAAGAGAAGTAATGACTTCTTGAAGAAGTGTTCCATTACTACCCGTGAGTATGATGTCGTCCACATAAATTAGTATATAAATAGTTACACCTAAGTTATTCAGAACAAACAAAAAATTATCAGATTCAGATATACGAAATCCCATTCTGATTAGAGAATCAGTGAGTGCATCATACCAGGCTTTAGGAGTTTGTCGCAGTCCGTAGATAGCCTTTTTGAGATGAAAGACATAGTCAGGATGTGCTGAACTTTCATACCTGGGTGGTTGGGTCATATAGACATCTTTATGAAGCTTCCCTTAAAGAAAAGCATTATTGATATCTATTTGATGTAAGGGCCAACTATTTTGTACAGCAACGGTGAGGACAGTCCAAATTGTGGTTGGTTTACCCACTGGACTATATGTTTTATAAAAATTAACCCCAGGCATTTGTGTGAGCCCTTTTACAACCAAACAAGCTTTGCACCTATCAATGGATTCATCAGGCTTGGTTTTGATTCAAAACAACCATTTAAAAGGAATAATATTTCCGGTGTAAGGAAGAATTACAATAAGTAAACTTATCTTTTGAAGAATATGAATGACGGGAACTATTTAAAATGGAAAGCAAAACTCTAGAGTGGTCTTCGATGCCATAGATGTAAGAAAGGTTCATCATTGGCAATGTTGATGTTTGGTCAAGTCAGGGATGGCCATTCATAGAGACCTGCTATATTCGGGCCGCGCAGAAAAGGTGCTCCCATAGTCAGATCCTTCACAAGAAAAGTAAAAGGAAAAAATTCTATGGAGGTTAGATTTTCTTTGCAAAATAGATGAACTGAAATCATTTTGCATTTGATAGCTGGAGCGCACAAAATACTGGAGTTTGAAGGCAGTATTTGATGCAGTTAAGTGAGTATTACCAGTTTGAGTAATCGAAATCACATTACCACTGCCCATTATCACTGCATCCAGATCTTTGAATTCTTGAACATTGTGGAGTGACTTGGTATCCAAGATGATGTGGTGAGATACACCCGAATCAAGAATTCAGGAGTCACTCGGTGTTGTGTATGCAACAAAATTTGCTTTTGCTTCAAGGTGGTTATGGGACCGAGAGAGGCAAACATTTACTATATGCCCAAATTTGTCATAAAGTTGACAGTGTACTCATGATGATTGGTGTGGGTAGTTATGCCACTGAGAATTATCCATTGGATTGCGCCACTAGGAATTATCCATTGGATACTGAGAATAAGTGCTTTGATTAGGCTGCCTGTATTGTGGATGCCAGTTATTGTTGTTAGATAGGCGTTTATTGTTGTGTGGGGCTGATGGAGCTGATGGAGGATTTGGCACTCGTTGAGGAACAACTGCTGTGATCTGGGCTGAAGTTTTCTTGAGGTCCTCATGTTTGAGGAAAATTTCATGATCAAGAAGCTTGTCAAAAAGTTCTTTATCGCTAATAGGAGGGTCCCTTGCCCGTATAGCTGTAGAGATCTTGCGGAATTCTTATTCGAGTCCACTCAGTATTTCACCACTAGTTCTTCATTATTGATGGGTGAACCTGTTGTGGCGAGTTCATCAGAGAGAGAGAGAATCTCTCGCATATATTCGAAAATAGATTTGTTGTCCTTACTGAGTTGTTTGAGATGGTGACGAAGGCTGAAGACGCAGGTTTGTGATCTGTTTGAAAATAAAGTGTGAAGTTGATCCCACACAGCTTTGGAGTTGATAGCAGAAGCTACCGTGGATGCAATTGTGGCATCTACAGAGTCCATGAGAGCATTTTGGATCAATTTATCCTGGCGAAACCAATCCTTGTACGCAGGGTTGGCTGTCTCAAGACCGTTAGTTATGATTGTTTCAGTAGGGGACAATATGGTGCCATCAAGATGACCATAAAGGTCATGGCCATGAAGCAACATGGCAATGTGGGCTTTCTAGATGGTGAAATTAGTGCTGCCAGTCAGTTTAATGGGCAGCTGGGATGATGGATTGAATTGAATCAAGTGTTTGAGGACAGGGTCTATGTTAGCATTAACGACGGGGGCAGAAGTGGCCATCGCTCTAAAGAGAAGAAGAAGAATAAAAAATGGATCTTGGACTTTGTTGAGAGTATTTTGGCTTTGATACCATAAAAATGTAGAGAATTAAGATGAAGTTGTTTGATTTCACTGATATGTATGTGTATATATACAAGAGAACACAAACTAAATAAGGAAAGAATCAACTAATAAAGAATTGTGATCTTCTCCTAAATGGAAACTAAATGACTATGAGATACTAAATCAATCATGAGATATCTTAACATGTGGTACATGCTCTATTAGTTTCAAGTCACAAACTCAAATCTTAACTGTGAAATTTTAGTATTTTCATGAATCCTCTTATATAAATTTTTGGCTCCAACAATGATTATTCCTATTGGTTTGTTACAAACTATATTCAAAATGAACCACTTTAATAAATATTTATTGAATTAAAGACTATTTGGGAGGACTATATTTTTGCCTTTGCTCCTTTTGTTATGTTCACCAATTCCACATCAGAGGAAGATTGGAAGTAGACAATAGAAAGTTGCTCCTTTTCTCAGCCTTTTGGCTAAAGATCAAGTGTAGTATGTGTTTTTATCAGTTTAATATATGATATGTGGACCATTGGTCCGCACTAAATTAACTCTATTTTTTGAGGGGAAGGTCCATTAAGGTAGCTTGCTATGTAATGACCCTTTAGGTCATTTTTCATATTTATGCTTATATTCACCGTTTGAGATTCTCCATAGCTACCCCAAGTCATTTATGACTTTCTGGGACCGACGGTTCGGTTACCGGGCAGTTCGTTTGAATTTTAGAAGTAATTCCCTGTTTAGAAGTCTTCACTGGTTCCAAATGGCCACCGAGTGAAAACTTCAGCGAAACGATCTCGGATACAAATTCTGACTACGCCAGCAGATCCGGAATATCAATCTAAGTTTATGGTTCAAGTTACAATGCACCCAAGCTCATTTCGAGTTATTGAGCGGAATTTATGAAAAATGAAATTATAGGTGTGGACCCCACTTTTTTCCAAAACGATCTCGAACGAAAGGTTTGATGATTCCAATGAATTTAAAATGTGGTTTACACTCAAATTTCACTATTGGATCATATATTTTGGTTTTCGAATGAGTTTCGAGGGTCAAATATAAGTTTTTGACTTTGCTGGTGCCCAGACAGCGACTGCGGATCTCCAAAGCTGGTAGAGGTATTTAAGCACCCTATAGGCCGCGTTTTTCACCATTTTCACTCATTTTTGAGAGCCTAAAATCCTAAATGGGTATGATAACTCAAAATTGAGTCTTGTGGGTGTCTAGGGAGCTTGGTAAACATCTTTTATCATGATTATCATCCGGATTAAGGTAAGATTTTATCACTTTATTGGTGAATTTCTTAGTACTTGACCCAAAACTCCAATTTAGCTTAGGGCTTGATTTAGCCCTAAATTTGGTTTGTTTTTACCAATTCATTGAGGGTTATGATTCCTTGGTGATGTATGAGCATTGGCTTGACCTCGAAAATGCGATTTCCATATGTGGGACCCACTTGGGGGTTTTGGTGTCATTTTTGGATCCGAAGCATAATAGTGCAATATGGGTATTGTTAGACTCGTATTGATGATTAGATTATATTATTGATAGTGTGATGGCATTTTAGGGATTGTGAAGTGAAGACGAGCATGTGGTGTTTGAAGTGTGATTTTGTGGTTTAGCCTCGTGGTAGGTTTTTGTCTATTCTTCTTTATGGATGATGTATGATATATATTGCGTGTGAATGTGAATGTTAAGATTAATATTGGATAGAATGACTTAGTATTGATTATACATATAAGTTGGGGATTAGATGGGGGTTTTGACCCATAGGTTGAATTACTTAATACCCTTGTAGAATCCTATTGCCTTCTCACTAGTTTGGGTAAATTTGTAGCATGGATATGATATAATGCTATGCTTGGAATATGGTTTTAGCATTTGAAGAATCATTTGTATATTTAGCCTTATTGGGCTAGTGTGATAGTTTTGGAACCGTAAGTTTGGTAGAGTTGACTTAAGTACCCTTTTTCTAGTCGAAGTTACTATCTTAGGCTTCAATATGGCTTGCTTGTATCTAGAAGAAGAACTAGATACCTTAGCCTAGTTTGGGTAGTATGCGTAATTATGGAAATTATGGATTAAAAGTGGGATCATTCGGCCCACTTAGACCCAAGCTTATGTTAAGTGTTGTGGACTTAGTTGCGGATGTTAGACCTATATGAGCTAGTAAACCTTAGAATAAGGTTACTTCATAACTGGGTGACTTGTATTGATGTTTCAAGATTGTGGCTATTTAGTTATGGTTATCATACTACTTGTGGAAGTGATATTGGACATTTAGAGATATTCCTCCTAGATACATTATGTGGCCTATAGAGATGTTATTTCCACTTAGAATTGATGATTGGCCTATAGAGATGCTATTTCCTCTTAGACTAGATAATTGACCTATAGAGATGCTATTTTCTCTTAGACTTGATTATTGCCTATAGAGATGCTATTTCCTCTTAGACTTGATGATTGGCCTATAGAGATGTTATCTCCTCTTAGACTTGATATTTGGTCTATAAAGTTGTTATTTCCTTTAATCATGATTGTTGGACCTATAGAGATGATGGTCCTTTTGGATATGTAAATTGGCCTAGAGAAGCAATATTCCCTGTCGTCTTGGCGTATGACCTATTGATATATGATGTTCTATAGTCAATTACACGTCTATCTATATTATGCCTCCTAGATGTGAGATATCTCTAGTGTAAGAGATGATAACATATTTATTTATTATGCCTCCTATATGTGAGATGCCTTCTATATGTGAGATGATTAGAGGTATGCTACGGCTTATACATATGATTATTGATATGAGTTTTGGATATGTATATGGGCCTAAGGCCATGATTATGATGTTGTGATTATTCCGAACAAATTAATGGGCCAAGGGCCGTGTTATAGTACTAATTAAATATCCAAGAAGTGTTTATAGTTATGAATGATGTGATTGAGATTTATGACTATGAATATGTATATGTTTGTATACACATCTCTCCGGTATGGGACGTAGGAAGATGCATTATTATAACACCCCGTACTTAATTACGTGCATTAACCATTGTTATATGTGTTGGAGTATCTGTATTGATCCTAAGTTAGGTATATATGAGTTTAAGTATGAGTATTGATTATTTTGAGATGGTTTCAAGTGTATAGTTTGATTATATGGGTATAGAAATCGACCTTATTTATATCGGAATTTGCCCGTCGATGTTTCCATACGAAGGTTATTGAATAATCGTTCCGACGATATAAAGATTTTCAAAAACGGATAAGTTTCGGATATAAGCGAGCACGCTCGAAACTATAAAACGGTGGCCGGGATGTGAACAGTAAAATTGCAGGAAAATTGCCAGTTTTTGGGTCAATTTTGAACGATCATAACTCCCTCAATATAATGAACTGGGAGAGATACCACATATCAAAATAAATATCTTTGAGTCTTCTTTCCAATGCAATTAGTTTCATCCAAATAAAACATCTGTGTAAGGAGTTATACGCGTTTTACTTCAGCCTCTCAAAACAGATTTTTAGGGTCAACTTCAAACGATCATAACTCCTTGTACAGGAAGAACTGGGTGGCCTAATTTATATTAAATGAAATAACTTTGAATTATCTTTCCAATGATACCAATTTCACCCAAATCCGATATCGGAGCAAAGAGTTATGGTCTATTTACTTCAGCTTGTCAAAACAGTCCACCGGAGGACATATTTGACATTATTTAAATTTTAAGGGCACTTTGGTCATTTTCTATGGTATTATGGACGGGAATATGTGTATATATACATGTATATGAGCTCAAAAATCAGATTCATCATCAATTATAGGAAAGAACAAACCCTAGCCTAATTTCAACTCTAATTATCTTGTGATTCAACCGTGGAAAGTCCAAATTGATTCCGTAGTTGTGTTCATCGTCTCAAGGGCTTCGAGAAGCACCCCTTATTTGTGCCAACAGGACTTCAAAACCCAAAGGGCCATTCTATGGTAAGGATGTAAATTATGTTGGTGTTATTTATATGGATATGTATATATATATATATATATATATATATATGCATGTGAGCATAAGAAGTATGTTATTTGATTGTTGTTGAAAGATGATTGGAAATGATGTTGGATCATTCTTGTGCATGGTTGGATTATGTTGAATTGTGAAGGGATGATGTGGTATTGATGATATGGTATTGAAATGATGATTATATATATATATATATACACATAAACCTATTGTTCAAGTTGGTTTTTGGAATGCTTTGCAAATATTGGTTGTATGGAATTATGGAAGAGAATTGTGGTGTTGGGTTGCTAATACTAGATGCCAAATATTTCATAGTAGATAAGTGATTTGTAAAGGCGGGAAGTTGTGTTGAATTGGTATACGAATCTACAACGAGGTATGTAAAGCATACTCTAACGATGTTCTTTGGCATGAAAACACCAATGTTCCATCAAGTAAGATTCCGAGGTTATCCAAACACATGTATTGTTCTACATTACCAACGAAGTTGTTTCCATTCTATAAAGTGTCAAAATGTTTCATTGATATACCAAAAGGCTCCTATTTCATTGTTGTGATATTGATGATTCTGAAACATATTGTTGATGTACCAATGAGTCCTTATTACATCGTTATTGTATAGAAGGTCTATTACTTGATTCCTATTGATATATCATTGTTTCAAAGGTACTATATTGGCATGAACACTAATGTAATAATCTCAAAAGCTTTTGAACTAAGTTATTGGAAAAATCTCTTATGTGTTACTTGATATACGTGTGGGTGGTATCCCAGGGGCATAAGCCTAGCATGGGTCGATCCCTATTTATGTGTTTATGGGTGGTATCCCAGGGGCATAAGCCTAGCATGGGTCGATCCCAATTGATATGTACTGGGGGCAGCCTAATGGTCACAGTACGGTACAGTATTGATTGTTGTTAGGTGGTTGGAGGTTCGGGAGGAGGAGGTAATGGCGAATCATAATTGTAAAGAATGAAATGAACGAATGTATACCGTTCCACAAATGTGTTTGAATTCAAGAACCCAATTCAGATTAATGATAATGTTCATGATCCTAAAAATGTTTATGAAGTGTGGTTCACTTCTATTATGAATTATTCACTTGTGTCTGATTTTCTTGATCCCTCATATCACATATGATTATTTACAGCTTTACATACTCAGTACATATCTCGTACTGACGTCCCTTATGGGGGACCTGCATTTCATGCTGTAGGCACAGGTACCTCAGCTCATACACCGCACCAGTAGAAGCCAGGTCATACAGCTACTGTTGGTGAGCTCCAGTTTACTTCGGAGCTTTCCGAGTCGGTTCCTTATATTTTGTTATTGTACAGGAGTCATGTGTGGGCGGGGGTTTGTCCCGACCCTAGTTATGTCATGTATATCCTAGAGGCTTTGTAGACATAAGGAAGGGTAAAGTCATGGAAGTTTATATAGTAATGTTATATTCGTATATGGGGTGGTCCCGACGGCCAAGTATTATATATTTATATATATATATATATATATTTGTGCGTGTTGTGCTGATACAGGTAATTAGACTCTTTTATATGCAGCGAAGTGCTGCCCAAATTTTTGGTGACATGTAAGTGAAAGCACAGGTATTTGAACGGGTTCTCCCGGGCCTTCTCGGCTTTGGGTGCCAGTCCAGCCCGATGGGATTTTGGGTCGTGACAACTATGATGCTTACTATTCCACTAACTGAATACTGGTGATTGCATGCATAGGTTTGGTACGTTAATGATTATTTATCATTATAAATGTTGTGATTATAGCTGAAATGTGATCTTATGGTTGTTCTTCTTGTTAGACGGTTAAGCTATGTGGTAACTAGTTGTCTATTAGCTGAATATTACACTTGATGGCTAGGAAGCTAATGTTTTAGTTAATGAATCTTGCTTAGTTGGAACATGGTAGCTAATGATGGTTAGTTAATGAATGATGTCATTTAATAAAATATGGTTAGGTGACAAGTAGTATGTGTTGTCTAGTAATGATTAACAAAAATACGATGAATAGTTGATAATAATGAATGGTGGATACATGACGGTTTTGGTATAATGATGAACCTAGACTAGATGTTAGATATTGACTATTAAATGAATAGTGGTTAGTTGTTATCCCATGAACAAGGATTACGTGAAGGATAATGTTTAGGCTAACAACTAGAGGTTATGTGATGACTAGCGAACTAGCGGTTTAATAATATTAAGTGTTGGTTAGCTAATAATGAGTAGTTGGGATGTATTGATAAGATAGACATCTTTACGATTATGAGTACATCGTTTTGTGTATGTGCACCTATTATATGCCTATATATATGTGTCAAGAGTTATGATGATACATTGGTACTCGGAAAGGCCAGAGGATATTGCGATGACATACTGATACTTGGCAAGGTTGGAGGATATTATGATGATATTAATTCCCGATTTGAGTCCGAAGGATAGTATTGAGATGATATTGATTTCCGACAAGGCCAGAGGATATTATGATGATATTGATACTCGGTTCGAATCCGGAGGATACTATTGAGATGATATTGATTCCCGGCAAGGCCAGAGAATATTATGATGATATGGATACCCGATTTGAGTTTGGAGGATACTATTGAGATGATATTGATTCTCGGCAAGGTCGGAGGTTTATTACGATGATGATGGTCCTGATGAGGACAATTATTATGAGTTGTGATATTGATGGTATAATTTTCATTCATTCCTGCATGTGCATCACCT
Organism: Capsicum baccatum var. pendulum; assembly: GCA_030864225.1. Classification (NCBI taxonomy): domain Eukaryota; kingdom Viridiplantae; phylum Streptophyta; class Magnoliopsida; order Solanales; family Solanaceae; genus Capsicum; species Capsicum baccatum. Next base: position 253,331,024 of record CM061559.1, on the reverse strand, counting down.
ATCACCACTATGCACCTATGTCTATCAGCCGGTATGGGACGGTTGCATAGATATGGGTGAAGAATATGCCTTGTGTTGTTATATGTTGATTGAACCTTTCGAGTCTGGGGTGGTGGGGGTATGCATAGGCTCCTCTAGGTATTTGGTTGTCCGGAGTAGCCGATTATTTACAATGTTATTGATATTGTTATTATCATTATTATGATCATAATTATGGCTAGCCTATGACAGATTGGTCATGGATCCGGTATTGGGATTGATTTATGTCTTCGGCCTTTGCTATCTTATGATTACATTACTATGCACGATTATTCTCTGTCTAGCCATATGGATTAGAAATCCTGAGTATGTTGGTATTAAATCTTGATAGTATTATAATAAGGTCTTAAAATGAGAACATGATGATCTAGGTTATGTTTGAGATGACCTCCTATTTATATGTATTATATATATATATAGCTATATGAAGTCATGGTACTATCGGATATTCCTTTCTTCGTTGTTCATATTGTATAGTAGTTCCTTTACCTTGTATATTACAATATATCTTTCTTTCGCTCTTTATTTGTATATTGACCTGGAATATATGGTATAGCTTTGGCATATATTGAATGTTGCTAGAATAGGATAGTTCACCTTGATACTTCCTTAGTCTTATTATGTTAGACTCTTGGGCATGAATAGGATAGTTGTCCGTAGTTATTCTCATTGACTTATTACATGATTTATGGACTCTTGCTTGTAGTTTCTATTCTGTTTATATGTTGTATATATCTACTTTATCTTTGGAGCTCAGTTGGCAGTTGCCTACTGAGTACCATTCATTTGGAACCCATACTACACCTCTGCAGTCTGCAGATCATAGTACGAGTTATCGCCATTGATATGTGCATCGTATGGAGTAGCCCTGATTCAGAGACTTAGAGTGAGCTCCTGACATTTAGAGTATTACTTATCTCTTTCCTATGTATTAGACTAGCCTCTAAGTTGTATTCAGAGGTAAGTTGAATCAGTGTATTTCTCCTTGATATATCACTTTTGTACTCTTATTATATTTAGAAGCTTTTATAGTGATACCACCAGGTTTTGGGTTTCGTCTATGTATTGATCTTTATCTCATATATTCTGTATTTTTTCTTATGTTATTGAGTAGTCCGTTACTAGCCGTTTCAAACTATAGGTTGGCTTTTCTATTAGTGGGTTGTGGTAGTCGCCATCATAACCTGAAAAGTTAGGTCGTGACAAATTGGTATCAGAGCCAGGTTTCTTCGGTGTATTAGTACATAAGCTAAGTGTTTGTAGAGTCTTGCGGATTGGTGCAGAGATGTTCGTAACCTATCTTATGGAGGCTACAGTGACATTTTAGGAAATTCATTTCATGACTCTTTATTATGTGTCCGCATTCCTATGAACCTTGAACATATTCTTTGACTTTATGATATCCACAAAGGACGATGTGATATTGTCAACAGATGCGGATAAGACTTCAATACGGGTTTCCAGAATTTCAGCACAGCATCGGACTAGAGAGTGAGAGATGGATATTGAAGATCTTCTGTAGTAGCTAAAAAGTATTTGGGCTGAGTCCCCATCAGACTTGCGGAGTGTGGTATGGTTCTTCGGGACATGGTGACCATTCTGAATTATGAGGGGTAGTATCAAGAAGTATTTTAGATTCTTGGTTTGGTTGTGTTGTGATGAGACACTTGTTCTAAGAATGCCCCTGAGATAAGTGATCAGATAGAGTTAGCATGTATTCCCCACCAGCCTAGAGTTCCTAAAATAGGTTGTGATATAGAAAGTTTGGACATAAATTTGCGGATTTCTCCCAGCGTCAGTTGACCATCCATTTAGGCTTAGTTTGTGTTCTCTCAATATTGATGCTTCAGGAAATGCTATGACTATAGAGAGACCAAGTACTAGTCTAGGGAGTATCTCTGACATGAATTCCAATTATTTAGCTCATTCAGATCACCTCGTGGTGTTGTGGCATCTTCAGTTATAGATGGTGCGTTTGGCGCCTCAGTTGATGATTCAGTCAGTCGATTCGATTTAGACCCGTTCAAATTTATTTTTCCTATGCCTGTTAGTCACGTGACTGCAAATGTTGCCAAGATTGGTGTGTTTTTACTTCTCACATTTATCTCTTATTATGTGTATTTAGGTTTTCATATCCATTGATAATCATATGTCTTGATGAATTTATATCGATCATTATGTACCTTATTGTTGAATTCATGATTATATTACTACTCCATGGTTTATTTCTTTTAGTAGTGGATGGAGTAGATCTATATTGATGTTTTTCCCCTATGGGCGTGGTTTTGGGTTTGAGTCCCATTTATCTTGACACATTAGCCCTGTTGTGGCCCTTGAGTAGTACATGGTATTGATGTTCATTTTGGTATCGCCTATTCAGAATGTTGATCTTGATATTGCTATTGCTATTGCTACCACTATGTGAAATTATTGATATTACTTGATATTATTACTTGATGTTGTTACATGATGAATTTGATTCTCGCTGGTTAGCTGTATAGACTAATGTTATCTAGTTAAAGTTTCATTTTCTTGTGATACTAATTGGTGGCTAGAGTAGATATAGCCTGATTTGGTATTTTCTTTCCCCTAGCCTGGTGAGGTTGACTGTGTTCCCTCTTGGTTAGCTATATTAGATTTGTTCGGGAACATGTTGTGGTATCAAAGGTAAGTTGACCTTCCATGATTTTTGTGGATTTGAGTCGGCAATTTAGTTATGTTGCCTATTTTTGAGTTCGAGATTCTTAGACTTGTCTCTTGGTTTGTGAAGGATTTTGTTTTGGCTATCCCTTCCAATATAGCCCATTTGTGAGATGGGCCAGTTTAAGATCTAATTTTTATTTGTGGCTATTTCTTCACCCGATAGTGTTTTTGACATCGATATTGAGGTGTCGTGGATTCTTCTCTTAGATTTGATGGGTTCGTTTCTTTGTGATGGATTATCTTGTTGTTAGTGTAGAGATTGGATACTCTTTTGTCGTTGTGATATGGTTTTGTCTAGAGGAGTTGGAAGATAGAGGCAGGTGGCCTTTCCTGTGACCGCTTCTAAAGTTGGAAAATTAGAAATTCTTTAGCTTGAGTTGTTGGTACTCTGGTAGTTGTCTCAACTTTGACCTTGGCCTTGAGATTGGTATTTCTTCTTTGATGATATGGTTCTTGGGTGGATTTAGGAAATCCCTATTTCAAAATCTAGTGAGGCTTGGTGGAGTGATTCTCCTCGATGATATATGGCTATGGCTATTTCTTTGCCTAGATGGGGTATTGTATTGGTTAGTTTCTGTCTTAAATTGCATTTCTTCGACTTGCTAAAGTGTTTGCCTTCACTGGTATGGTTTTAGGTCTTTAGAAGTTTGAGTATATTTTGATAGCTCATGCCCTCCAGCAGATATGGGGTGTGTTATTTGCATTTTCAGTCGACGATTTACCCTTTTACATGATTTCTAAATTGTGGCTTGGTATGATTTATCTCGGATATGTTAGATTTAGATACTAAAGTCGATTTGAATGGTTGGTAATGATATAGGTTTATTGGTTCAGTTTTGACTTGACGCTTTGGAATGACGATTGAGAAGTATGATAAATTTGGATTATTAGTGCCTACCCATTCTTAGTTTTTGTTTAAGATATTTGAGACCAAGCGATTCAGCCTTGGTATTGAGATTTCAGCTAGGTGTTGTAGAGCTTGCGTGCAACTTTTGTTTTTGACTTGTCTTCATTCAAATTTCATTTATAAGATGGTTGAACCTACTCTGTGGTTGTCTATTCGGTCTTCTTGACGTCAGTTGGATTATAGTTGATAAGTGTTCAGATGATAGCCCATGGGCCCCGTATTAGTTATTTTAGTTTTGACATCGAGTTTCAGTTTTCTTTGTGAATTTTGGATGATTTACTCAGTGAGAGTAATATACTCAAGTTCGATTTAGTATGCCTTTATTCTCAATTGATGGGACATCCTGAGTGAAGTATTCAGTCATAAGTAGTTATACCTTCGATTTTGAATTTCAGTTTGATTTTCATTCGGACTGGTTGCAGCATTGACACGGATTGCATTTCTTGATTATCTCCATTTGTATGCCCAGATAATGCCTTATGAGCTTATTTCCATGTTTGCCTTATGGACTTTCAGCGGATCAACTTTAGTTCTTTGATTTCTCCATGATGAGATGGAGTCGATGAGACTTAGGTGATTTTCCTCCTAGTTTGGAGTTGAGAGCATGTGTAAAAGTGTTAAGGAATGTTATTTTTGGGTTTGGAGTTGGTTTTATGACTTATGTCTTAGTTTGCTTTTGGTTTGGATGAGCCTTTGTTGATTTATATGAATATAGAGATAGTATCAGCATTATGTGATTCAGATGTGCGTGCACCGGCCTTTCAAGTTCAGTTGGAGGCCAGTTAGCGGTTAAGTTGAGTTGTCTATTTTGGAAGTAGAATGAGAGTGCTTGTTGAAAAAGGGATACTTGTGTCAAAATCCCTTAGAAGTGTTTTCTCTCTGTTGAGGTTACCTGAGAAGTCATGCTTGGAGCATGTGGGCCCAATACCTCATCCGTTTGAGCTTTTGAGATTCTTTCTATCCGTTGACTTTAGGGGACAAAGTCCTTTTAGTAATGGATGTTGTAATGACCCTTCAGGTCATTTTCTATATTTATGCTTATCTTTACTGTTTGAGCTTCTCCATAGCTTCCCCAAGTCATTTATGGCTTGTTGGGACCGACAGTTCGGTTACCGGGCAGTTTGTTTGGTTTTTAGAAATAATTCCTGTTTAAAAGTCTTCACTGGTTCCAAATGACCACCGAGTGAAAACTTCAGCGAAACAATCTCGGATGCAAATTCTGACTACGCCAACAGATTTGGAATATCGATTTAAGTTTCGGTAGATCTTTGATTCGGGTTTCAATGCACCCGAGCTCTTTTCGAGCTATTGAGCGAAATTTATGAAAAATGAAACTATAGGTGTGGGCCCCACTTTTTCCAAAACGATCTCGGATTAAAGTTTTGATGATTCCAATTTATTTGAAATGTGGTTTACACTCAAATTTCACTGTTGGATCATATTTTTGGTTTCCGAATGAGTTTTGAGGGTCAAAAATAAGTTTTTGATTTTGTTGGTGGCCCAGACAGCGACTGCGGATCTCCAAAGCTGGTAGGGGTATTTAAGCACCCTATAGGCCGCGTTTTTCACCATTTTCACTCATTTTTGAGAGCCTAAAATCCTAAATGGGTGTGATAACTCAAAATTGAGTCTTGTGGGTTTCTAGGGAGCATGGTAAACATTTTTTATCATGATTATCATCCGGATTAAGGTAAAATTTATCACTTTATATGCGAATTTCTTAGTTCTTGACCCAAAACCTCAATTTATCTTAGGGCTTGATTTAGCCCTACATTTGATTTGTTTTCACCAATTCATTGAGGGTTATGATTCTTTGGTGATGTATGAGCATTGGGTTGACCTCGAAAATGCGATTTCTATATGTGGGACCCACTTGGGGGTTTTGGTGTCATTTTTGGATCCGAAGCATAATAGTGTAATATGGGTACCGTTAGAATCGTATAGATGAGTAGATTATATTTTTGATTGTGTGATGACATTTTAGGGATTGTGAAGTGAAGACGAGCATGTGGTGCTTGAAGTGTGATTTTGCGGTTTAGCCTCGAGGTAGGCTTCTGTTTATTCTTCTTCATGGATGATGTATGATATATATTGTGTGTGAATGTGAATGTTAAGATTGATATTGGATAGAATGACTTAGTATTTATTATACATATAAGTTTGGGGATTAGATGGGGGTTTTGACCCGTAGGTTGAAATACTTAATACCCTTGTAGAATCCTATTGCCTTCTCCTTAGTTTGGGTAAATTTGTAGCATGAATATAATATAATGCTATGCTTGGAATAGCGTTTTAGCATTTGAAGCATGATTTGTATATTTAGCCTTATTAGGCTAGTGTGATAGTTTTGAAACTGTAAGTTTGGTAGAGTTGACTTGAGTACCCTTTTTCTAGTCGAAGTTACTATCTTAGGCTTTAATATGGCTTGCTTGATATCTAAAAGATGAACTAGATACCTTAGCCTAATTTTGGGCATAGTATGCCTAATTATGAAAATTATGGATTAAAAGTGGGATCATTCGACCCTCTTAGGCCTAAGCTTATGTTAAGTCTTGTGGACTTAGTTACAGATGTTAGACCTATATGAGCTAGTAAACCTTAGAATAAGGTTGCTTCATAACAGGGTGACTTGTATTGATGTTTCAAGATTGTGGCTATTTAGTTATGGTTATCATACTACTTGTGGAAGTGATATTGGGCATTTAGAGATATTCCTCCTAGATACATTATGTGGCCTATAAAGATGCAGTTTTCTCTTAGACATGATGATTGGACTATAGAGATGCTATTTCTTCTTAGACTTGATGATTGGTCTATAGAGATGCTATTTCCTCTTAGACTTGATGATTGGCTTATAGAGATGTTATCTCCTCTTAGACTTGATATTTAGCCTATAAAGTTTCTATTTCCTTTAGTCATGATTGTTGGACCTATAGAGATGATGGTCCTTTTGGATATGTAAATTGGCTTAGAGAAGCAATACTTCTCGTCGTCTTGACGTATGACCTATTGATATATGATATCCTATAGACAATTACACGTCTATCTATATTATGCCTCCTAGTTGTGAGATGTCTCTAGTGTTAGAAATGATAACATATTTATTTATTATGCCTCCTATATGTGAGATGCCTTCTATATGTGAGATGATTAGAGGTATGCTACGGCTTATACATATGATTATTGATATGAGTTCCAAAAATATATATGGGCCCAAGGCCATGATTCTGATGTTGTGATTATTCCAAACAAATTAATGGGCCAAGGGCCATGTTACAGTACTAATTAAATATCCAAGAAGTGTTTATAGTTGTGAATGATGTGATTGGGATTTATGAATATGAATATGTATATGTTTGTAGACACATCTCTCCGGTATGGGACGGAGGAAGATGCAGTATGATGCTTATTATTCCACTAACTGAATACTAGTGATGACATGCATAGGTTTGGTACGTTAATGATTATTTATCTTTATAAATGATGTGATTATAGTTGAAATGTGATCATATGGTTGTTCTTCTTGTTAGACGGTTAAGCTATGTGGTAACTAGTTGTCTATTAGCTGAATATTACACTTGATGGCTAGGAAGCTAATGTATTAGTTGATGAATCTTGCTTAGTTGGAACATGGTAGCTAACGATGGTCAGTTAATGAATGATGTCATTTAATAAAAAATGGCTAGGCGACAAGTAGTATGTGTTGTCTAGTAATGATTAACAAAAATAGGATGAATAGTTGATAATAATGAATAGTGGATAAATGACGGTTTTGGTCTAATGATGAACCTAGACTAGATGTTAGATATTGACTATTAAATGAATAGTGGTTAGTTGTTATCACGTGAACAAGGATTATGTGAAGGATAATGTTTAGGCTAATAACTAGACGTTATGTGATGACTAGTGAACTAGCAGTTTAATAATATTGAGTGTTGGTTAGCTAATAACGAGTAGTTGGGATATATTGATAAGATAGACATCTTTACGGTTATGAGTACATCAGCTTGTGTCTATGCACCTATTATATGCCTATATTTATGTGTCGAGAGTTATGATGATACATTGGTACCCGGCAAGGCCGGAGGATATTGCAATGACATACTAATACCCGACAAGGCCGGAGGATATTATGATGATATTGATACCCGTTTCGAGTCCGGAGGATACTATTGAGATGATATTGATTTCTGACAAGGCCGGAGGATATTATGATGATATTGATACCCAGTTCATGTCCGGAGGATACTATGGAGATGATATTGATTCCCGACAAGGTCGGAGGATATTATGATGATATGGATAGCCGGTTCGAGTCTGGAGGATACTATTGAGATGATCTTGATTCCCGGCAAGGACGGAGGTTGATTACGATTATGATGGTCCAGATGAGGACAGTTATTATGAGTTGTGATATTGATGGTATACTTTGCATTCATTCTTGCATGTGCATCGCCTATCATCAGTATGCACCTGTCACGACCCGAGCCTAGGCCCTAGCCGTGACGAGCATCCCAAACCATGAAGACCCGGAACACCCATTCTCTATCTGGTTATCATGCACAATGTTCGTAATCATAATAAAATGCAGAATTGAAATTGAGTACGGAATACATGGTCAAGTTCTGCAACATTTCTGAATAATACTATCTGACATCAGTCTGCGAAATCTCTACTAAGAACACAAACATCTGTCTGAAAAGAAACTGGGACAAGGCCCCCAGTAAACCAAAAACATAATAAATAAGATAATGTCTGACATAATTAGGCCTTCTGAATAATAGAAGGCTAACCACTGCGAGATCAAGTCTACAAATCCGAGAATGTCTACTGAGTAGCTGGACCCTTAGACTGTGCCTCAGGACCTGGAAGGAGGGGGGGTCAGCACAAAAGTACTGGCACGTGAAGCAATCCAAAAATAGTATAATGGAACATACATATATATATATATATACATGGGCACTTTCTGAAAACATGTAACCTGCCTGTTCATTTCAAATCAAGATCTGTGTTTTCCTTCTGAGGTAGGTGGTATTCCCCTACAAGTCTGATATTCCACGGGCTGTATGGAATCCGCCATTGACTCGGCGGGGAAGACCCCAACCCAAGTGTGCCGCAAGGGTTGGAGTGTCTGAGTCTGATACGCCACAGGACATTTAAGTCAGCGCATAATAATATACCCGGGTCGGCAAACCACGGTTTTAGGCAATGAGTCGCTTGAACTCAAGCCCTCTTCGGGGAACCACCTAACATCTCTGTATGCCCATTTTTAACCTTTTTTGTACTTGCAACATTCTGAATGTCTAAAATCATGAAAGTCTGAAATATCTGTTAGTCTGAGTCTGATATGGCGTTAGTCTAAATTGGTATCATCATACCAAGACATTGCAAGTCATGATTTTTCTGAGCCATAATGTATAATGCAAGAGCTTTCATTCAAAACATAGTTTAGACCACCAAAACATGTAACTGATGTAAAGGATTTCATATTCCGAAACTTAAAGTTCAATTCATGCAGAAATTTCATCAAACACCTGGTGGTCAAATGTCTTTAGCAAGTTCATGTATTCAAAATTGAAACACATTCATTCATATATGTATATAAACTGTCAAATCGCTTTGGAGATGGTCAAAAGACCAAAACAATGATGTTAAAACATCTTATACATAAATATATATACATAATTTAAAACCCCATTCTGAAACATGATTTTTTTTTATGCCCAAGAGAATTTAGGAAAAATCCCGCGTACCTCTATTTCCAAGGATAATAGATGTTTCTTGAAGCTTGCGGATTGGTGATTCCGAATATGTAATTATCTTCGAAAACCTACGGTCGAATCTTGAACTATTTGGGTTTTTATTTTGAAACCCTAAGGAGAATTCTTGAGCAATTTTGGAAAAGTATGTGTATTATGGTGTTTGAGGGATTAAATCCCGTGTTGGGGGTATATATAGGGGTGGAGGATGACCAAAATACCCCTAAGGAACAATTAAGGTCAAATCTGTCCCTCAATTGACAGTTTGATAGGCTGGAGTAAATCGATTATAACTTTTTACTCATATATTCAAATTGGATGAAACCAACTTCATTTTAAAGAGGACTCAAAAATCTTTTGTTTTATATATTATAGCTCACACAGTTAATTATATACAGGGAGTTATGATCGTTTGAAATTGACCCAGAAATACTGAAAACTGGGCAATAGGCTATGCGTTTTGCTACTGTTTTGAAATCCAAATGCAGCCTTATGCATTCCGAAAAATTTCAAAACTTATCCGAGATGTACTATGAGCTTGCCCGATCGTAACGCAACTTGAAAATCTAAAAAATATTTTCGGAAAGGTTGAAAAGTTGTATCTCGAAGATTGCCAGCTAAAATGACACTAAGTCCTCATTACACTCACAAAAAATTTCAAGTTTTTAAGTCTAAGGGCACTCTATTAAAGGCTAATCCATGCACGACTTTTACGGGGTGTTACATTATCTCCCCCTTGGGATCATTCGTCCTCGAATGATGGATAGGAACTTGTTGAAGCCTTAAAGATATAGAATAACGCGGACACGACATGTACTTTAATAAAGAATACATTGATTTGAAACATGACTTTTTGGCTGGAACTACTGATATTTTGAATTCTTATATCGGACACGCATATCTGATCCATGGAATACACGACTGAAGCTATTCATAAGCTGAATTCTCATAATGAACATGCATATCTGATGCATGGATCTGTCCTTGAGTTGTTCTCATGAACGCAGGACTAAATACACTGATAAGTTGAACTTTTTCTATTGAACATGCATTTTTAATGCACGCATATCTGACTGGACTAACGTATGAATGTATCACTGATTACGTAATGATAACTGGTGCAAGGCTTGTAATAAGAATCTATACATGCAACTGAATGAGGTATCTCCCCCTTGGGACACTCTATGAATGCTCAATTCATTAAGATACTCGGGAAAAAAAAATTGAGGCGATGCACTAGGCACCTACAAATTGAATCATAACTGAACATCTGGAATCTGAATCTAATGCATGACACATGAACTGAGCTATAATCGCAACTACTGGTATACTATATCTTGGAATAGTAGCATGTCTGAGATTTCGGGTAGCATGAATAAATGAAAAGACGAGAAAACAAGTCATGCGAATCTGCCTGTTAAACTGACTTACTGACTATACAGATTGAATTATGCTGGACTTTCATACTTAACTGGAGTATCTCTTCAACACTCTCTCTAAAGAAGTTCTAACAGTAATAGGGAGCCACGAATCTTGGGTATGGATTACACAAGACATCCAACTGAGGAAATCACAACATTAACTCTACTCTACAGTCTGAAATATAGACATATAACTCCTAAATTAGGATAGAATTTTCAGACCTTTGGCAATACGACTTCTTACTTTCAGGCTTAGTGCACTTCCCAAATATCCCTTAACTATACTATTCCCTATAAATATGATATTCATTCAATTCAGCTTAAATTTCTCATATGAGCATTGACAAATTTTTCTACTAATGTCTAAAATAGCTTAATCCTTACCCCGCGATCAAGCCTAACTCTAAGTCACAAAAATACAACATGCTACACCACACTATTATTCTAAACCATATGATGCCACCTTCTATACCTCTTTTAAAGATCACATTCTAAGCATAACATGCCTTACCACTTTAATGACTACTCTGAACTCTTAATATGAAGTCGCTAATGCATATTGCAACCTTCCACTACAATCCCAAAACGTCATTCAAGCCTAATTTATAACCACATGTTAACTTCAAGGCAAACACCCATAAATACATACTTCACATAGTTTCTAAACTATTATCAATATAACTCCCACGCACTATCCTAAAAACATACACACACAAACTTTTCCACTAAACATCACATGTATCAAAGATTGGCCCCAAATCTCACTTCATACTTATGGCCTTATCTAAACAAACGTACTATGATCTTCCATCAACAAGAACATTTACTTCATCACCACTATCATTGCATAGGGAGGACACTAAAAGGTTAAAACATAAGACCCTGAAGCATGAGAAGATTTTTATATGGGACTGAACACATTATAAAGAGTGAGTACATGCGTCATGAGTTGCATGACCTCAACTAGAGTTCCTAACATAAGGAATGTAATTCCGACTACTTGAATGAACTAGAACTCATTATCTTGGAACTGGAAGAGTACGTGACTCTCTATCATATACAGGAATCACAAACTATGATTACGGAACTGAAACGTAAAGCTTAAGTAGGCATTGGGATCACTAAAAAATACTAAGATAAGAATGGGTTGAGTCTCACCCTCACTTTCTAACGTTCTAAATCATACTGCATCACTACTAAAATCTGAGAGCCTTACTTGGTCATTCGTTCTGCCATCTCCCCCTTAGCTTCAAGTCATCATCTAGAGTTTGGGAGATCCTTTACCATATTCTAACTGAACTACACTTACTACACTCTAGGGTCTGAAAAAAAAAATAACAATGCATGCATATCATAGAACTTAGCCCGAATGACTACCTTCCGGGATACACTCTATCTTTCTCTAGCCACCAATAGTCATAGTATAATGCTTGCACACTTACTCTATCGGTTTAACCTTCAAAAGTCAAGCTTAGATGCTAATACTTAACATGGATATCACCAAGCCTTTGATGAACCATATCTCTTTCGATAGAGCATACCACTATTGCGACTCCAAATTTATATCCCTCTACTATGAGAATCAAGATCACCGCAAAAGGCCCAACACTATCAATCAAAACACCTTAACATGGCTATTTAGATCACCATGTACCATCTAACTAGTCTTTCTCCACTTAACAATTCAATGGTACCACTAGCCACGCACAACAAGTAATAGCCTTAGAAAAATGCCACAACCTCATGTCACCTTAGGCATACTTCTACATCATACATGCAATATCATACACCACTACGAATCAAATAAACTTACTCTATTGCATGCACCGTTTAAGTCTATTAGATCACTTCTATACAACTAGTATTCATTAACCAAGAAATCTTCACATCCACCTTCATGGACATCAACTGTTCAAACTTAATATCTAGTGCTATGCATGATTTACAACCCAACCTTACACGAAATTTTCACTTGGAAACTATGAAATAAACATCACGAAACACTAGTGCACTAGAACTTCATAACCACAATAATCGATCATGACCTAACGGTTTTCCTTATCATAATCCATTAGCATGTACTATTTCAGCACATCAAGCCTATTAATTTAATCCCACAAAACATGCATCATCAAACTCATGCCACTATTTACCACCACACCATTTAAATTCAAGCCTATAGTTTAGTATCAATCATTTACCACCAATGAAGAATGCAACATAATATAAATATACTAATCCATCAAATTGGGATATTCTACCCAAATATCTCAAAAATCTACTGCATACCTTCTCACAAGTAGCACTAGTTTACAACTACCAAGGAACAGAGGGTCAAGGGGGTTAAAGCCTCATAATAGACATGGTCAACTTTATCTTTATATTATAACCCCGTACAATCATATCTACTTATACTTCTTTCTCACATCACAATTACTTACCCAAGCGTACATTTACACTACCTTAAAAATTCACAACAACCATGAGTCTATACTTATAACCTACTGGCTAATCTGGCCATTTTCATACTTCAAGCAAGGACAATTCACCTCGCCTAATAACTCCTTCTCTGTCTTCTACTAATAAACTAACACACAAGGATGAATCGCTTCATTACCAACTCTATCTCATGCAAAAAGATTCAGCTATACATATATTCAACCAACACAAGAACCACACGTTGAATGACAAATTGCTAGTGAATCGAAATAGGCCTCACACGGCTTCACTAGACTTTGATTTTTTTGTAGTTTGAACAAGAAAATAAGAAGAATGACAAGGCAACTATGCTAGTGAATCGAAAGAGCCCCACAAGGCTTCACTAGACTTTTTAGTTTCACCAACATGATGATAAAATATTTTCAAGAGACAGAAACTTGTCACACAACATTCCATAATCTGAGAATACACATCTTACTTTGTATAGATAAAAAAAAAATCTGAGTCAAATATTTCCCCCATAGATTATCATACAATCCACACACGCTACTTGCTACCAATAGGTCATGACACCAACACTTTAACTTATACTACTATTTGGGTGGAAATACAATTCCAACATTTCTACTACACATCTTTTCCCTTAAGCATGACATCTGCAACATAAATTTCTGAAAAGGGCCGAATATACTCAATACAAAAGGCTGAAAAGCACGATTTCGTCAAGATCAAGGTTCACACTGGAACCCATACACTCTGAAGCAATAACGGACTCTTCTCAAGTCCTTGCACAATTTTAAGATCTTATATGACGTGATCCGAAGGGACAATACCATTTAGACTCTAAACTTCTGCACTTGATTCACCCTAGAAATGTGATGGGTCTGAGAACATCAGAGTAAGGAAAGAATTTGGGATGATTTTACTTTCGTATGGACATCACCATAGCACGAATTAGAGTATGAAGGAGGAACATTCTGACTCTGTTTCACGAACTAGAACATAAAGAAAGAGAGACATTCCTAAATGTCTTGTAGACTCCTGCTTATAAGTGTGGCGCGCTACACACCCATAAATAAGACTCTACCCGATGCGATTTCGCAGACACCCTGGGACCATGAACAGTGCTCTGATACCAAGTTTGTCATGACCCGAGCCTAGGCCCTAGCCGTGATGAGCATCCCGAACCATGAAGGCCCGGAACACCCATTCTCTATCTGGTTATCACGCACAACGTTCGTAATCATAATAAAATGCGGAATTGAAACTGTGTACGGAATACATGGTCAAGTTCTGCAACATTTCTGAATAATACTATCTGACATCAGTCTGTAAAATCTCTACTAAGAACACAAACATCTGTCTGAAAAGAAACTGGGACAAGGCCCCCAGTAAACCAAAAACATAATAAATAAGATAATGTCTGACATAATTAGGCCTTCTGAATAATAGAAGGCTCACCACTGCGAGATCAAGTCTACAAATCCGAGAATGTCTACTGAGTAGCTGGACCCCTAGACTATGCCTCAGGACCTGGAAGGAGGGGGGGTCAGCACAAAAGTACTGGCACGCGAAGCAATCCAAAAATAGTATAATGGAACATACATATATATATATATATATATATATTAAGTGAAAGCAATTTTTCATTAAGACATCATGTATAAAACTGTTTCCGAAAAATACATGGGCACTTTCTGAAAATATGTAACCTGCCTGTTCATTTCAAATCAAGATCTGTGTTTTACTTCTGAGTTAGGTGGTATTCCCCTACAAGTCTGATATTCCACGGGCTTTATGGAATCCGCCATTGACTCGGCGGGGAAGCCCCCAACCCAAGTGTGCCGTAAGGGTTGGAGTGTCTGAGTCTGATACGCCACAGGACATTTAAGTCAGCGCATAATAGTATACCCGGGTTGACAAACCACGGTTTTAGGCAATGAGTCGCTTGAACTCAAGCCCTCTTCGGGGAACCACCTAACATCTCTGTATGCCCATTTTTAACCTTTTTTTGTACATGCAACATTCTGAATGTCTAAAATCATGAAAGTCTGAAATATCTGTTAGTCTGAGTCTGATATGGCGTTAGTCTGAATTGGTATCGTCATACCAAGACATTGCAAGTCATGATTTTTCTGAGCCATAATGTATTAAGCAAGAGCTTTCATTCAAAACATAGTTTAGACCTCCAAAACATGTAACTGATGTAAAGGATTTCATATTCCGAAACTTAAAGTTCAATTCATGCAGAAATTTCATCAAACACCTGGTGGTCAAATGTCTTTAGCAAGTTCATGTATTCAAAATTGAAACACATTCATTCATATATGTATATAAACTGTCAAATCGCTTTGGAGATGGTCAAAAGACCAAAACAATGATGTTAAAATATCTTATACATAAATATATATACATAATTTAAAACCCTATTCTAAAACATGATTTTTTTTATGCCCAAGAGAATTTAGGAAAAACTCCGCGTACCTCTATTTCCAAGGATAATAGATGTTTCTTGAAGCTTGCGGATTGGTGATTCCGAATATGTAATTATCTTCGAAAACCTACGGTTGAATCTTGAACTATTTGGGTTTTTATTTTGAAACCCTAAGGAGAATTCTTGAGCAATTTTGGAAACGTATGTGTATTATGGTGTTTGAGGGATTAAATCCCGTGTTGGGGGTATATATAGGGGTGGAGGATGACCAAAATACCCCTAAGGAACAATTAAGGTCAAATCTGTCCCTCAATTGACAGTTTGATAGGCTGGAGTAAATCGATTATAACTTTTTACTCATATATTCAAATTGGATGAAACCAACTTCATTTTAAAGAGGACTCAAAAAGCTTTCGTTTTATATGTTATAGCTCACACAGTTCATTATATACAGGGAGTTATGATCGTTTGAAATTGACCCAGAAATACTGAAAACTGGGCAATAGGCTATGCGTTTTGCTACTGTTTTGAAATCCAAACGCAGCCTTATGCATTCCGAAAAATTTCAAAACTTATCCGAGATGTACTATGAGCTTGCCCAATCATAACGCAACTTGAAAATCTAAAAACGAATATCGAAAAGGTTGAAAAGTTGTATCCCGAAGATTGCCAGCTAAAATGACACTAAGTCCTCATTACACTCACAAAAAATTTCAAGTTTTTAAGTCTAAGGGCACTCTATTAAAGGCTAATCCATGCACGACTTTTACGAGGTGTTACAGCACCTATGTCTATCAGCCGGTATGGGACGGTTGCATAGATATGGGTGAAGAATAGGCCTTGTGTTATTATATGTTGATTGAACCTTTCAAGTCTAGGGCGGTGGGGGTACGCATAGGCTCCGCTAGGTATTTGGTTGTCTGGAGTAGATGATTATTTACGATGTTATTGATATTGTTATTATCATTGTTATGATCATAATTATGGCTAGCCTATGACAGATTGGTCATGGATCCAGAATTGGGCTTGAGGTATGTCTTCGGCCTTTGCTATCTTATGATTACATTACTATGCACGATTATTCTATGTCTAGCCATATGGATTAGAAATCTTGAATATGTTGGTATTAAATCCTGATAGTATTATAATGAGGTCTTAAAATGAGAACATGTCGATCTAGGTTATGTTTGAGATGACCTCCTATTTATATGTATTATATATATATATATATATATATATTTATTTATATCTAGCTATATGAAGTCATGGTACTATCGGATATTCCTTTCTTCGTTGTTCATATTGTATAGTCGTTCCTTTACTTTGTATATTACAATATATCTTTCTTTCGCTCTTTATTTGTATATTGACCTGGGATATACGGTATAGCTTTGGCATATATTGAATGTAGCTAGAATAAGATAGTTCACCTTGATACTTCCTTAGTCTTATTATATTGGACTTTTGGACATGAATAGGATAGTTGTCCCTAGTTATTCTCATTCACTTATTACATGATTTATGGACTCTTGGTTGTAGTTTTCATTCTGTTTATATGTTGTATATATCTACTTTATCTTTGGAGCTCAGTTGGCAGTTTCCTACTGAGTACCATTTGTTTAGTACTCATACTACACCTCCGCAGCCTGCAGATCATATACGAGTTATCACCGTTGATGTGTGCATCGTGTGGGGTAGCCCTGATTCGGAGACTTAGAGTGAGCTCCTGACATTCAAAGTATTACTTATCTCTTTCCTATGTATTAGAATAGCCTCTAAGTTGTATTCAGAGGTAAGTTGAATCAGTGTATTTCTCCTTGATATATCACTTTTGTACTCTTATTATGTTTAGAAGCTCTTGTACTAATACCACCAGGTTTTGGGTTTCGTCTATGTATTGATCTTTATCTCATATATTCCGTATGCTTTTTCTTATGTAATTGAGTAGTTGTTACTAGCCGTTCTGAACTACAGGTTGGCTTGCCTACTTGTGGGTTATGGTAGACGCCATCATGACCTGAAAAGTTGGGTCGTGACATGCTACCTGGGCCTTTGTGCGTTGCTAAGTGTTGCACTACTGCTTTGGCCTGGCGCGCCCCACCAAATCTAGTTTAATCATTTAGCAGTTTATGACAGGTGGTGCCGTGCATCTCAACTATTTCATCGAATCATCACACACACCTACCACCTCTTATGTATTGACTAACTGTGTCCACCAAGACTTAACAATGCACAACTAATCAAATCATCAGACACCTACCACCTCATACATAAATAACTGTGTCCAAGACTTCGGACAAATGGAGAGAAACTGTTGATCTCTTTTGTTTCTACAGGATTTCGAACCTCAGTCTCACATAATTTTCACCCATTTCATCAATCGCTAGACAAATCTTGATGTTAGCTGGAAGACTACCTAAGATTGTGCACCTTAGCTCAGAACGTGTGATTGCATAATAAAGGTCTCACATGTTGTTCTGATAGAACCTTCTTCAGGTTGTTTTCAGTATCTATCTGCTTGAGCAGTGTTTCTCAAGTGGTGAAAGTTAGTTCAGTTGTAATTGAAAGGAGATCATACCAACCAACTCGCCTAATCCTCTTATATAAACTTTTGGCTCAGACACTGATTATCTTCTGTTAGTTTGTTCCTAACTTTATGTTGGGAGAACTATATTTTTGCCTTTGCTCCTTTTGTTATGTTCACCAGTTCCACATCAGAGGAAGATTGGAAATAGACAATAGAGAGTTGATATAAAAGCAAAGGCCCATTGCATTTCAAAAGCATACCTTTCTCGGCCTTTTGGCTAAGATCAAGTGTAGTATCTGTTCTTATCAGTTTAATATCTGATATGTGGGCCATAGGTCCATACGATATTAACTCTATTTTTTGAGGTGGAAGGCTCATCAAGGTAGCTTGCTGCCTGGGCCTTCAAGCGTCGCCTAAGTGTTGCACTACAGCTTTGTCCTGGCCCACCCACCAATACTAGTTCAACGTTTTTGTAGTCTGTTGTCTCAGCCCAAGTTACTGTAATAATAAAGTTTTATAGTGCTTTAATGTCATGCCGCGGGAGTTGTTGGAGAATGACTCAACTTATAAGGTCCTTGTTGAGTAAACTCTACTTTTCGTACTCTTTCGCAACCTTAATTATGCAGTTTTTGTTGTGCTATGGATCAGACGATATCTTCCTTAGACATCTAACATGATCTCTTCTGTAGCCTATATTACTTTCTGTAGTTTGCATAGTGTATATTGTTGTTGCAGTTAGTATCTCTTCTTGATGCCTTTTTTGTTACAACCACTCACGTCAACTTAAAAAGAAAATCTTTCCTAGATTATGTAAAAGTAGGTATTTGTTGAGTGCACTTAGTTCGAACATAGCATGAGAATGTACGCCTTAGCTTAGACCGTGTGATTGTTTAATAAAGGTCTCACATGGTGTGGTGATAGAAACTTCTTCAGGCTGTTACTTCTTCAGGCTGTTTTCAGTATCTATCTGCTTGTATGATCTTCTTGAGTGATGAAAGATAGTTCATCTGAAGGCAAGACTGATTCAATCGCATCAACCATCTCTGTCTTATCTTCATAGCCTGTGCTTGAAATAGTCTTCTATAGAGGGTGGAAAGAAGGGTGATTTGTTAGTTTATGCTACTCTTTCCTTTCTTCCTGTCTTATTCACTGAATTGTTAGTATCGAGGCAAGTTCGAAATGTTGGCTGCGCGTAGACTAGTTTGTTCAGTCAGTCACAGGCTTACTAAAGCTAAAAACGGAACTTAGCTTCTCACTAACTATACTAGAAGCAAAGACTTCAACAAATAATACAAAAGAATAGGGTTTGAATGCGCTTCTGTCCTTAAAGGGAGTTCGTTGATGTTAAGAATGAGAATCAAATCGATTGAATCACAAAGTTCCATTCAGTTATATAGATAGAAGAAGAATCGAAAAAAGAAGGGGATATTTCATATACTTATGAAGTGCCAAGAAAGTCATACAGACCAGTAGTTTCTAATGGCAATCAAGCTGTTTAGATTTGCAGGCACAAGAGGAAAGCAAAATCAATAGACTTTAACCTTTTCTAGAGTATCAAAAAGCAAAATAAATATAGAAAAATGAATTGCTGTACAAAATATTTATTGAATTAAAGACTATTTCGTAGGACTATATTTTTGCCTTTGCTTCTTTTGTTATGTTTACGAGTCCCACATCAAAGGAAGATTTGAAGTAGACAATAGAGAGTTGATATAAAAACGAAGGCCCATTGTCAAGCTAAAGTATACCTTTCTCGGCCTTTTGGCTAAGATCAAGTGTAGTATCTGTTCTTATCAGTTTAATATCTGATATGTGGGCCATTGGTCTACACGATATTAACTCTATTTTTTGAGGGTGAAGACTCATCAAGGTAGCTTGCTGCCTGAGCCTTCAAGTGTCGCCTGAGTGTTGCACTACTGCTTTGGCCTGGCACACCCCGCCAATACTAGTTCAATGTTCAAGTGTTGCCTTGACAAATCTATAGTGGCCGGTCTATCTTCTTCTGGGCGAGCTGCGGAGCTACTTTTTCTTTCTTTCATTCCATCTGTCTTGCTTGATTGGTTAAAGAGAGCGCTTTGAGAAGACTGTTCCGCAGAGAGTGTGGCTAAACACTTCTTCTCCTTTCGGCCTTCAAAGGAATGGTTGGAACTGTGATCCCGATTAGATAGTTGCATTCTTCTCCTCTCTCTATTTTGGCTTGGGGCACTGTTAGGCTCATCTCTCTGAGTTCGAGCGGTTGAACTCCTCCCAGACGAATCAATAATGATTGTGGCTGGACTCCTCTATTCATCTATCAATCTCGTTTATGAATGTTATGATGGCCAGGCATAGCCGGAACTCTTTCGTAGGCAGCTCTCGAGCCCAAGTGTTGCACTACTGCTTTGGCCTGGCGGATATCTTCAAGTGTTGCACTACTGCTTTGGCCTGGTGTACCCCGCCAATACTAGTTCAATGTTTGAGCAGTATGTTGTCTTAGTCAGTCTAGTAATCGGCCGAAATTTCTCACTGTACTTATTTTATTTTTGGCTTCCTCTCTGTTTGTTTTTGATTTTAGAGATCAGGTTCAAACTACTAAAGCTCGTAGGGAAGAGTCAAAGCGAATTGTACTTTCCCATATTCGTAGAGGTAGCTCAGCTCCCGGCCTCTTTCCTGTCTATTTGTGTCACTAAGCTGACACACGGCTTTGTTTAACACCCATTTTCAGGAGCGGGAATCTTTAATTGAAAACCCTTTCTTCTGCCCTCACCACTTCTTTTGCTGACCCGATCCACCTCCTTTGCGGAATACCAGAAAAAGAGAGGAATTAGCGGATCATAGGGGCTAAGTCGAAGCACGCCTGAACCTTCTTCGGCGGAGATGGAGTTAATATACAATCACACTTTGGAGACTAGGGAGTTGTTAGAGAATGTACTTGGCCTAGTGGTCAATGAAGTTGGTTGAGCATCATGACGTCTAGGTTTAATTTTCAGCTAGACAAAAACAGAAAATATGCATAATCATGCTTAACTGAATTTTGCTTGAGTTCATAGTCAAAGAGTTCTGATGTTGATGCCTATCTGGTAGAGGAAGTTGTATCATCGGTTTTGCAGCGTTAATTATGCAGTTTTTGTTGTGCTATGGATAAGACGGCATCTTCCCTAGACATGTAATACGATCTCTTTTATAGCTATTACTTTCATTTGCATCTTCTTGATACCTACAACTAGATCTGTGAGAGGAAAAATCTTTCCTAAACATGTAAAAGTAGGTAGTTGTTGAATACACTTAGTTCGAACTTAGTATGAGAATTTTTCAGGGCAACTCTCTCCCTACACTTGTGTGTTTATTTAGGATCACCACTGATTTTTTCTGGGCGGCTCTCTTCATTCCTTTGTATTTTTCCAAGAGTAAGCAAAAGTTTAGACAAATTTTGGCATCAATTATTAACTTTCACTGTTGTAATCACTGTTTGTTGTGTCAGCCACATCCCCCCCACCGCCCATCCCCCGCATCTGTGAGAGAGACAGAGGTGCCGTTCATGCACATCAACTATTTCACTGAATCATTGGACACCTACCACCTCTCTCGTACTGAATAATTGTTTCCACCAAGACTTTGACAAATGGAAAGAAATCACAAACCCCCGTCTCACATGATTTTCACCTATTCATTCATCGCTAGGAAATTGTGGGGGCTAGCTAGAAGACTGCCTTAGAATGTGCACCTTAGCTCAGAACATGTGATTGCTTAATAAAGGTCTCACATAGTGTGTTGATAGAAACTTGTTCCGGTTGTTTCCAGTATCTATCTGCTTGTTTGGTGTTCCCGAGTGGTGAAAGTTTGTTCAGTTGTAATTGCAAGGCAATCACATCAACCATCTCGCCTGATCCTTCATAGTCTGTTCTTGAAAATATAGTCCACTATAGAGGAAGGTTAGGAAGAAGGGTTATGTATTGAATTCATATTATGTCTTGATGGAGCTAGATATTGTGCAAAATGAGAAAACAATGAAAATTTTCAATTAAATATGAACTGTTGAATCCTTCGAGCCAACTCCATCTTAACGAAGAAAGGGATAAGCAAAACCACCTGTGAATTCTGGATATCCTTGTGGCATACTTACCAAATCTACTCTACTCTACTCTATGATCTTTCTTCCTTGTGATTCAACCACGACAGATATTTATTCAACTGCGGCTACACTTACACCAAGAACTTCTATTGCTTCAAGGGCTGATTCAATTGCAACATTTACTGTAACAAGACGAGGGTTGAAATAAAGGAAGATTATACTGAAGCCGCAAAAGAGGTTTATAAGTTGTTTCAAATCACAAAGTTTAAATCTTAACTGGGACATTTTAGTATTTTCTTGATACCTTTTATTTAAAACTTTTGGCTCCGACCCTGTTATCTTCTATTAGTTCGTTCCTAACTTTATGCAAAATGATTTTTACAAAATATTTATTGAATTATAGACACTATTTGGGAGGACTATATTTTTGCCATTGCTCCTTTTGTTATGTTCTTTAGTTTTATGGCGTTCACTTCTCCCATACCAGAAGAAAGCAAGAAGCAGGCAGCAGAAAGTTTCTACAAAAACCAAGGCCCATTAACATGAAAACTCTTAACTTTCTCGGCAATTTGGTTAAGATCAAGCGTAGTATCTGTTCTTATCAGTTTAATATCTGATATGTGGACCATTGGTTTAGACGATATTAACTCTATTTTTTGAGGGGAAGGTCCATCAAGGTAGCTTGCTGCCTGGGCCTTCATGTGTCGCCTAAACGTTGCACTACTGTTTTGGCCTGGTGCACCCCACCAAATCTAGTTCAATGTTTCTGCAGTATGTTGTTTTTGAGTCCTTCATACTTGTTTTTTATTGGAATTATTAATTGTGGTGTCTGTGCACCTCAACTATTTCATTGAATCTAGAGGCCTTTGGATGCTAGCTAGAATACTACTTGAGAATGTCGGAGCCAAAAATTTATAGACCGATTCTCTCACCCACAAAACTGCTGCTCTCGATCCCACCCATTCTTAAGTTGGCTGATGCACTTAACCTGAAAGTGAAGTCTGTGAGGTACACTCGTGTTAGTTTCATCTTTCCTGGGGCTCAACCATATCCACATCACCATTTCTCTGAAGATGTGGGCGTGCATGACAGCTATTTCGGTAAAGTTTGGTGCAGGCAACAATGCATATTTGATGGTTAGTGCTGCTACACAACAGAACTGGCATGTGTATTCTTCTTTAGCTGAATCTGCCGATGCCAATTATGTGAATCCAGTTTATACACTGGAAATGTGCATGACTAACTTGGACAAGAAGAAGACATCCGTATTTTCAAGACTCAATCTAGCACTGCTGCTGAGATGACTGAAGTTTCAGGCATTTGTAGAATTCTTCCAGAACCTAATATATGTTATTTCGACTTTGACAGCAATCTCCACAATTAACATAACACCCGTGGATGAATTCAGCTATGCAAGTTTTGAAGCAGTGGGTTATGATTTCAGAGAGGTCAACTTGACTGCAATGATTGAGAGGGTGTTGTCCTGCATCAGAACCGATGATTACGCTGTGACACTCCTGAGAAGGAACTTTATACTGAGTCTGGCCTGGACATTATCGAATCTGGAGAAAAGACTACTGAAGTACTTGGTGAGGGAGGATTAGTTACATACCTCACATTTAGTAGTGGTGACAGCTGCGGATCCCCCCGATCAATATCTAGGCGTGCAAATAATGTTTCTTTGTGGGTTCATGAGGTCTAGTAGTAGCATCAGTGTTTGGTATTTAAATTCTGTGGTAAGTCCGGGATGAAATGAACTGTCTCTACTGAGTTAATGAACCTCGTTGTTAGAGTGCGTACCCTACTGATTTTAGTGTTTTACTCTAATAGTTGCCTATCAGTGGAACACATGAGCTAACGTGGTTCACGTAAGTAAAATATGAAACACCCGGCTAAAGAAAGGTGTAAAAAACCACGAACCCCAACTTCACTAAAACTTTGAGCCTCAACAATCAACAAATAGTCTTCTTGTAAACTAGTAATTAAACTTCTAACTCCTATTTCTACAATAACACAAATCTTCCCAAGATAAGTGTTCCCAAGTCTTCGAGTTCCCTAACTTGAAGACACAGCTCCTAACTCAATTTAAATTTATATTTCACTGAGACTAGAACTAAGACTCATTACAACTAAAAGAACCAACCTATTACACAAAGTCTAGGACTTGCTAAGTAAAGGATCAGGTTCTTCTTCAAGCTAGTGAACTGATTTGCTGATTGATGCTTTTCTTATTAGTGCAAGAGTGAAGCACTTGAATGTGGTTTCTTGTATTTAAGCCAACTCTGATTTAAGTCATTTAGATGATGTGCTCTTCTTTATTCAATAGGACTCTATCAGGTAGTTTCACTCCTTATTCGATTATATCTCATTGATCCTTGATCGAGTAGGACTCTTATATTTGCTCAATCTTCAAGTGTTTGTTCTTTATCCACCTTTCAACCTCTTTACTGCATGTGATAAGCGTTGAGAGCATATCTGAATTTCCTTGCTTATCCACTCCTGTCTTTATGCATTGTCAGCCTTGCATCTATTTCGATGTGCTTCACATGTGAGGAGCAGTATGACTAACATGTTTCACACATATGTCAATCATCAAAACTCCTTTGCTCTAACACTCGTAGTATTATACTAACGTTTTTGTGGGAGACTATATAAAATATCATCATTTGTGAATATGTTTGTACTCCATGTTCTTCTGAATGTGTTTTACGTTTTGAACATTCACCTGTTTTACAAAATATTATTGAATTGCAGACTATTTGGGAGGAATATATATTGCTTTTGCTCAACAAATCTTATATTGCTTTTGCTCAACAAATCTTAGTTTTTGTTGTTCAATATATCCCACATCAGAAGAAAGTAAGAAAGAGACACCAGAAAGTTGCTATAGAAACAAAGGCCCATTGACTTGAAAACTCATACCTTTCTCGGCCTTTTGGCTAAGATCAAGTGTAGTATCTGTTCTTATCAGTTTAATATCTGATATGTGGGTCATTGGTTCACATGATATTAACTCTATTTTTTGAGGGGGAAGGGTCATCAAGGTAGCTTGCTGCCTGGGCTTTCACATGTCGCCTAAGCGTTGCACTGCTGCTTTGGCCTGGCGCATCCCACCAAATCTAGTTTTATTGTTTAGCAGTTTATTTGCCCTTATCTTTATCGGTTACTTCTTTATATATTTGCAAGGAGGTGATTCAGTTTTGATTGAAGATTTTATACTTTATGATTTATTAAACTGTGTTGGTGTTGTTACATAAACATTAGGTTATTCAAATGCAATAGGTCTTTCAGATTTTTCTTTTGATGATAGGTCAGTGAAGAAACCTTCACCAGTTAGGTCCCGAAGCAGTGAACCTTCTATCAATCCGACAATTTTTGGCATCAGTTATTTCATCTTTCACTGTTCCATTGCTGTGTCAACAACATTGGCCCGTAAATGAGCTTAATCTCCCAATTGGGAAAGTGAAGTGGCTTGGAGCCTTGGAATCAAAGTTGAGTAGACAGTAACATTCTCTCTGCCCTCTCTCCTGTGTGTGTGAGAGAGAGATAACGGTGGTGGTCGTGCATCTCAACTAATTTTTTTGAGAAGGTAACATTTTTTGTATGACTATTTGCTGCGTAAAAACTGCAGTCATTCATACTTATAAGGAAAATGCAGTAAACTATAACCTACTTACAGAGATCCTATAACATCAACAAAAGATTCTACATCTTTCATATATTCATGTTTACACCAAAAATAGAAAAGGGTGCTTCTCAACTATTTCATCGAATCATCAGACACCTATCACCTCTCCTGTATTGAGTAACTGTGTCCACCAAGACTTGGACAATGCACAACTATTTCATCAAATCATCATACACCTACCACCTCATACATGAATAACTGTGTCCAAGACTCTGGACAAATGGAAAGAAACTGTTGATATCTTTTGTTTCTACAGGATTTCGAACCTCATTTTCACATAATTTTCACCGATTGCCAGGATGTTAGCTAGATATTGCTCCAAAAAAATGCAGTACTTTTGGAGGATCCGAAATGCATGTGCCATCATTGTTGCAGGCTTGTAGATATTGGTTTCTTGAAATACATCTGAAGAACTGTTCTCTAACAGCTTGTTTGATAAGGAGACAAATACTATTTCTGAGTTCTTGTATATTCAAATAGAATCAAATATACATTACACTGATTTTTTTCCCCATCTCCAAACAGAAAGCTACGGAGAGTAATGAGTGATTATCCCACATTGACAACTAATTGAGAAGCGGAGCGAAATCTGTAGTATTTGTAATGGGCTGAGCTAACTGGATAGCATACTTACCTGGACAGGGTCAATGGGCGATCAGTAAGACCCATGGCCTAGGCTTGTGGCCTCCATTGCACTTGGGAGGGGTGCCTGCCTAAGGTTGGCTCAAGTGGTTGAGCCTACATCATAATTTGTGGTTGAGCCTAGTCTTCTGTTTGGGGGTTTGACTGAACTCTCTTTGATGAAAAACTATATTATTTATACATAATTAATTATTTTTTTTATGGTTATAGTAGCTGTTGAACCTCTTTGATTAAATTTTCTTAGAATATGGAATCTTTTTTTTTATGGTTATAGTAGCTGTTGAACCTCTTTGATTAAATTTTATTAGAATATGAAACCTAAGTTTTCTTTGAATATGAAATCTTTTGTTAAAATCTTAGCTCCGCCTCTGGTAAAGGGAGTTTGGGCGCAGCCCTTGCCCAATTCAAAGTAAAATTTTATAGCCATGTGAGTTCAAATGTGTACTTGGCACAATTGAATCAAATATGGTCTTTTTTTTATATATTGATATTTTGTGTCATAAATAGTCTCTTTGTATTTTCAAACTAGCTAGTGTACTTGTCTGCTTCGCGTGTACTTAATTAAACAAATTAAAATATGATTAAAGATATAGTAATTTAGTACCATAATGTTATGTACAAATTATTTGATAAAAAGAATCGTGAGAAACATTCTAGTTGAATAGGAAACACCAATTTGAACCTATGTAAGTGAATTTGAAAAAGAAAATCCAACACAAATTTAATGAAGAAAAAACTTATATTATAAGTATTAAGTATCTAATTCCAATATATACGATGGAGAAAAATTAAAGAATGTTTCATAAAATATAAATAAATGTTAAAGATAAAAAATGTATCATCATTAACAATAAAGTTACTAATCTTGAAAGATCGTTTTAATCTTCTATTTTGTTTTCACCGAAAGAAGTCGCTCTGCTGCCTCCACATTCCCTCACTTCCACTACCGATGAAAACTTTAATATAGATTTTTTTTTTTACTAAATAGCCTTATTAATAATAATTTAAACTCTGAATTTGACTATTACTACATTATGAAGTTATCCCTATTCAATATTAAGAGCAAAAAGAGAAAAATATACAATAAAATTCTCTTGATTTCATAAATTGAACAAGTAAACTGAAATAACTATTTCTAGTATAAGTGCCAAGTAAATAAAACAAAGGGAGTATATTTATATATTTGTATTGAATGATAATTAATTTTAAACAACTATGTTTAGTATAAGTGTCGAATAAAATAAGACGGAGAGAGTATATATATATTTTGTACTAGATGAAAATTAACTTTAAACAATATCGATGTATTCATCATGAAATGCAATAAATAGGAGAAGGTTGAAAAAGACATTTTGAAGAGTTACAATTTTCCATTTTCCATTTTCCATTTTAGTGAGTAATTGAATCTCATAATTAAGGGACGTAAATGGGAATGACTTTAATTTTTTAAGCTTCTTGAAATGATATTTCCATTAATGAATTACTTCATTTTAATATATTTTTATTTTTAATTAAAAATGAAAGGATGAATTAGTACATATTTAGATTTTATAATAAAAAATAGAAATAAGTGAAATGGTAAATTTGAGACATTTAAATTCTTACATAAAGAACAAAAATGAATGAAGTGAGCAGTAATTGACACATCTACTTTTATATAATAATAAATAAAATAAAATATTAAGAAAATTATCATAAAGATGAGCGAAAAGAACCCGGTATCATGAATTAGCACCCTACGAGGGTGTGTTTGTCAAAAAATCATGTGTGCATATATGCACACCAATCTTGAGTGTGTTTAATATTTCAATTAAGAAATCTTGAGTTTGCAATAAACCCAGAGTGTCCATCCATCATGGTTGGGCCAAGTTTTTTTTTTTTTTTTTTTTTTTTTTTTTTTTTTAAAAAGAAAGAAATAAAATCCCTAGCTAAAAAGAAGTGCCACATCACTTCTCTAATTTTATACTATATAGAATGTAGTTTTACATTCTATAGTTATAACCTAACTTATTATTAGTTATCACAAATTACAACGGTTATAATTGTAAACATAAATTTTCATTGACTGAATTATCATAAGTCACAACGGTCACAAAATCTTTGACTTATTTGCAAGTGCTAAATTGGTTTAATTTAATTAGTTAGTAGATAATGATGTTATATATTATTTAGTGAAATGAAGGAAAACATTCAAAAAATAAATAAAATAATCTTTTAGGCCATAAAGAGGTGTACATCACCTTATATATAGGTGTTTTTATAGATGTTCATAAGTATTTAACTATATGTTTTAGTACTTTCATAACTTTCATTAACCTGCTTTAAAATCTTTAAAGAAAAGGTTTTAAAAAAAACAAAAAAAATTAAAAAAAATATAAAATTGAACTCGTTTGCGCAAATTCATAAAATCAAATGGAATGAACTTTTTTTTCTTTTATCTTAAATACATGACGATAGAAAATTATTATTGACGGGATTATTACAATATGAGAGGATTATTACAATGACCATAAAAAATTATTATTAAGAAGATTAACAAAGAGAAGAGAAAAGAATTGAGTGTAATTAAGCGGATTAACAAAGTGGTCCTTTGAATTTATGGCATAACACAAAATAAATAGAATAAAATTTCACAAGATCAAAATTTTTAAAAGTAATAAAATAGGAAAAAGGTGAAAAATATAAAATTTTGATCAATTAACTGCACATTGCCCTCTAATAGATCATAATTATATTCAAATAGAGATAGCATATTTAAAAGGTAAATGCTAATATAATATGATATAATATAATATAATATAATATAATATACCATTAACAGGATCTCTTAGGCTGGGGTATGCCACTCAGCCTACCAGACCATATAATAATATCGGATTAAGCCTTAGTCGGAAGACCGAACCAAAGCACCAACCGAAATAGAAAAGAATCTTAAGTAATTTATGACTGTATGGACACTCTTTTACCCAAACATGGGGCCTGTCAGAGATTTAATCACTTTATGCTAAACCTGTGTGTCTAGAAGTTCTAATTGTGCAAAGTTCGCCCTTTTCTCAACAATACGGGCTTAAGAGGCACAACTTACTAGACGGAGTCATAAAGACAAGGCTAACATAAGTGTATTAAACTCGACTGTACCTCCATTTTGGAACCAAGTCAAGAAATTTCAAAGATTCTTTTATATCTAGATAGAGTCTGGAGCTTTCATAGTTAACATGTCAGTGAGGTTAGATCTTTAGCATGGACATAAGAAATTTTTCAGCCGGACATAGTCACGGCGAGGTTGTGGTAGAAGTTTTAAATGAATGAATAAGTAGTAAAAGGATATGTACCTTGCTAACCGGAAAGCAGACCGAAAAGTAGTAGTAACTTCCTATTTATTTGATCTTCAATATATTACAGAGAGAAAGAGTGGAGAGTTTTTAGAAAGAGAAACTAAAAGGAAAAACTGAATGCCTCTTATCTGAGAATGAGGCAGCTATAAATAATGGAAAAGAGAATCTTGCACAGTAATATGTGGGGCCCTGTGCATAGTGTTTTTACAACAGAGATTTTTATCAAAAGTCATGTCTTGTCTTTCCCTTTCCACTTTTTGATGAAGGCTTCAGCTTTTTCAATTTCTTCTTCTTCAATCAGAACTTCTGGTGGTTGGGAATCAGTGATATCTTCAGTATTTGCATCTGCGCTGTTCATTGAGGCATCCAAATTTTGCTCAACAGTTTGTAGTAATTTATCTCGGACTTCGGATAAATATTCTTCTATCAATTGCAGTTTATTTCCTTCATGGGCAGAAATTCGTCGGGAAACATAGTTAAGATTTTTGTCTTCAACTAAAATTGATTTTTTGGGAGTTTTTTCATATTCCGCAATCTTCTGAATTGTTTCCTCCGTTGATCATGGCCGTAGGCTAGTTTTGTTTCTGGGTCTTTTCGAAGTAATTTATCTCAAAAGTTACAGTAGAACGTTCGGTATAGGGCAGAAATTTGATGAGCGTCATAGACGATTTCCACCGACCATCGATGAATCCAAGGAATAGAGCATTCGATATAAAAATACATTTGATCAATAGTGTCAATTTCACAAATATGATCAGAAAGATATAATTCTGTTAGGAATGGAGAGGATTTTTTCCATGAGTAGTATAAAGAGGAATATTTCGGCGGCAATATTTTAACCGTAGGTCCATGATTATTCCACCACTGAATAAACCAGTTGGGAATGGGTTTTTCAAACATTTTAGAACAGATCTTGATAAACCAGGTGTGTTTGTGCTTATAATTGTTATAATATAATACTTGAGAAAAGGCTTTAATATAATCCCAATAAGTAAAATTAGCAAGAGTTTGACCCATTGGCCCCATTGGTATAGATCGTTGTGTCATTGACGAAATGCCCCATTCTTCAATAGGAATAAGTTTTTTAATTACCATTTTAGAGTATCCATGTACTCTTGGGGTAGTTTCGCCGAGGGGACTGTGGTCAAAGGTTACACTGAATGTCTGTACGAGAATGTGTTCATAATAAGTTCGAGTTTTGTAAGATTCCCCAATAAAATAGACATTGGCAGTAAGATAATTCTTGAGTATTCTCCAGGCTTCTTTCGAATTTTCTAGTGCAGGAATATGCTGATTTTCAATATATAAAATAAGTTCTCTAGCATCTAGTTTTCATAGGAAGGCTTATCTTCAGTGTTTTCTTGAACAATAGATGCAAAGGAATCTGTAGTTTTTTGTTGATCAGATAAATAAGATTGCAATTGTTTGAATAATGGATGAGTTTCAGGAATATCTTCTAAATGTATAGAAGAACCAATATTTTGAGTTTTTGACGAAGATGATTCATCTTGAGGAATTTTTGAGTTAATCAAAGTTCTATTCCCTTGTTGTAAGACAGAAAAATTAGAACTCGCAGAGCTATATGCAGAATTTCTTTTATCAAAATATGAAGGATTTGTTCTTCCGCCTTGATATGAAGAATTTTGATTTCTCCCCCCTCGTCCTCTTCCTTTGGCTAGCCGCCAAGGGGGATCCATACTGCATTCATTTATCAGGAATTTGATCAGCATACCATGACATATATTCACAGAGATCTTCATAAAGTGTGTCTTTGGTAATAAGATCATCAATGACTTTTCTTAAAATGAGCATGTGTAAATCCATATTTAGCGGAGCTGCCTTTATAAAGGTGATTAAGAACTTTGCAGAGAAGAAGTGTAGAAAGAACTTCATTATATCTGTAAGCATTAATCACTTAAGTCAATATCAAACCAATAGATTTCCTTATCAATGAATTCGTTGTGGTTAAGAAATAAATCTTCTTCTATTAAGCGATGAATTAAAGTTTCTAAGATAAGAAAATGAATATCTTCATTTAAAGGAATGCATTTGATAATAGTAATTATAGTTTTTTCAGAGAGGAAATAGGTGTAAAAACTCATGTCAGATATTCTCGAGATAAAAAATCAGGTAAAGAATTTTCACTACCCTTTTTATATTGAATTTCATAGTCAAATAGGGCTAATTGAGCTTGCCATCGCGCAAATATTAACTTAGAAGCATCATGTTTAAAGTCTTTACTAAACATAAATTTAACGGATTGAGCATCCGTTCTAATTACAAATTTTTGATTATACAAATCATCTTGGAATTTTAAAACACATTTCACAATAGTTAGCATTTCATGAGCTACAGTGGCGTATTTTTTCTGGCTTTCAGTCCATTTACCAGAATAAAATCGGATCAAACATTCTGCTTTTGTATGGGGATTGACTTGTTTAAGTATTCCACCATATCCTATATTAGACGCGTCAGTTTCAACGATTTTTAACCAGTTAGGATTTGCAAGAGAT
Organism: Capsicum baccatum var. pendulum; assembly: GCA_030864225.1. Taxonomy (NCBI): domain Eukaryota; kingdom Viridiplantae; phylum Streptophyta; class Magnoliopsida; order Solanales; family Solanaceae; genus Capsicum; species Capsicum baccatum. The sequence continues at coordinate 253,298,566 of CM061559.1, read as the reverse complement.
GTACACGGAAGAGTTTGAACTCGGTTTTTAATTAATTTTACTAAATCTGTGTGGACTTGAGTCCAAGGAGTTTTATGATCCTTTTTTAGTCTATCATATAAAGGGGCTAAATCCCTAGACAAATTTTTGTAAAAAGGAGAAATATAATTAAGACTACCGAGAAACCTTTGAAGTTGCTTTTTATCCGTAATAACATCGGGGAATTTCTTAGCAAATTCTAGCACTCGTTGAATGGGTTCAATAGAGCCTTGAGAAATATTATGTCCCAAAAATCTAATATTAGTTTGAAATAAACTTATCTTGGGTTTGGAGATGACTAAACCATTTTGAATAATAATTTGTTTAAAAGTATGCAAATGCTTGAAATGAGAGTCAAGAGTTTTTGAGAATACAAGAATATCATCTATATAGACGATGATAAAATCCATATACGGATTAAAAATGTCATTCACAATTTTTTGAAATTCAGAAGGAGTACTTTTTAATCCAAATGGCATGACATTCCATTCATATTGTCCGAAAGGGACATTAAAAACAGTTCTATAAGTATGTCTTTTATCAATTTGAATTTGCCAATAACCAGATTTTAAATCAAATTTAGAAAATATATTAGCGTCATATAATCTGGAAAGTAAGTCTCTCTTATTTGGTATAGGATACCTAATCCATTTTAAAACTTTATTCTGGGGTTTATAATTGATAACTAATCGAGGTACTCCTCGATCCTTTTTAGCAGCATTATTAACATAAAAAGCTGTGCAAGACCAAGGGGATTTTGAAGGTTTTATTAGACCCTTTTGTAGAAGACTATCAATTTCCGTTTTACAGAATTCTACTAATTCTGTATTCATTTGACAGGGTCGAGATTTTGTTGGAATTTTTTCTTCGGTGAAATCACTCTCATAGGGAAGAGAAACAATATGTTTTTTTCTGTTCCAGAAAGCATTTGGATGATCAGCACAAATGTCAAGAATCAATTGATTAGAAATCATTTTTATTTTTTCTTGTACTTTTACTGATTTTAAAGTATCAAAAATATTAATACTCATTAATTCTAATTGTAAAAAATTAATATGATTTTGTTTCATATTGATAAGAGCCTTTATATCCCTTGTTACAGGATGAGTAACAAAAGGATAAGAAATTTGTTTATCCTTGTAAGTAGCCTTAAAACCATTTGCATCAATATGAGTATACGTGTAAATAGCATTTATAAAAGGGGTTCCTAAAATAATAGGAGGATAAATCTGATTTTTTACTAAAAAGAAGAAATGAGGAATACAGACTTTATCTCGACAGATATGAGTATTAGGCAATTTATAATTGATATCAAGAGTATGACCAATTGCAGACCTTATGATATGAGTAGTTTTTTCAAAATATTTAGTTGGGATTAATCCTTCTTGAACACAACTAACATCAGCACCACTATCAATCATAGCAATATTAGTGATGAAAAATTCCTTATTTATTAAAATAGTGTAATTTATATACCATTTATGAGCAGTAACTATTTGCATCATTCCCAATAAATAATCTCTTTTCAAATCTTCTACTGGACTAAATTTTTCAATTTCAAAATTTTCAGAATTTTCAGAATAGTCCAAATCTTTTTCTTTTCCTTTTGAAGAATTTTTAGGGACATCAATTTTTTCTTCGATTTTCAAAATTCTATGATCGGAGATCATCTGATTTTGTTTTAAAAAAATAATCTCTTTTTTCAATTGCTCAACTTCGATTTTTAAATCGTCAAGGGTAGTATCCCTTCCTGGGGTTTTACTTAAAGCAAGACGATGATTAACTTCAGCTAAGGAATAAGACATGTGATGATTATCAAAAGAGTTATCTTTAGAAATACTAGTAGGAGTAGAAGTTTTTTGAGTAGCAAAATTGAGAATTTTTTTGCGCAGTTTTTCATCAGTAACTTCTTTTAGTAACTCAAGAACATTTTCAGCAGTAAAGGTTTGAACATTTAAATCAAGGTCTTCGAACTGTGCTTGAAGTTTATACATCATTTCATCACAATTACAAACATTGTTATCATAGTCATTACATTTATTACCCTGATCGAGTTCACTGTCAGAATCGGATAATTCAAAATCATTTTCAGAAGTGTAATTAGACTCAGAATCAGAGGTATATAATAAATTGTAAACGTGGTCATGAACTTCTTCAAAAAGTCCTAGGGATTTTAGTTTTTGCAGTTTGCAGTTTGGAGCTATATGACCATACTGGTTACACTTATAGCACTTGATTTTGGCTAAGTCTCTTTTTGATCGGTTTTTTGTGAATCTAGTAGACTTACGGAAGGATTTTCTAGCTTCACGTTCTTTCTTACTCCTATGCCTGGAACGTTTATTTCTATAGGATTTATGAGTCTTGGAATATCGTTGGGGTTTTCGTGCTAAAGATTTATCCATACCAAATTGTTCACAAAAGTCCCCTAATTGAGATTTTTCTCGGAGTTTATCAAGCTTAATTTGTCTAGATAATTTCAACTCGTTACAAAGGGCTAAGCCTTCTTGAGTGCAAGCTACAATAAGCTGACCATAGGTTTTTTCAGAATACCAGACTTCTCCATAAGACCCTCTAAGAGATTTTCTGACTCTTTCTGCAAATAAAGGTGGAAGGCCATCAATGAATTTAGCTTTCCAATGGTCATACTTACTTTTGGGTAAATCCATAACCCTACTAAGAAAGGTGTCTTTATACCATCTAAATTCACCTAAGTGTCTACATTTTAAACCATTAAGAAGAGTTCTAATGTTTTCATATTGATTGGTAAATCTGCCTCCAAAATGTTCAATAACAGTCAGCATAAGAGTATAGACAACATCTGGTCTTCCTGCCCGAAGTGGTCGACCTAGATTATCTTTCCCAGGTTGATCATTGGTGGCATTAAAAATAGCCTCACGTTTGGTATCATCAAGGAAATTATCCCACCAACCTTGAAGTTGGCCAACAATCATTTTCCAAATTGTTGGGTCCGTACGATTGGCTCGATTTTCTAGCGAAGCAGTGGCTGTGGCGATAGTAGCATACATAGACATTCGATGAATAAGAATAGAGATCTGTCGATCAGATAGTCCGTCGATATTCCATTCATAAATAGCTTCTCCACTATAAGAAGTATTTGTTTGATTCCATTCCCTTTCCTCTATCAGCACATCTTGAGGAGTTGGGCGAGGATAATATAATATAATATAATATAAGTTTTATATTAGCAATAAAATAATCTGAATATGAAGAGTTCAACGTTTTGTAATAAAATCTTATTCTTGAAAAGTACATATATATGTTGTATTTGAAGAAATAACTAATTGACAATATTAAAATAAATAACAATAAGTGTATATACATTATTTACAAATCATTCAAAAAAAATACATTTTAAAACTAATTTGACCATCTCTCTCGATGAATTAAACTTTCTTCTTCATTATGACAATGAACTGATATGATACTAATTTGACGATCACTCTTTTGATGAATCTTATATCATCATCAAACTTCCTTCTCAGTGTTGATAAACTTGTGTTTAGCTAGAAAATTATTTGATCAAATATTTGTAAGCGATGCTTTCTCTTGAAGCCCCCATATTTTTGGTTACTTACAAAGTGAGCAACCTGATTTAGTTCTTGAGTTTTTTCATGACATATTAGTTGTTGGCGTAAAATCAAATGACATAGAAAGGAGATAGAAAAATGAAAAAAAAAAAGATATACCAATAAAAAAGAAGAAGAAATGGAAATGAGCATCCAGAACTCTATAGATGAATGTTATATATAGATATGTTAAGTCATAAGAATAGATAAAAGGGAGTTGAGAAGACATGCTATTAAGTAAGAATATAAATAGATGGAGGTTTTTTTTTTGTAACCTATTAATTACAATTATATGTAATAAATATAATAGAATTTTTTAATCATTAAATGAATTAATTAATACAAAAAGTGAAGAAAAAAAATGAGAAAAAAGATAAATAGGAATGGAGGCCATAGAGAGGTGCCACATCACCTTCTCTATGACCTTCCTTTATATTATATATAGATTCTTTGTAGTAACAATAATTTGAATGAAAATTATGAAGGAAGAAGTTTTAATTTTGGGGAGTACTAAATAATTACATTTGAGTAGTATGCAATAAATAAAGAGACACCAGAAGGTTGCTATAGAAACAAAGGCCCATGACTTGACTCGGCCTTTTGGTTTCACATCCTAAGCGTCGTATTATTGCTTGGGCCTATGATATGACTGCTCCTTTACGGACTCATTCTAGAAGAAAATCTAGACAGGCAAGTGGATATAATCTTAGTTAGTTTCAGATAAGATAAGTTATATAAGCAGTTATTTATAGAAGTTATCATCAGTTATGTACAACAGCAACTGTCTGCCTATGTCCTATCTTTATGTCTTAGTCAGCAGCAACTGTCTACATACATCCTATCTTTATGTTTTAATATAAATATTGTATCTGGAGAATTCTAAAACAGAGAAGAAGTATTATTATATTTGTATCTGGAGTTTTGTCCACTCCATACGAACTTAGTTATTGGTTAATGTAGTGTTTAAGATTCTTGCACTGTATTTAACCAGCAACATTTTCATTTCATTCTCTTCTTCAACTTAGTTTCTATCATTTTGTTATTAGAGAAGCAAGATTCAGAATGGTATTCACATGATCTTCTAACGAACCACCATCACAACCAGTCACAAACTATCCAAGTGAACCTTCTAATAGTAAAATTGTTCAGGAATTAACATTTATAGCATCACGTTTGGAAGCATTAGATGCAACAGTGAAGGGTCAAACAAGTGGTACTCAAACTGATGTTAATCTTGTTACATCCTTTAAAGGAAAGGGTCCAGAATATAATAGAGGTCCTCGTGACCCTAGAAAATCTTCTAGGGATGAAGATGTTGATATTGATGTGGATACGCCTTGGTGGTTAAATAATCCATCCCACGGGCCACACACAAAAATGGAATTTCCAAGATTTATAGGAGGAGATCCTCGTGGTTGGATTTTGAAGGCTGAAAAATATTTTCTGTACTATCAAACACATGATGATTTAAAGGTGGATATTGCATCCATGTATTTGGACGGTGATCCGCTTGATCTCTTTGCGTGGATTAATAGTGAGAATACACTATTGTATTGGGAGGACCTTGTTAAAGCTTTACAAGAGAACTATGGTCCTGCAGAATTTCAGCATCCAGCTGAACATTTATGTAGCATTCGACAATTTGGCACAGTCTAGGAATATCGCTAGGAATTTGCTAAACGATCTGCCCGAGTCAAGAATTGGCCAGAACATTGTCTTTTGGGAGTATTTCTTACGGGACTTAAAGAAGAACTCAAAGTAGATGTGAGAATTCACAAGCCCAGAACAGTGTATAAAGCTATGAGCCTTACAGTGGAATTTGAGCAAAAAATGGGTTCTAATTGTGGGAATAAAGGTTCTCAATGGCCAAATATGTCACGATCCAATACAAGCCAAATGGGTTCTGCGCGTGACGCTCTCAACCAATTAGTAGGCAACCAACTTGTGTCACGAACAAATCCAAATTCTGCACAAATATCTTCCTGTCCTTCTCAAAATCGTGCTTGGGATATAGAGAAACAGAACTGTATAGCCAAAGTACTTTGTTTTACGTGTAATGAGAAATTTGCACCAGGCAACCGTTGCAAGACAACATCTCTCACTCTTATGGAGACAAACGACAACATTGAAAGGGGTGAATTAGTGGAACAAATGCCAAGTGACATTATTGACGGGGATGCAAGTACAAATGACCTTGCTGAAATTTCATTCCAAGCCTTTCTAGGTAACACGAAAGGCACAACAATGAAACTTCAAGGGACTTTAAATGGATGCAAAGTGCTACCTTTGGCTGATAGTGGATCATCCCACAATTTTATCTCTGAGAAAATTGTTCAAGAATTACCACATTGTGCCTTATTTTGGAGTCCAGATCGGCAATGGAGAAATCATATGTTGCAACTGCCTATGCCAAAATTTGGTTGTGAAATTCCCTGGATTAACTATTGACCAAGATTTCTATCCTTTCTCTATTGGAGGGGTTAATTTGGTGCTTGCAATTTGTTAGGACCGAAATAATTAGGTGTCATGTGGAAGCTAGCAAAGCAAATCTTGAAAGACTCCATGTAAGAAGATAAACGAGAAATACACCAAAAGAGACACAATAATTTAACGTGGTTCAGTCAATCGACCTACATCCACAAAAGAAGATGAGTAATCCACTACATAAAAGAGAGTACAAACTGTCAAGAGAGACAACCTTACACAATTCACTTAGAATAAAATGAGGTTTACACAAGTGATGCTGCAACACCTGTCTCACAAAACTCCCCCCCAAATGAAACTTTCAAACCCCTAAGACTACATTGTGGATGCTAATAAACTAGAAGAAAAGAGCCTTTATTTATAGGTCTATAACCTTTGCCTATAAGAATAAGGATTAGCCAAATATGGGGACTTTAGGTTTTCCTTTTCCTAAAGGGAAACTCAATTATGGTACCTAAAGGAAAACCCAATTATGGTAAGAAAGTAGGACAAACACCAACAATTCTCTCCCTTGGCCTAAATTTCTGATAAAATAAATTTGCTCCACCTTCTTTACGTAGTCTTCATCAAATTCAATCTCCATCTCCAAAATCTCCTCCATTAAATTTTGGTCTCTACACAGAATAACACTCAAACCAAAATCTTCATTATCATCAAATAGGTTGTGACTAAAACTGAATCCGCCAAGATGAACACCTGATTTAACCTCGCTTTGATACCACTTGTTAGGATCAAAATAATTAGGTGTCATGCGGAAGCTAGAAAAGCAAACCTCGAAAGATGCCACGTAAGAAGATAAACGAGAAATACACCAAAAGAGACACAATAATTTAACGTGGTTCGGTCAATCAACCTGCATCCACAAAGGGAGATGAGCAATCCAATATATAAAAGAGAGTACAAACTGCGAGAGACAACCTCACACAATTCACTTAGAATAAAAAGAGGTTCACACATGTGATACTGCAACACTTGTGACTCACAAAGTCTACCCCCAAACAAAACTCTCAAACCTCCCCTAGGACTACATTGTGGATGTTAATAAACTAGAAGAAAGAAGCCTCTATTTATAGAGTCTATAACCTTTTCCTATAAGAATAAGGATTAGCCAAATATGGAGAATTTAAGTTTTTCGTTTCCTAAAGAGAAACTCAATTATGGTACCTAAAGGAAAACCCAATTATGGTAAGAAAGTCAGGACAAATACCAACAGAATTAAGTGGCTTGTGTATTTAAATACAGTCCATGCTAATCGGAATGAAATATTTTTTATTTTTAATTTAAATGGGAACCGATATAAGCTTCAGGGGTTTCACCGGAATCAAATGCACCAGTTGCTTTCCAGCTTTTCTCCAAAGAGGATGATACTACAGGTAAGTCTCTACCCAACATTATTCAAAGATTGCTTCACATGTTTGAATCAATTTTTGAAGAACCCAATGATCTACCACCTTTTCGCCACTCTATCCCTTTGATTCCTAACTCAAAACCTCCCAACATCCGCCCTTACCTCTATCCTTACTTTGAAAAATCAAAAATTGAAAAACAAGTGTTTGAATTACTCCAAAAAGGATTTATAAGGCCAAGTACCAATCCATTTGCTAGACCCGTCCTTCTCGTCAAGAAAAAGGACAATACATGGCGTATGTGTATTGATTATAGAGGTCTCAATCAAATCACAATTCCAGGTAAGTATCCAATCCCTAATATTGATGAGTTTCTTGATGAATTACATGGAGAAACTATTTTCTCAAAGATTGATTTGCATTCTGGTTACCACCAAATACGTGTCAATCCTGCAGATATTTATAAAACTGCTTTTCGTATGCACTCTGGCCATTACAAATTCACTGTTATGCCCTTTGTTCTCACTAATGCCCCTTCTACATTCCAGTGCACTATGAATGATCTATTCAGACCACATTTGCGCAAATTTATTCTCGTATTCTTTGATGACATCTTGATCTACAGTCAGACCTTTGAGTAATATATCAATCACTTGCAACTCTCCCTCCAACTGCTGAGGGATAATTATTTTTATGCCAAAACTTCTAAATGCTTATTTGGACAGCTTCACATTTTTTTTTGGGTCATGTGATTTCAGAAAATGGGGTTAGTGTTGATTGCGATAAAATTCAAGCAGTTATGTAGTGGCCAGTGCCAACTAATGTGAAGGAATTATGTGGATTTCTTGGGTTAACAGGTTATTATCGCAGATTTGTGAAGGGTTATGGGATGATGGCTCGACCACTCACTGAACTTACCAAGAAAAATACTTTTCAATGGTCGATCTCCGCTAAATATGCTTTCCAACTTCTCAAGAAAGCTTTAAGAACTATTCCGGTACTACGACTTCCAGATTTCACTCAACCATTTGTGGGGGAATGTGATGCTTCATCAGAAGGAATAGGAGCTATTCTTCTTCAGGATGACCATCCGATTGCGTATTTTAGTAAGAGACATTCTTTTTCTAGTCGTTTAAAGTCTACCTATGACCGGGAATTGCTTGCTCTTGTTTTAGCTTTGCAGAAATGGAAACATTACCTCTTGGGCCATCATTTTTATGTCAGAACAGATTGTTGACACCCAATTTTGGCTCTCCGTGTCTAAAATTAACGCTTTCAGGCTTTCTGATTGTTAAAGGGCACAAAATATATTTTTTTTTACATATTTTTAGATTTTTTAATAAATTATTGATAATCGTCATTATTTTATAATTTTTTCATCAATTTTTGTCATATTTTTATTTTACATAATTTATTAATTTTAGGATTTTTATCAGTTTATTATCATTTTAATATATTTTCACAGTCATCTGCACACGCACACAACATAGCACTGTAATTCGTTATCGTACAGTATAATTTTAATTATTTTATAGCATATTATATTTTTTTCAAGATATCATATATATATATATTGTATTTATATATCGGCATTCATTATTTTATATGTTATTTAATACGACCTGCAAAAGCTAATTCAGATCAATTATTTCAACACACAGTACAATAATAATTCTGTGTCTTTGTCACATTAATACAAATAATATTAATGTAATTTTCTTTTCCTATTTTCTCCAATTTTTTTACTTTCCCACATCTTTTTTCCCTAATTTAAGGGGTATGTTAGAAGAAAAAAATATTTGATAAATTATTTATTTATTTATTTAAATACACAACACAATAAATACACAAAATACGCACATACAGAACATAACATCATTTTTTATAACGTTTTCACTTAATATATTTTTTTCAATATTTTCAATATTGTTTATATTTTTTCATAATTACAAATTATTTTTTTGTATTTTTGCGATTCACAAACACTGAATCAAATTAATTTTTTTTACACAATATAATATAAAATAAACAAAAGGGAGAGAAGCAACGCAAAATAAGGGCAGCTACAAGATATATTGACACTTTTTTCTTTAAATATACACACCACAAAATTACACACACTATACACATACAAACACACATATAATCCACACCCAAAAAAATTTGATCTCCCTCTCTCTCTCAATGTCACGCCCCTCTTTCTCTTCTTCTCTCTAAAAAACCACAACCTCATCACCACTGGTGAACCGCCGCTGGTGGACCACCGTGAAGCTTTCTCCTTCCCTTACTTCCCATGCCCCTTACATCTCCGCCACCCTCACTCCAGCCAACAAAACTCGAACGCCTCAAGCTGCCAGCCACCAGTCCAACCACCATTCCCTTTCTTTTCTTCCCACAGTTTTCCTCTCTCCGACGCCTCACTGTCGACCGCCGAATTTAATCACCGGACTGCCGGCGACCACAAATCGCTACTGCTCCTTGCCGCCTCTTCCTCTTTCCCTTTTTCCTCCATTAATGGAGGTCACTGCCTCGTCAGAGAAATGGCCACATCTTGCCGGGTTCGTGCTTCTCCGGCGTTGCTCCATCCCGTTGAAGCAACACTGGCATTATCGCCATTCAAAATTTTTATTTCTTTAATCTTCAATTATTATGTTGGTTAATTGTTATTTTTCTAAGCATTGCTCCATTATATGTTCATGGATTTTGTTGTACTGTTTTTTTTTTTTTTTTGAATTGTTGTTGACATTTTGGTTAGCTCCGTGAATTCCAGTGAACCTTTGACATTGTTGGCGTACCATTATTGTAAGTTTGTTGTAGTTGTTGTGGTGGAGAGTTCTCCGATTTTTTACTGATTCTGCAGTTTTTCGGTGACTAACATTTTTTCGTTTGATACTACATTGATAACGAACAAGAAAGACCAACACTTGGCCAATGAAGTTATCTCTCCATCTGGATATTTGAGGCCACCCCATTACAAAAGGCGGACTTTATTTTCTCAAATTTATTATTTTATATTAAGGCCGACACTTGGCCGATGAAGATATTTTTCGTCGATTTTCGAGGCCTTCACAAATAAAAAGATGGATATTACGTATATAAATACGTAATAAAATAAATAAATTTGAACGATGACGAAATTTTTATTACAACGCAAAAGATTTTTATCTGGTATCTTGGCAAGGCGATTTAGGACGTCCAACAAATTGAGCAACCACTTCGTAGCCATGGCGTATCTAAAATTTAATCCGAGCCCATCTTTTAGAAAATATATTTTTAAATACCTATATGCACACTTACCTTTTAAATTTATTTTGATAATTATTTATTTGTTGCTAACATTATTACAAGTGTTTGTACAGGTTCTCGGGAATACTCGTCGGGAATGATATTCTAGAAGAGCTTGAATTTTTTTTTTTGTATTTGTATTCTATTTTATTCTTATCATTGTACAAATATTAATTATAGTGAAATCTTTATTTTTGAGGCGCTGGGCGGGGATGTTCTTTATTTATACAATCCTTACCACGCGTTAGGAAAATTTAGGCTATTAATATTTATATTAAAATTAATTTAGATATTTGATTAAATAATTCACACTTTCTACACTAAAAAACATTATGTAATTTTTTCTTTAAAAATAATATCTTTTTTTATTCAATCTCTGCCTTTATTTTTTATATATACTTACATACGTTTTTTTATACATCTTTACATGCAATTATATATATATATTTTTCAATAACATATGCATTATATTATTTTTGTATTTGTAAACATTGATTTTTCTTTTTCTTTTTTAATAATAAACCTAAGTCTGGTCGGGAACCACAGTTGTGGATTCTGAAGGATGCCTAACTCAATACCTTCGGAATAATTTGAACCCTTACCTAGAATTTAAATTGGTTTCATAGATTAGAATGAAGTCATACTTGTTAGATAAATAATTAGGTTTCCTATTTTTTCTTAAAATTAGGTGGCGACTCTTTACAAAATTTATTCTTTTAGAGTCCATTATATCGTGCTCGTTTTGACCCTAGGTAAAAATCGGGTATGACCGTTTAGCAACTCTGCTGGGGATTCAAGGTTCTAACCATTACAATCTTAGGTAACCATTTATGTTTTTTATACACTGTTATTTATTTTTTCCTAATTGTTTTGATTTATCTTGTTTGCGTGGCATAAATTTTTTATTTTTTATTATTATTTTGTATAGATTATTTATTTGTTTGTCACTTTATATAAATTGACATTCTGTTCATATTCCCTCTATTTCGGAATACTGACACGAACACACATTGTACATGCGGATTGTACATTGTACTTTTCCAAAAAATTTTCAAATCACCTTATTTTAGAGAGTCGGCGCATGCGTAGGGTGAGCAGGAGTTTATTGCCATGGGACTACGTGCCTTCTCATATAGAAAATTCAAGTCTGTGTCTACCCACTTTTAGTCAATATAGGTTATAGCTAAAATACCACCTTTTAGGTGCATGCATCATTAGACAGCTCTATGTCCGAAGGGTTCCCAACCCAAGTGACACATTATTATAATTTTTATACATATTTGAAAGATTATTGTGTCTGTACATATTTATTTGCTCTAAATTTGCTATACGGATCATTTAAAAGATGCACCTTAACAACATCTCCACTAGCTGTGTATGTTTGAACTATGTTTTGACCTGATTCTTGTCCTGACAAGATACGTAGGCAATCCTACATTAGGGTTCGGTCTCTTCACTGTTTTAGAATAATTTCTCTAGTATTCAAAACTGGGGCAATATTCTGAAACAGCTCAAAATGCTCTCCAGATTCTTCAAGATCACAACCAATAACTCCTAAATCCAAACCTTAATTACATTAGTGCCTAGCCGGCCTACTTTCAGATACTCACCTGATTTTTGTGTGCGAATACCTAGCCTTTTCTTTTGAATGCCGTGACTCATTAAATTTATGGCGTATCAATCCTCACTTTCAAAAGCAAAGGTTCAATATTTTTTTCAGTTATAATAATTCTGCCAACTGCGGTGAAACAATGATATAATTTCTTCAATGTTTGACTTTTTTTAATCTTGCCAGCATACTGAAGTTGTGTCAAAGATCTCCCCATGCTTTACATCCATTTTTTCGATCATTTCATCAGAGAAAATTTGATACTAAAAGCAGTTCTTTCTTGATGGTCTTTCACATTATTTTTATGAATGACCATCAATTTTTTTTTTGCACATACATATTTGTAAATTTTCCTGAACTACGCAGACCTGATTCTTATTTTCACAAGATACATAGGCAACCTTTATTAAGGTTCGGTCCCATCCTTTTTTAAATAAAAAAAATAAAATTGACTTGGTTGGTATCAATATAGTTAGGAGTGTGCATGAGAAAGAACAAATTGGTATGCTGAAAAGGACTGACTTCATGGTAAACCATAGATTCTTTTGGTACCTTTTATCACACCTGAGTAACACTTGAAAAATTCTCTTGCATAAATCTAAGACAAGAACGAAATCAACCTCATCATTTCATGTGCATTGTGTGGTGAGCTTTAGTTTAATTCGTTGCATTGCATTGTTGATCTAGAACTTGGCCTAAATGTTCGTTGAGGCAAAATTCTGAGTTACACTTGGTTTAGGAAAGGATCGTAGGCTTTCTTTGACCCGATTGAGCATTTCACAGTCCACCAAATGACATTTATCCCTAGCACTCCCTTATTTTGAGCTTAAAACCTTTTCTTCGGATAACTGCATATGAACCTATACCTTTTTGAGTGCTTACATGCACTATCCCTCTCTTGGCCTTACCTCCTTGAGTGCACTAAATACGTGCAATTTGTGGAATAAGATTCAAGATCAAAGACGCAAAATGGAAAAGGTATATTATTCTAGATGAACAAAAATAAAAAAAACGACTTCAAAAAGAGCAAAGCCCCACAAAAAGAAAAGAAAAGGAAAAAATAAATAAAAAATATATAGTTTCTTGGAAAAAAGGAGAAAACTCCAACACAAGATTCAAAAAAAGTCGAAGCAAATACAAAAACAAGGGACAACGAAGCACAACAAAGAAGATCACGCGTCAAAGCACAACAAATGTTGAAAGGACAAATACAGTGTAACGCTCATTGAGGAATTAGTCACTTCAATCCCAAATATTATCCTACCTATCCCCAAGCCTACATTACAAGCCAATAACAAGTCCTACAGTATCCTATTCCAAGTGTCCTCACATTAGTGGATACTTACACGAATGCCAAGCCTATGGTATCACAATTGCATGCATTGAATTTCTTTCTGAGTGTGAGTGTATTTCTCTAGACGTCCCCAAATTCAAAAAGAAATTACTCAAATATGTGCGAAAGGGAACTTTCTTTCTGGAGAGGGCACTTGAAACATGAGAATAAGCATAACTCAAAATCTTTGTTTGAAGCAAGATGAACAAATCTTGTTGGTACTATGAGGTACCACTTGAAACTATAGCAGTTACCCTGAAGTCGATCTCGATTAGTCGGGAAAGAAATGGGGAATTCTTATAAACACTACTAATTATTGGTATCAACCGAAGGCAAGAAAAAATCGTGTATTCTTCATCTCTCAGCGCTTTTTATCAAGAAAATATATATAATTTTTTTTTTCTTTTTTTCAAAACATGCATACGGACATTTTTCACCTTTATTTTAAGGCATCCACTTTCACATGCATGCATTTTTTTTACTTTTTATTTAAGGCTTTTAATTTTCAAATAGGAATGTTTTGCCTTTTTCTTTCAAGCACATACCTTTAAATACCAATATTTTATTTTTCAGTCAAGCGCTCATCTGTTAGTATTTTATATTTTTTATAGCTCCGCCAGTCGAAAGGCTATCATATTTTTCTCCCAAGTCGAGAATTTCTTACACATCAATGGCCTCATTAGTTGAGAGGGCTATTAGATTCCAATCACCTCACTAGTTGATGGCCTCAGTCTTCCTAAATAATCGGAGACGACAATCAACATAGTCTTCATAGACAATTAAAGACAACATTCATAACATAGTCTCTGTAGACAATCAGAGACATCATTTTAGTATCAAGTCTCCGTAGACAATCGGAGATATCATACATAGTCTTCGTATACAATCAAAGACAATATTCATGACATAGTCTTCGTAGACAATCGGAGACATCATTCATTACATAGTCTCTGTAGACAATCAGAGACATCATTTTATCACCACTCTCCATAAACAATTAGAGATATCAACATAGTCTCCATAGACAATCGAAGACGTCATTCATTACATAGTCTTCGTAGACAATCGAAGACATCATTCATTACATAGTCTCTGTAAACAATCAGAGAAGTCATTTTATCATCAAGTCTCCGAAGACAATCAGAGATAACATACATTGTCTTTGTATACAATCGAAGACAACATTCATGACATAGTCTTCGTAGACAATCAAAGACTTTATTCATGGAATAGTCTTTGTAGACAATCGAAGGCATCATTCAACATCAGTCTCCATAGACAATTAGAGATATCATACATCAGTCTTCATAGAAAATTGAAGACGACAATCATCGTCAGTCTTTGTAAGCAATTGGAGAGGACAAATCAACATCAATCTCCATAGACAATTGGAGATGTCATCTATCAATCTCCTTAGATAAATGGAGCTGTCATCCATCAGTTTCGTACACAATCAAAGACAAAAATCAACATCAGCCTCCATAGATAATTGGATATGTCATTAAGTCTTCGTATACAATCGAAGATATCATCATTCAACATCAGTCTCCATTGACAATTAGAGATATCATCCTTCGGTCTTCATAGACAATTGAAGACAACAATCTGCATAAGTCTTCATAGACGATCAGAGATGAAAATCAACATCAGTCTCCATAGATAATTGGAGATGTCATCCGTCAGTCTTCATAGTCAATCGGAGACGACAATCAATATCAGTCTTTGTAGATAATCGAAGACACTATTCAACAACATTAGTCTTCGTAGACAATCAAAGACGTTAATCAGTATCAGTCTCTATAGACAATCGAAGACATCGTTCATGACATAGTCTCTGTAAACAATCGGTGGCGTTATTTATTATCCAGTCTTTATAAACAATCGAAGGAATCATACATAGTCTTTGTAGACAATCTGAGGCGACAATCATCCATCAGTTTTCATAGACGATTGAAGATGACAATTAACATCAGTCTCCATAGAAAATTAGGGATATCATACATCCATCCCCATAGATAATTGGAGATGTCATCAAGTCTTCATATACAATTGAAGATATTATCATTCAACACCAGTCTTCATAGATAATCGAAGACGACAATCAATATCCGTCTCCATAGACAATTGGAGATATCGTCAAGTCTTCATATATAATCAAAGACATTTTTTATTCATTACATAGTATTCGTAGACAATTGAAGATAATTTTTATTCATCACATAGTCCATAGATAATCAGAGACATCTTTCATTCATAAGTCCCCGTAGACAATTGGAGACGTCATTCATCTTCAAGTCCCCGTAGACAATCGAAGACGTCATACATCCTTTCAGTCAAAATATAATCCACAATAACAAGATATTTTTTTTCTTTCTCAGAAGACAGTATCATCCATGAATCATACACTGGGGCAAATTTTGAGAGTTGCCTCAAAATGTATTCTATTTTCTCATTTTAAACTACATTGACCTGATTCTCGTGACACTCGAGATATGTAGAAAGCTCTGTGCAGAATTCGATCGTCACAACCATAATCATTATTTCTCCCCAGCAAGTACACAATCTTGCATCCCCAACATCTCATAGCTCGATACTGGGGCAATTTTGAAAGGAGCATCGGGAATAGATGAACACTCCTGTTCCCAAATAGTCCTTCTTTTTATAATCATCTTCACACGGTCTCTCACTCTTAATAACAGGGCAATTTGCCTAATCTTTTGAACTACACCCGACCTGATCCTCATACAACTCGAGGTGTGTAGGCAACTCTAAACTAGAGTTCGATCAAATTTTTTAGCAAAAATAATTTTTTTTATCAAGTAAAGTTGGATATACGTCAACGTTTTCGTTTGAAGACTTCTACATCGTCTTCAAACAAAAAGAGGCAAGCTGTTGATACTCAATTTTGGTTCTCCGTGCCTAAAATTAACGTTTTTAGGCTTTTTGATTGTCAAAGGGCACAAAATATAAATTTTTACATATTTTTAGATTTTTTAAACAAATTATTGATAATCGTCATTATTTTATAATTTTTTCATCAATTTTTGCCATATTTTTATTTTACATAATGTATAATAATTATCTTTAATTTCGTAAATTTTAGGATTTTTATCAGTTTATTATCATTTTAATATTTTTGAGCAGTCATCTGCATACGCACACAACATAGGATTGCAATTCGTTATCGTATAGTATAATTTTAATTATTTTATAGCATAATATATTTTTTCAAGATAATTATATTTTTTATTTTTTATTTATACTTTTTTTGTATTTATATGTCAACATTCATTATTCTAAATGTTATTTAATACGACCTGCAAAAGCTGAGTCGAATTAATTATTTCAATACACAGTACAATAATAATTCAGTGTCTTTATCACATTAATACAAATAATATTAATGTAATTTTCTTTTCCTATTTTCTCCACTTTTTTGACTTTCCCACATCTTCTTTCCCTAATTTAAGGGATATGTTGGAAGAAAAAAAATATAATTGATAAGTTTTTTTATTTTTTTTTATTTTTTTTAAATACACAACATAATAAATACACAAAATACATTCATACACGACATAAATTCATATTTTTTTATAAAGTTTTTAATTAATTACATTTTTTCAATATTTGCAACATTCTTTATACTTTTTCATAATTACAAATTATTTTTTTGTATTTTTACGATTCACAAACACTGAATCGAATTAATTATTTTTATACAATATAATACAAAATAAAACAAAAAAGAGACAAACAACACAAAATAAGGGTAGCCACAAGATATATTGGCACCTTTTTCTTTAAATATACACACCACACAATTACACACACAAACACACGTATAATCTACACCCAAAAAATTTGATCTCCCTCTCTCTCTCAATCTCATGCTCCTCTCTCTCTCTCTACTCTCACTCTTTCTTCTTCTCTCTAAAAAACCATAGCCTCATCACCACCGGCGAACCACCTCCGGTGGACCACCGTGAAGCTTTCTCCTTCCCTTACTTCCCATAGCCCTCACATCTCCGCCGTCACCAGTCTAGCCGCCATCCCCTTCCTTTTCTCCCCCTAATTTTCCTCTCTCCGACGCCTCACTGCCGACGATCGGCGACCAGAAATCGCTACTGCTCCTTGACGCCTCTTCCTCTTTCTCTTTTTCCTCCATTAATGAAGGACACTGCCTCGTCAGAGAAATCGCTAGATCTGGCCAAGTTCGTGCTTCTTCGGCGTTGCTCCGGTGAAGCCCGTTGAAGCAACGCCGACATTATCTCCGTTCAAAATTTTTCTTTCTTTAATCTTCGATTATTATGGTGGTTAACTTTTATTTCTCTGAGCATTGCTCAGTTATATGTTCATGGATTTTGTTGTACTATTTTTTTTTTGAATTGTTGTTGACATTTTGGTTAGCTTCGTGAATTCCGGTGAATCTTTGATATTGTTGTCGTACCATTATTGTAAGTTTGTTGGTTGTTGTTGTGGTTTGGCTCTCTGATTTTTTATTAATTCTGCATTTTCTCGGTGACTAACATTTTGCCGTTTGATACTACACTGATAACGAAAAAGAAAGGCCAACACTTGGCCAATGAAATTATCTCTCCATCTGGTTATTTGAGGCCACCCCATTACAAAAGACGGATTTTATTTTCTCAAATTTATTATTTTATATTAAGAGTCGACAGTTGGTCGATAAAGAATTTTTTCATCGATTTTCGAGGCCTTCACAAATAAAAATACGGATATCACGTATATAAATACATAATAAAATAAATAAATTTGGACGATGATGAAATTTTTATTACAACGCAAAAGATTTTTGTCTCGTATCTTGGCAAGGCGATTTAGGACGGCCAACAAATTGAGTAACCACTTCGTAGCCATGGTGTATCTAAAATTTAGTCCGAGCCCATCTTTTAACAAAAATTATATTTTTAAATACATATATGCACACTTACCTTTTAAATTTATTTTGATAATTATTTATTTGTTACTAATATTTTTATTACAAGTGTTTGTACAGGTCCTCGGGAATACTCGTCGGGAATGATATTTAGAGAAGAGCTTGAATTTTTTTTTTCATATTTATATTCTCTTTTATTCTTATCATTGTACAAATATTAATTATATTAAAATCTTTATTTTTGGGGCACTGGACGGGGATGTTCTTTATTTATACAATCCTTACCACGTGTTAGGCAAATTTAGGCCGTTAATATTTGATCAAATAATTCACACTTTTTGCACTAAAAAACATTGTGTAATTTGTTTAAAAAAATAATATCTTTATATATTCAATCTTTGCCTTTCTTTTTTAAATATCCTTATATATGTTTGTTTATACATCTTTACGTGAGTTTATATATATATTTTTGCAATAACATATGTATTATATTATTTTTGTATTTGTAAATATTGATTTTTATTTTTATTTTTTAATAATAAACCTAAGTCTGGTCGCAAACTACAGTTGAGGATTCTGAAGGATGCCTAACCCATTCCCTTAGAAATAATTTGAACCCTTACCTAGAATTTAACTTGGTTTCGTAGATTAGAATAAAGTCATACTTGTTAGATAAATAAATAGATTTCCTATTTTTTCTTAAAATTAGGTGGCAACTCTGTACAAAATTTATTGTTTCAGAGTCCATTATGTTGTGCTCGTTTTGACCTCAGGTAAAAATTGGGTATGACACAGATCATTATAGCCTCAAGTATCTCCTTTCGCAGCGTATTACAACTAATGAGCAACAAATATTATTGATGAAATTGCTTCCCTTCGACTTCACAATTATCTACATAGCAGGGAAAGACAATTTGGGGGGTGATTCTCTTTCAAGGAGGCCATTGAATGCTGAATTTTTGGCTCTTGCTATTCCTGTACCATTGGATTTTTCCAACTGGCAAGATTCTCTCCAAGCAGATACATATACTTGTGAGATCATTCAAGCAATATGCCAAGGCCCTTCCTTACAACCAGACTTTTACCTGGTGGATCAGAAGCTTTATTTCAAGGAAAGATTGGTCATTCCAGATTGATATAATTTAATAATAATTGATCTTATTGATATTGAAGGGGTTACGGCTGTATATATAGAGAACTGAAGAATAACTAATTACAGAATAACCCAGATGTATTTAATAATTATATAGGTAGTCTATTATCCCCCCGCAAGCTGATCAGCGGTAACGAGGGGCAGCTTGGAGCAGAGATACTGAAAAGGCTGTAACGGAAGAGGCTTGGTGAGAATATCAGCAAGCTGGTCAGTAGATGGGACATAGTGCGTGGCCATCGTTCCTGCAAGTACCTCATCGCGAACAAAGTGACAGTCGGACCCAACATGCTTCATACGATCATGAAGGACTGGATTTTTGGTAACACAAATAGTGGACTAATTGTCACAATAAATCTGTGGTTTCGTCGGGGGAATGCCAAGTGCATCCGTAAGGTATCGTAACCACATGGCTTCAGCAACACCCGCAGCCATGGCATGATATTCTGCTTCTGTGGAGGAATGGGACACTCGCGTTTGCTTCTTGGTGCACCAAGAAATCAGATTCGGTCCCATCATAACAATATATCCAGTAGTGGACTTTCGATCATCTTTGTCGTTAGCCCAATCCGAATCAGAAAAAACAGATATATCAAACGAGCCCTTTTAAAATAAAATTCCACAGTGAAGAGTACCTTGAAGATAGCGCAGGATGCGTTTCAAGGCCTGAAAGTGTTGTTCTGTGGGAGCATGCATTGATTGGGAGACTCGATTGACTGCATATTGGATGTCCGGACGAGTAACAGCAAGATAATGAAGTCCACCGACGAGGCTCCGATATAGTGTAGGATCGGCAAAGGGAGTATTTGGCCCTGGGGATTGGCGGACTGCCATGGGAGTGACCGCGGGTTTGCAATCTGTCATTCCAGCTCGATTTAGAAGTTCAAGGGTATATTTTGTCTGATGCATCAATATGGTTCCCGATTTGCGGATGAGTTCGAGGCCAAGAAAGAACTCCAGAGGACCGAGGTCCTTAAGTTTGAAGTCACGATGCATAGCCTCAGTAATTTCAGTGATGAGTGATGATGAGCTGCCTGTAATAACAATATCATCCACATAGATAAGAATGATGACAGTCCCTCGAGAACAGTGAAGGGTGAAGAGGCTGTTGTCATGATGGTAGGTGCGAAAACCAAGACCCTGCAGAAAAGTAGAGAGGTGTGTGTACCAGGCACGTGGGGCCTGTTTCAGGCCATACAGTGATTTGCGAAGATTGCAAACATAGTGAGGACGGTTGGGATTAACATATCCCGGTGGCTGAACCATATAGATTTCTTCCTCAAGATGACCATGAAGAAAGGCATTGCTGACGTCTAACTGATGAAGCGGCCAATCATAGTGAAGAGCAAGAGACAAGACCAGACGAATAGTCTGTTGCTTAACAACAGGGCTGAAGGTCTCCTTATAATCCACACCATACTCCTGATGATACCCTTTTGCAACCAGACGTGCTTTATAGCGAGAAAGAGATCCATCTGAATTTCGTTTGATGCGAAACACCCATTTGCACCCAATAGACTTTCGGTTACTAGGCAGAGGTACCAAATCCCATGTACGTTGTTCATTCAGAGCCTGAAATTCCTCATCCATAGCTTGGCACCAGAAACTATTTTTGGAGGCTTGGTTGTAGGTAGTAGGCTCAGTTATGGGATGTGCATCAAAGGGTATTTGAGTGTGGTAGGCTTTGGGTTTGAAGGTACCGGCCTTGGCTCGGGTTGTCATAGGGTGAGTGTTGAGTGGAGGGTGATTAGGAAGGGGTGGTGGAGGTGTATGATGTGTGGACGGGGGTTGGGTGGGGCTGCTGTGGGAGCTGGGATATGCAGCGGTGGATGGGGTGGCTGTATGTGTGTTAGGAGTATGATGTAGGGAAGTGGTGGGTTGTGTGGCAGTCGGCTGGGTGTTCGGGTGGGAGGTTTGGGGGTTCGGGTGGGTGGGTGGTTGGTTCGAGTGGCTAGGTGGTTGGTACGGGTGGGTAGTGGTGTAGTGGGGTACCGGGTTAGGTGCCGAGTGAGCCGGAGCATGAGCGGGTGAAAAGGACGGAAATAATGGCACAATGCCAAGTGGATTGGGGGAGTATGGAGTAGAGGAAAGACTTGTGTAAGGAAATTGTTCCTCCACAAAATGAACATGACGGGAAACATATGTTTTCTGAGATACAGGATCGAAACATTTGTAACCTTTGATAGTGGGATGATAGCCTAGAAAGACACAAGGGGTAGACCGAGGTTAAAGTTTATGTTGAGTGTGTGGACGCAACCAGGGATAAACTAGACACCCAAACGGGCGGAGATGGATGTAGTCGGGTGGATGATTGTAGAGACGGGCATATGGAGTGAAGTTGGAGAGAGTGTGAGTGGGCATGCGATTTATGAGGTAGTTGGCAGTAGCAAGGGCATCAACCCAAAAGGAAACAGGTAAGGTGGAATCATGGAGGAGCGCAACAACTGTTTCTATTAGGTGACGGTGTTTGCGCTCAGCAACGCCATTTTGTTCAGGGGTATATGGACATGAAGTGTGATGAAGAGCCCCTAGATTTTGAAGAAAAACACCAAATGCATTGTTGACAAATTCTTTGCCATTGTCACTTCAAAAAATTTTGATTTTGGCATTAAATTGATTTTGAACCATTCGGTCAAAGTTGACAAAAACAGTATAAGCTTCGGATTTAAATTTCAGAGGATAAAGCCAAGTGAATTTACTGTAATCATCAACAAAACAGATATAATAACGAAAACCTTGAACAGAAGGAACTGAGGTTGGACCCCAAACATCAGAATGAATTAATTGAAATGGCGCAGTGGCCTTGTGTTCAGACGGTGAAAAAGGTAAACGACAAGATTTAGACACTGAACAGGACTCGCAATGTAATTTTTCTGAAAAATTAAAACCTAAGGAAGATAAAATGGATTTGGTGATGGCGGATGATGGGTGCCCAAGCCGGCGATGCCAGGTGGACGAGAGAATGGCTTGACTCACAACAGACGGAGACCTGGATGGAAGAGTGTATAGCCCATGCTCACAGCGGCCCGTGTACCGCACCCGGTTCGTGGTATTGTCCACTATCTGGAAATTGGTGTCATTAAAAATGAGGGTGCAGTTATTTTCTTTAGTAAAGCGATAAACAGATAAAAGATTGGATGTGAGGGAAGGGATGTGGTGAAGGGTTGAGAGATGAAATTTACCATTTGGGGTATAGACATACCCAGAGCCGGTGTTTGTGATGGGAAGGGATTGACCATTGCCTACTGTAATAGTTTCTGAGCCATGATACGGATGAGGAGCTTGAAGTTGTGAATAATCTGACGTCACATGGGTGTTAGCACCTGTGTCTAGATACCAATCGCCAGATTGAGCGTTTGTGGACGCATGCATCGCCCTTGATCCTCCGGACTGGCTATTTACATTCTGCGAGTCATCATAACGATACCAGCAATTAGCCGCAGAATGGCCCCGCTTAGCACAAATTTGGCACGTCGGAAGATCTCGTGTGGGTCCCCGCTGGTTTCCTCATCCCTGTCCGCGGCCTGACTGGAAGCCGTCCCTCGGTGGAGGCCCGCCTCTGCCTTGCTGTCCGGCATTCCGACGGTCACCGCCGCCGCTGCCTCGCCCTTGGTTACGGCGATCGTCACCGCGACCCCTGGCCGAGCCCCCGCTGCCAGCCGAGTAAAGAGCCGTGACGCCAGGGGTGGAACTGGCTTCTCCGAGCAGTAATTTGTGTTCCATGTCTAGATTCAATTCTTCTGCATTAAGCCATCCAGACAGTTGATTCAGAGTGATTTCGACAGGTGAGAGGCGAATATGCTGTTTGAGAGAGGAATAGCCAGCCGGAAGACCACGTATCACTTCATTCACCACGTCTCGTTCAGAAATAATCTCGTTCACAGCATCTAGGTCAGACAGAATAGAGGCCACATCATCAAGGTATTGAGTCATCGTCTTCGTTCCCTTCCGAAGAGTATGCAATCTGTCACGCAATTGAAAAATATGAGCCGTGGACACAGAGTTGTACCTTGTGGCTAGTGCGTCCCAAAGTGAAGCCGATGTGAGAAAACCCCGGGCGTGTTTGTGCACAGAGGGGCTAATAACTGCGAGAAGGCAGGCTCGGATCTGAGTGTCTACGATCATCCACGGAAGGTAGTCGGGATTTGGGAGCATGACGCCGTCCTTCTCGGCTGTCTCGGGCGGCGGCTTCTCCGCACCGTCAATCCATCCGAGCAGCAAGTTGGCTGCGAGGGCGGTGCGGACGTTAAGTGCCCAGGCCGGGTAGTTGTTGTCAGATAATTTTTCGGGGATGAGGTTGTGGAGATTTCTGAGCAGTAATTTTACTCCAGACAGTAAATTTGACAGAGGATCAACAACCTTGTCCATGGCGCCGACCTACGACGGAGGAGGGAGGCCGTGCGGCGTGGTGTAGACGGTGGCGGCGGCGCACACACGTCGGAAAAGAGGAGAGATTAGGGTTTGGGCGGAAGAAGAAACCCTAGCTTTGATACCATGATATAATTTAATAATAATTCATCTTATTGATATTGAAGGGGTTACAGCTGTATATATAGAGAACTGAAGAATAACTAATTACAGAATAACCCAGATGTATTTAATAATTATATAGGTAGTCTATTACAGATCATTCTTCTCTTCGAAAAAAGCTTATCTCAGAATCTCATGATACACCTTCTGCCAGACATGAAGGATATTTTAAAACCTTGAAGTACCTTTCCTCTAACTTTTTTTGGCCAAGGATGAAGCGAAATGTTAAAATCTTTGTGCAGAACTGTATGGTTTGTCAACAGGCCAAATACCAAGCTTTGGCCCCTGCTGAACTTCTGCAACCATTGCCTATACCTGATAGAATATGGGATGATATCTCACTTGATTTTATTATAGTACTTCCCAAATCTGGTGGATATGACACAATTTTGGTTGTCGTAGATCGTCTCATAAAGTATTCTCATTTCATCCCACTTTCTCACCCATATACTGCTAAGACTGTTGCTAATATTTTTTGCAAAGAAATTTTACATCTCCAGGGCATTCCTCGGTCCATCTTATCTGATCGAGATGCTATCTTTCTCAGTGCTTTCTGGCAAGAGCTTTTTTGACTTAGCCAAACAAGATTAAGAATGGATACGTCTTAACATCCACAATATGATGGACAAACCGAGGTGGTTAATAGATTCTTGGAACCTTATTTGTGATGCTTTGTTATAGAGAAACCTAGTACATCGAGTCAGTACTTACCATGGGCAGAATTTTCTTTCAACACAAGTTACCATTCATCCACATAGACTACTCCATTCAAGATTGTTTATGGTAGAGATCATCCTTTTATTTCTCCTTTTGCTCATGGAGAAACACACATTGCTGAACTTGAGGAACAACTTTTAAATCGTGATGCCATGTTGAAAATTATTAAGGATAACCTTTTAAAGGCTAAAACTTGAATGAAACAATAATCTGATTCTCATAGGCAAGATATTTCCTTTTAAGTTGGAGATTCAGTCTTTCTACGTGTTCAGCTTTGCCGGCAATGATTTTTGGCTATCGCAGGTATGAAAAATTGTCACCTTAATTTTTCGAACCATATAAAATCAAACATTGTGTTGGACCTGTAGCATATGAACTGGAGCTATCGGCTTCTTCTAAAGTCCATCCAATTTTCCATGTATCCTTGCTCTGTCCATATCATGGTCAGCAAGCTGTTATGGCGCCAGCCCAACTTTCTCTTACCAAAGATTGGGAACTCGACTTATCTCCTGCCAAAATACTTGCACATCGATAGATCAAAGAAGCTGGTGCATTTTCTTTGGAATTGCTAGTTCAATGGTTGACCGTACCCTTAAAGAAGCTAGTTTAGAGATCTATGATCTCATTGAAAATCAATTCCCTTATTTTTGCCTTGAGGACAAGATGACTTTTCATGGGGGATGCAGTGATATAACTACTCCTTTACGGACTTATTCTAGAAGAAAATCCAAACAAGCAAGTGGAGATAATCTGTCTTAGTTAGTTTCAGATAAGATAAGTTATATAAGTAATTATTTATAGAAGTTATCAATAGTTATGTACAGCAACAACTGTCTGCCTATGTCCTATCATTATGTCTAAGTCAGCAGCAACTGTCTACATACAACCTATTTTTATGTTTTAGTATAAATATTGTATCTGGAAAATTCTAAAACAAAGAAGCAGTATTATTGTATTTGTATCTAGAGTTTTGTCCACTCCATACAGACTTAGTTATTGATAAATGTAGTGTTTAAGATTCTTGAACTTTATTTAACTATCAACATTTTCATGTCATTCTCTTCTTCAACTTAGTTTCTATCAGCCTGGTGCACCCCACCAATTCTAGTTCAATGTTTGAGCAGTCTGTAAATTAGGCCCAGTGCTTTACCAATATGTTTGAGTTACTTTATACTATTTACTGATACTGATTTAACAAACAGTGTAGCCATTTTACTTGAACAGTAAATGCAAAGAAATTTTGAACACTAGAATTAAAAAAATTAAATATGGGTGCAATGTCAATCCTGATAATGCAAACTCCATACCGCTGAAGCTTTGACCAGATTTAGTTCAATGTTTCAGCAGTGTGTTGGTTTTGCCTAGTACTATATGTGTTACCACTTGTAATATTCATACCTCCCTTCCTCATCCGGGTGTGAGAGATACCGGTGGTGTCCGTACACCTCAACTATTTCATCGAATTATTGGACACCTACCACCTTTCACGTACTGAATAATTGTCCACCAGGACTTTGGCACATGGAAAGAAATCACAGAACCCCAGTTTCACATGATTATCACTCATTTCATTGATCACTAGTCACCTCAAGTACTGAATACTTGTGTCCACCAAGACTTCAACACATGGAAAGAAATCACAGAACCCTGGTTTCACATGATTGTCACTTATTTCATTGATCACTAGACACCTCACGTACTAAATACTTGTGTCCACCAAGAGTTCAGCACATGGAAAGAAATCACAAAACCCCAGTTTCACTTGATTTTCACTCATTCCATTGATCCCTAGACACTGCTGGATGCTAGCTAGAAGACTACTTTAGAATGTGCACCTTAGTTCAACTGTAATTGCAAGGCTCTGATATCAACCACATCAACAATTCTGCCTAACACTTCATTGTCAGTGCTTGGAAAAATTATCCAGTAAAGAGAGAGGTTGGGAAGAAGGGTTATGTATTGAGTTTATATTATGTCTGGATGGAGTTAGATATCCTCTTTGCTAGAAATATATATTATGCAAAATGAGCAACTTTTGATCCCTACCGTGAAATAAGAAAATATATTGAAGACTTTTGGAATATTGAATCTAACATCTAGCATTGGTCCCGGTGAAGACCTCTCTCTTTCATAAGAGCAAAGGGTGCCTAACCTGAAAAAGGAAATAGTAATTTCCTCGATGAGAAAAAGCTATATCAGTATTTTATCTGGGATAAATTACTACTTACTTGTCTTAGTAATGATAATGAATTATACCAAGGGAAGCTCGTGCCAACCAGTGTCTTAAGCTGCCGGAGAAAGGACCAGTCAACCAATGTAGTGAAGTTGTAAAAGGGGTATAAAAGTTGTTTCTATAAATGTAGAGAATTAAGATGAAGTTGTTTGATTTCATTGATATGTATGTGTATATATACAAAAGAACACAAACTAAATAAGGAAAGAATCAACTAATAAAGAATTGTGATCTTCTCATAAATGGAAACTAAATTACTATGAGATACTAAATCAATTATAAGATATCTTAACATGTGGTACATGCTCTATTATGCCCCCCCTCAAGTTAGGTATGATGAGACAACACCTAACTTGGGTAGCATTCGCTAGAACGCTGGCTTAGACAATGGTTTGGTTAGTGGATCTGCAACTTGATTAGTGGAGTGGATGTGTGATACCCGGACTAGGCCATTGCGAACTTGATTGGGAACAAAGTAAAGATCGACCTCGAGGTGCTTTATTTTTGTATGATGTACCGGGTTTTCAGAAATGTAATTGACCCCATGGTTATCACAAAGTAATGTAGGTGCAGCAGAGAGTGACACATGAAGAACCCTGAGCAAGTGAGTGATCCAGTTTTTTTTTCAGACAAGGCAGAGGAAACTGCCCTATACTTAGCCTCAGTGGAGGAATGGAAGATAGTGGGTTTCTTGCTAGAACACCAAAAAATAGGAGTCGTACCTAGAAAAAAAATGTAGCCAGAGATTGAGTGGCAATCATTAATATCACCCACCAAATCAGCGTCAGCATAGGCATAAATATCGGTGGACTGATGTGGAGAAATATGAATACCATTCTGGGATGTTTCTTTAAGGTACCGAAAGATGTGTTTAACATCCTTCCAATGAATCACTGAGGGAGAGTTTTTAAAATGAGTAAGCTTGTTTAGCGAATATGTGATATCCGGTCTGGTAAAAGAAAGGTACTAAAGTTTACCAAGTACACTCCTATACTCTTTTCCATTAGTTTTAGGGGCTCCATCATCTACCAGTAGTGCCTCAAATGTACTCACTGGGGACTGAATGCCTTTGCAGTCTTGCATCTGAGTGTCATGCAACACCTATTGAATATACTTAGATTGACTAAGAAACAAACCGTTGGTATCCCTGTGTACCTCAATGCCCAAGAAATAGTGTAGTAATCCAAGATACTTAAGAGAAAATCTTTTGGAAAGAGAAGTAATAACTTCTTAAAGGAGTGTTTCCTTGTTGCCCGTGAGTATGATGTCGTCCACATATATTAGTATATAAGTAGTTATGCCCAAGTTATGCAGAACAAATAAATAATTATCAGATTTTGATATACGAAATTCCATTCTGATTAGATAATCAGTGAGTGCATCATACAGGGCTTTAGGAGTTTGTCGTAGTCCGTAGATAGCCTTTTTGAGATGACAGACATACTCAGGATGTGCTGAACTTTCATACACAGGTAGTTGGGTCATATAGACATCTTCTGTAATACCTTGAAGATTTCTAGCAAATTTCATCCCAAGAATGCCTAGTATTGTCTTCTAAAGTGAAGGATAATTATTCCATGAGGAATGATCAAGATTTTCACTTTTTGTCATGTGAAAAATTCAATAAGCTTTCCATCGATATATGATTCGCTTAAATTTGATAACCGGGTAAGAAGTTATGACTATTTCAAGTTCCCATTGTAAAACAGTACCATATTAGTCAGTGGCGCGCTGCGCTACAAGAGGAAATAGCATTTGGCAATTTCCACTAGGTATCCGCAATTATGGCGCATCGCGCAGACACTCAAATTCAGAATTATGCTTTTTCCAGTGTCTCGATGCGATTTCCCCCATGACGCGCCAAAGTTCCAGGTCACGAAGGAAGGGGAAACGCGATGGCTCCGCATCGCGCCATCCCTCAATTTACCAATTATCAATTTTCAGTGACACGGCGCGATAATGCGGCGTCGAGCCAGGAACCTAGTTCGAGAAAATTTTATTGAAATTAAATGACGCGTCTAGGGTTAAAAGGGTCAATTTTCTACCCCTATTTAAATCCAATAAAACGTGATTTAGCTATTCTTTACCCAAAATATACTATTTTCTCTCAAGTTTCTCTAAAGAAAAAGCTAGGGATTCTATTGGAGATTCAAATTCAAGAAGGTTTCACCATCAATCTTCACGAAATCACGAACTAAGGTATGCATAGTATTCATTCATGGACTCCTTTCGTCCATGAAGCCCAAGAATCCCTTTTCTAAATTCAAGTTATGGATTTTCTTATGAAGTTCATGATTGGGCTACTTTTGTTCATGTTGATAATGAGTAACTGAATTGTATTCCATGAATGAGTGTTCAATTCCATATGGGTTGATTTGTAATGGTATAGATTCATGAAGTCCTAGGACTAAACCTTTGAATGATTAAATTGAAATTGAATCACGACAGTTAATTGTTGTATGATGTTATTTACACATTATATGCCTACTATGTGTTTGTTTGAATGCCTAATGAAGGGAAAGTGTCTAATTAGCATGATATCATGAAATCCCCATATACGTACAAGCTTATGCCTATCACATGTTTGATGAAATGCTTTAGTAAATGTATTATGATGATTATTATGTATTTAAGTAAGTCATGCTTTATCAGTTTCCTTCCATCGAGTCCTGGGGGTACTTGTACTGAAACATTAGCTGTGTACCTAGAGCCATGTCATGTTTTCATGATACTCCCAGACAAGCTATAAATCCTTAGACTTCAGATAGTCTTGTGACTCAGGAAAAAACTCCATGATCTCATGACACAGTCAGTTGTCAGAAATCAGTAGTATTCCGTCAGTCAACGAAACTTAGTAACTTAGCTCATGTTCAGTTCAGTAAATCATGTTCAGTATCCATTTAGATAGGAGTAGGAATTAGCACCGAGTGAACCCAAGAATGGGGACACACTATCAGATGAGGGTGTGATCCTTATAAGTCATCCTTGCGTTCTAGAACTATGTAGCCATCATAGGTTGAGACATCAACTCTGTTCGATGATGGTTGATGAGATGGATAAGCACTGTCAGATAAGGTCCCCACCATTATCTTTTGGGGACACTATCAGATAAGGGTCACCCATAGCTTGTCCTTACCAGTGGTGCGGTATTGATACCCTTCTAATTGGGTTTACAGATTGGACCCCAACTCAACCATAATGGCGTATTAGGGGCATGTTGGTTAAATACTACCTCCCACAGTTTCAGCACTAGTCTTAGTAAAAAAACTCAGATAGTTCTCCAGATTCAGGACTGTCAGATACAGTCAACTCAAATATGGTATAGAACTTAGATAATATCATCAGATTCAATATTGTCAGATATAGTCACCCATGTTATCAATTACTTTCAGATATAGCTATTTATGCTATCAGTTATTAGTATGTCATGTCATTAGTAGTCAGATTCAGTAATCAAAATATCACAGAGTCAGTTACAGTTACGTATTTATGTATGCATTCTCGCATTCATGTTAGATAGTTAACTAGCATTATTTTATCATGTTAACCCTTGCATTAGCCAACCTCACATGTATACTTAGTACATTCCATTGTACTAACGCATTTGCGCTATGGTGCTTTATTTTTATGTTACACCATAGGTTCAGAGACACGAGTTCTAGATCAACAGTAGATTCCAATCTCAGCAGTCAGAATAGAAGTGATTGCTCATCCTTAGAGGATATGATTATTTCTCTATTATTTCATTGATTAGTTTTTAGTTGGAGTTAGTTGGGGACATGTCCCATCAACTTCTTATTTGGATTATTCAGACAGTAGAGGCTTTCAGACTAGATGCAGACTATTATGTTTCAGACTTCAGTATTTATAGTTTTGCTTTGGGTATTGTATTACCCCACAAATGTTATCTCATCCATGTTATGTTTAGTATTGAACCTTATGGCCTTTCAGTGCATGTTTCCACATTATTCAGTATTTTATGCAGTATATAGGTACAAATATCAGTCATGGGTTAGCTTGTGGTCCTTCAGGGTCATGAGCACCGTATAGAATTTTGGTTCAGCAAATCGGGGTCTTACAAACTTGGTATCAGATCCTAAGGTTCAATAGAGTCCTAGGAAGTCTGAAAGCCATATCAAGTAGAGTTTTGTACGTAGGTGTGCTACGTGCCACATTTATGTGCAAGAGGCTATGAGATGTTTAGGAAACAGTTTCCCTTCTTTTAGTATTCATGTCATACCAGTGAGCATAATTACAAGTTAATCTCTCAGTCTAATCTACTTCTTCTCTTTATTTTAAAATATGCCTCCTAAGAGAAGAAATCAGTCAACCCCTCAGCCCGAAGAACCTTTGGGCGATAATGTTTATCATGGGAGTTCAGGACCGCATTTACCACTCTTGCTCAGTTAGTAGCTGCCCATAATGAGCGACCAACTGTCGTTTCGACCAACCCAGTGGCTAATTCAGCTGCAGCCAGGATTCGAGATTTCACCTGAATGAATCCTTCATCCTTTCTCAGGTCTAAGATAGATAAGGACCCTCAGGAATTCCTTGATCAGGTGCAGAAGGTGACAGACATCATGGGGATGACTACTGTTGAGAGTGCTGAGCTAGATATATATCAGTTGTAGGATGTTGATCATACTTGGTTCAAGCAGTGGAATTCAGAGAGGGCAGATAATGCAGGGACAATTGAGTGGGAGGAGTTTGCGTCTGCTTTGCTCGATAAATTATTTTCTCTAGATCTTAGGGAAGCTCAGGTGTTAGAATTCATCAACCGCAGGCAGGGCAATATGACGGTGAAAGAGTATTTTCTAAAGTTTACTCAATTAGCCAGATATACCCCTCATGTGGTTACAGATGGCAGAGCCAAGATGAGTAAGTTCGCTTCAGGGGTAAATGATAGCGTAGTTAATGAGTACAGATCCGCCATGCTATATAGTGACATAAATTTAGCCAGACTTATGACCCATGCTCAGCAAATAGAGGAGCAGAAGATTAAGTAGAGGGAAAAGCAGAATAACAAAGCTAGGATAGGTAGCTGCAATTTTAGTCAGCCTAAATTAAAAATAGGAAACCGTTCTTAATTTCGTCCTAAGTCATCAGTTCCAGCTCCTTGTTCAGCCAGTCCTCTAGCTCCTAAGTTCAGATATAGAGTACCAGGCTCTAAGTCTCAGGGCAGTGTTAGCAATGTCCAAATTAATCTCCTTTGTTAGACTTGTGGTAAGAACCACAAGGATGCTTGTAGAGCTGGCAGCGATGTCTGTTTTGGTTGTGGCAAGCCAGACCATAGAGTCAGAGACTTCCCTCAGTCAGGTTATTAGAGTCATCTCCACTCCTCAGCTCAGTTCTATCGCCTAAATCAGTAGGGTACCACCACCAGTGCTACTAGCGGGCAATGCCCAAATAGACTATATGCTCTTCAGACCTGACAAGATCAGGAAAATTCTCCTGATATAGTTACTGGTATGTTACAGATCTTTCATGTGCATGTTTACGCTTTACTAGATCCAGGAGCTTCTTTGTCTTTCGTTACTCCCTATCTAATAGTTGATTTTAGAATCAGTCCCAAAATTCTAGTAGAGCCCATCTCAGTCTCTACCCAGTAGGTAAAACCATTATAGCCCGGTAGGTATACATGAACTGCCCGATTATGATATTTCAAAAAGTCACTTCAGCAGACTTAGTCGAATTAGAGATGACTGATTTTGATGTCATTCTCAGCATGGATTGACTTTATTCCTGCTATTCCACAGTCGACTGCAGAAATAGAATACTCCAGTTTTAGTTTCTAAATGAACCCGTCCTTGAGTGGAAGGGTAGTGTATCCGCTTTCAGGGCTTAGCTTGTTTCCTACCTTCGGGTAAGGAAAATGATATCTAAAGGATGTGCCTATCATTTTTTTCAAGTTAAGGACATTAGTTCCAAAACTCCCAGCCTTGAATCAGTCCTAGTAGTGAATGAATATTCAGATGTCTTTCCCGAAGATCTTCCAGGAATTCCTCTCGAACGAGAAATAGGATTCAGCATTGATCTTCTTCTAAATACTCAGCCTATCTATATTCTTCCCTACAGAATGACACCAGTAAAACTCAGAGAATTAAAAGAATAGTTGAAGGATCTCTTAGATAAGGGATTCATCAGACCCAGCATTTCCCCGTGGGGCGCACCAGTCTTATTCATGTAAAAAAAAGATGGTTCTCTCAGAATGTGCATTGATTACCATCAACTCAATAAGGTCACGATTAAGAACAAGTATCCTCTTCCCAGAATCGATGACTTGTTTGACCAACTTTAGGGTGCCAGCTATTTCTATAAGATAGACCTCAGATCCGGCTATCATCAGTTCAGAGTTATAGAAAGTGACATTTCAAAAATAGCTTTCCATACATGGTATGGTCGCTTTGAATTCTTAGTCATGTCATTTGGTCTTACCAATGCCCCAACAGTTTTTATGGGCTTGATGAACTGCATGTTCAAGCAGTACTTGGACATGTTCGTCATAGTCTTCATAGATGATATTCTGGTCTATTCTCGAACTAAACGCGATCATGAAGACTATCTAAGAATAGTACTTTAGACTCTCAAAGATCATCAACTATTTGACAAATTCAGTAAGTGCAAATTTTGGCTAAGGTCAGTAGTATTCCTTGGTCACATTATTTTCAGTGATGGCATTATAGCTGATCCTCAAAAGACCGAACCAGTAAGAAACAAGCCAAGACCTGTCTCTCCATCAGATATCAGGAGTTTCTTGGGTTTGGCTGGCTATTACAGGCAGTTTAATGAAGGATTTTCATCTATTGCATCCCCTATGTCCATATTGACTCAGAAGAAAGTCAAGTTTTAGTGGTCAGACCCTTGCAAGAAGAGTTTTTAGGAGTTGAAGACTCAACTTACCTCAGCCCCAATCTTAGCTCGTCTAGATGGTTCAGATGGGTTCGTGGTGTATTCTGATGCATCCAGAGTAGGTTTGGGTTATGTCCTCATGCAACATGGTAAGGTCATAGCCTACGCCTCTCGACAGCTTAAGACCCATGAGAGGAATTAGACAACTCATGATCTTGAGTTAGCAGCCGTAGTCTTTGCCTTGAAGATTTGGAGGAATTATCGCTATGGAGTTCATGTAGATGTCTTCATAGATCACAAAAGTCTTCAGTATGTCTTTTTTCAAAAAGATCTCAATCTTCATCAGAGAAGTTGGTTAGAGCTCTTGAAAGATTATGACATAAGTGTCCTCTATCATTCGAGCAAGGCCAATGTAGTAGCCGATGCTCTCAGTAGGCTATCAATGGGTAGTGTTTCTCATGTGGAGGATAGTAAGAATAAGTTAGCTCAATGTCCATCATCTTGCCATACTAGGCATTCACTTAGTTGATTGTTTAGAGGGTGGTGTATGTGTTTAGAGTAGTTCAGAATCATCTCTAGTTTCCGAGGTGAAAGAAAAGCAAGATAGATGTAACGCCCCACATTTTGGGCTACAATAAAGATCATGATTTCGATGTGTTGATAATCCTAAAGCCATAAAATCCTATGCCAATATGGAATGTTAATTATTTATGTAGCATGTGAATCCATTCAAGCTTGAATTTAGACCATAGAGGTCCTTCAACTCATGGACGAGTTGAAACTATTTCGATCGACTAAGTTTTAGTGGACATTGTAAAGTGTGTCATCTTCCATCGACCATAACTCTCTGTATATATTCAATTAGGAAGCCTACTATGTGTCAAATGATAGGTATTAGAGTTAGGTTTTCAACGATACCAATTTGGCTAAAATATGACACCCGAGCAAGAGGTTATAGCCTTTCAAAGTGATATGCATCGCCTAACCAATCGCCCATGGCCACTGGAACGCATAGCAATATCCTAGGCGGTGCCTATGTAAACATAGGTGATAACCTATGTGAACATAGACAATGGGATGGGCGGCGCCTATGTAAAGAATTCTAGTGACTTAAACACTCCGTTTTGGGGACAAAGTGGTCCTTTTCCACCCTTACTTAGCCCTAAAACACGAAATTCAGAAACAAGGACCCCAAAATACACCTTCATTTGTCAAAAGTGCTCAAAGATTCTCCTTAGGGTTTCAAAATAAAAACCTAAATAGTTCAAGATTCGATCGTAGGTTTTCAAAAATAATTACATATTTGGAATCACCAATCCACAAGCTTCAAGAAACATCTATTATCCTTGGAAATAGAGCTACGTAGGGTTATCCTAAAATCTCATGGGTGTAGTTTTTATGAACATGCATGCTTTTAAATGGGGGTTCTCAATCAAATGCTAATAACTTGCTTTTAATATGATTTCTAAGTCATCTTTCTTTATGTCATGGGAATTGTTTGCCTATATACTTCAATGGTTGAAACCATGCATATGTGATTTGAGATTTTCCATGGAAGTTTGATAAATATGAATGATAAATTGCTTTCAAATTCCCATGATAATGTCTTGATACCCCATATCATATTGTGACCAACAAAAGAGAGCATGAATTTGAAATAAATATTGTTCACCACTTATAAATGATAAAGCACCTTGGTTTTTACATGATAATGCATATGTGGAAGTGATATTGATGACTTGCAAGTTGGGTATGACGATACCCTACAGAATATGATATGTGATTGAATCAGATGAAATTTGAAATCATTGATTTTACATAAGAAAGGTGGATGCTCGAAGAAGGCGTTTGAGAGTAAGGGCTCATTACTGGAAAACGTGTTTGCCGACATGAAAATTTTGGTACCAGGCTAGTGATCTTGTGTACTTGACTTCATGTCATTACCAAATTGGGACTATAGGTAGGAGCCCGGGCTAAGTGATCCATGCTATGTGATCTTGTGTGTCTCTCCCTCACTTATATTCTAATCTCGGCAGCAACCGAGGTTAGACAGTTGGTGTAAATTATGTAGGGTATTCCACCTAGCTCAGTTGCATTTCACTGTTGTTGAGAAACTATTGCATTATGCCCATGTTGTTTCAAATGATTTGATATGAAATTGCTTTATAATGGCTCTCAACTATATTTTGTAAAAATATTATGTTTTGTTTTGATATCTCTGTGTGCCATTACTTTTGTGCTGACCCCCTCTCCTCTCCAACCTCTCAGGTTCAGAGGCCCAGTCTATGGGTCAAGAGAATCAGTAGATCATTCAGACAGAGTTGCAGAGACAAGTGGTGAGCCTTCTATGTTTTGGAAGGCCTTATGTCCTGTAGTCCTTTAATTTATATTTAGTGTTGGGATCTATTGGGGGCCTTGTCCCAGTTTATATACAGTTACTTGACTCAGTCATTTGTTAGAGATTTTCGCAGACAATTGTTTAGAGGTTGACTGATGTTGGGGGAACCTTATTTCCCCGTTATTGTTTCTTTTCATATTTATGACCATGTTTCCGAATTATTGTGTTTCTTCTGCATTACTTTGATCATATGAATTAGGTGCATGATTACCAGACAGATAGGGGTGTTTCGGGCCTCCATGGTTCGAAATGTTTGTCACGGCCAGGCCCTGGTTCGGGTCATGACAAACATGGTATCAAATCACAGTTCATGGTACCAGGGTATCTGCAAAATCGCGTTAGGTAGAGTCCTATTTATGGGTATGTAGCGCTCAACACTTATAAGTAGAGGGATACTAGGCGTTTAGGAAATGTTTCTCTTCTTTGTGATTTAGTTCGTGCTTTAGAGTCTAAACTGCCCCATAATCAATGAACACTTATGTTTCAGAAAACACAGTTATGCCTTCACGTTGTCTCATTGATCAGAATGCTCAGGCAAATGAGGTTTGTCTCATCTATGGGATGCGAATCCATAATAGGGCTCACACTCTAGAATTTGTCCCTACTTCGGGAGTCCAACCAGTCCAAACCAGTCCACCTCGAGTTCCACGAACTAATGCCAACTGTCCCCCAACTGCTCAGGGAGATATTTCAAATACAGAATTCAGACGGTCCATTCATATGCTGACATAGTTAGTAGCTAACTAGGCTCAACGATAGGAAGATGTTGGGTCTGCATCTGTTACGTCTGAGGCTACTAGAGTCAGACATTTCATGAAGATGAACCCATCTAAATTCACTGGCACCAAGGTGGAGGAAGATCCACAGGTGTCCGTGGATGAGATGGAAAAAATCTTTAAGGTAATGCATATAGATGAGGTAGAAGGGGTGGATCTAGCAACCTATCAACTCAAGGACGTTGTGAATCAGTGGTATGCCGACTGGGAAGATGCAAAAGGTGAAAGTGCTGAGCCCACAGTTTGGGGTAAATTTGTGGAAGCTTTCCTTGATCGATTCTTTCCTCTGGAGTTGAGGGAGACCAAAGCGGAAGATTTTATGAATCTGAAGTAGGTCAGTATGAGTGTCCAGGAGTACACTTTGAAGTTTAATAAACTAGCCCACTATGCACTAGAGTTGACTAGTAATATAAGAGCCCGGATGAGGAAATTTGCATCTGGCCTTGCTGATAACCTGGTACTTGAGTGCCAGGGGGATATGTTGAATAAGGAGTTAGACTTTGCTCGACTGACCGTTCATATGCAGCAGGTGGAAGAGAAGAAGAAAAATGTTGCTAAATCTAGAGAGAAAGACAGACAGGCTAAGAGAGCTCGATCTGCAGACCAGCACCAGATTTAGCCGTAGAGTGGTAACTGGGGTAACAAGTGGTCAAAGAAGAAGAAGTTTTGGAATAATGCATAGTCAGCAGCCAGCGCCCCAGCACCCAAACCACCGACAGACAGACAAACTCAGAGTTTACAGACTCCTCATGGGTCCAAAGCACTAGGTACACAGTCTCAGGGCAGTGTGGCCCAGCAGCGTCATACTTATCTGTGGTGTGAGGTTTGCGGAAGGAATCATCTAGGGAAGTGCTGGTTTGAGGGAAGAAACTGCTATACTTGTGGAAAAGTAGGTCACCTTCAGAGAGATTGTCCTTCTGCTAGAGTAAATGCGGGGGGTGGGGGGGTGGGGTGGGGGGGATGGGCTAAGTCCCAAGCTGCCTCCACAACTCTTTTTCCTAAGGGTTCCCTTTCAGCTGTCGGGAGCGGTCGCAATCGGTTGTATTCTTTTACTAACCGCTAAGAGGCGGAAGCTTCACCAGATGTTGTCACCGGTATGTTACGAATTTTTTCTCATGATGTTTATGTATTACTTGATCTCGGGTCTACTTTATCTTTTGTGACCCCTTATGTGGCTGTTGGTTTTGGGTTTGAGCTCGAAGTTATTGTAGAACCCTTCTCTGTTTCTACTCCTATAGGTGATTCTGTTGTTGCTAGAAGGGTGTATAGAAATTGTGTCATGTCTATTCATAGTAGGGAAACTGTGGCAGACCTTATACAACTAGATATGATAGATTTTGATGCCATCATTGGGAAAGACTAGCTCCATTTGTGTTATGCCACCCTTGATTGTAGAACCCGAAAGGTCACTTTTTTTTTTCCGAATGAGACACCAATTGTATGGGCAGAGAGTTCAATGGAACCTAGAGGTCACTTTATCTCTTATCTTAGAGCCCGAAAGCTTATCTCCAAAGGTTGTATGTATCATCTAATCCGAGTAAAAGATTCAAAAATTGAAAACCTTCCTCTGCAGTCAGTCCCTGTAGTGAATGAATTCCTAGAAGTCTTTCCCGAAGATCTCCCAGGGATACCCCCAGATAGGGAGATAGATCTTGGCATTGATGTGTTGCCAGACACTCGTCCTATTTTTATTACTCCATATAGAATGGCTCCCACGAAACTAAAGAAGTTAAAGGAACAACTTGCATACCTCCTAGGTAAAGGTTTTATTCGTCCTAGTGTTTTCCCATGGGGTGCACCTGTGCTCTTTGTGCGAAAGAAGGATGGGTCCCTTCAGATGTGCATAGACTACCGTCAGTTGAATAAGGTCACGATAAAAAATAAATATCCTCTTTCTAGGATTGACGACCTTTTTTACCAGCTTCAGGATGCCAAGTGTTTTTCAAAAATAGACCTTCGTTCGGGTTATCATCAGTTGAAAGTTAGGGAGTCAGACATACCCAAGACAACCTTCCGAACCCGATATGGTCACTTCGAATTTCTAGTCATGTCCTTCAGGTTGACTAACGCCCCTTCAACCTTCATAGATCTTATGAATAGAGTGTTCTGTCAGTTTCTTGACCTGTTTGTCATTGTGTTTATTGATGATATTTTGATCTATTCTAAGAGTAAAGACTATCACGCCAATCACCTCTGAATTATTCTTCAGACCCTTAAGGATCATCAGCTGTATGCCAAATTTTCTAAGTGTGAAGTCTGGTTAGACGCTATTGCCGTCCTGGGGCATATTGTGTCCAGTGATGGGATAAGAGTGGATCCCCAAAAAGTTAAAGCAGTGAGAAAATAGCCCAGACCCACTACTCCAACCGATATTTGTAGCTTCTTGGTTTGGCGGGGTATTACAGAAGGTTCGTAGAGAGTTTTTCTTCCATAGCTGCTCCGCTTACTAAACTGACTCAGAAAAAGATGAAGTTTGTGTGGTCTGACTTGTGTGAAAATAGTTTTGAGAAGTTGAAGGACAAGCTGACTACTGCTCCTATTTTAACCCTTCCTAAGGGTGTAGATGATTTTGTGGTTTATTGTGATGCGACCTGTGTGGGACTTAGTTGTGTATTGATGCAGCGTAGTAAGGTGATAGCTTATGCATCTAGGCAGTTAAATGTGCATGAGCGCAATTACACCACTCATGACCTGGAGTTAGCAGTCGTGGTGTTTGCACTTAGAATCTGGAGGCACTATCTCTATGGAGTGCATATTGATATTTATACTGACCATAAGATTTTGCAGTATGTTTTCTCACAGAAAGAATTGAACCTCAGGTAGAGGCGTTGGATGGAGCTTTTGAAAGACTATGATATGAGTCTACATTACCATATGGGCAAGGCAAATGATGTAGCCGACGCCCTCAGCAGGTTGTCTATGGGCAGCCTCTCTCATGTAGAAGAGGGAAAGAAAGAGATGGTGAAGGATATTCACTGCCTTGCAAATCTGGGAGTGCGACTCTTAGATTCCAAAGATGGAGGGGTGATTGTTCATGAGTTAGCTAAGTCATCCCTTTGTGCTGAATTTAAGAAGAAACAGGTTGAAGATCCCATCTTGATGCAAATCAAGAAAGATGTGGGTCAACAAAAGGTTATGTCATTTGAAATTAGTGGTGATGGTATTATGAGATTTCAGGGTAGGTTGTGCATTTTGAATGTCAATGGGCTATGGGAAAGAATTCTTAATGAGGCGCATACTTCGAGGTATATCGTTCACCAGGCTCTACTAAGATGTACCATGATCTGAAAACCTTGTATTGGTGGAATAACATGAAATATGATGTAGCTGATTTTGTGTCCAAGTGTTTGAACTGTCAACAAGTGAAGGTAGAACACATGAGGCCAGGTGGTACTTCCCAAGAGATAGCCCTACCTTCATGGAAGTGGGAAATGATAAACATGGACTTCATTACGGGACTTTTGAGATCCCGAAACAAGTATGATTCTATATGGGTGATTGTAGATCGGTTGACAAAGTCAGCCCACTTTTTGCCTGTAAGGACTAATTATTCGGGAGAGGTTTATGCTAAGATTTACATTGAGGAGATAGTTCGATTGCATAGGGCACCAGTGTCCATTATATCCAATAGAGGTACGCAGTTTTCATCTCAGTTTTGGAGATCCTTTCAGAAGGGTTTAGGTACACAAGTGAATTTAGCATAGTTTTCCACCCTCAGATGGATGGGCAAGCTGAGCGTACCATTCAGACCCTCGAAGATATGTTGAGGGCATGCGTCATTGATTTCAAAGGTAGTTGGGTAGATCACCTGCCACTGGTTGAATTCGCTTATAATAATAGTTACCATGAAAGCATCAAGATGGCTCCTTTTGAGGCTTTGTATGGGAGGAGATGTAGGTCTCCGATAGGATGGTATGAAGTGGGTGACACTCAGTTGTATGGGCCTGATCTTGTTTATCAGGCGATGGAGAAAGTGAAGATCATTAGAGAATGACTCAAGACTGCTCAGAGTCGTCAGAAGTCCTATGCCGATGTTCGGAGAAGAAAACTAGAGTTTGAAATTAGTGATTGGGTGTTTCTCAAGGTTTCTCCTATGAAAGGAGTTATACGGTTTGGAAAAAGGGGTAAATTGAGTCCTCGCTATGTAGGGCCATATCAAATTCTGAGAAAGATTGGTACAGTTGCTTATGAGCTAGAATTGCCTGTAAATTTGGGTTCCGTTCATCCGGTATTCCATGTATCCATGTTGAAGAAATGCATTGGAGATCATTCTATGGTATTGACAGTAGAGGGTATCAAGGTGACAGACTCCTCATCTTATGAAGAAGAGCCCATTGAAATTTTATATGGCCAAGTTCGAAAGTAGAGGAGCAAAAAGATAGTCTTAGTAAAGGCACTGTGGAGGATCAGAAAGTCGAAGAAGCCACTTGGGAATCAGAAGCTGACATGAGAATTAGATATCCCAATTTTTTTGCTTTGATGGAGGATGAGACAGAAGGTACTATTCCTATCTTATCTTTCCAAGTCCTTTACTATGCTTGAAATCGTGTCCGTCTGTGTCTCGCATAATCATTCTGGGACGAATGATCCTAAGGGAGGTATAATGTAACGCCCCGCATTTTGGGCTACAATAAAGATCATGATTTCGATGCGTTGATAATCCCGAAGCCATAAAATCCTATGCCAATACAGCATGTGAATCCATTCAAGCTTTAATTTAGACCATAGAGGTCCTTCAACTCATGGACGAGTTGAAACTATTTCGATCGACTAAGTTTTAGTGGATGTTGTAAACTGTGTCAGATTCCATCAACCATAACTCTCTGTGTATCTCGAATTAGGAAACCTACTATGTGTCAAATGATAGGTATTCGAGTTAGCTTTCCAATGATACCAATTTGGCTAAAATCCGACACCCGAGCAAGAAGTTATGGCCTTTCAAAGTGATATGCGTCGCCTAACCAATCGCCCATGGCCACTGGAAAGCATAGCAATATCCTAGGCGGTGCCTATGTAAACATAGGCGATAGCCTAGGCGGCGCCTATGTGAACATAGGCAATGGGATGGGCGGCGCCTATGTAAAGAATTCTAGTGACTTAAACACTCCGTTTTGGGGACAAAGTGGTCCTTTCCCACCCTTACTTAGCCCAAAAACACGAAATTCAGTTCCAAGGACACCAAAATACACTTTCATTCGTCAAAAGTGTTCAAATATTCTCCTTAGGGTTTCAAAATAAAAACCTAAATAGTTCAAGATTCGACCGTAGGTTTTCAAAAATAATTACATATTTGGAATCACCAATCCGCAAGCTTCAAGAAGCATCTATTATCCTTGGAAATAGAGGTACGTGGGGTTATCCTAAAATCTCATGGGTGTATTTTTTATGAACATGCATGCTTTTAAGTGGGGGTTTTCAATCAAATGCTAATAACTTGCTTTCAATATGATTTCTAAATCATCTTTCTTTATGTCATGAGAATTGTTTTCCTATATGCTTTAATGGTTGAAACCAGGCATATGTGATTTGAGATTTTCCATGGAAGTTTGATAAATATGAATGATAAATTGCTTTCAAATTCCCAAGATAATGTCTTGATACCCCATATCATATTGTGACCAACAAAAAAGAGCATGAATTTGAAATAAATATTGTTCACCACTTGTAAATGATTAAGCACCTTGGTTTTTAATGCATATGTGGAAGTGATATTGATGACTTGCAAGTTGGGTATGACGATACCCTACAGAACATGATATGTGATTGAATCATATGAAATTTGAATGCATTGATTTTACATGAGAAAAGTGGATGCTCGAAGAAGGCGTTTGAGAGTAAGGGTTTGCCAACACAGAAATTTTGGTACCAGGCTAAGTGATCTTGTGTACTTGACTTCATGTCATTCCCAAATTGGGACTATAGGTAGGATCCCGGGCTAAGTGATCTTAGGCACTACCATTAGGTCGAGACACCGTGCTATGTGATCTTGTGTGTCTCTTCCTCACTTATACTCTAATCTCGGCGACAACCGAGGTTAGAAAGTTGATGTAAATTATGTAGGGTATTCTACCTAGCTCAGTTGCATTTCATTGTTGTCGAGAAACTATTGCATTATGCCAATGTGTTTTCAAATGATTTGATATGAAATTACTTTATAATGGCTCTCAACTATATTTTGTAAAAATATTATGTTTTGTTTTGATATCTCTGTGTGCCAGTAATTTTGTGCTGACCCTCTCCCCTCTCCAACTTCTCAGGTTTAGAGGCCCAGTCTAGGGGTCAATAGAATCTGTAGATCATTCAACAGAGTTGTAGAGACAAGTGGTGAGCCTTCTATGTTTTGGAAGGTCTTATGTCCTGTAGTCCTTTAGCTTATATTTAGTTTTAGGGTTTACTGGGGGCCTTGTCCCAGTTTATATATAGTTACTTAACTCAGTCATTTGTTAGAGATTTTTGCAGATAGTTGTTTAGAGGTTGATTGATGTTGGGGGAACCTTATTTCCCCGTTATTGTTTCTTTTCATATTTATGACCATGTTTCCGAATTATTGTGTTTCTTCCGCATTACTTTGATCATATGAATTAGGTGCATGATTACAGACAGATAGGGGTGTT
This sequence comes from Capsicum baccatum var. pendulum, assembly GCA_030864225.1. Taxonomy (NCBI): domain Eukaryota; kingdom Viridiplantae; phylum Streptophyta; class Magnoliopsida; order Solanales; family Solanaceae; genus Capsicum; species Capsicum baccatum. The sequence continues at coordinate 253,254,740 of CM061559.1, read as the reverse complement.
TTGGGCCTCCATGATTCAAAATGCTCGTCATGGCCAGGCCCTGGCTCGGGTCATGACAATAGAGATTTCAGCCTTGTCAAGTTGAAAAAGTCAGTTCAGGATCAGAAAGTAGAGGTTTTCTCCCAAGGAGGAGATGGTGTTTTGCGTTGTCAGGGTCGTCTCTGTGTTCCAGGTGTAGACGGCTTAAGGCAACAATTTCTTGCAGAAGCTCATGGTGCATACTACTCTATTCATCCAGGGTTCACAAAGTTGCATTGCGACTTATGATAAATCTATTGGTGGAGAGGGATGAAGAGAGACATTACAAAGTTTATGGCTAAGTGCTCTATATGTCAGCAAGTTAAGATAGAGTATCAAAAGCCTAGTGGGTCCATGCAGGAGTTCAGTATTCCTACTTGGAAGTGGGAAGTTGTGAACATGGACTTCGTGATGGGTACCTCGAACTCGTCATCAGCATGATTCAATCTGGGTCATTATAGACAGAATGACCAAATCAGCTCCTTTCCTTCCAGTTCATACCTCTTATTCAACCGAGGATTATGCCAAACTCTATATCAATTAGTTGGTCAGATTGCATGGTATTCCATTGTTCATTATCTCAGACAGAGGTACCCAGTTCACCTCTTATGTTTGGAAAGCATTCCAAAAGGGTCTTAGTACCCAAGTTCATCTCAGTACAACCTTCCATCCTCAGAAAGATGGTCAAGCAGAAAGGACCATTCAGACTTTAGAAGATATGCTAAGGGCATGTGCAATTGATTTCAAGGGAAGTTGGGATGACCATTTGCCTTTGATTGAGTTTGCATACAACAACAGCTATCATTCTAGTATTCAGATGGTTCCATTCAAAGCTCTCTATAGTAGGAGATATAGATCTCTAATTGGTTGGTTTGAAGTTAGTGAGGCCTTAGTCATAGGTTCTGACTTAGTATTCGACGCCTTAGAAAAAATCTGGTTAATCAGAGAAAGACTCAGAGCTGCTCAAAGCTGACAGAAGTCTTATGCATATGTTCGTAGAAAAGATCTTGAGTTTGAGGTTAGTGATCATGTATATCTAAAGAACTCTCCCATGAAGGGAGTGAAAAGATTTGGCAAGAAGGGAAAGCTCAGTCCCCGATATGTCGGTCCCTTCAAGATTCTCAGTCGTTTTGGCAAGGTAGCTTATGAGCTCTAATTGCCTTTAGATCTAGCCTCAGTTCATTCAGTCTTCCATGTATCTTTGTTCAAGACGTGTATAGGTGACCCACCAGTCGTAGTCCCTATTCAGAGCATTGATGTTCAGAACAGTATCTCTTATGAAGAGATTCCAGTCAAAATCTTAGACTATCAGACTCGTAGATTGAGGAACAAAGAAGTCCCTCTAGTTAAAGTTCTTTGACTAAATTAGTCCATCGAGGGAGATACTTAGGAAGCAGAAGCAGACATGCGTACCAAGTATCCTTACCTCTTCTCCGCCAACTCAGATCCAGCTCAAGGTAACAATTCGCCTTAAGCTTACTCAGTTTTATGATCAGTGTTCATCACGAACTAGGTATTCAATTTCATGTTCATGTTCCCAGTATAAACTTGGTATCAAGTACCATTGCATATTCAGCCATGCATTTATGTATTAGCTCAGTTATATAATTATGCATCATAAATACATTCTCATTGTGAGAAACTTAGTTCCTCAGAACATTCAGTCATGCATTCACGAATCAGTTACACATACATCAGATATGCATATTCAGTATATTATGTTCAGCTTGTCAGTCATTAGATCATGTTCCAGTTATTCATGTTCAGTTCAAGTTCAACTTATTGTTTCCCCTCTCAGTCAGTCTCATTTGAGGATGAATGTCCTCAAGGGGGAGATATTGTAATACCCCAAAGATTTCTAGAAAATTTCATCCCAAGAATGCCTAGTATTATCTTCTAAAGTGAAGGATAATTATTCCATGAGGAATAATCAAGATTATCACTTTTTGTCACGTGAAAAATTCAATAAGCTTTCCATCAATATATGATTCAGTTAAATTCGATAACCAGGTAAGAATTTATGACTATTTCAAGTTACCATCATAAAACAGTACCATATTAGTCAGTGGCGCGCCGCGCCACAAGAGGAAATAGCATTTGGCAATTTTCATTAGGTGTCCGTGATTATGGCGCATTGTACCAGAACTCAAATTCAAAATTGTCCTTTTTCCAGTGTCTCAACGTGATTTTCCCCGCATCGCGCCAAAGTTCCAGGTCATGAAGGAAGGGGCAACACAATGGCTCCCCATCGCTCCATTCCTCAATTTCCCAATTGTCAATTTCTAATGACACGATGCGATAACGCTGCGTCGTGCCAGGGGCCCAGTTCAGGAAAATTTTATTGAAATTATATGACGCGTCCAGGGTTAAAAAGGTCAATTTCCTACCCCTATTTAAATCTAATAACACGTGATTTAGCTATTCTTCACCCAAAATATACTATTTTCTCTCAAGTTTCTCTTAAGAACAAGATAGGGTTTCTATTAGAGATTCAAATTCAAGAAGGTTTCACCATTAATCTTCACGAAATCATGAACTAAGGTATGCGTAGTGTTCATTCATGGACTTCTTTCGTCCATGAAGCCCAAGAATCCCTTTTCTAAATTCAAGTTATGGATTTTCTTATGAAGTTCATGATTGAGCTGCTTTTGTTCATGTTGATAATGAGTAATTGAATTGTATTCCATGAATGAGTGTTAAATTCCATATGGGTTGATTTGTAACAGTATAGATTCATGAAACCCTAGGACTAAACCCATTGGAATTGAATCACGATAGTTAATTGTTGTATGATGTTGTCTACACATTCTATGCCTACTATGTGTTTTGTTGATTGCCTAGATGAAAGGAAAGTGTCTAATTAGCTTGATATCATGAAATCCCCATGTACGTACAAGCTTATGTCTATCACATGTTTGATGAAATACTTCAGTAAATGTATTATAATGATTATTATGTATTCAAGTAAGTCATGCTTTGTCAGTTTCCTTTCATCAAGTCCTGGGGTACTTGTACCCGTAACATTAACTATGTACCTAGAGTCATGTCATGTTTTCAAGATACTCTCAGTCAAGCTATGAATCCTTAGACTTCAGATAGTCTTATGACTCAGGAAAAATCTCTATGATTTAATGACTCAGTCAGTTGTCAGATATCAGTAGTATTCCATCAGTCAATGGAACTTAGTAGCTCAGCTCATGTTCAGTTCACTAAATCATATTCAGTGTCCATTTAGATGGGAGTAGGAATTAGCACCAAGTGAAACTAAGGATAGGGACACACATTATCAGATGAGGGTGTGATCCTTAGAAGTCATCCTTCCATTCCAGAACTATGTAGCTGGCATAGGTTGAGACATCAACACTGTCTAATGAGGGTTTATGAGGTAGATAAGAACAGATAAGGCCCCCACTATTCTATTTTGGGGACACTATCAGATAAGGGTCGCCCACAGCTTGTCTTTACTAATGGCGCGGTTGACACCCTTCTAATTAGGATTACAGATTGGACCCCAACTCAGCCATAATAGCGTATCAGGGGCATGCCAGTTAAATACTACCTCTTACAGTTTCAGTACCAGTCTCAGTAAAAGAACTCAGATAGTTCTTCAAATTTAGGACTGTCAGATACAGTCAACTCAGATACAATATGGAACTCAGATAGTTCTATCAGATTTCAGGTTGTCAGTTATAGTCACCCATGTTATCAATTACATTTAGGTACATCTATTTATGCTATCAGTTATATCAGTTATTAGTATGTCATGTCATCATTATTCAGATTCAGTAATCACGATATCACAGAGTCAGTTATACTTATGTATTTATGTATGCATTCTCGCATTCATGTTAGACAGTCAGCTAGCATTATTCAAGCATGTTAACCCTTGCATTAGCCTACCTCACGTGTATACTCAGTACATTCCATTGTACTGACACATTTGCACTATGGTGCTTTCTTTTTATGTTACACCATAGGTTCAGAGACACGAGTTCCAGAGCAGCAGTAGATTCCAATCTCAGCAGTCAGAATAGAAGTGAGTCCTCATCCTTTGAGGACATGATTATTTCTCCACTATTTCATTGATTATTTATTAGTTGGAGTTAGTTGGGGACATGTCCCATCAACTCCTTATTCAGATTATTCAGATAATAGAGGCTTTTAGAGTTTCAGACTTCTGTGTTTACAATTTTATTTTGGGTATTGTATTACCGCACAAATGTTATCTCATCCATGTTACGTTCAGTATTGAACCTTATGGTCTTTCAGTGCATGTTTCCATATTATTCAGTATTTTATGTAGTATACAGATACAAATATTAGTCATGGGTTAGCTTGTGGTCCTTTTAGGTCATGAGCATCGTATAGCATTCTGATTCAGCAAATCGGGGTGTTACATCTTTGTGAAGCTTCCCTTGAAGAAAAGCATTATTGACATCTATTTGATATAAGGGCCAACTTTTTTGTACAACCACAGTAAGGACGGTCCGTATTGTGGTTGGTTTAACCACTGGACTGTATGTTTTTTGAAAATCAACCCTCGGCATTTGTGTGAACCCTTTTGCAACCAAACGCACTTTTCACCTATCAATAGAGCCATCAGGCTTGATTTTTATTCGAAACAACCATTTACAGGGAACAACATTTCTGGTGTGGTCCGGTGGAACCAACTCCCAAATCTGGTTTTTTATTAGTAAATCATACTCAACTTTTATAGAATCTCTCCAATATGATAATTTTTGTGCTTGTTTGTGGGTTACAGGTAAAATGGGTATAGGCTGGGTTATTTGGGCAGTGTAGTCAACAATTTTCCTTCGCTTGACAATAATATTTTGTAACCTTATCACTACACGATTTTCCTCTATTTGTGGAACTTAAACTATGGGTGCAGTGGGTGGAGGCAAGTCAAGAGAGCAACTTCTTGCACCTCTGTTAGCATAGAAGGATCTTGATGACTTTGGGCGACGTGATAAAAATGAGTAACTGGTGGTCGGTGATGTAGAGAGCTAGGATGCACAGAGAGGGCTGGGAGTTAACTTTGAAATGGGAAGTAGTTTGAGGATTACCTGATTCCGAAGTGGTGAAATGATCTGACTCTGGGTTATTTCCCTGCGCAGCACAAATTGAGCAGGTATCTTGGCGTGCACCTGGCTTGAACAGAATGGTGGGAGGAAGCAAGGTGAGATCTGTATTGATAATGGTGGAACTAATTTCCATATCTGGATTTTGATGTTGTAAAGTGTTTTCCCAATTTAACTATGAAAAGTTTTGTTTTAAGCGAGAAAAATATTATCAAATGGGAAAATTTCTTCTAAAAATTTTACATCCCGTGAGAGAAAAAGTTTAGAGCTGGTGGCATCAAAACACTGATAGTAATGATGAGTGATGGAGAAACCGATATAAACACAAGGTTTGGAATATTGTTCTAATTTATTTTGGGTGTATGGTCATAACCATGGGTAGCATAGAAATTCAAATGTATGGAGATATTCATAAGCAGGTGTTTCATTGAAATGAACTTCAAATGAGAACTTGTTATCAAGAGTAGGAGTGGGCAGATGATTAATCAGAAAGGTAGCATGATGGCAGGAAAATGTCCCAAAATTGGAGGGAAAACATTCTTGATAAAGCAATGTTTTGACGGTCTCAATAAGGTGTCGATGTCGTCTTTCACCCAGGGCAACCCTTTGACGAGTATGGGGGGAAGAGACAAGGTGTTGTATGCCATTAGAATTAAGATATGGTTTCGTGACCTTATATTCTCCGCCCCCATCAGTGTAAAGTGTGAGCATTTTGTGACCAAAATGTTTTTCAAGCACAGGATGTAAGCTTTGAAAGTGTTTTTGCACTTCATGTTTGTTTTTCATTGAGTATAACTAAATGTATTTGGTATACTGATCAACAAATAGACAATAGTAGCATATTTTATCAATAAAAAGAACAGGGGATGGACCCATAAATCACTGTAAATTATTTCTAATGGATGTTTGCTGGACAAAGTGTTTGAATAAAAGGAAAATCTATGAGATTTACTGCAGCAACAAGAATTACAATAAGTAAACTTGTCTTTTGAAGAATATGAAAGATGGAAACTGTTTAAAATAGAAAGCGAAACTCAAGAGTGGTCTTCGATGCCATAGATGTAAGGAAGGTCCAGCAATGGCAATGTTGATGTTTGGTCGAGTCAGGGACAGCCATTCATAGACCTACTGAATTTGGGTCGCGCAGAAAAGGTTCTCCCATAGTCATATCCTTCACAAGAAAAGAAAAAGGAAAAAATTCTATGGAGGTTAGATTTTCTTTGCAAAATTGATGAACTGAAATGATTTTGCGTTTGATAGCTGGAGCACACAAAATACTAGAAAGTTTGAAGGCAGTATTTGATGTAGTTAAGTGAGTATTACCAGTTTGAGTAATCGATATCACATTACCATTGCCCATTGTCACTGCGTCTAGACCTTTGAATTCTTGATAATTGTGGAGTGAGTTGGTATCCAAGGTGATGTGGTGAGATACACCTGAATCAAGAATCCAGGGGTCACTCGGTGTTGTGTGCGCAGTAAAATTTGCTTTTGCTTCAAGGTGGTTATCGAATCGAGAGCGGCAAACATTTGCTATATGCCCAAATTTGTCACAAAGTTGACAGCGTACTCGTGATGATTAGTGTGGAAAGTTACGCCACTGATAATTATCCATTGATTGCGCCACTGGGAATTATCTATTAGATACTGAGAATGAGTGCTTTGATTAGGCTGCCTATATTGGGGATGCCAGCTATTGTTGTTGGATGGGCGTCTATTGTTGCGTGGGGCTAATGGAGCTAATGGAAGATTTGGCACTCGTTGAGCAACAGCTGATGTGATCTGGGCAGAAGTTTTCTTGAGGTCCTCATGTTTGAGGAAAAGTTCATGATCACGAAGCTTGTCAAAAAGTTCTTCATAGCTAATAATAGGAGGGTCCCTAGCCCGTATGGCTGCAGAGATCTCGCGGAATTCTGACTCGAGTCCACTCAGTATTTTCACCACTAGTTCTTCATTATTAACGGGTGAACCTGCTGTGGCGAGTTCATTAGAGAGAGCGAATCTCTTGCATATATTCGAAAATGGATTTATTGTCCTTACTGAGTCGATTGAGATGGTTAAGAAGGTTGAAGACGCGGGTTTGCGATTTGTTTTCAAAGGAAGTGTGAAGTTGATCCCACGCAGCTTTGGAGTTGATAACAGAAGCTACCGTGGGTGCGATTGTGGCATCTACAGAGGCCATAAGAGCATTTTGGATCAGTTTATCCTAACGAAACCAATCCTTGTACCCAGGGTTAGCTGTCTCAAGGCCATTAGTTATGATTGTTTCTACTGGGGACAACATGGTGCCATCAAGATGACCATAGAGGTCATGGCCATGAAGCAACATGGCAATCTGGGCTTTCCAGACGGTGAAATTAGTGTTGCTAGTCAGTTTAATGGGCAGTTGGGATGATGGATTGAATTGAATCAAGCGTTTGAGGACAGGGGCTGCATCGACATTAACGATGGGGGCAGAAGTGGCCATCGCTATAAAGAGAAGAAGAAAAAAAATGGATCTTGGAATTTGTTAAGAGTATTTTTGCTTTGATACCATATAAATGTAGAGAATGAAGATTAAGTTGTTTTATTTCATTTATATGCATGTGTATATATACAAGAGAACACAAACTAAATAAGGAAAGAATCAACTAATAAAGAATTGTGATGTTCTTCTATATGGAAACTAAATCACTATGAGATACTAAATCAATCATGAGATATCTTAACATGTGGTACATGCTCTATTAGTTTCAAGTCACAAACTCAAATCTTAACCATGAAATTTTAGTATTTTCATGAATCCTGTTATATAAATTTTTGGCTCTGACACTGATTATTCCTATTGGTTTGTTACGAACTGTATTCAAAATGAACCGCTTTACAAAATATTTATTGAATTAAAGACTATTTGGGAGGACTATGTTTTTGCCTTTGCCCCTTGTGTTATATTCACCAATTCCACATCAGAGGAAGATTGGAAGTAGACAATGGAGAGTTGCTCGTTTTCTCGGCCTTTTGGCTAAAGATCAAGTGTAGTATCGGTTCTTATTAGTTTAATATCTGATATGTGGACCATTGGTCTGCACTATATTAACTCTATTTTTTGAGGGGAAGGTCCATTAAGGTAGCTTGCTACCTGGGCCTTCGTGCATTGCTAAGTGTTACACTATTGCTTTGCCCTGGCGTGCCCCACTAAATCTAGTTTAATCATTTAGCAGTTTATGACAGGTGGTGTCGTGCATCTCAACTATTTCATCGAATCATCACACACACCTACCACCTCTTATGTATTGAGTAACTGTGTGCACCAAGACTTGACAATGCACAACTAATCAAATCATCAGACACCTACCACCTCATACATAAATAACTGTGTCCAAGACTTCAGACAAATGGAAAGAAATTGTTGATCTCTTTTGTTTCTACAGGAATTCGAACCTCAGTCACACATAATTTTCACCCATTTCATTGATAAATAGATAAATCTTGATGTTAGCCGGAAGACTACCTAAGATTGTGCACCTTAGCTCAGAACGTGTGATTGCTTAATAAAGGTCTCACATGTCATGTTGATAGAAACTTCTTCAGGTTGTTTTCATATCTATCTGCTTGAGCAGTGTTTCTAAAGTGGTGAAAGTTAGTTCAGTTGTAATTGAAAGGCGATCATACCAACCATCTCGCCTAATCCTCTTATATAAACTTTTGGCTCCGACACTGATTATCTTCTGTTAGTTTGTTCCTAACTTTATGTTGGGAGGACTATATTTTTGCCTTTGGTCCTTTTGTTATGTTCAACAGTCCCCCATCAGAGGAAGATTGGAAATAGACAATAGAGAGTTGATATAAAAGCAAAGGGCCATTGCATTTCAAAAGCATACCTTTCTCGGCCTTTTGGCTAAGATAAAGTGTAGTATTTGTTCTTATCAGTTTAATATCTAATATGTGGGCCATAGGTCCACATGATATTAACTCTATTTTTTGAGGGGGAAGGCTCGTCAAGGTTGCTTGCTGCCTGGGCCTTCAAGCATCGCCTAAGCATTGCGCTACTGCTTAGTCCTAGCGCACCCCACCAATACTAGTTCAACTTTTTTGTAGTCTGTTGTCTCATCCCAAGTTACTGTAATAATAAAGTTTTATAGTGCTTTAATGTCTTGCAGCGGGAGTTTTTGGAGAATGACTTGACTTATAAGGTCTTTGTTGAGTAAACTCTACTTTTTGTACTCTTTCGCAACCTTAATTATGCAGTTTTTGTTGTGCTATGGATCAGACGATATCTTCCTTAGACATGTAACATGATCTCTTCTGTAGCCTATATTACTTTCTGTAGTTTGCATAGTGTATATTGTTGTTGTAGTTACACTGGGTATATTGTTGTTCTTGTAGTTAGCATCTCTTCTTGATGCCTTTTTTGTTACAACCACTTACGTCATCTTAAAAAGAAAATCTTTCCTAGATTATGTAAAAGTAGGTATTTGTTGAGTGCACTTAGTTCGAACTTAGCATGTTTTTGTAATCGTCTAGTAATCGGCGGAAATTTCTCACTGTACTTATTTTATTTCTGGCTTCCTCTCTGTTTGTTTTTGTTTTTAGAGATCAGGTTCAAACTACTAAAGCTAGTAGGAAGAGTTGAAGCGAATTGGACTTCCCAATATTCGTAGAGGTAGCACAGCTCCCGGCCTGTTTCCTGTCTATTTGCGTTGCTAAGCTGACACAGGGCTTTGTTTAATACCCATTTTCAGGAGCGGGAATCTTGAATTGAAAGCCCCTTCTTCTGCCCTCGCCACTTCTTTCGCTGACCCTATTCACCTCCTTTGCTGAATACCAGAAAAAGAGATGAATTAGAGGATCATAGGGGCTAAGTCGAAGCATGCCTGAACCTTCTTCGGCGGAGACGGAGTTAATATACAATCCCACTTTGGAGACGAGGGAGTTGTTAGAGAATGTACTTGGCCTAGTGGTCAATGAAGTTGCTTGAGCATCATGATGTCTAGGTTTAATTTTCAGCGAGACAAAACAGATAATATGCATAATCAATGCTTAACTGAATTTTGCTTGAATTCATAGTCAAAGAGTTCTGATGTTGATGCCTATCTGGTAGAGGAAGTTGTATCATCAGTTTTTTAGCGTTAATTATGCAGTTTTTGTTGTGCTATGGATGAGACGGCATCTTCCCTAGACATGTAATACGATCTCTTTTATAGCTATTACTTTCATTTGCATCTTCTTGATACCTACAACTACATCTATGAGAAAGGAAAAGTCTTTCCTAGACATGTAAAAGTAGGTATTTGTTGAATGCACTTGGTTTGAACTTGGCATGAGAATTTTTCAGGGCAACTCTCTCCCTACACTTGTGTGTCCATTTAGGATCACAACTGATATTTTTTGGGCAGCTCTCTTCATGGATCCTTGCTCGGGCCAATATCTATTTTATGGTGTATCTTTCAACTGTCATTTCATCTTGCAGGAAGAATTTACCGAATGTTTTGGAGTTTCTAGGAAGGCCAAATGCTTGCACTCTTATTTCCGGAACAAGTGACAGTCAATTTGCATGAAAAATTCAAGAATGCCATTGAAGCATATCTTCCTGGTACTATTGATGAGTTGACTCTAAAAGCTGAGAAGAAAAAGGCCCAGCAGAATAAACCTTCCTTCTGGGATTCAATCGCTGATTCAAAAGCAAGCGCTTTCAGATTTTCTTTTCTGATGAAAGGCCAGTGATGGAATCTTCAACTGTTAGTTCCCAGGCTGTGGACTTTTACCAATCTTCTGCTCAAACAGATGAAGCTGCAACAGTGAAATTTAATGTTTGTTTACTTGACAAGAGGGATTATCAAGGTAGTTATTGGCATTTTATTCATCATTGAACTTGTATTTTTCCCAAGAGGAAACAAAAGTTTAGACAAATTTTGGCATCAATTCTTATCTTTCACTGTTATAATCACTGTTCCTTTGCTGTGTCAGCAACATCCCCCCACCCCCACGTGTGTGTGAGAGATGACGGTGCTATTCATGCAACTCAACTATTTCACTGAATCATTGGACACCTACCACCTCTCTCGTACTGAATAATTGTGTCCACCAAAACTTTGACAAATGGAAAGAAATCACAAACCCCCGTCTCACATGATTTTCACCTATTTCATTCATCGCTAGACAATTGTGGATGCTAGCTCGAAGACTACCTTAGAATGTGCACCTTAGCTCAGAATATGTGATTGCTTAATACAGGTCTCACATGGTGTGGTGATAGAAACTTCTTCAGGTTTGTTTTCAGTATCTATCTGCTTGTATGGTCTTCTCAGCGATGAAAGTTTGTTCTGTTGTAATTGCAAGGCAATCACATCAACCATCTTGCCTGATCCTTCATAGTCCGTGCTTGAAAATATAGTCCACTATAAAGGAAGGTTAGGAAGAAGGGTTATGTATTGAATTCATATTATGTCTTGATGGAGCTAGACATCCCTTTTGATAGAAAAGTTATATTGTACAAATGAGCATACAATGAAAATTTTCAATTAAATATGAACTGTTGAATCCTTAGAGCCAACTTCATCTCAACGAAGATAGGGATAGCAAGAACACTTGTGAACTCGGATAACCTTGTGGCATGCTGCCAAATCTACTCTACTCTACACTATCATCTTTCTTCCTTGTGATTCTGTCGTTCTACAGAACACAGAGAAGAAGAAAACGTTTGAGGATAAAAAATATTCTTCTTATTTATTCATCCACATCTGAGAATATAAATAGACAAAAATACTCCTATTCTATTTTTCTAATTAGGAAACTAATAAAATCCTATTCTAACTTCAACTAGGATAGTAATAAATCCTATTCTATATAAACTTAGATAACTGAATTTTAGAAATAAAATTACTAAACTAAAAAGAAAATAACAACAAATAACTCAATACTTCAACACTCCTCCTTGAGTTGTTTGCTGGTAACTCCAAGTTGTTCACGAAGAGTTTCTTTTGGAAGAGCTTTGGTAAATATATCAGTGAGTTGATCCTCCTTGTTCTCAACAATTTCATTGAACATCTCAAAATATTTTTTCACAAGGTTATTCCTAATCACCTTGATAATCTTGTTCTATTGTAGCATCTCACCAGAGATGTTGAGAGACAAATAATTAGAGTCCACAACACCCTTCACAAATCCAAGGTACTCGGGCATAAACTCCTCACTGTTATCCATAATGAACATCTTCCAAACATATAACTTGATGTTGTTCATCTTTTTCCGAGCTTGAGATTCTAACATAGCATCTTGCTTCAAGAAAACTGCAAGATCCTCATCTTCAGAAGCCTTGGCAAAAATTGTAACAAAATTATTTGTACTGTGGAGGTATTCAGCCCTTGAATATTTAGTCCAGAATTCTTTTTCTGGAACAAAATTTAAATATGCTTTTCAGACAGCTGGTTTCTCAGAAAAAATCTAATGAATAACCTCTGAAAAATATTCAATCCCATCATATCCGTCATTCTGATCTTCATGAAATGTGAGGTCTGAATTGGAACTATTGTTATTGCCAGAGTCTGGAGATCCAAATGTGGTCCCAGCAGCTACAGTATGTGGATTATCCTTAGTTATAGCCTCCTTATTGTTTTGAAACGTTTGAGGATTTTCTTGAGAAGTGATTTGTTCTATTTCAACGTTCATTGTATTGCAACAATTTTCATTTTTTCCAGAATAAAAAATAACATCGTCATCATTGTGCTTGTTGGTCACAATAACCTGTTCACATTGACTACTTCGACAAACTTGCTCAGAATTTTGAGTTCCAATTCAATGGAAAACTTCTTTTTATCATTTCAACTGTAATCACTTCTTGGCCGCTAGAATCAGAAACAACACATTTTTTATCTTGGAACAGTAACATATAATATCGTTCTAGCATTTGACCAACACTCAATATATTTTGGTCAAGATCAGGTACCAACAAAACGTCTCGAATAAATTTAGTACCTTTGGGAGCTTTAATTGCCACAGTTCCTTTACCAACAATATCGAATGTGGTTTTATCGGCCAACTTGACACTACCTTTGGCAGATTCCAATTTCATAAAATATTCTCGTTTTCTGGTCATGTATTGAGTGCAATCACTCACCAGAAACCATGTATTTTTATCATCCAATCTTGTTGTTTTCATCGCCGTAAACACAAACTCCTCTTTTTCTTCAACGTCCGAAACGTTAGCTTTTTTAGTTGTTGGTTGTTCTCCTTCTTCACTCTACAAAACCTTTCAATATGACCAAGATTATTGCAATATCTACACTGGAGAGGTGGTTTCTTCCCCCTTAAACCAAAAATCATCCTCTTTATGATTGTTTTTTTTCAATACTTGCATGGAGGAAAGTTTTCTTTCTTCTTGACTCCATTGCGAGAATCACATTGATTATTTCTACTAGAATTAGTATAAGTTTCTGGGATTTTACCTTCCTTTAGCATCTGTATCTTCCCTTTGAACTAGGCTTGAAGAGCAGTTTTAGTAGCTTCTTCTAGCCTCAAGGATCTTCTTTGCTCTTGAGCTTGAAGAGCATGTATAAGTTCTGAAGGTGACAGTTTTGTGAGATCCTTCAAATCTTCGAGTGAGGAGATCTTTGCTTCAAATCTTTCTGGCAAACTCACAAGAACCTTTTCCACGATTCTTGAATCTGTAAGCTCTTCTCCTATAAGCCTGATTTGGTTTACAACCTTCATCAACTTGTTGGAGAATTCTTCAATAGTTTCTGAATCCTTCATTCTGAGAATTTCAAACTCTCTTCCCAGATTTATCACTTTTATTTGCCTAATCTTGTCACTTCCATGAAATTCTTCTTTCAACTTGTCCCAAGCCTCCTTTTCAATCTCACTCGCCATAACTCTAGCGAAAATTACTCCCGAAAGTGTTGATTGTATGCAAGAGAGAGCTTTAAGGTTTTTTTCAACCTCTTCTTTGTGATTCTTAATTTGCGCCATTTGGATTATCTGGCAAAGGATTTATCTCTCCTCCAACCTCGACCACTTGCCATAGATCATATGCTCGAAAGTATGTTCTCATCTTGATAGCCCAAATTGGATAATTCTCACCAGAAAAAATTGGGGGCGAAGGAATTGAAAAATTGTTGGAAGCCATAACAATTATGTCTTTTACACAGAGTTATTTTTGGGGTCTTCTCTCTCACAGATCCCTCAAGAACTTGGCTCTTGATACCAATTGTTGTTCTACAGAACACAGAGAAGAAGAAAACGTTTGAGGATAAAAAATATTCTTCTTATTTATTCATCCACATCTGAGAATATAAATAGACAAAAATACTCCTATTCTATTTCTAACTAGGAAACTAATAAAATCCTATTCTAACTTCAACTAGGATACTAATAAATCCTATTCAATATCAACTTCGATAACTGAATTTCAGAAATAAAATTACTAAACTACAAAGAAAATAACAGCAAATAACTCAATACTTCAACAGATTCAATCACGACAGATATTTATTCAACTGCAGCTACACTTACACCAAAGAACTCCTATGCTTCAAGAGCTGATTCAATTACAACATTTACTGTGACAAGACGAGCGTTGAAATAAAAGAAGATTATACTAAAGCTGCAAAAGAGGTTTATAAGTTGTTTCAAATCACAAAGTTTAAATCTTAACTGGGACATCTTAGTATTTTCTTGAATCCTCTTATATAAAACTTTCGGCTCCGACCCTGTTATCTTTTATTAGTTCGTTCCTAACTTTATGCAAACTGATTTTTTACAAAATATTTATTGAATTATAGACACTATTTGGGAGGACTATATTTTTGCCTTTGCTCCTTTTATTATGTTCTTTAGTTTTATGGCGTTCACTTCTCCCACACCAGAAAAAAAGCAAGAAGCAGGCAGCAGAAAGTTGCTACAAAAATGAAGGCCCATTATCATGAAAAAGCATACCTTTCTCGGCCTTTTGGCTAACATCAAGTGTAGTATCTGTTCTTATCAGTTTAATATCTGATATGTGGGCCATTGGTCCACACGATATTAACTCTATATTTTTAGGGGGAAGGCTCATCAAGATAGCTTGCTACCTGGTCCTTTAAGTGTGGCCTGGCGCACCCCACCAAATCTAGGTAAAGATTGTAGTAGTATGTTGTTTTTGTACCCTTTATGCTTGTTTTATTGATTATATTAAACCTATACTTCCACCACATAGTTAAAATAGCTTTTTAGCTAAAGCTGTGAATATTCAAATGCAATAAGCTTTTCTTTCAACAAACCTTCCTGTTTTCCTTTTTCATCTTTAGCATCAGTTATTCATCTTTCACTATTGTAATCTCTGTTCCATTTGTTGTGCCAACAACATTCCCCTCCCCTTCCTCGGTATGTGTGTGAGATAACGGTGGTTTCTATGCATCTCAACTATTTCATCGAATCATCAGACACCTACCAGCTCTAAAGTACTGAATAACTATGTCTACCAAGACTTTGGCACATGGAAAGAAATCACGAAACTCCGGTCTCACATGATTATCACCCGTTACATTATTCTCGAGACACCTTTGGATGCTAGCTAGAAGACTAGAATGTCGGAGACAAAAATTTATAGATTGATTCACTCACCCGCAAAACTGCTGCTCTAATTCCTACCCATTATTAGGTTGGCTGATGCACTGTTGAAGTGTGTGACCATCTCATCTAAAATATTAAGATGTTAGAGAGAGCACAGTTTTAATATCTAATTATTCTCAACACGCCCCCTCACCTGCTGGGTCAAGCACGTGGAATTTATTTTAATAATGGGTGGCGGTGAGATTCGTTCCTATGACCTCTGTCGGCTTTGATATCATATTGAGTGTGTGACCATCTCATCTAAAATTTTAAGCTTGTTAGAGAGAGCACAATTTTATTATTTAATTATATTCTCAACATATACTTAACCTGGAAGTGAAGTCTGTAAGTGATATAATTTAATAATAATTGATCTTATTGATATTGAAGGGGTTACAGCTGTATATATAGAGAGCTGAAGAATAACTAATTACAGAATAACCCAGATGTATTTAATAATTATATATGTAGTCTATTATCCCCCCGCAAGCTGAGCAGCGGTAACGAGGGGCAGCTTGGAGCAGAGATACTGAAAAGGCTGTAACGGAAGAGGCTTGGTGAGAATATCAGCAAGCTGGTCAGTAGATGGGACATAGTGCGTGGCCATCGTTCCTGCAAGTACCTCATCGCGAACAAAGTGACAGTCGGACCCAACATGCTTCATACGATCATGAAGGACTGGATTTTTGGTAACACAAATAGTGGACTGATTGTCACAATAAATCTGTGGTTTCGTCGGGGGAATGCCAAGTGCATCTGTAAGGTATCGTAACCACATGGCTTCAGCAACACCCGCAGCCATGGCACGATATTCTGCTTCTGTGGAGGAATGGGACACTCGCGTTTGCTTCTTGGTGCACCAGGAAATCAGATTCGGTCCCATCATAACAATATATCCAGTAGTGGACTTCCGATCATCTTTGTCGTTAGCCCAATCCGAATCAGAAAAAACAGATATATCAAACGAGCCCTTTTGAAATAAAATTCCACATTAAAGAGTACCTTTAAGATAGCGCAGAATGCGTTTCAAGGCCTGAAAGTGTTGTTCTGTGGGAGCATGCATTGATTGGGAGACTCGATTGACTGCATATTGGATGTCCGGACGAGTAACAGCAAGATAATGAAGTCCACCGACGAGGCTCCGATATAGTGTAGGATCGGCAAAGGGAGTATTCGGCCCTGGGGATTGGCGGACTGCCATGGGAGTGACCGCGGGTTTGCAGTCTGTCATTCCAGCTCGATTTAGAAGTTCAAGGGTATATTTTGTCTGATGCATCAATATGGTTCCCGATTTGCGGATGAGTTCGAGGCCAAGAAAGAACTCCAGAGGACCGAGGTCCTTAAGTTTGAAGTCACGATGCATAGCCTCAGTAATTTCAGTGATGAGTGATGACGAGCTGCCTGTAATAACAATATCATCCACATAGATAAGAATGATGACTGTCCCTCGAGAACAGTGAAGGGTGAAGAGGCTGTTGTCATGATGGTAGGTGCGAAAACCAAGACCCTGCAGAAAAGTAGAGAGGCGTGTGTACCAGGAACGTGGGGCCTGTTTCAGGCCATACAGTGATTTGCGAAGCTTGCAAACATAGTGAGGACGGTTGGGATTAACATATCCCGGTGGCTGAACCATATAGATGTCTTCTTCAAGATGACCATGAAGAAAGGCATTGCTGACATCTAACTGATGAAGCGGCCAATCATAGTGAAGAGCAAGAGACAAGACCAGACGAATAGTCTGTTGCTTAACAACAGGGTTGAAGGTCTCCTTATAATCCACACCATACTCCTGATGATACCCTTTTGCAACCAGACGTGCTTTATAGCGAGAAAGAGATCCACCTGAATTTCGTTTGATGCGAAACACCCATTTGCACCCAATAGACTTTCAGTTACTAGGCATAGGTACCAAATCCCATGTACGTTGTTCATTCAGAGCCTGAAATTCCTCATCCATAGCTTGGCACCAGAAACTATTTTTGGAGGCTTGGTTGTAGGTAGTAGGCTCAGTTATGAGATGTGCATCAAAGGGTATTTGAGTGTGGTAGACTTTGGGTTTGAAGGTACCGGCCTTGGCTCGGGTTGTCATAGGGTGAGTGTTGAGTGAAGGGTGATTAGAAAGGGGTGGTGGAGTTGTATGATGTGTGGACGGGGGTTGGGTGGGGGTGCCGTGGGAGCTGGGATGTGCAGCGGTGGATGGGGTGGTTCTATGTGTGTTAGGAGTATGATGTAGGGAAGTGGTGGGTTGTGTGGCAGTCGGCTGGGTGTTCGGGTGGGGGGTTTGGGGGTTCGGGTGGGTGGGTGGTTGGTTTGAGTGGGTAGTGGCGTAGTGGGGTACCGGGTTAGGTGCCGAGTGAGCCGGAGCATGAGCGTGTGAAAAGGACGGAAATAATGGCACAATGCCAAGTGGATTGGGGGAGTATGGAGTAGAGGAAAGACTTGTGTAAGGAAATTGTTCCTCCACAAAACGAACATGACGGGAAGCATATGTTTTCTGAGATACAGGATCGAAACATTTGTAACCTTTGATAGTGGGATGATAGCCTAGAAAGACACAAGGGGTGGACCGAGGTTGAAGTTTATGTTGAGTGTGTGGACGCAACCAGGGATAAACCAGACACCCAAACGGGCGGAGATGGATGTAGTCGGGTGGATGATTGTAGAGACGGGCATATGGAGTGGAGTTGGAGAGAGTGTGAGTGGGCATGCGATTTATGAGGTAGTTGGCAGTAGCAAGGGCATCAACCCAAAAGGAAACAGGTAAGGTGGAATCATGGAGGAGCGCAACAACTGTTTCTATTAGGTGACGGTGTTTGCGCTCAGCAACGCCATTTTGTTCAGGGGTATATGGACATGAAGTGTGATGAAGAGCCCCTAGACTTTGAAGAAAAACACCAAATGCATTGTTGACAAATTCTTTGCCATTGTCACTTCGAAAAATTTTGATTTTGGCATTAAATTGATTTTGAACCATTCGGTCAAAGTTGACAAGAACAGTATAAGCTTCGGATTTAAATTTCAGAGGATAAAGCCAAGTGAATTTACTGTAATCATCAACAAAACAGATATAATAACGAAAACCTTGAACAGAAGGAACTGAGGTTGGACCCCAAACATCAGAATGAATTAATTGAAATGGCGCAGTGGCCTTGTGTTCAGACAGTGAAAAAGGTAAACGACAAGATTTAGACACTGAACAGGACTCGCAATGTAATTTCCCTGAAAAATTAAAACCTAAGGAAGATAAAATGGATTTGGTGATGGCGGATGATGGGTGCCCAAGCCGGCGATGCCAGGTGGACGAGAGAATGGCTTGACTCACAACAGACGGAGACCTGGATGGAAGAGTGTATAGCCCATGCTCACAGCGGCCCGTGTACCGCACCCGGTTCGTGGTATTGTCCACTATCTGGAAATTGGTGTCATTAAAAATGAGGGTGCAGTTATTTTCTTTAGTAAAGCGATAAACAGATAAAAGATTGGATGTGAGGGAAGGGACGTGGTGAAGGGTTGAGAGATGAAATTTACCATTTGGGGTATAGACATACCCAGAGCCGGTGTTTGTGATGGGAAAGGATTGACCATTGCCTACTGTAATAGTTTCTGAGCCATGATACGGATGAGGAGCTTGAAGTTGTGAATAATCCGACGTCACATGGGTGTTAGCACCTGTGTCTAGATACCAATCGCCAGATTGAGCGTTTGTGGACGCATGCATCGCCCTTGATCCGCCGGACTGGCGATTTACATTCTGCGAGTCATCATAACGATACCAGCAATTAGCCGCAGAATGGCCCCGTTTAGCACAAATTTTGCACGTCGGAAGATCTCGTGTGGGCCCCCGCTGGTTTCCTCGTCCCTGTCCGCGGCCTGACTGGAAGCCGTCCCTCGGTGGAGGCCCGCCTCTGCCTTGCTGCCCGGCATTCCGACGGTCACCGCCGCCGCTGCCTCGCCCTTGGTTACGGCGATCGTCACCGCGACCCCTGGCCGAGCCCCCGCTGCCAGCCGAGTAAAGAGCCGTGACGCCAGGGGTGGAACTGGCTTCTCCGAGCAGTAATTTGTGTTCCATGTCTAGATTCAATTCTTCTGTATTAAGCCATCCAGACAGTTGATTCAGAGTGATTTCGACAGGTGAGAGGCGAATATGCTGTTTGAGAGAGGAATAGCCAGACGGAAGACCACGTATCACGGCATTCACCACATCTCGTTCAGGAATAATCTCGTTCACAGCATCTAGGTCAGACAGAATAGAGGCCACATCATCAAGGTATTGAGTCATCGTCTTCGTTCCCTTCCGAAGAGTATGCAATCTGTCACGCAACTGAAAAATATGAGTCGTGGACACAGAGTTGTACCTTGTGGCTAGTGCGTCCCAAAGTGAAGCCGATGTGAGAAAACCCCGGGCGTGTTTGTGCACAGAGGGGCTAATAACGGCGAGAAGACAGGCTCGGATCTGAGTGTCTACGATCATCCACGGAAGGTAGTCGGGATTTGGGAGCATGACGCCGTCCTCCTCGGCTGTCTCGGGCGGCGGCTTCTCCGCACCGTCAATCCATCCGAGCAGCAAGTTGGCTGCGAGGGCGGTGCGGACGTTAAGTTTCCAGGCCGGGTAGTTGTTGTCAGATAATTTTTCGGGGATGAGATTGTGGAGATTCCTGAGCAGTAATTTTACTCCAGACGGTAAATTTGATAGAGGATCAACAACCTTGTCCATGGCGCCGACCTACGGCGGAGGAGGGAGGCCGTGCGGCGTGGTGTAGATGGTGGCGGCGGCGCACACACGTCGGAAAAGAGGAGAGATTAGGGTTTGGGCGGAAGAAGAAACCCTAGCTTTGATACCATGATATAATTTAATAATAATTGATCTTATTGATATTGAAAGGGTTACAGCTGTATATATAGAGAGCTGAAGAATAACTAATTACAGAATAACCCAGATGTATTTAATAATTATATATGTAGTCTATTAGTAAGGTACACTCGTGGTAGTTTCATATTTCCCGAGGCTCAACCATATCCACATTGCCACTTCTTTGAAGACATGAGCGTACTTGACAGCTATTTTGGTAAGCTTGGGGCAGGCAGCAATGCATATATGATGGGTATTGCTGATAAACAATAGAACTGGCATGTCTGTTCTGCTTCAACTGAATCTACCGATGCCAATTATGTGAATCCATTTTATGTTGGATTCAATATGTATGGAAGAAGTGTGAATGGAAAATGGAGAGAAAAATGGTGGAGGAAAGGAGACACTAATTTAGAAAGTGTACTCCCAAATTGGAAAGTTCACTAAATCTCCCACATTGGTGGGAGAAGAGAACTTTGGAGTGTTTTTAATAAAGAATACTTACTCCACATGGATAGTGAGGCAAGAACAAGGTGTTGCTTCGTGCCGTCTTCGTTGTCGCTCGCTCGACTCAGCTTCGGATTTATATTTGGATTTGTCAAATGATCGATCGTTGAGATCTATCTTTTGGGACAAAATTTATTTGATCAAAATCTAATCCAAATATACGAAAGGAAAAATGACAGAAACACAAGAAATTTTTTCGTGTTTTATCCTCCATTTATATGCATGTATAATCGAATTGTTGAAATGTTTCAAAGTGAACTGATGCACTGTTTCGAACTGAAATGATGCTTCAAAAAGATGCAACCATTCAGTAAAATGACACACTGATTCATGAAGTGGCATACCTGTTCAGAAAAGACACACTGTTTGGACGAATAGACATGATTTTTCAGGAAAGGTTACACCTTTTTAAGATAATCATTGCCTCTTTTCAGCAGAGGCATGTTATGGCTATATAAACCTGCTTTCATCCACAGGTTTAGACATGAAAAATAATTTCTGAAACACAAACTCTTCTTGTCTTCAAATATTCTGTGTGATCAATCAAACTGTTGAGTGAGTTCGTAGAATTTGACAATTTGAGGTACTACTATTGTTTGGATTGAAGGACATTTTATCCTGAGAGGAAGATTCCATAACCTCGGGTACAGTGAGGGGAATTATTCCTTAAGGACACTCTGTGAAGTCGAGTGACTTGATCTAAATTTTTGTTTCATCTTTTTCTGAATATTAACACACTTTTAAGATAGATTATTCATAATCTAGTGTTGAAGGTGTTAAGAAACTTCATAAGTTCTTGTCTTGAACTTGAACTTGCTTTGGAGTTTGTGTTGCTTATATACAGATTCTTGTACCCAAACTACATACAAAATAACAATCTTAAGGAATAATTTTTACTGTTTCAGAATTTGTATTACTTATTTTTGGAGATTAAAGCATAAGCTTTGTACTCCGTTTGAACTTAACTAGTGATTTAAAGACATAAAATCTTCATCACAAGTTCAAGATCACTCGGTTAACAATTGAAAGTAATAAAAACTTCATTATTAACTAGATGTCACACCCCCTTTTTAACTCCGAAAAGAATATATTTTAAGTTCGAAAGGGTTTTTATTATCAAAGTGCCAAAATATGAAAAATTGTTTCAAAAGGACTATTTACATTCTTATTTAGAGTCGCCATTTGACATAATCTGGTGTTCCAAGTCACCTTTGTAAATCCTTTTCAAAACGATTTGACTCTTTAAAACTGGTTTGCGAACAGAGACTCCGGCTAAGGAATTTTGTTGACTGAGGGAAAGGTGTTAGGAACCCCTCAATCTCATGGTTCGACCACGGTCGCTTGATGGAGCGTATCGGCTAATTTGACATTACAAATGTATAAACCACACAAAAAACATATAAACAAACAATCAAACACATGGAAACAAACAAATCTAAAATATAGTGTTCAGTCCAATTATACAGACCCAAAGAATGAAAAATGCGGAAATGTAAACCTACTCTATTCAAAACCGATCCTAAACTAATCCTAAACCAAACTCCACCTGACGTTCCTGGCCTTGACTGTGCGCCGTCTTCAAGTACAAGATACTTCAGGGCATTCCCCAGATAAATCAATAGAAATCCCCTGAGGCATTCCCCGGCCAAATGAGAATAATTTTTAATACGAGAAAATCAAAGCATTTAACCAAATTTCAAACATTCAACAAAACCAAAGATTCTAAACTTTGCCTACCCAACCTACATTTGCCTACCAATTCTCGACTTAACATCATACGATCGAGTTTAGTATGTTCAAATTAATCAAGATAATAATATAAATAAACCAACACAAATTAGGAATTTAACCAATTTTAATACCAACCCCCAAATCCAATCTCAACATAATTAAACCAATTCAATACGCAATCCACCAATCAAGTTTTCACATCCAAATCCAATAATAAACAAACCACAACGATAAAAATTCAAGCATGCCAAACCCACAAATCATTCATAACTATGTGAAGATTAAAAGGCGAAAGGATAGATTTGGACCTCAAGAGTTTTTGATTGACTTAAAGGGAGAAGTAAGAGCCATCCTGAGAGCCTCTATGATTACTAAATATCGACTATGATCCAAATCCAACACGGATATCTCTGGAATCCAATTCGAACTCAAAAATAGTGAACACCCAAAACAAAATACGAACAAAACCGAGGCTAGTAGACGAAATTTACCGGGACTAAACTGAATCTCACCAGAATTAGATACCTCACTAGAACTAGACCCAAAACTGGTCAAATCGACTAATTTGATTTGGTTCAGGGTTGAAATCCACAGTTATCGCCCGTCAGAACTCTGGTGAGCTCCAACGGTGTCCGAAATAAGTAGAAAGAGAACACAACAATGTTTTTCTGGTGAAAAGATACTATTTTTCGGCCACGAACACCAGAACAGTTAAGTCCAGTCCCTTTTCTCTCCTCTCTTGCTTAAATATCTCTCCTATTCCGTTCACTCTATCTCCTTCCGATCCTCATCTCCCCTTTATTTTCTGTTTTCTCTCTCGATTTATCTTCTCTCCCTCACGCAGATCTCTATCTATCTCTATTAGTTATATATCATGCCATCTTTCCTCTCACTTTGATTTTTGTGAATCATGTATTGTGGTCAGTTTCTGATGGTATGTGCAGTGAGGATGAGGGATCGTATACGGGTGAAGTATGGTTAATGGAAAATTTTAGTAAAGGTGTCTATGTGTATCACTGTTACTTTTTATGTGGGAATTGTATATGTGTATGTGTTGTTGTGATGTGAATATATGGTCAGTCCTGATGAAGATGATGATGATAATGAAAAATGGGTTCCTTTGTAGTGTATTGAAATACATTCTCTTTTTTGTCCATTAGTTCACGTGAGAAAGGTGGGGGTAGGGGGGGACACATGGGTAGAGGGTGAGGGGGTGGTGAGGTGTCCACTTTTAATTGGAGAGATTTTTAGGATAAGATTAAAACAAGATAAAATTTGTTAAGGGTTATTATTTTTTGTATTTTTGTGGGATATAATCACATGGGTGAGGGCGTGTGGTAATGTGAGCTAAAAATGAATAAAATTGGACTTGGGAGGGAAAAAATTAGGTGTCTACAGCATTCCCCCTTTGAATGTAAACATGAAGTGTTTTTAGACAAAGAAGTAGACAACGAGACAAAATTTTGTCCCGACCATTACTAAAAAAATGAAACAAAAGGAAGGAGGGACACCAAGTCTTGACTTAGGACATCCTACCTACCCAAGTTATGAGGGAATCAAGTGAAAGGTATCTCAAAGGATTGGAAGGAGATGGACTATACCGATTTGGAGAGTCGAGTGAGGTCCCATCGAGGTTTCAGTCGCGGCTCTATCATTACATCAAAAAATGAAAAATTACAAGAGTTAAAAAGATAAATAAAATTACAAAAGTCCTATCTATGCAGCTTCTTTTGAACTCTTGACTTGAGTTTCATCACCCTATTCTTCAGGAGGGCTCCTGACTTGCAATTGTTTTACCTTGTTGCTTGACCTTCCATTTATTCTCCTTATGCTTTGTGCGGGCTCCAATGTTGCTTGAGTTATCAAAACAAGGAAGTACATCTCCTTAAAAATGCCGCTTGAATTACCCAAACAAGGAAGTGCATCTCCTTATAGATATTGCTTGAATTACCTAAACAAGGAAGTACGTCTCCTTACAGATGTTGCTTGAATTACCAAAACAAGGAAGTGCATCTCCTTACAAATTCCGGTTGAATTACCCAAACAAGGAAGTGCTTCTCCTTACAAATGCCGCTTGAATTACCCAAACAAAGAAATGTGTCTCCTTACAAATGTTGCTAGAAATACCCAAACAGGAAAGTGCGTCTCCTTACCAATGCCTATTGAATTACCAAAACAAGGAAGTGTGTCTCCTTACCAATACGACTTAAATTACCAAAACAAGGAAGTGTGTTTCCTTACCAATGCTGCTTGAATTACCCAAACAAGGAAGTGTGTCGCCTTACAAATGTTGCTAGAAATATCCAAATAGTAAAGTGCGTCCCCTTACCAATGTCTCTTAAATTACCAAAACAAGGAAGTGTGTTTCCATACCAATGCCGCTTAAATTACCAAAACAAGGAAGTATGTCTCATAACCAATGCTGCTTGAATTACCCAATCAAGGAATTGCGTCTCCTTACAAATATTGCTTGAATTGTCCAAACAAGGAAGTGCCTCTCCTTACAAATGTTGCTTGAATTGCCCAAACAAGGAAGTGCATCACCTTACAAATACCGCTTGAATTACCAAACAAGGAATTGCGTCTCCTTACAAATACCGCTTGAATTACCAAACAAGGAATTGCGTCTCCTTACAAATACCGCTTGAATTACTAAACAAGGAAGTGCATTTCCTTACAAATGTTGCTTGAATTTCCCAAACAAGGAAGTGCGTCTCCTTACAAATACCACTTGAATTACCCAAATATGGAAGTGAGTCTCTCTACAAATGCTACTTGAATTACCCAAACAAGGAAGTGCGTCTCCTTACAAATGTCACTTGAATTTTACAAGGAAATGCGTCTCCTTGACAAGGAAGTATGTCTCCTAGAGATCTTAAATTATGAGTTTTACCATGGTTTTGATTACCAAAATTTTGCAACAACATTGCCTCTTGCATTTGTAGAAGTGAGAAATTACGGTCTTTGATATTTAGGCTCCGAAATCCTTGATCTGAATGTAACATGTGATCCTGTTTCATACAAAGAAAACTTGTGAGTTTAAAAATAAGGTGGCTGGTTTGTGGCTTTAGATTTTGCAGCAATTGCTCTTGCCTTCGTCACATTTAATCTTGATTCCGACCATTAGCATATGTCACTGACTTGTTGTATCATTGATCCAAACTCAGATTATTAAGAGTGACTCTGAAACAAACACAATATCTCTGCTTTGCCGTGCTTCTTAGATAAACCCTTTGAACCTTGGTATTTCCATGAGTTGCCAGACTTGTCAGTTGACAAAAATTTTTGCATGTCTTATTTTGGCTCACAATCATGTCTCTTTCATGTGTTGGCCTTTTGTCTTGCTTTGCGCAATTGAAGAAGTTGGTAGCCAGTTTTGAAATATTTTCTCACTTGTTTTGATATGGACTTGACTCAAACACAAGAGAAAATGACGATGACTTTTATTTGGATAACTGACTGAAGAAAACAAAATAAAAACAAAAGAAGAAACAAAAGACAAAGAATGTCCCCATTTGAAACAAAGAAATGAAAATTTTATCTAGAAATGACAGTCAACTCTAATAATTATGCCATGCATTTTGGATTAAGCTGCCTGATATTTCCATCCAAACTTTCTACTAGTTATTGTTGAGTTAATGGACATGAAACTGAGTTGTTTCTTTAGGTCAATTGACACCTTGAAGGGTTTTTACCAACAATCCTCTCTCATTCTCTTTTTCTCAGTTCACTATTGTCTTATGGTGTCTGTGAGGGTTTTTTCACCAATGAGAATCTTATTTTTATTTTTATCAACTCACAATCGTCTTACAGTGCCCGTGAGGGTTTTCACCGATAAGACTCTCTCATTTTTATTTCTCTCGACTTACCATCGCCTTA
Source organism: Capsicum baccatum var. pendulum (assembly GCA_030864225.1). Taxonomy (NCBI): domain Eukaryota; kingdom Viridiplantae; phylum Streptophyta; class Magnoliopsida; order Solanales; family Solanaceae; genus Capsicum; species Capsicum baccatum. The sequence goes on along the minus strand of CM061559.1, from coordinate 253,228,109 downwards.
TGGTGCCCGTGAGGTTTTTCACCAATAAGACTCTCTCATTTTTATTTCTCTTCTATTTCCTTATGCTGAGGAAGACAAGTAGTTCACAAACTGCGTCATCATATCCCTTGCATGCTTAGCCTTAACATTCTCAAAGATTGATCCAAAGGTCTTTCTTTGGTTGTACCTTGGCTTTTGGATAGGGTTAGAAAGAAAGGATGACATGAGGCTCAAACAACACTTGACGTGGGGTAGGACTTACAAATTTTGGAATCGACTCAAACAATGAGGATTAACTCATGCCCCAGTTTCTTTAACTGGGTAATTCTAAATTATTTATTTGGTTGGACCGAGCCCAAAGCAGGGCAGCCTATGTATCTCACCCTCGAGAGGGGAGAATCAGGTCACGCGTAGTTTTGGCATCTTGTTCTTTTGATTGATTCTGAATTTTGTTTCTTACTAAGTTGATTTTCAACTTCAGTTTTATAAGACACAAAAACATCAAACGTGTCATCTTTATTTCTAAGTAAATACAACTTGGTAAATCTAGAGAAATCATTAATAAAAGTTGCATAATATCTTTTTCCACCTCTAGTCATAATCTATTTTAATTCACCCAAGTCAGTGTGAATCAAAGATAATAATTCAGTTTCTCTATTATCTTAAAAACATGACTTTTTAGTAATTTTAGCCTCACCACATATTTCACATTTATCATTATTTGAGTTTAAATCAGATATTAAACCAAGTGATTGCATATTCTTTATATAAGAGAAATTAACATGTCCTAATCTAGCATGCCATAAAGAAATAGAATCAGTCAAATACGTAGAAGTAGATACATTTTTAAAAATATCATTATGAGTACTAAGCACAAATAGTCCATGATTACAAAGTCCATTTCCAATAAAAATATTATTTTTAGTTAATACAACTTCATTGTTTTCAAATATAACCTTTATTCAAACTTTTCCTAATAATGCCACAGAAATTAAATTAATTTTGATATTAGGAACAAACAACACATTACTCAATGCCAAAGTTTTATCAGTGTTTGAGAAGAACTTTGCCTTTTCCATGAACTTCAATAGTTCTCGAGGTCCCAAGATAAATAATTTCTTCTTCTTTCTCAACTTGGGTGTATGCTACAAAATCATTTATATTTATACAAATGGGCCTAGTATCACCAGAGTATACCACCCAATTTCTCATGTTGGTCTCAATATTCGTTTCTGAAATGAACACAATGATTATATCATCCACTTCAGTCAAATTTATTTCGTTTCTGAAATGACAGCAATGATTATATCATCCGTTTCAGTCAAATTTATTTTTGACTTAGAGAGATTGTTATTTCTTTCACATATTCTCTTTCATTGAGATGCATCTTCTATGAAGATTTTATTATTAGCATTAGATGTATAACCAAGTTTATTTTCATACCTGTATTCTGCAGTATCTTAGTCTTCTGACAAACTGACTGGAATGGAAGCAGCCAAAGCAACACCATCATCAGTATTATCAACGGTCTTAGGACCAATATTATATGCCATAGTTTCTTAGATTGTTGGAAAATAATTATAAATTTTAATATCAATTGTGAAATTCAATATAATAAACTACAACAGTGATAATATTTCTTATATAGTAGTATCAACAAGTTACAATAATAATAATAACAACAACAATAATAATAATTGTAATAATGATAATAATAATTAAATAAATATTATGATATTTTAAGTAACATATAAAATACTTGACTCATGCTAGGCACTGTCCTAAGAAACTATTTCCGCAATGTGAAATATTTTCCCAGAATTAAACAAGCACTTCCCTAATTAATTAGAGGGTATCAGAAGTTAAGTAAGTCTTCCCTAATTAATCAGAGAAAACAGGAATCAACAAGATTAATTATAAACCAACAAGTTACATGCAAAATCAAAAAATGATTGGATAGAATAGAAATAAGGTAAGGAACTTTAGGGAATGATAAGAGTAATGAAAAGAGAATGTAATGGTTGATTTTTTGCTTGAAAATGGTATACCAATTTATAGAAGTGGTGAGGAGGTATAATACAAGATTATCAACACATGCATAGTATTTTCTTTGGGAAAAAGAAATAATTCTTGGTTTCCACTCAAAGAAAAATACTTTTTATCCAAGTACTTAAGTCTCCACATGTCAAAATTGAGCACCAATAATAATTATTATTATTTAATTTTTACTTTCTCTCAAAGTAATATTAAAACAGAGAAAATTTAACATCACTTAAATTATTTTGAAATATCTAATAGCTCGTGCCAACCTGTGTCTCAATTTGTCGGAGAAAGGACCAGTCAATCCATTGTAGTGAATCAAGTCACTGTCACGACCCGAACTAGGTCCTGGCCATGATGGACATCCCGAACCATGAAGGCCCAGGCATCCTACTCTAACTGGTAATCATGCACAACATTCACATAATAAAAGGAGAGGCGGAAACATAATCTGATACGGAAACATGGTCATACTCTGGATTTAGTTTAACAATAAGGAATGAAATCCGAACTCAACTAAACAACATCTGAAACAGTCTGCGAAATCTCTACTACATGAAAATCTAACAACTATCTGAAAGCTGGAAAAAGGCCCCCAGTAAACCAAAATAATGGAATAACATAATCTGAAATAACAGGCCTTCTGGAACAAAGAAGTCTCACCACTACATAGACCACTTTTCTCTGGGGTACTCTATTGATTAGCCGGAACCTTAGACTGAGCCTCCGAACCTGGGAGGTAGGGGATAAATACAGATGTACAGGTACGCAGAGCAAATCCAAAATAATAATTTATATTCGACATATATGAGAGCAATTAAAAAATAGCTCATAAACATATCATATAGTAAGAAATCTCATGAGCATTTCTGAAAAACTCTGAAAGAAAATCATCTGAACTTTGAGACATTCTTTGTTTTACTTCTGCGCTAGGTGTTATACCCTACAACTCTAAAATTACACGGGCCATATGGAATCAGTCATTGACTCGACGGGAAAGCCTCCAACCCAAGTGTGCCACAAGGGTTGGAGTCTCTCAATCTGCTACGCCACACGGCCGTCTCCAGCATAAAAACAATATACCCGGATCGTCAAATCAGGGTTTTAGGCTAAGAGTTACTTTAACTCTATCCCTCTTCAGGCAACCACCTAACTCTCTTTATGCCCATTTTTAAATCTTTAAGACATGCATTCTCTGAAAACATACTCTAAAAACTCTAACTTTATTATGGCATATATTTATATGGTATCGCCATACCATTGACTTGCAAGTCACATCTCTGAGCCATTAATAGCATATAATAATCTCTATTTCAAAACGTAAATCTGGGACCACCATATCAATAAATCATTTCAAGAAACTCTTTCTTAAAGCTCATGTAAACATATGCAAGAAACTCTCTTTTTCACCATTTCAAATACACAAGGTGGTCATGTCGAAGATATCAATCATATGAAATTCTTTCTTTTTAAGACAAGGATGAAATCATAACAAGAAACTCCCTCTCATCATCATAAAAATCATGTTAAATACTTAAATATTGAAAATATCCCCTTCAAAACATTAAACAAGCATCTCGAATCATTCCCAACAAGTTCATCAACTCTAAATCATCAAAGAGAGGGGTTTCAATAATAATGCTCTCAATCAAATCTTCAACATCATACATGTTCATATAAGTTTAAATCAATTTAAGGGGGAAAGGCCTAAAGACCAAAACAATAATATCATCAACACACCCAAGATGCAAAATTTAAATCATAAGTTCCAAAACCCCTTTAAAATTCATGCTTGATAATCTTTAAATCATGTTCTAGTGTTGATAAGCCCATGTAGTTTTTAGGATAAACCTCACGTACCTCTATTTAGAAAATTAAAGGACGATTATTGATGTCCACGTCTTGGGAATTTCAAATATTCAATCAATTTCTAAAACTCACGGTTGAATCTTGAGTTGTTTGGGTTTTCTTGTTTGAAACCCTAAGGAGTGTTCTTGATGGTTTCTGATGAAAATATTAATAATGAGGTCATTTCGGATTAAAATTTCGTATTTAAGTTGATAAGGAGGGTGAAAAATACCCAATATACCCTTAATAAGATGGAATAAAAATATAACTGGGAGCCCAATTTTATGGACCACCGCGATGCACCACGATCGCGGTGGCTCACTGGAAATTGATGAATGGGATTTTTAAGGTCACTGCGATGTGGAGCCATCGCGTTGTCCTACTGGTTGGGACCTGAAACTTCAGCACGACACGCCACGATCGCGCTATGCTACTGGAATTTGACAATTGCTAAATAGGCCCACACCGCGATGCGCCAAGCACCAAAATGACGGTGTTTTACGATTAGGACTTAAGTTAGCCATAACTTTTTACCCGGGTATCGGATTTGGGTGAATCTTATATCGATGGAAAGCTCATCCAATTTCCCTCATGGTAAAAAGTTGAAATTAGGAAAATTATATATGGTTTATACTTTACTCATTTTGGAAGCCAAAAATGAGACTCTCTTTGACACTATTCTAGTCATTTAACTCTAAGAGCATATTACCACGAGCAAATGCATGGACGATTTTGTAGGGTGTTACATTATCCCCCCTTGGGATCATTCGTCCCCGAATGATGACATGGAACACAAACAAGCACGATTTAAGGTACACTAAGGCCATAAAAGAATAAGACAAGGATTGTACCTTCCATTTCGTCATTCACCGGATTAAATAAGTCTGGGTATCTATCTCTCATGTCATTTTATGATTCCCAAGTTGCTTCTTAAACTTTCTAATTTTTCCACAACACTTTGACCGAGGCTATTTCTTTGCTCCTCAGTTTCCTAACTTGGCGATCCAAGACTGCTATGGGCCCTTCTTCATAGGATAAAGAGTCTGTCACTTTGACTTCCTCTACAGGCAACACTAATGAATGGTCTCCAATACATTTCTTCAACATAAATATGTGAAATACTGGATGAACAGAACCCAAACTTGAAGGCAACTCTAACTCGTACGCAACTCCACCTATCCTTCTCAAAATCTGGTATGGCACTATATAGCGAGGACTCAGCTTACCTTTCTTGTCGAATTGCATAACTCCCTTCATAGGGGAGACTTTGACGAACACCCAATCACCAACCTCAAACTCTAAGTCTCTTCTCCTAATATCGGTGTAGGATTTTTGTCTACTCTGGGCTATTTTAAGTCATTCTCTAATAATTTTCACGTCCTCCATTGCCTGATGAACAAGATCAGGCCCGAACAATTGAGTCTCACCCACTTCATACCACCCTACCGATGATCTACATCTTCTCCCATACAAAGTTTCAAACGGAGCCATTTTAATACTGGCATGGTAGCTGTTATTATAAGCGAACTCTATTAATGGAAAGTGATATACCCAGCTACCTTTGAAGTCAATTACATAAGCCCTCAATATATCCTCAAGGGTCTGAATGGTGCGCTCAGCTTGCCCATCATTCTCTATCAGATATGATGGATACAGGTGCCCCATGAAAACAGACTATCTCCTCAATGTAAAGCTTGGCATAATCATCTCCTGAATAGTTGGTCCTCACAGGCAGAAAATGTGCTGACTTGGTTAGCCTGTCTACAATCAACCAAATAGAATCATACTGGTTGCGGGACCTCGAAAGTCCCGTAATGAAATCATATTGATCATTTCCTATTTCCATAAGGGCAAGGCAATCTCTTGGGAAGTACCACAAGGCCTCGTATGTTCTATCTTAACTTGTTGATAGTTCAAACACTTGGCGACATAGTTAGCTACATCGCGCTTCATATTATTCCACCAATAAATGGTTTTCAAATCATGATACTTCTTTGTAGAGCCTGGGTGAAAAACATACCTCGAAGCTTCATCAAGGATTCTCTTCCGCAGACCATCTACATCTAGCATACATAATCTACCCTGATATCTCAAAATACCATCACCACCAATTTCAAAGGACATCACCTTCTGTTGACCCACATCTTTCTTGATCTGCATTAAGATGGGATCTTCGATTTGCTTCTCTTTAACTTCTGTACAAAGGGATGATTTAGCTATCTCGTGAACAGCTACCCCTCCATTTTCAAAATCTAAGAGTCGCACTCCAAGATTTGCTAGTTGGTGAATATCCTTCACCATCTCTATTTACCCTTCTTTAACAAAAGAAAGACTGCCCATAGACAACCTGCTAAGGGCGTCGGCTACCATATTTGCCTTGCCTAGATGATAGTGCAGGCTCATGTCATAATCCTTTAGGAATTCCATCCAGCGTTGTTGCCTGAGGTTCAATTACATACTGTAAACTCTTATGTTCCGTGAAAACATCAACATACACCCCATAAAGATAATGCCACCAGATTTTAAGTGCAAACACCACAGCCGCTAACGCCAAGTCATGGGTGGGGTAATTTCGCTCATGCACCTTTAACTACCTAGATGCATAAGCCACCACCTTATTGTGCTGCATAAGTACACACCCAAGTCCCACATGGGATGCATCACAGTACATAACAAACCCTTCCGTACCTTTTGAAAGAGTCAAAATAGGAGCAGTTGTTAACCTATATTTTAACTTCTCAAAACTATTCTCACAGGAGTCAGACCACATGAACTTTACCTTTTTTTGAGTCAACTTAGTGGTGCATCTATGGAAGAAAAACTCTCTACAAATCTTCTGTAATACCCTACCAAACCCAAGAAGCTCTAAATATCGGTTGGAGTCGTGGGTTTGGGCCATTTTCTCACTACCTCAATCTTCTGGGGATCAACCTTAATCCCTTCACTAGACACGATATGCCCCAATAAAGCAATAGCATTAAGACAGAATTCGCACTTGGAAAATTTTGCATACAACTCATGATCTTTGAGAGTCTGAAGGATGATTTGTAGGCAATTGGCATGGTCCTCCTCACTCTTGGAATAAATCAGAATATCATTAATGAAAACTATGACAAACAGGTCTAGAAACTGACGGAACACCCTGTTCATAAGATCCATGAAGGCTGCAAGGGTGTTAGTCAACCCGAAGGACATGACTAAGAATTTATAATGACCGTATCTATTTTAGAAAGATGTTTTAGGAATATCTGACTCCCTAACCTTAAACTGATGATATCCCGAATGAAGGTCTTTCTTTGAAAAACATTTTGCACCCTAAAACTGGTCAAAAAGATCATCAATCCTAGGAAGAGGATATTTATTTTTAATTGTTGTCTTATTTAACTGAAGGTAATATATTCACATACGAAGGGAACCATCTTTCTTTCGCATGAAGAGTATAGGTGCACCCCAGGGAGAAACACTAGGATGGATAAAACCTTTATCTAGAAGATTTGCTAGCTACTCTTTCAACTCTGCTGGAGCTATTCTATATGGCGTAATAGATATGGGATGGGTATCTGGAAATAAATCAATGCCAAAATCTATCTTCCTATTAGGTGGGATTCCTGGGAGATCATCTACAAAGACTTCGGGGAACTCATTTACTACCGGGACCCAAATAAGATGGTACAAACAACCTTTAGAAATAAGTTTATGGGCTCTGGGATAAGATATAAAGTTCCCTCTAGGCGCTAAAGAATGCCCCTCCCATTCTATCACCGGTTCATTTGGAAAAGAAAAGATGACTCTTTGGGTTCTACAATTTAATGTGGCATAGCATGAATTAATCTAGTTTATCCCTAGGATAGAATCAAAATCAAGCATGTCTAGGCCTATGAGGTATGCCACTGTATCCCGGCCACAAACAGTCACCACATAATTTCTATACACCTTCCTAGCCACCACAAAATCCCCCACCAGAGTGGAAATAGAAAAAGTCTCAGCAATCACATCGGGTTCAAACCCAAAACCAACAGCCACATAAGGGGTCACATATGACAGGTTAAACCCGGGATCAATTAACACATAAACATAATGGGAAAAGATTTGCAACATACCAGTAACTACATCCGGTGAGGCCTCTGCCTCTTGGCGGTTGGTTAAGGCATACAACCAGTTGCGGCCATTTTCGGCAGTTAAAGTGGCACCCTTCTGAGGCAGTGGTGGTGTAGAAGAATTAGCCTGTGAATTGGCTCCACCAACATTACCCTTTGATGACGGACATTCTCTCTGGATATGGCCTGGCTGGCCACACGAATAACACACCATAGCACCAAACTAACATCTCCCTAGATGATTCTTCCAGTATTTCTCACAGCACAGGTATGTCCGAGAGGTCTGAGTTACACTTCCTTGAGACTGTAAACCCTCATCCTCGACCCCTTCCTATACTAAAAATCTTGAGTGCGCTGTCCAGATGGGGTCCTAGTCACCAGGGCACTGGCTGCAGATTGCGCATTACCCTACTTATTCTTTTTCTGCCATTTGTTACCCCAATTCCCACTCTGCTGCTGACTGTAGCTTTGGTCTGCTGTTTTGGGTGTCTTTACCTGTCTATCCTTCTCTCTAGATTCAGGGATCTTCTTTTTATTTCCCTCAACTTGCTACATATGGACTGACAGTCTGGTAAAATCCATGTCCTGGCTCAACATTGCTCCCTGACATTCAAGAACTAAGTATCTGAAAGGTCGGATGCAAATTTTCTCATTCGGGTTCTCATGTTACTAGTCATATCTAGAGCATAACAGGCTAGTTGGTTGAACTTCAGATTGTACTCCTGGACACTCATCTTTCCCTGCTTTAGATTCATAAACTCTTTGGCTTTGGCCTCCCTCGACTCGAAAGGAAAGAACCAATTGAGGAAGGCTTCCACGAACTTGGCCCAAACTGTGGGCTTGGCATGCTCACTCTTTGAATCTTCCCACTTGTTATACCATTGGTTCGCTAGATCCTTAAGCTAGTAAGCTGCTAACTCAACGCCATCTACCTCGTTTACATGCATTACCTTAAAGATCTTCTCCATCTCGTCCACAAACTCCTGTGGATCCTCTTGTACCTTGGTACCAGTAAACTTGGTTGGGTTTATCCTCATGAACTGGCCCACTCTTGTAGCCTCAGACGTAACAGATGCAGACCCAATATCTTTTGACCGTTGAGTCTGTGTGGCTACCAACTATGCAAGCATGTGAATGAACTATCTAAATTCATTATTAGATACTTCTCTCTCACGAGGCTGAGTGCAGTTAGTCCCTATCCGGGGAGCTCTGGGTGCCCTAGGTGGCTGGTCTAAGTAAGTAGGACTCCCGGAGTAGTATAAATCTTCAGAGTTTGAGCTCTGTTTTGGGTCCTCATCCCATAAGTGGGATGGACCTTGTCTGTCTGAGCATTCTGATCGTTAGTACGACGGGGAGGCATAATTGTTTTTCTGAAATGCAAGAGATCACGGATTAGAGGATATATTAGACTTCAAAGCACGAACTAAATTACAAAGAGGGGAAATATTCCTAAACTCCTAGTAGCCTCCTCCTTATAAGTGTGGCACATTACACACCCATAAAAAAGATTCTACCCGACACAATTTTGCAGACACCCTGGGACCATGAACCGTACTTTGATACCAAGTTTTTCATGACCCAAACTACGGCCTGGTTGTGATGGACACCCCAAACCATAAAGGCCCGAGCATCCTACTCTATATAGTAATCATGCACAACATTCACATAATAAAAGGAGATGCGGAAATATAATCTAATATGGAAACATGGTCATACTCTGGATTTAGTTTAATAATAAGGAATGAAATGCGAACTCAACTAAAAAACATCTGGAACAGTCTGCAAAATCTCTACTACATGAAAATCAGACAACTATCTGAAAGCTGGGAAAAGGCCCCCAGTAGACCAAAACAACATAATAACATAATCTGAAATAACAGACCTTCTGGAACAAAGAAGGCTCACCACTGCACAGATCACTTTTCTCTGCAATACTCTACTGATTAGCCAGACCCTTAGACTGAGCCTCCAAACCTGGGAGGTAGGGGGTCAATACAGATGTACTGGTACGCAGAGCAAATCCAAAATAATAATTTATATTCAACAAATATGAGAGCAATTTAAAAACATTTCATAAACATATCATATAGTAAGAAATTTCATGGGCATTTCTGAAAGACTTTGAAAGAAAATCATCTGAACTCTGAGACATTCTTTGTTTTGCTTATGCGCTAGGTGGCATACCCTGCAACTCTGAAATTTCATGGGCCATATGGAATCCTCCATTGACTCGGCAGGGAAGCCTCCAACCCAAGTGTGCCACAAGGGTTGGAGTCTCTCAATCTGCTACGCCACACGGCCCTCGCCAGCGTAAAAATAATATACTCGGATCGGCAAATCACGATTTTAGGCTAAGAGTTACTTGAACTCTAGCCCTCTTCAGGCAACCATGTAACTCTCTTTATGCCCATTTTTAACTCTTTAAGACATGCATTCTCTAAAAACATACTCTGAAAACTTTAACTATGTTATGGCATACATTTATATGGTATCGTCATACCATTGACTTGCAAGTCACATCTCTGAGCCATTATTAGCATATAATAATCTCTATTTCAAATCGTAAATCTGGGACCACCATATCATTAAATTATTTCAAGAAACTCTTTCTTAAAGCTCATGTAAACATATGCAAGAAACTCTCTTTTTCACCATTTCAAATGCACAAGGTGGTCATGTCAAAGATATCAATCATATGCAATTCTTTCTTTTTAAGACAAGGATGAAATCATAACAAAAACCTCCCTCTCATCATCATAAAAATCATGTTAAATACTTAAATATTGAAAAGATCCCCTTCAAAACATTAAACAAGCATCTCAAATCATTCTCAACAAGTTTATCAACTCTAAATCATCAAAGAGAGGGGTTTCAATAATAATGCTCTCAATCAAATCTTCAACATCATACATATTCATATAAGTTTAAATCAATTTAAGGGGGAAAATCCTAAAGACCAAAATAGTAATATCATCAACACACCCAAGATGTGAAATTTAAATCATAAGTTCCAAAACCCCTTTAAAATTCAGCTTAATAATCTTTAAATCATGTTCTAGTGTTGATAAGCCCATGTAGTTTTTAGGATAAACCCCACATACCTCTATTTAGGAAATTAAAAGATGATTCTTGATGCCCACGGCTTGGGGATTCCAAATCTTCAATCAATTTCTAAAACCCACAGTTGAATCTTGAGTTGTTTGGGTTTTCTTGTTTGAAACCCTAAGGAGTGTTCTTGATGGTTTCTGATAAAAATATTAATTATGAGGTCATTTGGCATTAAAATCCCATGATTAAGCTGATAAAGGGGGTGAAAAATACCTAATATACCCTTAATGAGACAGAATAAAAATATAACTAGGAGCCCAATTTTATGGACCACCGTGACGTGCCACGATCATGGTGTCTCACTGAAAATTGACGAATGGGATTTTTAAGGTCACCGCGATGCGGAACCGTCGCGTTGTCCCACTAGTTGGGACCTGGAACTTCAGTGCAACATGCCACAATCGCGTTATGCTACTAGAATTTGACAATAGCTAAATAGGCCTACTCCGCGATGCGTCAAGCACCAAAATGACAGTATTTTACAATTAGGACTTAAATTAGCCATAACTTCTTGCCCGGGTATCGGATTTGGGCGAATATTATATCGACGGAAAGCTCATTCAACTTGCCACATGATAAAATGTCAAAATTAGTAAAATTATATCTGGTTTAAAATTTACTCATTTTGGAAGCCAAAAATGAGACTAAGTCTCTTTGACACTATTCTAGTTATTTAACTCTAAGAGCATATTACCATGAGCTAACGCATGGACGATTTTGCGGGGTGTTATAGTCACAAACTCAAATCTTAACCGTAAAATTTTAGTATTTTCTTGAATCCTCTTATAGAAATTTTGGCTCCGACACTGATTATTTCTATTGGTTTTTTCTGAACTGTATTTAAAATGAATAGCTTTACGAAATATTTATTGAATTATAAACTATTTGGGAGGACCATATTTTTGCCTTTGTCCCTTTTATTATGTTCACCAGAGTTCCACGTAAGAGGAAGATTGGAAGTAGACAATAGAGAGTTGATATAAAAACAAAGGCCCATTGCCAAGCAAAAGCATACCTTTCTCGGCCTTTTGGCTATGATCAAGTATAGTATCTGTTCTTATTATTTTAATATCTGATATGTGGGCCATTGGTCCACACGATATTAACTCTATTTTTTGAGGTGGAAGGCTCATCAAGGTAGCTTGCTGCCTGGGCCTTCATGCGTTGCCTAAGCATTGCACTGTTGCTTGGGCCTGGGGCACCCCACCAAATCAAGTATAATCATTTAGCAGTTTATTTGCCCTGATCTTTATGGGTTGCTACTTCTTATATTTGCAAGGAGGTGATTCTGTTTTGATTAAAACCTTTATACTTTATTGATTTATTAGACTAAGTTGGTGTTGTTACACAAACATTAGGTTATACAAATGCAATAAAACTTTCCTTAAACAAACCTTTCAGATTTTTCTTTTGATGCCCGAAGCAGTGAACCTTCTACCAATCAGACAATTTTTGGCATCATTTATTTCATATTTCACTGTTCCATTTTGTGTCAACAACATTGGGTCATAAATGAGCTTAATATCCCAATAGAGTAAGTAAAGTGGCTTGGAGCCTTGGAATCAAAGTAGAGTAGACAGTAACATTCTCTCTGCCCCCTCTCCTGTGTGTGTGTCAGAGAGAGATAACGGTGGTTGCCGTGCATCTCAACTATTTCATCGAATCATCAGACACCTACCACCTCTCATGTATTGAGAAATTGTGTTCACCAAGACATGGACAATGCAAAACTATTTAATCGAATCATCCGACACCTACCACCTCATACATGAGTAACTGTGTCCAAGACTGACAAATGGAAAGAAACTGTTGATCTTTTTTGTTTCTACAGGATATCGAACCTCAGTCTCACATAAGTTTCACCCATTTCATTGATCGCTAGACAAATCTTGATGTTAGCTGGAAGAGTACCTAAGATTGTTTACCTTAGCTCAGAACATGTGATTGCTTAATAAAGGTCTCACATAGTTTTGATAGAAACTTCTTCAGGTTGTTTTCAGTGTCTATCTGCTGGAGAGGTGTTTCTCAAGTGGTGAAAGTTAGTTCAGTTGTAATTGAAAGGCGATCATATCAACCATCTTGCCTAATCCTTCGTAATCTGTGCTTGAAAAGTACTAGTTCACGTAGAGGAAGGTTGGAAGTGTTGACACCTAATTTTCGCCCTCCATAACTCAGTTTTAATTTGGAGTTTCTTCGATTTTCAAATAAAATTACAACATTTATCTTATCCGAATAAAGGATTTTCAAAATTTTCTGTATGTGATTTTGTCATTTTTAAGTACCGATTGTATATCATCGTATTCAATTATACGAAATTATACAATTGTGATACTTAAAAATTGATTTTACGAAATATCGGATTATAATCAAGGCCTATGTTGAAATAAGTTTATAATGATTAAAGTCTTGATTTAAATAAAATTTACTCCCAAAAATATTTTATTCGGATAAATATATGTTTGATTTTATCGAATCAAGAAGCTCGGAGTTAAATAAGATATTTATTCATTCGAATTTAGAATTAGTTTAGCCAATCTATTAGATTTGACCATAATTGAAATTAAGTTGGTCATAATCTCAATATAATTGGTTAGTTAACTTTCAATTTAGTCAAATTTAATTAGAATAAATCAAATTATGATTGAAATTATTTTCTTTCCATTTATTGATTCCTACTTCCCAACACCATATCAATCTGGTCCCTTTATTTTCCACCATAGTTTCAGCCTATGTGACCAACCAGCCCACTTTTTCCTTAAACTATAACAGGCCATCTCAAAATCAACCCCAATTTTGGTCCAATAGTCTCACAAGACCAACCCATTAAAACCCATACCCTTAAATCCATTAGCAGCTCACTTTCTCTTTTAATAGCCTCAAAACAACAGCCAAAATTGGCCCAAACACCTAACCAAACCAGCCCAATTCCATGTTTTAACCCGGCCTAGTCCTATATGTCTTGTTTCCTAAGCATAACAGCAACATCATCAACAACCCTCAACCCAAATCTAATCGAACCTGACCCTACCAGCTCGAAATCCACCTGAAATCAACTAGTTTGTATCCCTCCTCATATGTCTCATGCGAGAAAACCCTCGAGGCTTCCAGAATTCGATGAGTTGTCCCCCCTAATGGCTCAATCCCATGATTCTCGGGATAATAGGTACGATTTCGTACATATTTGGAGGATTTTCATTGGTTTAGTGGTGTATTTTGTTTGTTTCTTTTTTATTGGTCAGCGATTTTCAATCCGTTGGGGGGAAGACTCCAAAAGGGAGGCGTCACACACGAAATTCATCAAGGGTTTTCCTTATTGAACCCTGATTTTTTTGATGGCTATAAAAGGCTCATTGATTGAGCTAAAGATGGGGCTTTTCTTTTCTTTTTTGGGGGGACTTCTTTTTTTTTTTTTGGGGGGGGGGGGGGGGGGGAACGAGGAAAAGTTCTGAGGATCTTAGTTAAAAGTTTAGGTCGGAGATGAGGTTTTGAAAGAAAACATATAGTAGTTTTTTTTAGTATTTCTTTTTCTGTTTATGGGGAATCCTAGCCGATATTCAAAGTTTTGAGCGAGAGACGAGGATATCGATTTGTTTCCGGGTTTTCAGAAGATAAAATCTCCCTTTAACTATAGAATATATTCCCTCTTCAGTTTCCTTTTGGAAGTTTGGTCGATCAATCGAAAGTTCTTGCATTGATAACACCAACTCCCGGTGGTAACAATTTTGCTGATAGCTCAAGTACCATTTGCTGCTTTTAAAGAGGTAAATCCGCCCTTTCGACTTTAACCTATTGTTTCCTTCTTCGTCTCTCTCCTCCATGGCACTAGTAGTTTAGTCGTAAGCATGAATAAGGTGGGATTTGTCACTGTAAAATCCAGTGAAGACCTTAGGATTTTTCTTGATTGTTTGACTGTTATGTGAAGATCCTGGTTTATAATAATTGTCACAATTTTTTTTGGGTTTTTTCCTGTTTCGTTCAAATACTCAAGGGTATGTGATTTATTTACAAGAGGAATTGTTGTATCTATCCTCATACACCATCACTCATAAGGCTCTATGATCTTAATTATAAGAGAATTGCTACTCTTTTCTTTCACGTGTTCGAATCAACTTTAATATGATGTTGTTTTTGCTTTAAATTTCACTTTCAATTTAAGTTGACTGATTCGGGTGCTTGCTAAAAAGAGGGAGAGATCAGTCAAAGTCTTCCACTTTTGAAATAGTTTAAATTTGTTTAATATTGTTATGAGGTTATGTCTAGGATCTACCTCTAAAGGTAATTACTGTTTGTACTCGTGTCAACCCTGTGACTACTGATTACCATTTTTTTTTGTATTAAAAGCTCCTACTTAAATTTATTCATGTTTATGCTTATCTCTGTCAGCTTCCTTTCGCTTATTCAACAAATTGAGGTCCTAATAGCTCACACTTTGAACTTTTGTCTTTTTGGAGCATTCCTCTCATGTTGTTGTCTTTATAATCATGTGTTAAGACAAGGGTTCAGTAGGGCTCTTAACTTAATATCCATTGGATTCACGGAGGGAAATTGTGAGGTTGATGACATCTCAAGGACCTCTGATTCGTGGTTTCGAACCACCAATCAAAGAGAGATGGAAACCATACTACAGTCTCTTTAAATGTTCTCATGAGGAACCATTATGTTATTTCTGAGTCAAGAATAGGATAGTTGTGTTGAAATAAAATTTGGTGAGGAAAAATTGAATTCATGTTCTCAGATGCAAAGAAAATATTAAATGTATATGCTCAGAGGTTGCTACGATTGTGTTCTGTGATGCTAATTCTAACTTGTTTAAAGCTTATTTACTCCGCGATAGAGGGCTTAGCTTGTAGACAGAACACAATGGATTAGAGTCACTATAAAATTGCCAAGAGTATTTTTATGTTTACTTGGACTCGTGTGGTTCACCTGCTTTGGTATTAGTAGTTAGTTCAGGGGAACATTTATAGTAAGTCAGGATAGACTTATATTTTTATGACGTTAACTCTATTGAGTTTAAGTATTGTTTATCCCTATCGTATCTCGCTCTTTTGATGTTCTTGATAGTTGTTATGGAATTTTTTCTTTTTCTTTCACTATTTCTATTGTGTGATATCAAAAAAGAATGATTTAGAGGACAAGTCGCCAATTCTAAGCATGGAACGTATCTACTTTTACCGGCATGTTAAGGGTATAATTTGGGCAAGTAAACGCAGGGCATAATTTGGGATTATATTTTGGGATGTGAATCATGTATATTTTCAGTTTTTGTTGGTACTGTTATTAAGTTTCCTATACGTTACATAATTGGAAGTGGCCTTGTCAAATTAATTGTGTATGTCTTCGTCACACATGATGACTCAGTAGTTGTTTAAATATTGACTTGAGGATATATATTAATGACTCGACTTCTCTTTTTGCATATGGATACACTCGCGTCCTACGTGGGCCCTTTTCTCTTTGCATATGCATTATGGGCGATCGAGGCCAATCCTCCATAAGTCGACTTCAAAGTCCTTAAGAAAACAATCTCATAGTACGCAGATACGAAGAATCGAAGAGAAGAATGGGTTAAAATCCCATCTTTGAAGCGACAAAGGGACTAAAAAGTCTCTTTTATTTATTTGTTTATATTTTCTTTTTATTTTATTTATTGTCTGTATCTATTTTATTTAGTTATTTATTTTTATTCATTCATTCGGGCCAAGAAGCCAAAACTGTATTTAATATAGGTGGAGCAGACTCGAGCCGAAAAGGGCTCGGAAACATAGAATTAGGACAGGTAAAAACTGGGCCAGAAACCCAACTAGATTAGGACAGGGTCGACGGTTTGGGCTTAAAAGCCTAAATCACTACTTCTCCCCTTTCCTCTTTCCTTTTTGCTTAATTGTTTTACGTGCTTTGCGAACCTAGTTGAATCCCTAGTCAAGTCGCTAAAAACTGGTTTTGCATAAACACCAAAATATTTATAAAATTGCTTTCTTTTCAAAAAATAAACTTTTTTCAAAGTTAGTCAAAAACGATTTTCAAACAGTCCGGATATCCGCAAGTTAGCGGACGTTTTAGGTGTCTAACACCTTTCTAAAACGTCAATAGGAACCACTGTAAGTAAATATCATGTATACTCAGGTTAGTATGTCCTAGTTTTGGTTCAGTTCCCCGAGTTACAGATAAAAAAGGAAAGGTTTATAGTTCTTTTATATCATGTAGAGGGAGTTGTTGGAGAATGTATAACTTAAGGTCTTTGTTGAGTAAACTTTACTTTTAGTACTTTTTTTCTTTTGTGCATCTAAGGTGTGTTCTAGGGTCAATAGGTGCTCGCACCGTGATGTCTATATGCATAATCACGTTTAATCTCCCAATAGAGTAAGTGGCTTGGAGCCTTGGAACCAAAGTAGTGTAGACAGTAACATTCTCTCTGCCCCCTCTTCTGTAAGTGTGAGAGAGAGATAACGGTGGTGGTTGTGCATCTCAACTATTTCATCAAATCATCAGACACCTACCACCTATCCACTCTCATGTATATGAGTATCTATGTCCACCAAGACTTGGACAATGCACAACTATTTCATCAAATCATCGGACACCTACCACCTCATACATGAATAACTGTGTCCAAGACTGTCGACAAATGGAAAGAAACTATTGATCTCTTTTGTTTCTACAAGATTTCAAACCTCTTTTTCACATAATTTTCACCGATTGCCAGACACATCTTGATGTTAGCTAGATATTGCTCCAAAAAAAAATGCAATACTTTTGGAGGATCCGAAATGCATGTTCCATCATTGTTGCAGGCTTGTAGATATTGGATTCCTGAAATACATCTGAAGAATTGTTCTCTAACAGCTTGTTTGATAAGGATGCATACTATTTCTTAGTTGTATATTCAAAGAGAAGCAAATATACATTACATTGATTTTTTTTCATCTCTAAATAGAAAGCTATGGAGAGTAATGAGTTATTTCCCACATTGACAACTAATAGAGAGGCGGAGAGAAAGCTGTAGTATTTGTAATGGGCTGAGCTCACTGGAAAACATACTTACCTGGATGGGGTCAATGGGTGATCAATAAGACCCATGGCCTAGGCTTGTGACCTTCATTGCACTTTGAAGGGGTGCCTGCCTAAGGTCGGCCCAAGTGGTCGAGCCTACGTCATAATTTGTGATAGAGGGGGCATGCGTTCGCGCGGCCCTTGCCCAATTCAAAGTAAAAGATTTTAGGAAAAATTACCTAAATAAACAACATAAGTTTCTAAATTTTTAAAAATTTCCCCACTTCTAAAAATTTACTTAAATCTCAACATTTCATATTTTTTGCTAAATTAGAGATATAAGTTAACCCTACAACTAAAAAGTTGGCTCTTTACCAAAAATACTCCACATCTCCTAAATCTACCAAAAATACTCCACATCTCCTCTTTGTACGGCGCAAAATCTAGTGTAGTTTCTATCCATCTTCTCCATCTAATTAAAAACTCTCAATCAAGGTAATTTCCCCCCATAAAATCAGCTTCAATTTATTTAAATTCGTTTTTTACGTTTTTATTTTTCAAAAAAAAAAATTGGTGCAAGTA
This sequence comes from Capsicum baccatum var. pendulum, assembly GCA_030864225.1. Lineage (NCBI taxonomy): Eukaryota > Viridiplantae > Streptophyta > Magnoliopsida > Solanales > Solanaceae > Capsicum > Capsicum baccatum. Next base: position 253,209,462 of record CM061559.1, on the reverse strand, counting down.
AAGCTATGTGAAATTTGAGTCTTTTGGTAGAGAGATTTCTTCGATTTCACTTTTTTTTATGCTTCATTGTTTGAATTATCAATATAAATAGAGAGTCTGGACTTTCTTTTAGTCTTGGGTTTTCTCAATTAGAAAGTATCAAAGAATTTCAAGAAGTTGTAAACTTCATTCCGGGAGATTTTGGCTATGAAATTGATGATTTTCATGAAAATGGTCAAAACATAGAAACGATCCCCAAACTATGAAGAAATTACGTCAAAAACTTGCTAATAAGGACAAGAAAAAAGAAAGTGATTCTAAGAAAAGAGGATCCAACAGTCCTGCAAGTAAAGCTCCCGCCAAAAGAAGAAGAATTGTTGAATAAATTTATAGAGATGAGCTTCCTAAGGTAATTGCATGTATAGATTTGTTCAATATTAGGCCAAGATACATATTTTGACTTGGATGATATGTTTATAAATTCATTGTTTATTTGGTTCGTTGTTGCTAATTTTATATGTATCTTGTGATTTATTTTGATATTGTAATTAATATAACAAAAGATAAAAAATTTTAAGTACATAGATACATGTTATGTTGACTTGTATCTGTGAGTTGTTGTTAATGCTTTCATATGTATCTATTGGTGTTTAAACTTTACTGAAAGTTTTATTGTAAGAGATACAAGTTTCATAGATACATGTTGTGTTAACTTCCAAAGGTTAATTGTTATTGAAAGTCGTATTACTAAATATACAAGTTTATCATAGATACATGTTATGTTGACTTGTATCTGTGAGTTGTTGTTAATGCTTTGATATGTATCTATTGGTGTTTAAATTTTACTGAAAGTCTTATTGTAAGAGATACAAGTTATTACTTCATAGATAAATGTTGTGTTAACTTGTATCTGGGACTAACTATTAATGGCTTGAAATGTATCTAGTGTTGTTTAATTGTTATTGAAAGTCATATTACAAAAGATACAAGTAAATACCTACATACATACATGTTGTATTAACTTGTATCTAAAGTATGATGTTCTTAGAGTTTTTATTTTTATTGTACCGTCTTAATGTATAGTTGTTGCATCTCGACTAATTTTTTTATTATTTTTTCTTTTTATTTTTAGGAATTGAGTTACGTTATAAAGAAAATTTCAACTCATCCTCTTTGATTTGTGAGTTCATGCAATTTAAGATTTAAGGATGAAATTAAAGAAGTTGTTGGGCAAGAAGTTTTACACTTATTTGAGAACACTATTTTCGGATGTTATCTCAATATACCTCTTTCTAACTATATTGGACAAATAACAAAATGTCTTCTTATTCTTGAGATTGAGCAACCAAATCAAGAAGAGATATATGTATTTGTCAAAGGCCAGATCCTTAGATTTTCCATCTATGAATTTGCTTTGATAACTGGCTTAAACTGTTTTGGTAATGTTGATGATTTCAAATATAAAGATTCTTCTCTGAGTCATCTTATGAAAAGGTATTTTCCGCAATCAACGAATGGTGTAGATAAGGAGGCATTGGTGGAACATTTTCTGAAGGAAAATTTTGAAAACAAAGAGGATGCCCTCCAAATGGCAATCCTATACTTCATCCACACATTTATCTACTCACAGCTGAATGCTTCTCCCGTGCCATTTTCTGATTTCAAAATGATTAACGATGGAAAATATTAATTCTTTCCTTGGGGTAAAGTGTCTTTCTCCAAGTTGATGGCCTCACTTAGGCAAGAATTTTCAATGAAGAAGTAGCTTTATAGGTTGGGTGATATTCCTCAGGTTCTTAATGTGTGGATGTTTGAACTCTGTTCAAATGTTGATACCAAAGTTGTTGTAAATAAGGGTAATAACATACCTCGTATATTGAATTGGAGGGTTGTTGCAGTCCGACCTCAGTTTAATCAGTTTATGAACGGAATGTTTAGCAAGGTATGATACTGATTGAATTTTTTTTCATACATTGCATTATAGTATTTTAGTTTTAATCGTAATAATATCTAATGGATAAATTTTTTGTACATAGTGTTCATATGCCAACATTGTTCCTACTGTGGATGAGTTTGAAAAACTTGATTTGCCGTGCACTAGTTTTGTATCTGATCACCATGGTACATCTTTGATGCCATCATCAACTAAAAATCAAGATTTGAGAAGGTACAGAGTGAATTTAGCCCCAAGTTACTGAAGATCGTGACAGTTTTGATGACTTCAGTAATATCCCTCCACAATTTTTAATGAGGAAATCGATACATGTATCTTGTATAGTATCTGCATCTTTGACAAAGAGTGGAAAATATGTTCCTACAGAAAGAAGATCAGATCGTAAAAAACAAACGCAGATTCAAAATGCAAAAGAAAAACAAACAACATGTATTTTCCATATCAACATATGTTATATTTTTCTCATAATAAAAACATTTCTATATTGTGTTGTTTGTCATGCTTAACAAATACTGGCAAATCCAACAGATACAGAAGAAAAGAGTAAAGTGGATGATGATTCAACAAGCATAAACAAGAAAGAGCTTTTCGTTAAAGCGGACCTGGATTCGTTAGAGTCTGAAATGAAGACATATGTGAAGACATACGTAAGGATCTATAATTTATTGTTGTATAAATTTATGATTTGTATGCATTTTAACTAATCAACTATGCATATTTACTAGATTGACCAAAAATTCAAAGATTTGAAGCGTGTGATGAACGACAGATTCACTGAAGTTTTGAAGTCATTAAAGCAGAAAAATGAAACTGTGAAAAGGTAACATGCTTTAAAACAACATACATTTATTAACGACTTTATTGAATTTATTCCTGCTGCTCATCCTTATGTTTTAGGAAAAAGTTGCAAAACAAAGCACGAAAGAGGGTCAACATTCAGATGATGTTGCTGATATTGAAGTCCATAGTAATCCAATCAGTCCACATTTTGTCTCGGAAGAAACAGAGGAAATGGAGATGCCCATTAGTACATATTTACTATTTTAATTAGAGATAATACATCAAAACCCCCCTAAACTTGTCTGCCCAACTTACTTTAGCACTTAAACTAGTCTTCTATTTATTTACCCCCTTAACATCTTTATTGTGAATTTATTTTCCCCTTATGCTGACGTGGCATTTTACCCCCCACTTCTCCTTAGCCAACACCCCCACCCCACTTCTCCTCCAATTATGAAAGTTGTCACCCCTACCTTTAATTTATCCTCCTTCGACCTCTTAGATCAATAAAAAAAATGAAATTGAATTTGAAAATTAAAAAATCTACATGATTTAGATGTTTGGTTGTTGATTTTAGAGAATTTAGTGTTGATTTGATCGAATTTTTCATGTGGGTTGAGTTTTTTATCACTATTTCATGATATTTTTCGATGGTGGTAATTAAATATTTCAAGTGGGTTGAGTTTTCCGGTGAAATTCACCGAAATTTTCTCCGAAAAACCTGGCAGGTGTGGTTGTGTGGGGATGGACAGAGGTGGATGGGGGTATGTTTAGGTGTGGGAATGTAGGGATGGATGGGGGCGTGTGTGCAGGTGGGGGTAGATGGGAGGGGGGGAAGGGGGGTGGTTATGAAGAAGATAAAAAATGGGGGTGGGGTATTTTTTTAATTTAAAATATTTTATATATTTTAAAATATGTATATATATATATATATGTATAGATAATATTTATGTATATTTTTATATATATTTTATATAAATATATATATATATAAAAAAATATTTAAAAAATACTTTATTTACGTGGCTATGACGTGGTGATGATCTGGCGCTGATGTGGATGCACTCTCCCTCATGAGAGTGGTATTATATATTAAGGGGGGGGGGAGGGGAATTAATTCACTATAAAGATGTTAAGGGGGGTAAATAATTATTCGTAAAGTTTAAGTGCTAAACTAAGTTGTCGGAACAAGTTCAGGGGGGTTTTGATGTTTAATTATCTTATAATATTTATATGTCTCAATATTTACTTACTTCTAAAAAGTACTAATTAACTAATTATATTGTATTGAATTTTTTCATTCTCTGATAAAAATCTGCAGGAAACTATTCTAAAACAGAGCTGACAAGAATGTGATCCTTCAGATTACGTTGTTGATGATGCAGGACCTACTAGTACTGATAGTGTAGTGAAATAAACTGACAAATCGATTGAAATGGGGGATGATAAAGCCAACCAAGCACCATCATTTCGCAATAATGATGAACAACATGAAAAGGTAATTAACATTCATTATGTGTTTTATAATTAACATGACTATTTTTGGCATGCTTGAAATGATAAATGTAAACTAAGACATATATGCAATTAACATTTAGGTATCTTGTACAGTTTAATTAATTTAGTAGTAAGAATCTAATTCACTAAAAAAAACATTGAACAGACAGTTATGTTATTAATATTTCAGATTAAAAATAATTTTTGGATACAAGTTAAAACAAAGTTGAGATACAAGTTAAAATAAAGCTGAGATACAAGCTAAAATAAAGTATAGATACAAGTTAAAATAAAGTTTAAAGTAAAGTTGAGATACAAGTTAGAATAAAGTTTAGATACAAGTTAAAATAAAATTAACATACAAGTAAAAATAAAATTCAGATACAAGTTAAAATAAAGTTCAGAAACAAGTTAAAATAAAGTTGATATACAAGTTAAAATAAGTTTAGATACATATTAAAATAAAGTTTAAAAATAAGTTAAAATAAAGTAGAGATACAAGTTAAAATAAAGTTCAGATACAAGTTAAAATAAAGTTGAGGTACAAGTTCAAGCTGTGAAACCATCCTCCTTTAGAAATGCATGTAGTACACGGGCTCCTTTTTCTTATCCATGTTATACCATAAATTATGACAGTCAAACGTCTTTAAAATATTCTTATATAATTCTGAAAAACAAGTCCAAGATGTCTTTGTTAGAACCTTTTCCCAAACATTGGGCATAACAGAAGCTTCAACGCATCGGGATGCCTCTTCAGCCATCTGTGTGTGATAACTGGTAAAACGTTAACTTAAGAACAACACCTACACTTATTAAAGAAAAGAATACACAAATCTTGGCTATTTTTGTTTTTATGGCACCGAGAATAGTTACACAGAAAATGATCCATCCTTAATTGGGGCTAGCATGGTTTTGCACATTAGACAAAATTTAATGCTTAAGAGATAATCATCAAATGCCTAGAAATGTGTTGGCTCTGTTTGCAATTTGGTAAATGACTCAATTCCTACACTGTTGTTACTTGATATACAACAAAGAAACAACAGGTACCAGTGATTATCACTTTAATAGAATGCACTCTGTTTTAAAATATAATAGAGATACAAGTTCAAATAAAGTTGAGATACAAGTTACTACTTATTGGTAAAGTTGAGATATATAAATGCACTCTTCAGCCCTGACAGGATCAGGAAAATTCTCCTGATGTAGTTATTGGTACGTTACAGATCTTTTATGTACATGTTTATGCCTTGCTAGATTCAGGAGCTTCTTTGTCTTTTGTTACTCCCTATATAGCAGTTGATTTCGGAGTCAGTCCCAAAATTCTAGCAGAGCCCTTCTCAGTCTCTACCCCAGTGGGTAAAACTATCATAGTCCGATGGGTATACAAGAACTATCCAATTATGGTATCTCAGAAAGTCACTTCAGCAGACTTAATCGAATTAGAGATGACTGATTTTGATGTCATTCTCGGCATAGATTAGCTTCATTCCTGCTATGCCACAGTCGACTGTAGAAATAGAGTTGTCCAGTTTCAGTTCCCGAATGAACCCATCCTAAAGTGGAAGGGTAGTACTTCAGTTTTCAGAGGTCAGCTTGTTTCCTACCTTCGAGCACGAAAAATGATATCTAAGAGATGTTTCTATCATCTTGTTCGAGTTAAGGACTCTAGTTCCAAAACTCCCAGTATTGAATCAGTCCCAATAGTGAATGAATATTTAGATATATTTCTCGAAGATCTTCCAAGAATTCCTCCCGAAAGGAAAATAGACTTCGGCATTGATCTTCTTCCAGATACTCATCTCATATCTATTCTGTCATACAGAATGGGACCAGCAGAACTCGGAGAATTGAAAGATCAATTGAAGGATCTCTTAGATAAGGGTTTCATCAGACCTAGTATATCCCCGTGGGGCGCACCAGTCTTATTCGTGCGCAAGAAAGACGGTTCTCTCAGAATGTGTATAGACTACCGTCAACTTAATAAAGTCACCGTCAAGAACAAGTATCCACTTCCTAGAATCGATGACTAATTTGACCAACATCAGGGTGCCAGCTATTTCTCTAAGATAGACCTCAGATCAGGCTATCATCCGCCCAGAGCTAGAGAATGTGACATTCTGAATACAGTCTTTTGTACTCGGTATGGTCACTTTGAATTCTTAGTTATGTCCTTTGGTATTACTAATGCTCACATGCTTTCATGGAATTGATGAACCATGTTTTCAAGCATTAAAAGTCCTACATACCTGAAAAAAAAGAGTTCTTGGAGAGAATCTTTAAGTTGGGAGCTTTAAGGCTTTGGTATTGGAGAAACCCTTCTATGTATTTTTGAGTTCTGGGAGAAGAAAAAAAAATAATATGTGAATAAATCTAAGTATTTTAGTCTGATCAAGGGGGTTTTAATCATGAAAAAGGTTACCCTAAAGTCGATGGACAAAATTGCCGTTGTAATAGAGTTTTTTAAAGCTTTGGCTTCAGCTACGTGGCTCACCTACATGACCCTCGTATCCCCCTATGTGATCCATATAGGTCTAGGTACTTCACTTTACAACATTCTGGAATTGTCCACACAGCCTACGTGGCTGGCTACGTGATCCATGAAGGTCTTCCTGGCTGCATAGCTCTACTAAAATATTTTATTAAAATGATTGTAGCTTCTTGCTTCTGTATTGGATTGACAAACGGTTGGTGACATTGAAAATAAGAGTAGAATATCTTTAATTTGGTGAATATTAATCTACAAAACTCTTTAGGTTCTAGTATTAATGCTCATTTGATGTTTATCCTATCAAAATCTTATATGAAAACTCAATCGACAAGGAAGCTTTCAACAACTTTTAGCTAAAGGCTCCTTATGACCTTAATTCATACAAAACATTCTTCACACTCTACGGAATTGATATTAATACCTATGTACAAAATACAAGATCCTATCGGTGCAATTTCTCTTGAATCTTCACTTGAATCTTAAGCTTCAAACATCATTTTATTTTTCTGGTAAGTACGTTGATCTTAAAGCTGATATTTGAGACTTGAGCATGAGTGAGACTTTGACACTCTTTCAAATGATGCTTTGATAATATTCTTGAATATTTATTCTTGTGATTAATAGCTGACTAGAAACAGATATCCGAGTTCCACTCCACCACATGCTAATTTTGACTGTCATTCAGACCGAATATTCTGAAAAAGGTGAAAATTAAACTATTTTTGGTGGATGAAACTTATAATTATTACAAACAAAAGAAATAAATAAATTTTTTTGCCCTAATTCTCACTGAAATTTTTTTATGAGTTATTAGCAACTGTGAACTTCATAATAAAAATAGGATTAGGAAGTGATTATTCTTTGAGAAAAAGGAAATAAAGATCTCATTCTAAAAATTATTTATTTAAAGAAAAAAAATATCTCAGACTAGAAAATATTTATCTTGGGAGAGAAAATGTGGAATAATTATTTGTGCTTACGAAATGTCATCCTACGAGAAAATGAAAAGTAACCATATACTAGGAAATGTTCATCCCAGCTAGGAGACGAGTGTAAAATGACTGTCTAGTAGTAGGAAGGAAATCTTATCCTAGAAGAAAATGAAAAGCGACTGTCAAATGAAAAAAAACTATCTCAGATTAGGAAATATCATTCTAGGAGAAAAATGAAAAAACAACTGTCCAGACTAGAAAATGTCACCTTAGGAGAAAACAAAAAGCAACCATCTCAGACTAGAAAATATCATCCTACGAGAAAAATAAAAAACATCTAACTTAGACTAGGAAAGGACATCCTAGGAGAAAAATAAAAAATAATTGTCTCGGATTGAAAAATGTCATTCTAGGAGAAAATAAAAAGTGATGAATATATACATGAAAAAAGAGAAAGAGTGAGTTTATACTGTAATCCTATTTGCAAGTTCAAACCTCTATAATTGTGTCTATATCAACAAAATTGCCCCTATTTTAGGAAAAGATAGAAAGATTATGAGTACCAAAATGGTACGTGGCTTTGGCTTTGAGTGTAACAACTTCTGTTGGTGTCATATTTGATTGACTTCAACTTGAGTAGGTTGCGATTGTTGCCTCGACAATTTCATTAAAGAATCTTTAACCCAAAAATTCAAAACCCTATCATATGAGTATCAGCCAACAAGCGCTTAATTTTATGTTCATTATCCAACTTATCAATAAAAATAGATTATGTTGTGTATCATTTCTTTTTGACTCATGTCATGTTTGACAAATTGTCCATACTTTACTTTGTGTAATTGAAAAGTTGGTAGCAAATTTTGAAATTATTTCTTGCTTGTTTAATAAAGACTGACTAAAAAAATAGTAAAGAGATAAGAAGAAAGACTATTTGACATATGATGTTTTTTTAGGAAGAAAAAGAAAGAAAGGACTCTTTTGAATGTGACGGTCAACTTTAATGATCATGGCATGCATTGGATCAAATGAACCAATTTGCCAAATTAATATAAACTCTATTCTTGTCAAACATTCAGACTTTGGAGTTAGGATTTGAAGTTGTGACTTTTGCAATTGACTTGCAAACTTTAATCGGCACGTGGAGCTCCAAAGAGTTTTCACCAACAGGCCCTTCTCATTTGTTTTAATTCTCAGTCATCATCATCTTACTGTGCCCATGAAGATTTTTACCAATTCTATCAATACAAAAATATTTTATGACACTCGTGGAAATTTTCTTTGATAGAACTCTTTTATGCAAGTGATATGACATTGCACCTCATAGGATAATCAACGTTGAAAGCATGCTTGACTTGTCCTTCTTAAAAATTAATCAAAAGATTTTTTTTTGGATTGTAAGGTGGCGTTCAGAAAGGGTTAGAAAGAAAGAATGACATGAAGGATCAAAGGTAACACATGTGACAGTATTATTACTTATAACTATTGGATTGGCTCATTTGACAAAAAATAAAAACCTTTTTTTGCCTATGTATCTATGACTGGAGATACTTGGTTGGACCGAACCCTAGGTCAGGTCTTCCGACATATCTCGTCAAGCAAGAAACAGGTCAAACGTGTTTCAGGAAGCTTCTAATTTTATTATTTTTTTGTCCCTAACTTTTATTCTTCTTTTTTCTACTCTTCTTTGAAATTTTTTTGACTTTTCTTGAAATTTTTTCAACTTTTTGTTTGACACCTTTTTTGAACTTGTTCTGACTCTTATTTTCTTCTGACTCTATTTGGATTTCCAAAAAGGAATATGAAAGAAAAATGAGGCTCAAATAGAAAAATAAAGTATGACACTATATTTGGATAGTAAAATGTCTTCATTGTTGGGTTCATAGTATATGAAAGAAATGTGAATGGAAAAATGGAGAGTAAAATGGTGGAGGGAAGGAAATACTAAAATGAAAAGTGTACTCCCAAATTAGAAAGTTTACTCGTTCTCCCACATTGGTGGAAGAAGAGAACTTGGAAGTGTTTATAATCAAGAACACTTACTCCACATGATAAGTGAGGCAAGAAGTAAGAGATACCTCGCGTTGTCGTCATCGCTCGCTCAGCTTCAGTTTTGGATTTGGATTTGGTAAATGATCGATGAGATTTATCTTTTTGGATAAACTTTATTTGACGAAATCTGATGAATGACAAAAATGCAGGAGATCAGTAACAGATGCAATGTTTCGATTGAACTGATGCACTGTTTCTGTTTCAACTAAACTGATGCAGATTTTTGAAACAATGTTTCCTGAACTAATACATTGGTTTGAACAGATGCAATTCTTCAACGAAGTGATGCACTATTTCGAACTGGTGCACTGTTTCGTGAAATGGTATACTGTTTTAGTAAAAATACTGTACTATTTTGGATAAACAGACATGCATTTTTAGAAAATTCACACATCTAAATTGAACCGCTGCCACCTTTTCAAAGAGGCATGTTATGGCTATATAAACCTGGTTTCATTTATAGGTTTTGAAATGAACAAAAATTTCAGAATAAAAACATTCTTCTTGCCTTAAAACTGTGTGATCACTCAAAACGTTCAGTGAGTTTGATGATATTCCAATTGTTTGAGGTACCACTACAGTTGGTTTGTTTGGCCATTTTATCCTGGGAGGAAAATTTTGCAACCTCAGATACAGTGAGGGGAATTATTTCCTTAAGGAAAGTTCGTGAATTCGGGCGACTTGGCCATTTCTGTTTCATCTTTATTTCTGAAAATAAAATGCACCTCTTATAAAGATCACTTTGATCTTGGGTAAAGGGTACTTTCTGTACTTCATTACGTTCTTGTTCTTAAACTTGAACTAGTTGAAGTGGTTGTTTCTAGTATACAGATTCTTGTATCCGTAGAAGGAATATAACATTCATCAGATCAATTCTTAAGAATATCAAATATAAACCTACACTTAAGAATCATAAGTAAATGTCACAATGCCATTTTTCTTCCATGATTGTCCTTAGAAATCTACATTTAGGCAATATATTTTTCACAATAGAGATACATGTCCATTTAGATCGAGTTCGCCATTTTAACCTCTTTCAACATCAAAGAATTTGTTTTATCTTATTGAACCACTTCAAATAGCTATCGTTCAAAATATTCCTGTCCTCTATTTTTTTCTCAAATGTTTTCTCCTTTTGTATATTTATTCCATAACTAGATAGGATTTTAAGATCTGACAAAAATTTCACATACATATCATGTCACTAAAACTAAAATAAAAAGAAATATATACAAAAAGAGCTAGGTGGAATGGATCAAAATGACTCAAAATAGAAAATTACATTTCATTAAATAAAGATAGAAGGGTAGAAGAATTTGACAAAAACAAACTGAACTCTAAATTACAATCCTAAACTAATCCAAACAACTAAATTAAGACAAGATTCACTAAACACACAAAATAAAAGGATTGGAGTTTGACTCAATAATAACTGTAGAAAGAAATAAAGACAAAATGAAGACAAAACAAACTACTGATACACTCTTCAAAGTAAGAAGTGTATTTTCATTCACCAAGCTTAACAACGTAGCCACTAATTTGCGCATTAGCTTCAATGGAACCTACACCAATTGTAGTTGTCTTTTTTTTTTTTTTGAGAAAGAGAATTGTTACACTTTTTATCACCATATTGAAGATGATGGTTATGGACTAATGGTTATAAAGGTCATTTCTAGAGAGTAATAGTGACTATTTAAAGAAGTAGGTTGAGTCATTTACAGGCCAAGGTATAAGAAATGATTGTGAATTTGTAAACGTGGAAGCTGTAGGTATGAAAAGTGGAGTGGCTCTGGGAGGTGCGATTGAAGATCGTACAGTCAAAGTACCTAAAATGATAGAAAAATTATATACCGGGGTAAATCACGGAGGGTAAAATGGATAAGTTGCCTCAGAAAGTGAAGCTTGAGATGTAGGAGTTGGTATGGCAGGAGTATCCTTAGAAAGAACCTGTATTGACGGAGGTAGAGGTTGACCAGTCATCTAAGCTTGATACACATGGTACAATTGTTCTTTCAACCTTCTTACTTTCTATAATTCTGATTTTTGCTTAGTAAATTGAGTTGGAGGTCATTATTAGCTAAAATGGTTCTATCTTCGGTCATTGGTACCTTTCTTTAGGATCTTATGAAATTAGTTGTGCTTTGTCAATATACCACAAATCAACCACCTTAAACTAACTCATAGTAGAGACAATAGATGTGTCAGGGTTCAACATTTTATTCATAACTTAATTTTTTTAATAGAAGATCACCAAACCCTATGAGGGTTACCTATGTATCTCACTTCCGAAAGAGGAGAATTAAGTGCGCATAGTTCGCGAAGTTTTGACATAAGACAACCAACAAAATTCTTTTTTTATTTTATTTTTTGAAACTGAACAGGAAAAGAAACTATAAAGACACAAAAGAAAAATTTTCTTTTTTGAATTTTCTATCAAAAGAAGTTTAAGAAAATCTTTTTGAATTTTTTCTTTTGAATTTCAAAAGAAAATAAAACCTATAATTACAAAAGAAAATTTTTCAGTATTCTCTAATAAAGAAGAATGTGACACAACTAATCTAAAATAAGAGTGAAGCATTCTTTTTTAAAGATGAAATAACAAATATTTTTGGTCCTTTTTTTGAGAAAAAAGAACTCTTTTTTGTATTTTTGAATAAGGATAAAAAGACTTTTTTTGAAATAAAGATCACCAAATTCAAGAAGAATTGCCTATATATCTCACTATGAAAGAAGAGAATTAGGTGTGCGTAGTTTATTCAGATTAGACTATTAAAAAATCTACGAAAGATTATATCGCGATTTGAGAAACACAACTCTAATGTACAAATGAAGATAAAATCTTTTGGCGTTTTTATCATATAATTGTACTAAAATAAAGAATCAAGAAACCACATTAAGAAGAGCAGTAAAATCTTTTTGAAATTTTTGATTTTTGAAAAACATAAAGACAGTAAGACAAGAAAAAAAATCTTTTTTTTTTAAAGTTTTTTCTACATAAAAATGTATAAATTTCCTAAACAAGTCTTTTTGAGTTTTCTAATTATAAATGCATGCTAATGGAATCAACTGTTCAGTGGGAGACCAAAAGAAATAGCGTAGTCAACTTTCCTTAAATAAGTGATGCAGTCAGCTTTTCTTTTGGTCTCCCACTTAACAGTTGATTTGTGCGACATTAGCTCCTCCTAAATTCATGCTAGTACTTTACTTGATTTGTATAAGAAAAAATATACATACCTTCTCCCCCTTTAACATCAATCAAAAAGGAAGAGTAACAACAGATAAAAGCTAGGACAAAGCCAAGCTAAATGGAGTATTCATGGTCTTAGGCGCAGAAACACACAAAACCAAACACAGTCTTTAAAGTAATCAAGTAGCCGAATTAAGGGGGTGTTCAAAGCGATGAAAAATAATGTCAAGGTTTGAGAAGTGGCATCCTTTAGATTGGAGAACTGGATTGTATTGGTAGCTGAGAGATTATTCATCATAACCTGAATTTTGGTTGCTTCCTTCAACACTTTATCAAGACGAACACTAATCCAAGCAAAATCAGTTCCAACTTCTTTGGTAACATCTCTGATTTTTTCAAGATGAAAATGAGTTGCAATAAGAAAATCCTTGACAACATTGAGATTAAAGGAAATATCTAACAAACGAAGAACAACACCAAGAGAAGGAAACCAACAATAGAAGGAGAAGATGCTCTAGATTTAGGAGAAGATGGAGCACCAACAGAACAATCATCCGATTTAGGAACCAAAATATCATCAACCACGAAATAGCACATACAGCCAAAATCTTTAGAATTATAACCGTAATACCCCATACTTTTCTTATCTCAATTTGACAGCTAGAATGTCAAGCGTTAGCTTCAAGAAAGAATGAGTTTCTGTGCATGTGAAATTTTTCAGTTTTAGACCCTTCAATACATAGGAAATTGAATTATCTTTCAAACGATATAAGATTCGCCTAAATTTGATAATCGAGTAAGAAGTTATGGTTGTTTTAAGTTCCAGTCTTAAACCATCGTGATATGGGCCGATAGCGCATCGCGGAGAAGTAAAAAATAAAAATTGTCAAATTCCAGAGAGACTCAACAATAATGACGCATCGCGGAGGAGTCCCATTTCATATTTGGCAATTTTCAGTGAATCTACACGATATTGGCGCATCGCGCCAGTGGCCAAAACGGCAATCAAAAAGGGAACCACGATTGTGGCGCATCGCGGTGAACGCCCAATTTTCACTCGTCCTTTTTCAGTGAGCCACTGCGATAGTGGCGCGTCTCGGTGGCTTAGTAAATCAGGATTTCGATCATTTTTCCAGTTCCAATTTAAAGTTTAATAGGGGCATTTTGGTCAATCCCCAATGCCTCAATCCATCTTAAACAAAGAATTAAGCCTATATCAAAGCACTTTATGCTTGTTTCATCAATTCTCTCTCAAAAGAAAACCCTAACGCTCAAACTTTCTCTCCAAGAAAACTCAATTTCTCCATTAATTCTCCAAAGAAATTCAAGATTAAGGATTCCCAATTCAAGAACTCCAAGAATTCATATTCAAAAGTATTAATAGGGATCCAAGATTCAAGTCTAAGCATCTAGTTCATCAATTGAGGTATGTGGGGTTTTTCAACAAGGATAATTCTTTCATCCTTGTGCTCAAAATTATTTTAATTATAAATTTACTGAATTTTATGTGATTTTCCATGAAATTGAAGTTAGGGTTTATACCCAATATTGCTATTTATAAGATTATGAGATTTCAAGGGAATTAGAAGTTGAATTGCATGTCTATGTTCATATTTTTATGTATATTGCAGAAATTTCTAGATTTTAAGTTGATTTATAAATGTTTACATTACCAAGCATGAATATTATGATGTTTAACATGAAATTTATGCATGGGTCATTAAGCCCTAATTAAAGATTGTTATTTCAAGATTGTTTGTGCTATGAGCACCCTATGATAAGATTATTCTCATATTTTAGATAAAGATTTTACCTTTTGGTCCTAAGCTAAGATAAAGAATCCACATTGATCATATGACTTGAGATTTAAAGAAAGAAAAGAATAATTAATTTTATTGTAAACCCTTGTGCTATTTTTGAAGTGGATTTTTTAAGATCCTGAGCATAAGAATGGGAGTAGTATTTAGCACCGATATGGGTATGTTACCAAGGTTTCATGTCCCAAAACTACGTGTCATCGTAGAATTAAGATTATTCCCACTTCTACGTGGATGACTAAGATTGTGATCACTTAAGATAAAAAGTTCTATTATGATGGCAAGGGTAGAACAGCTCTCCCCAACGTGGGTATGACGTTGGACTCCATGAATGCTCACATGATTTATGTCAATTAAAAAAACTCCCAAAAAAGAAGTCCCCTACTCTTAAAACAATCTATTGGTTTAAAGCCTTAAGATAAAAGCATATGTTTTGAAAGCTATGGGTTTTAAGATTCTTAAAGTTTTGAGATAAAGTAATCTCCTTACAGTTGACAAGATAATGTAGTGGTTTTTAGAAAGAAAAGATTTTAGAACTGAATGTAATGGCTCACAAGATTTACATTATATGATTTATTGTTCATGATTTACGATCTTCAGTTTTTAGATTACTCAAGCCTGTGTGAGTCATTTACATTTACCATGCATGATTTTATAAATTGTGATGATATTATTTACTTATTACATTCACCCCCATATGATCAGTACATCCTCAAAGTACTAATCCACATATATGTCTATGTGCTACATTGTCTCATAATGTAGGTTCAGGTGCTCAGTCTCAGTAGCGTAAGTGATTTCTGAGCATCTCATCTATATCTCTACAATTGGTGAGTCCTTATAGTTCGGGAACTTAGCTATTTAGATATCCAGTTTATTAGTAGATGATTCAGTATACATTTCAAACAGTTTGAGCCAGTTGGGGCCTGTCCCAGTGACTCTCTAGATTCAGTCAGTAGAGGCTTGTTGGACTACTAAATTAAGTTTTAGATTTTTAGTTGTAGTGTTCAGATTTTCAGTATTTTCTTTATCAGATTAATAAGATTAGAATTTTTAGATATACTCAGATAATTCAGACAATTTTCCACACTTATTATGATTTTACATTCATCTTTCCTTATTTTAAGATTTAGATTTAGTATAAAGCACCTAGGGTTAGCTTAGGACTACTTGTAGTTTGGAGCACCGTGTGGCGCTCCGAGAACTCAGATTTTGGGATGTTACAAACTTGGTATCAGAGCCTAAGGTTTAGAGAGTCCTAGGGAGTCAGACAAGCCGCGTTACATAGAGTCTTGATCATCGGTGTGAAGCATGCCACATCTATGAGCAAGAGGCTATGGAGCATTTTAGGAACTCATCTCTTCTTTCAAGATCTATCATGCATTCATTGTCTCTATCTGCTTCTAACTTGTGCTTTCACATGACAAAAAATGCCTCCTCGTTGAGCTAACACATGTAGAAATGATAACCAGACACCTCAACCTGTATATCCTTTAAATGAGAATGTATCATATGTAGAGTTTTGGGTTGCCTTTCAAGCGTTAGCCCAAACTGTGACAGCTAATGGTTAGGGAAACCGTCAGGATGCAGTCCCACTTTAGCAAGATGAGGACTTAGCGCAGCCAGAATTTAAGATTTTATGAGAATAAACCCATCGAAATTCTTTGGGTCAAAGGCAGGAGAGGACCAATAGTTTTATCTAGATGAGATGAAGAAGATCACCCAAATTATGTATGTTTTTGAAGAGAAGAGTGTAGAATTGGCATCCTATAGGCTGAAAGATGTTGCATATGATTGGGTAATGATGTGAAAGAAAAGTATAGGAGAGAATGTAGCTTCCATGACTTGGTAGATGTTTTAGGATGTGTTCTTAGACAAGTTCTTCCCACATGAGATGAGGGAAGCTAAGATAGAAGAGTTCATGAACCTGAGGCAGGGCTCAATGTCAGTGAAGGATTATTGCCTCAAGTTCAACTAGTTGTCTAAGTATGCCCCTGATTAGATAGCTGACCCTAGGTCAAGCATGGGTAAGTTTATGACTGGTGTGTCTGGATTGGTAGTTAAGGAGTTTAGGACTTCTATGCTTATTGGGGACATGGATCTTTCTAGATTGATGATGCATGCTCAGCATATTGAGGCAGAGAAGCTAAAAGAAAGAGAAAGAGTAAATAAGAAGGCTAAAATAGGGCAGTTTGAGTATGGCCAGGCTAGATCTCAAGGAGGAAATCGTTTGCAGTTTCAGAATCATTCATCTATGCCTGCACCTTCTTCATCCAGTTCTCCTGGACCCAGAAATAGGCAGGAACAGTGGGGTAAGACTTCTATGTCCAGATTTTAGAATAATGTGAGTGGCAGGCCCAGTTATCTTTCATGTGCTAAGTGTGGTAAGACCCATCTGGGTGAGTGTTTGTGGGATCGTAAAGGTTGTTATGGTTATGGCCAGCCGGGTCATAGAATCAAAGAGTTCCCGCATGCTAGATAGGGAAATAAAGATGTTCATCCCCAGGATCAGGCTACTAGTGCACCAACTCCTTTAGGTCGCTCAGCTCCTCCTCAGGGCGCACCATCCAGTACCAGTGGCGATCAGCGGCAGAATCGGTTTTATGCTTTACCATCCTACCAGGAGCAGAAAGATTTACTAGATGTTGTTACTAGTATGTTTCATGTTTTTTACCTTGATGTTTACGTGTTGTTACATCCTGGGTCGAGTTTATCTTATGTGACCCCATTAGTTATAGTAAATTTTGAGATAAGTTCTGAAAAGATCCCTAAGCCCTTTTTGGTTTCTACTCCAGTAGGTGAGTCAGTTGTTGCTAAACAAATCTATAGAAAGTGTCCTATCACTGTCCTTTATAAAGTCATGTTAGCAGACCTAATAGAGTTAAATATAGTTGACTTTGATCTTATTCTTGGTATGGATTGGCTCCATTCTTGTTATACATCTATAGATTGTCGCACTTGAGTAGTGAAGTTTTAGTTTCCAGATGAGCCAGTCTTTGAGTGGTCAGGTAATTCAGTGTCTCCCAAGAGTCATTTCATATCTTATCTAAAGGCCAGAAAGTTGATTTCCAAAGGGTGTATCTATCATCTAGTTCGATTTAAAGACATTAAGTCTAAGACTCCAACAATTTAGTCCATCCAAGCGGTCAATGAGTTTCCTAAAGTTTTTCCTGAAGATCTCCTAGGGGTACCTCCCGATAGAGAGATAGAATTTGGTATTGACCTTCTTCCAGATACTCAGCCCATATCCATTCCTCATTATCGTATGCTCCAGCCGAAGTTAAAGAATTAAAGGAGCAGCTTAAAGATCTTTTAGACAAAGGTTTCAAAAGGCCCAGTGTTTCTCCATGGGGCTCTCCCATCCTATTCGTGCAAAAGAAAGATGGTTCTTTGCGAATGTACATTGACAATCGTCAGTTGAATAAGGTCACAGTCAACAAAAAATACCCTCTTCTTAGAATTGATGACCTGTTTGATCAACTCCAAGGTGCAAGTTATTTCTCAAAGATAGACCTTAGATCCGACTATCATCATCTTAAAGTAAGGGAATGTGATATTCCAAAGACATTTTTCAGAACCCGTTTGGTCATTTTGAGTTTCTAGTCATGTCTTTTGGGTTAATCAATGCCCCAGTAGCTTTTATGGACCTCATGAACCTAGTGTTCAACTAGTATCTAGACATGATTGTCATAGTATTCATAGATGATATCCTTGTATACTCCCATAGTGAGGATGACCATGCAGATCATGTTAGAATTGTGTTGTAAACTCTTAGAGATCATCAATTGTTCGCCAAATTCAGAAAGTGTGAATTTTGGCTAAGATTAGTAGCCTTTCTTGGTCATATTGTTTTCGCCGATGGCATTAGAGTCGATCCCTAAAAGACAGAAGCCATAAGAAATTGGCCTAGACCTATCTCTCCGTCAGATATTAGGTGTTTCTTAGGTTTAGCTGGTTATTACAGATGATTTATTGAGGGTTTCTCATCTATAGCATCTCCTATGTCTAGATTACCAAAAAGAAAGTTAAGTTCCAGTGGTCAGATTCCTGTGAGAAGAGTATTCAGGAGTTAAAGACTCGACTCACTTCAGCCCCAGTCCTAGCATTACCTAATGGTACAGACGGTTTTGTGGTGTATAGTGATGCCTCCAAAGTTGGTTTGGGTTGTGTTTTGATGCAGAAGGGCAAGGTCGTAGCCTATGCCTCTAGACATCTTAAGCCTCATGAAAAGAATTACCTAACCCATGATCTGGAGTTAGCTGCAGTAGTGTTTTCTTTGAAAATCTGGAGACATTATCTGTATGGTGTGCATGTGGATGTGTTCACGGATCACAAAGTTTATAGTATGTGTTTACCTAAAGAGAGTTGAATCTCGATCAGAGAAGGTGGTTAGAGTTATTGAAAGATTATGACATGAGTGTGTTGTACCATCCAGGCAAGGCCAATGTAGTGGCAGACACCCTTAGTAGGCTGTCTATGGGCAGTGTTGCACATATGGAGAAAGATAAGAAAGAGTTAGTTTGAGAAGTTCATCGTTTGGCTAGATTGAGTGTTAGCTTGGTTGATTCAGCTGAAGGGAATGTTTGGGTTCAGAGTAGTTCCGAATCTTCTCTAGTTTCGAAAGTGAACGAGAAGCAAGATATGGATTCTAGTTTGGTTAAACTGAAGGAGTTAGTTAAATACCAAAAGATAGAGGTTTTCTCCCAACGGGGAGATGGCGTATTGAGATACCAGAGCAGATTATGTATGCCATGTGTTGCTAATTTAAGACAGCGAATTATAGCGGAAGCGCATGTGCGCATTATTTCATTCACCCAGGAGCTACCAAGATGTACCGCAATTCTCATGAAATCTATTGGTGGAGTGGTATGAATAAAGATATAGCAGAGTTTGTAGTAAAGTGTGAAACTTGTCAATAGGTTAAGGTAGAGCACCAAACACCTAGTGGTACGTTGAAAGAGTTAGGTATCCCTACTTAGAAGTGGAAAGAGGTGAATATGGATTTTGTGACTGGTTTATTCCATTCGCGTCGGCAACATGATTCAATTTGGGTTATCAAAGACAGATTGACTAAGTCAGTGCATTTCTTGCCAGTTCATACATCCTATGCAGCTGAAGATTATGCTAAGTTGTACATCAGAGAGTTAGTCAGACTGCATGGAGTTCCCTTGTCTATCATTTCAGATAGGGTTACTTAGTTCACTTCTCAATTTTGGAGAGCTTTTCAGAAGGGTCTTGGTACCCAAGTCCATCTTAGTTCAGCTTTCCACCCTTAGACAAAAGGTCAAGTAGAGAGGATCATCCAAACTCTAGAAGATATATTAAGGACATTTGCTCTTGATTTCAAAGGTAGTTGGGATGATCATTTGCCATTGATTGAGTTCGCTTATAATAACAGTTACCATTCTAGAATACAGATGGCCCCGTTTGAGGCTCTTTATAGAAGGAGATGTAGATCGTCCATAGGTTGGTTTGAAGTGAGTGAGGCCACTTTATTTAGGCCCAACGCAGTGTTTGAAGCTATGGAGAAAGTTAAGTTGATTAGAGAAAGATTGAGAATAGCCCAAAGTCATCAGGAATCATATGCAGATGTGAGAAGAAGGGACCTCGAGTTTGAAGTTGGTGATTTAGCGTATCTGAAGATTTCACCCATGAAAGAGGTAAAGAGATTTGGCAAAAAAGGGAAGCTTAGTCCCCGGTATGTTGGCCCTTATAGAATTCTGAGTCGTGCTGGGAAAGTAGCTTATGAGCTTGAGTTGCCCATAGACTTGTCAGCCGTTCATCTTGTATTCCACGTCTCTATGCTGAAGAAGTGCATCAGTGACTCCACTATTGTAGTTCCTTTAGAAAGTTTAGATATTCAGAATAGCCTTTCATACAAAGAGATTCCAGTTGAGATGTTAGATCATTAGATTCGTAGATTAGGAACAAAGAAGTTTCCTTGGTCAAAGTTTTTTGGCGGAATCAGTCTGTTCAGGGCGCCACTTGGAAAGCAGAAGCAGATATGCAAGCCAATTACCCTCACCTCTTCTCCACAAATTTAGATTCAATCAAAGTTAATACTCTTTCTTAATTCAGTATCTTTCCAATTTCAGAATTACCTATTTAGTTGTCGTCATGTAAGTTCATGCACTCACAAAATTTCTCAGAAACTCAGAATAATTTAGATTTAGTTTCTCAATTTATTTCAGTTGTGATGCTATCATATATCCTCAGATTCCTCAGTATTCTTAGTCTAAATAGCAACATTCGAGGACGAATGTTTCAAAGGGGAGATATTGTAATACCCCGTACTTTTCTTAACACAATTTGACGACTAGAATGTCAAGCATTAACTTTAATAAAGAATGAGTTTCCATGCATGTGAAATTTTCCAGTTTTAGACCCTCCAATACGTAGGAAATTGAATTAGCTTTCCAACGATATAAGATTTTCCTAAATTTGATAACCGAGTAAGAAGTTATGGTTGTTTTAAGTTCCAATCGTAAAACATCGTGATTTGGGCCCATAGCGCGTCGCGAAGAAGTGAAAAATCACAATTGTCAAATTTCAGTGAGACTCCATGATAATGGCGCATCGTGGAGGAGTCCCATTTCACATTTGGAAATTTTTAGTGAGCCTACGCGATATTGGTGCATCGCGCCAGTGGCCAAAATGGCAATCCAAAGGGGCACCATGATTGTGGCGCATCGCGGCGAACGCCCAGTTCCCACTCGTCCTTTTTCAGTGAACCATCGCGATAGTGGCGCGTCGCGATGGCTTAGCAAATCGAGATTTTGGTCATTTTTTTAGTTTCGATTTAAAGTTTAATAGGGTCATTTTGGTGAATCCCCAATGCCTCAATCCATCTTAAACAAAGAATTAAGCCTATAACAAAGCACTTTATTCTTGTTTCATCAATCCTTTCTCAAAAGAAAACCTTAAAGCTCAAACTTTCTCTCTGAGAAAACCCGTTTTCTCTATTAATTCTCCAAAGCAATTCAAGATTAAGGATTCCCAATTCAAGAACTCCAAGAATTCATCTTCAAAAACATTAATAGGGATCCAAGATTCAAGTCTAAGCATCTAGTTCATCAATTGAGGTATGTGGGATTTTTCAACAAGGATAATTCTTTCATCCTTGTGCCCAAAACTTATTTTGATTATAAATTTACTGGATTTTATGTGATTTTCCATTAAATTGGAGTTAGGGTTTATACTCAATATTGCTATTTATAAGATTATGAGATTTCAAGAGAATTAGAAGTTGAATTGCATGTCTATGTTCATATTTTCATGCATATTGCAGAAATTTCCATATCTTAAGTTGATTTATAAATTGTTACATTACCAAGCATGAATATTATGATGTTTTAACATGAAATTTATGCATGGGTCATTAAGCCCTAATTAAAGACTGCTATTTCAAGATTGTTTGTGCTATGAGCACCTTATGATAAGATTATTCTCAGATTTTTGATAAAGATTTGATCTTTTGGTCCTAAGCTAAGATAAACAATCCACATTGTTCATATGACTTGAGATTTAAAGAAAGAAAATAATAATTGGTTTTCTTGTAAACCCTTGTGCTATTTTTAAAGTGGGTTTCTTAAGATCCTGAGCATAAGAATGGGAGTAGTATTTAGCACCGAGATGGTTATGTTACCAAGGTTTCATGCCCCAGAACTACGTGCCACCATAGGATTAAGATTATTCCAACTATGTGGATGACTAAGATTGTGATCACTTAAGATTAGAAGTTCTATTTTGATGGCAAGGGTAGAACAGCTCTACCCAATGTGGGTAAGACATTGGACTCCATGAATACTCATATGGTTTATGTCGGTTAGAAGAACCTCCCAAAACCGAAGTCCCCTACTCTTAAAATAATGCCTTAAGATAAAAGCATATGTTTTGAAAGCTATGGGTTTTGAGATTCTTAAATTTTTGAGATAAAGTAATCTCCTTACAGTTGACAAGATAATGTAGTGGGTTTTAGAAAGAAAAATTTTTAGAACTGAATGTAATGGCTCACAAGAATTACATATATGCTTTATTGTTCATGATTTATGATCTTCAGTTTTTAGATTACTCAAGCCTGTGTGAGTTATTTACATTTAGCATGCATGATTTTATATATTATGATGATATTGTTTACTTATTGCATTCACCCCATATGTTCAGTACAACCTCAAAGTACTGATCCACATATACGTCTATGTGCTACATTGTCTCATAATATAGGTTCAGGTGCTTAGTCTCAGCGGCGTGAGTGATTTTTGAGCATATCATCTATATCTCTGCAGTTGGTGAGTCCTCATAGTTTGGGGACTTAGCTATTTAGATTTTCAGTTTATTAGTAGATGATTCAGTATACATTTCAAACAGTTTGAGCCAACTGAGGCCTGTCCCAGTGACTCTCTAGATTCAGTCAGTAAAGGCTTGTTGGACTACTAGATTCAATTTTAGATTTTTAGTTGCAGTATTCAGATTTTTAGTATTTGCTTTATTAGACTGATAAAAGTAGAATTTTAGATATACTCAGATAATTCAGACAGTTTTCCGCACTTATTATTATTTTACATTTATTTTTTCCCTATTTTGAAATTCAGATTTAGTAAAAGACAACCAGAATTAGCTCAGGACTACTTGTAGTTCGGAGCACCGTGTGCCGCCCCAAAAACTCATATTTTGGGGAATTACAATAACACTACTTCACATAGATATAAGGGACACCATCAAGAGAGATACTACTAGCCTCCAAGATACGAGTTATGATCAACCCATAAGGAAAACTTGAGGGGTCAATAGATGTTTCTGCCATGTAGTTAATGATGAAGAAAGAGAGCTTAATTTTTTATTTAGATGCAATGTAGTATTTGAGGAGAGTATCACACATATATAAGGTGGAAAAACACCCAACACGAGGAAGAAAGCTATAGCAACAATGTGAGCAATAACATCATTTTTAAAAGATAGATTTTTAGGACCAAGAGAAGAGGGAAGGGAATCAGAGTTCTCAAGAGCGACAAGACATTTAACTTGATCAAAGTTAACATCAAAATAAGAGGGCTGGTGATTCTTTGAGGATGTAGTAAACTCAGAGCAGTTATATTAAAAATAGCATCAAACACATTACAATCAAGAAAAATGTGCTTATCCATAACAAGACTTTTCAATTCACCAAATTTGAAAGACCTAAGATTTGCATAAAAAGATAAATAAGAGGTTCATAAGTAGGATTAGTAGTAGTAGAGGAAATATTTGTCCACCCTTGAAATTTAAATAGAGTTTTTTTGGGGCAATGAAGTTTTTCAAGAAGGTCTAGATCCACGATTATACTATGAATAAGAGAGAGTTCCTTCATAAAGTGAAAGGGAGATTCATTTGAGAGTCTCCAAAAGTCAATTTTGACATTTAGAGAACTATCCAAATCAAACTTTACATTGTCTTGGAACACACTGAATCATCAGGAAAAAGGGGACCTAATCAAAAAGCACGAGAAATCAGAGGAAACTTTAGGGAGATTTTGGTTGGAATAATCAAAGTCAAGAGGAACAAGAGAAGAGACTTCCCTTTTTTTTTTAAGTGAGAGTTTTTCCTATTTCTCATAGAGGAGTTTTCTGAAGCTTTCTCCATAAAGATATGAGGGAGAAAGGATAAAATAACAAATGAAGGAAGAATGAGGGGAAAAGGAAGGAGAATCAAAAATATATAGAGAGAAAAGAAGTTGAAAAAATGGAAGGAGAAAAAAGGATGCATAGAAAGATGGACGGGTGTCATAATTATAAGACACGGTACATTGTGTCAGGTGATAGAAAAAGGAGAAAAAATAAAAGCAAGTATATCAAAACAAGCATTTATTAAGGACACATTAAACACCATCAAAATAACACTTTAAAACAAATTTTGCAATAATACCAAGAGATTTTTTAAGAAAGCAAAATCTTTCTTCTAATAAAGATTTGGTAAGAATATCTGGGAATTGAAAATTAGTACTAACAAAGTATATCAATATCACCCTTTAGAATATGATGTCTAATAAAATAATGCTTAATATCAATATGTTTAGCCCGAGAATGATGCACAAAATTTTTTCAAAGACAAATAGTACTAGAATTATTACAGAAAATTTTCACAGGCTTAATAAAGATATCATAATCACTGAGCTAATGAGTCATCTAGAGAATTTGTGCACTACATAATCCAATAAAAATATATTCAAAGTCAGTAGTTGATAAAGAAATGTAGTTTTGCTTCTTGTTATTTCAAGATATGAGAAAAAATTTCATAAGTTGGCAAGTGCCACTAGTGCTCTTTTTATTATTTTTGTCACCTGCATAATCTACATCTGAAAAATATTTTAGGTTAAAATTATTTGATTTAGGATACCATAGCCCAAGAAATGTAGTTCTACTATATATTTGATTATGCACATGACTGCAGTTAGGTGTGACTCTTTAGGAGTCAACTAAAATCTTGCATATTTACAGAGTCTAAATAAAATATTTGGCCAACTGCTGTAAGATAGAGTAGGGGTACAATCATACCACGATATCTGGATTCATAAATAGACTTACCATCATTATCAGACACAAGAACATATATAGAACTCATTGGGTTCTTGTGAAATTAGCATACTTCGTTCTAAACTTTTTAATAAGTTTTTTAGTACACTTTGATAGACGAAAATTCCTTCAATTGATTGATGTATTTGAATTTTCAAAAAGAATTTCAAGTCATCCATCATACTTATTTTGAATTCACTTTGTGTTAACCCCAAAAATTCCTTGCACAACTCAGCAGTAGTATTTTCAAAAATAATTTTATCAATATAAATTTAAATAATGAGATTTACAAATGGAGTTCTTTTGAAAAAAATAGTTGTATCAATTATTCCTCTAGTAAAGTCATGATTAGCTAAAAAGTTGCTCAATCTGTCATACCAAGCTCGAGGGGCTTGTTTTAGGCCATAACAAGCTTTAGAGAATTTTAAAATATGATTAAAAAAATTCAGAATTTTCAAGTCCAAAGGGTTGTTTTACAAAAAACATGTTCATCAATAAAGCCATTTAAGAAATCACTTTTGACATTATTTGAAATAATTTGAAACCTTTGTGGGATGCATAGACAAGTAAATACGAATAGATTAAAACCTTGTCACTGAAGCAAATATTTTTAACTCCCTCTTGTTATGAGTAGCATTGTGCAAATAGATGAGCTTTATTTTGTACTACCTTACCTGTTTCATCCAATTTGTTTTTGAAGACCCATTTTATTCCAATGATAGAGGTATTTTCATGTTTTGGAACTAGAGACCACACTTGATTTTTGTCAAACTGCTTAAGTTCTTCTTCCATAGCTTTTATTCAACTTTTATCTTCTAGAGCTTTCTTGACCTTTTTTTGATTTAAGTTGAGATATGAGTGCAATATTTTCACTCTTTTACTAGAGGCGATAGTCTTTATTCATTCCTTGGGATCACCAATGATGAGTTTTTTTAGATACACAAAGTTCACTTCTCCGTTCATTTAGAGCTTTTTCTATGGAAAATTGATCATTTTAGCAGTAGTTGACTGTCTGTTTTTTGCATTAGTTGACTCTGTAGACAGTCAGCTGTTGTAACTTTTACAACCTTTTCTGGTTCATCCTCATATTCTCATTGTTAAGAACAAAATATTTAAATCCAAATGCATGAAAGTACCCAAATTAGGTCTCTTTTTTCTTCAAAATATGTCTGATGAGACACCTGTTCAAAATGTGACAGGCAGTACTTGTAGCTTCTGCCCAAAATTTATAGGGTCATGAGTGTTCACAAATCATAGTCCAGGTCAAATCTTGAAGAGTTCTATTCTTGTGTTCAACCACTTTATTTTTTTAGAACATCTTAAATCAGAGAAGTTGTGAGTGTAATCTTGATTGTTACAAAAAAATTTAAAATCGTTGTTCTCAAATTCTCCTCCATGATCACTTCTAATAGAAGAGATATAGTAACCTTTGTCTCTTTGAACCTTTTCACGAAAAAACTTTAAAATTCGTTAAAGAATCATCTTTATTATAGTGAAGCATAATCAATGTAAAATGAGAATAGCCATCAATAATCACAAAAGCTTACATTTTACCATCAGTGCTAGCAATTCTAGTAGGACCAGACAGATCCATATGAAGCAACTAATGGTTTAGTAGTAGAGACAATATATTTAACAGAAAGGAATTTCTAGTTTGCTTATCAAATTAGAAAGTATCACAGATGTGAGTCTTTTTGTAAAGCTTTGGAAGGTCAGAAATAAGTTCATGATTGACCAATTTTTTAATTTTTCTCGTCCTTGCATAACCCAGTTTTCTATACCAAATCCAAGCATCTTCAGAAATGAAGGCCAGCCAGTATGCCTTTCATTTCTTTTGATAGAGTCTAGCACATACACATTCTTATGTCTATTTATAGCGAGAAGTTGCTTGTCATGCCTTTCAATTATACACCAATCCTTTATGAATTAACTTCCACATTAGTATCACACAACTGACTTATGCTCAACAGATTGTACTTTAAGATTTTAACCAAACAAACAGTAATGATATCACATGATTAATTGAAGGAGATAATATTAATATATATTACTTTGCCTTTGGAGTTATCTCCAAAACTTATGTCACTTCTATCCAAATTAATTTTTGTTTTAAAAATATTTTTATTTTCTATCATGTGATTTGAACATCCACTATCAAGATACTACTTTTCTTTATACTTCGAGTGGGTTCCTGCAAAATAGATATATCATTTATTTTTTGGTACTCAAGTATTTTAGGTCCCTTTGAGTTAGTACTTGTATTTGTATATTTAGTTTGGTCTCCAAATTCATCAAAATTTGCAATTATTATATTTATGAATAGGTTGCCGCAATGATAGCAAGAATGAGAGTACTATTCAGTAGTTGATCAGGTATGATAGGTAGTTCGATTGTGACTGGTTCCTTTGATCGACGACTGGAGTTAGTTGATCGTTGAGACCCTTCACATCTATAATATCTGTTATGATAGGTATTATGACTGTGGCTGCTTTTTTTGATCAACTTAGAGGAGTTAGTTAACTGTTGAGATCCTTCACAGCTATAGTATCTACTATCATACACAGATGTACCACTGTCAGATTTTTCAGCTGATTTAAAAGAACTAGTCGACTGATTAGATCTAACAATACTGCGACTTGAAGATTTTTCAAAAAAACTGTTGATTTTAACATTTAATTCATCAATTTCTTCTTGTAGAATTTATTTTTCAATTTCAAAAACTTAAAGTTTGATTTTTCAGTCTCTTCTTTCCCTTAATAAAACTTTTATTATCATGAGCTTTATTTAAATCAGCTATGGCAAGATCTGACATATTTAGGAATTTAGAGCAGTCATTACAAGAATTAGTTGTTACCTGACTAGATTCCTCAATTTTCATAAAGCAATAATCTCCAATATTGTCATTTTCATTATCAAATTATTTTCATCACCCCAACAACTAAAAGCCTTTTAAATTCCTTTGGAGTCTACTCTTCTAGCTTCTTGACATTCAAAAGAAATATGACTCTACTTACCATAATTATAGCATTTACCTTCATTCCTATTTTGGTCAACATTCTAACTTTTCTTTGAGTAATTTATTTTTTCCTTGTTTGATTTATGAATCTCCTGTAATTGCCAACAATTGTCCTAGTAATGAGAGCAAGTTCATGTTTTTCAAGTTATCATCTTCTTCTTCATTTATAGCTTTAAAAGACACAACTTTTTTCTTTTCATCTTGCAGTTGATCCTTCTTATTCAGGTTAGCTTTTACAAAGGCAATGAAATATCTTCTATCATCATAGGTCTTTTTGTTTAAGTTCATACTTTCAAGAGTTATAGCCTTAGAAAGCTAATTGAGAGGTAAGCTTCTGAGAATTCTGGTAATCTGCTCTGCCGTAGGATAAGTTTCTCCTGCAGCTTTGAGTTCACCAATAATTTTATCAAGTCTCGCAAATGTTTCTTTAATGGACTCCCTATTTTTCATCTTGAAAAGTTTATAATCGTAGATCAATAAACTTACAAAAGTTTGTTTGACCTTCTGAGTTCCTTCATAGGTTACTTTTAATTTATTCCACATTTTCTTAGTAGTTTCACTGCAAGAGATCTTTTCATATTCTTCATCACTGATAACATTGTATAACACATTTTTATCCTTTGAATTGATCTGAATAATTTTCATTTGTTTATCAATGTAGTCCAAAGTTGGAATGTTGTCAGTAGATACTTTACTATTCTCTAGCTTATTTTCATCCTTGTCTTTTTTAGTAGAGACGAGTGGATCACCAAGTTTGATTACCTTCCATACTTTGACATTATATGACTTAATGAAGGTTATCATGCTTATTTTTCAATGAGAGAAATATTTTCCATTGAAATAAGGAGGTTTGGTTTGAAATGTTCCTTCGGAGAATAAAGTTGCAGCAACTGGTTGGGCCATGGTCTTTCCTCATTTTGATGTTAAATAAAATAAATATGAGTCAAGGCTCTGATAGCAATTGAAAGTTATAAGTGGTGGGTGGGGGGGGGGGGGGGGTTGAATTGCTCTCTTTTGATATATTCATCGACTTATGAGTTTAGTCGACTAATCCAAATAGTTTGTGAAAGCTTCAATATTATATAAATGATAAATACTGAAAGTAAGTATGACACTACATATTTTATAGTGATTGGTATCGCTTCTTACTTTGGTTCCGTTGGGTTGCAACAAATTCTATTAATTCTTGTTTTTCAAATCAAATTACAAAGATTGAGTTAAGCTTTTTGGCTATAACTCATACTCTTTCTTCTTTCTCTCTTTTTGATATAATGGCTCACCAACTATGTGGTTCTCTCCTCTTTTTTTAAATATATAGTAAATCACAAGAGAATACAATGCTTAAATAAAGTAAAGGAAAGAAGCTAGCGAAGGTTGAGACAAAAATATATCTCTTCTTTTATCTTTTATTGTTTAAATAGTAGTGAATGAACTACTACTAGTCATTAAATGGTAGAAAGCAACCCAGAGGTTTTGCTCCTTGGAAAATGGGATAAACATGATCCTATTTCCAAGAATAAATATTAACTACAAAATTAAATCAAAAACTCTAAAGGAGGCGCAACACAAGGTTTCCTGAAACAAGAATTGATATTTCCTTCCTTTGCTGGAAGATGCTACATTTAATGCATGAAGTTGTACTGATTTCTATTCTTATAGAGAATAGTCCTTGATACTCTTTTCTTTTTCACACCTTTACCCAAATGTCTTGATTATTTCTTTTTCTTAATTCCTGTAAAAATAAATCATTCATTAAAATTAGACACTATTAAAATATTTCGTCATTAAATTTAATTATTTTAACTAAAATTTATCTTGTTAAAAGTTTGTTACAAATCTTTTATTTTCATAACAGACACAAGTATTATCATAATATTATGAAGTATTTCTCGTCATTAATTAGAGCACCTTGGTACACCAATTGACCATTGAGAACATAACAAACAAGGAAAGTTTGATTCGTCTCTCCAATTCAAACTCTATAGATATATTGAAAATTTAGTGATAAATCAATAATTTGATTGTAAAGTGAATGAAATTATAACAGATGAAAAATTATGATAGAATTGTGACAACTGTTATTCTCGCCACAAATTTATAACAAATTGTGACGGATCTTCGTGTTCATCATAAATTTTATTCATATTGATGAATATTATCATAAAATCATCATAAATCCATTATGATATTTTGACAAACTTTTCCATAACAAAATTTTCCCTCACAAACTTTACTATTATAGTTGTTGAAGTAGTTAATATTACTAAACATAATTTTGTAGCTTTATTATTATAGTGAGTAATATTCAG
Organism: Capsicum baccatum var. pendulum; assembly: GCA_030864225.1. Lineage (NCBI taxonomy): Eukaryota > Viridiplantae > Streptophyta > Magnoliopsida > Solanales > Solanaceae > Capsicum > Capsicum baccatum. The sequence goes on along the minus strand of CM061559.1, from coordinate 253,178,904 downwards.
TCATTTAATCCGACAAAATAATAATTTTGTAATTGTTATAAATGTATTATTATATATAGTAATGTCTATTTATAGAAAAGTTAGAAATTCCAATTTTTGGGACAAAGTTAGTTTTTCCCTACAAAATAAAGGGTTTTACTTCATTTCTATTCAATTCTTAAGAAATTCTTGAAGAGAAATAAGAATTATTTTTCCTTTTCTCTCAATTTTTCTTATTCTTACTTTATATTTCATAACAACTACTTTATTATTACAATAAGCATAATATTATTGACTATTTTGAATCAACCCCAATATTTAATGACTTCTCTGTAGGTCATTCTCAAAAGATTTGATTTATTTTTGACACAGAGAAGAAAATCTCAAGTAATACAGGACATCAAGGCATTAAAGACTCATTTGATATAAGAGATAACTAATTCAAAATTAATTTATGATAAGTTTATCCTACGTTTGATTAGGATAAAATACATAAATAACTCATCCTAAGATTGTAGTTTATTTTTATGAGCAAACAACAAAAATACAGGAGGTTTGACCCCTATTACAAGGCACCCCCTAAATAATTACAAGACATACCGAAATAATTCTCACAAGTACACAAGAAAAAATTTGGGTGTTGAGACACACAATAAAAATCATACCGAATTTAAACCATCCTTTCCCCATTTTCCCGCGAATCTACACCGCCACTTCACCACCCTCCCCCTTTTTCATTCTCTAAGCACCGGCCAGATCTACCTCTCCATCGCCAAAGCACCTGTTCCACTCCAACCAGCAACCATCTCCGATCTCCAACACCGGTTAACTCTATCTCTCCCTCGTCCAAGCATCGCCTCTACTCTGGCCAAATCCAGATCTGAATTAATATAAGATCGCCGACGACGAGCTATTGAAATTTTATACCTTCTCTGATCCACACCACCACTATTACGAGCTCCAAGCTCCGACGAGATCCACAGCTTCCTCAACTTCCAAACCCCACGGCCCCACTGCTCCAACGAGCATCATCAACCAGAGATACACAGATACATAGAGATACACAAATCTGTCAGCCAAGTCTGATGAGAACCCTCATTTCTCCACCGAGATTTTCCAAAATCTAACTTGTTGGTTGCTGTTCCATTGTCGTTGCCTAAATTTCATGGATCTCGTTGAAATATTTATAGATCTGGTAGGTTTTTGATCGTTTATCTTACTCAATTAATGTGTATTCATGTATTTGGTCCGTCCTCGTTGGCGGAATTCCAATCTCGCTGGGAAGTCCATGGATCTGGTAGGTCTCTCTAGCCGTGTATCTTACTTAATTAATGTGTATCCGTGTATCTCAGCCTTAGATACACACTCTCCGATATATAGTCCCTGAATACATAGTCTCGGGTATACGCAAGTTTGTGTATCTGAGATACACACGATTCCTAAAATACACGCAACTCTTAAGATACACACAACTTCGGTATGATTATAATTTAATTTAAAGTTAAGGGAGCTTTTATAAATAATCTCCTTATGTTTGGCTATTTTTATTATTTTCTCTATTTTAGTGTCAGTTTAAGGGTAAAATAACTAATATCAAAATAACTAATTTTGAAATTAATTGTTATCCAACCAAACGAGTCCAAAGAGGAGAGGAGCTAAGGGTTAGAACATATGGCAATATCATGCATCATATAGAATAATAGGAAACAAATCAAATCAAAGATATGGAAAACAAATGATTGGAAGTCTTAATTAAAATAGTATAAAATTACATTTTTTACAAATAGTTGACTAGGCAAGATCATCCATGTATCTTCCATGTCTCATTTCGTCAATGATACTGATATTTTTCTATGATACTGCTGTTTCAACTTATGGGTAGATTTTACTTTTTGAGATTAAATTATATAATTTTGATTAGGGGTGTATAGACCAAACCGTCAAGTCAAATCAAATTGAGAAAAAAAACCGACTTATGATTTGGTTTGATTGGTCTGGCGTTAAAAGAAAAAAAAACGTCATTCTTGGTTTGGTTTGGTGTTGACCAAAAAAAATCAAATCGAACTCGAATCAAACCGACATAATATAAATATATATATATATATATATATATATATATATATATATAATATTCAAACTTTTTTATAGATAAAATATTAATTATAATCTACTTTTTAAATACTTTTTCAACTAGTTTTAGTAATTTTTCAATAATTTGAAAGTATATGTAAATATATATTTAGATTTAGACCTTTAAGTTGTAATATTTGTCCATTAATTGCTAATTAAATGATCCAAAGCTCAATATAAACTTAAAACTTAAACTTTTCACTTTCCATCTTACTTTTTAGTTTCAAGAGAGTTTTTAGCTCCTCATTTTTTCATAATTATGATTTTTCATTAGCACATGAGTAAAAATACATTTAATCTAGTCTTCGATCACATTATAATTGCAAAAACTAAATATTATAAAAAAATAAAAAAATCAAAAAACCCGAAAAAAACGATTAAAACCTAAACCGAAAAAATCAACTTTATTTTGGTTTGATTTGGTTTATAATTTTAATAAACCGACATGATTAGTTTGTTTGTTTTTTTAGTAAAAATCAAACCAACCCGACCTATGTTCACCCCTAATTTTGATCAATACTTTAAAATCTTATTTTTTTTTTAAGGAGAAAGGGTCAAATATACCCTTAAACTTTGCGAAAAAGTCTAAATATATCCTCTATTACAAGTTTGGTCCATATATGCCCTCGCTGTTAAAGTTTAGAAGCATATATATACCCCTTTGAAAGTTAAATGATGTGCTGGAAATTAACAAGCCCTCTTTTTCTTTTTCTTTTTCCTTTTTAATTGTCACATAAGCAAAATAATTGTCACATCACAAAAAATAAACCCACCCAACTCTTCTACAATCTAAACCCGACCTATCAATTTGAATTCGCCCATGACCCGACCCAAGATCCACACCCCTTTTAACTCGTTTGAGCATTGGCCTTAACATTTTTCACTGCCAAATGTCAAAAGAGCAGAAACTAAAGATTTATTTAATGCAGAATGGCAAGATTAGTTGACTGCGATGCTGCTATAGTGTTCAGGCTTGCATTGTTTCCTTCTCTTGATCAACATAATCAAGGGTGTTCTCCATTATCTCTTCAAAGTTAATTTCTTCACCTTCACTTTCTTTTGAACAGTTGAGATAGCTAAGATGGTGAACAACACCAATTTAAGCCGTCATTATAAATTCTCAGCGGTAAGCTTGCTTACCGTGGTGTTCCAGGGTCGGGGGTTCGAAACGCCCCTCCAGCAAAGCTGGGGTGAGGGCGCGTAGGTCAAGCCCGCAGTGGTCTCCCCCTCCCCGACACCTACGGAGTAGGTATGAACCGGGTCGTCCCTTACAACTGTTGAATATATAATATTTCATTTTCAAGATCAGTCAATTTGACTTTCAGAAATCGTAATGTATCACATAAATTGAAACGAAATATGGGGTGTTAATTAATACAATATATTAAGCCATATGAGTAGCGCCACGCTTCGACTATTTAATCTACCTATTCATTAATTTAGTTCAAGAAGTTGAATGCACGTTATAACAATCGGTTAGAAATTGTCGTGCAGAGCAGACATATTGTTTGAATTTCATGCTTCATTATCTTAATAACCTTAGCAGAATACTATAAATAGGATAAAAAATGTGTTTCTTCCATCCACATTATTATATTTCAGAGAAGAACCAAAAAAGAAAAAAGAAGAATTTTATTTTTTTGGCAAAAATGTCTAAAGCAGTGACACTATTGGTTGTGTTATTAATTTTGGTAGTATTTTCTGGGGAATGCTATGGGGAACTTAGAGTTGGATTCTACAAAGGAAAATGTGGGCTGACAGATGTTGAAGGTGTTGTTCGAAATGTTGTAAAAACATGGTTTTTTACAAAGAAGGAAAAGTCTATTGCAGCTGCTCTTCTTCGTTTGCAGTTTCACGATTGCTTTGTTAATGTAAGAAACTTATATAACTCTTGCATTTTCTACTTCTTCATACTTAAGTTTACTCTCTAATAACCTACACCCCCCCCCCTCTTCTTCCCCATGCGCGCACACATACCCGACCCCCTTTAGCTTACTATAGTATCAATGGCGGATACAAATTTTTTGATCATGAAAGTGGAGTACTATTATATTCACTACTTTTCCCGTCTCATGTTTTATGAAGTTGTTTGATTTGATATGGAGCTTAATAAAAGAATGAAACTTTTTTGAAACTTATGATTTTGAACATGCAATAATATTTCTGTGGTTGTCAAGTTATATCATTACGGTTAAAGTTAAAAGTTCAAAGTTAAATCATTTTTACAAATTAATTATTTAAAACTCATAACTTAAAAGACTACATAACTCACAAATTCCAAATCCTACTTCCACAGCTTATAATAAAATAACCCATTATTCTTTTTCAAGTGTAACTAAAGAAAGAGTTTCTCATAGAACAGAACAAAAGTATTTCCTTGTGGCGATATATTTTAACATAATGCAAATATTTTAGAAGTGCACAACCAAGCATGCTTGACTATGTAAGAAAATAAAATAGAATGCTCTTTATGAAATATTTGTGGTACAATTTTCTTTTACAATTGAATGGACTAATAATTTTGTTACGTACATGATGAATATATAGGGTTGTGATGCATCAATTCTATTGGATGGAGATAATAGTGAGAAAAAAGCACTCCCAAATAAAAGTGTTAGGGGTTATGAACTTATTGATGCAATTAAAGATGATTTAGAGGCAGAATGCGAAGGCTTGGTCTCTTGTGCTGATATTATTGCTATGGCAACTAGAGATGCTGTTCTCTTGGTAAATTACACTTTATTTCATCTTTATACTTAACTATATTTCTCCATTATCACTTCCTTTGTGTTTAAGATGCTCTATCCCCAATTAAGGTTTTAGAGGTTTGTGCATCAGTATACAAAGGGTGTCTGGCTAAGTTTATAAGTTGGTGAAACTAGCTATAAATATTTTTTAACTTATTTGTGAGTTTAATAAATATCTAAAGTGCTTATAAGTCAAAATCAGTCATAAGTCTTAAGTTGATCATCCCTAATTTATTACGTTATAGATTATAATAAGCATTTTTAGTTTGATTGAGATTTTTACTCCTTTCTTATGACAATTTTTGCTTCACGAGAGTCAATTCGATTGATTTTTTACACTAGATTAAAGATTAAATCAGCTCAATATTTAAAAATTAAAATTTAATATATTCAAAAGTTACACGAAAAGTAATACGAGCTGCAACTCTCTTATGTCAATATGATGAAAAAATATATTTTAAAATATTAATCAAATTTTGGGTTAAAATCGTTTATACCCCCGAACTTTGCTGTAAAAATCAAACACCTCCCTCAACTTTGAACAGTAATCATTCTCCCTCCTTTTTCCTATTTGATTTTTTAAAATACCTATTTTACCCTTATATTTATATCAACATTTGTATTTCTTTTTTTAGAAATTTTTTTTTTTATAAAATTTTTTTTTTATCTTTTAATCTATATAATATGTTTTCTATAAAAGTTAAAAATAATTTTTAAGATAAAAAAAATAAAAGTGAGAAATATTAATTGGGTATATAATTTAATGACAAACTATAATGAAATAAATGAGCAAATAGTAAAAATTAATTTTATTAAAAATCTAAACTCTAATATATATTTATACATGAAAATAATAGGTAATTAGAATTTTATAAATATATTTCAATGTAGGTATACAAATTCTCAAGCCCACATTTAACATTATTAGTAAATTATTTTATAATTAATTACAAAATCTAAAGGTACTTTTTACATTCAAAATTTATATATTATATGTATTACGTATGTATGTGAGTATGTAATTATGTATATAGATGCATATTTTGATTTTCTCTTATTCTTTAATGTCTATATAGACAAACGGGTTTTGGTTGTTAATATGAATTATTTTCTAAATTATAATTTAAAAATCATCAACAACAATCATTTGATTTGTAATAAATATACATCTACAATAATATCATATCTAGTGACATTTTTTAAGTGAGGTCTGCGAGAGTGGGGGTACACAAACCTTACCACTACCTCGGAGAGGTAGAGAGATTGTTTTTGAAAGACCCTCGACTATTAATTATTTTTGTATACCTACATTGAAATATATTTATAAAACTATAATTACCTATTATTTTCACATATAACTATATATTAGAGTTTTGATTTTTAATAAAATTAATTTTTACTATTTTGCTCATTTATAATATTATAGTTTGTCATTAAATTATATACTCAATTAATATTTTTCACTTTTATTTTTTTATATTAAAAATAATTTTTATTTTTTATAGAAAATAAGTTATATATATTAAAAAATAAAAAATATTTTTATAAAAAAGTTTTTTTTTTTTTTTAAAAAAGAGATATAAATGTTGATATAAATATAAGGGTAAAATAGGTATTTTAAAAAATTAAATAAGAGAAAGGAGGAAGAATGATTGTTATTCAAAATCGAAAAGAGTGTTTGATTTTTATAGTAAAGTTCGGTGTAAACCATTTTAACTCATCAAATTTTATATAGTTTGAATATTGAAAAGCTAAAGTTGCCACATATCCTCTTCACAAAACAAAATCTTGAACTTCCTCTCCCCCCCTCCCCCCTCCCCCCCTCCCTCCTCCCTTAATGATACTTCTAAATTTATAATTCTTGGTAAAAAATTTCAGGTATTTTAGTCACTTTAATTTTTTTTACAAAAAAAGGAAAAAAGAAAAGCTCATCAATACTTTTTTATCAAACACAATAACTGTTTATTTTAATTTAATCAATTTTATTCAAACATGTAATTATTTATTTATAACATCAATTGCAACAATTTTATCCAAACATATTTATTTATCAAATCAAATTCACACTTAAAACTTATCATTACAATCAACTAATCTAAACGGGTAAATAGTACAGTATAATATTTTTACTTTTACTAACTGCTTATAACAAACATGATATGATAATCTAGAAAAGGAAGTAAATGACTTTGAAATTTGAACTTGTGACATTCATCCTAAGTTTTACTAACATTGATAATAAAATGCTACAGAGTGGAGGAAAATGGTACAACGTTGAAACAGGTAGAAGGGATGGGAATGTTTCCCTTGCATCAAATGTGAATCTTCCTCCTCCATTCATTTCAGTCTCTGATTCCATCAAACTATTTGCCAGCAAAAAACTTACTCCAACAGACATGGTTTATCTTCTAGGTAATTTCCCATTTTACAATCCCTCATTTAATTCTGCATGTTGTTGTTTTTTTAATTGCAATGATGTTTAGTAACTTGTGCGCTCCTCGACTATTTTACCATGCACTGATATACCTTCTACGGTAGTAGATATACCAAGTAACTCTATTTACTAGATCATAAATGGGTCGAAGAAATCGTCTAACATTTTTTTTACTTTAACTAAGATTTGAACAACGGTCTTTATGTTTCATACCTAAGACTTGAACCACGGCCTCTATCGTTTACACCTCATTTTGTTGCCCATTAGAACGCACCTTTGGAAGCTTTCTTATTCTGCATCTTCTTTTTATAATTGTTGTAATCCAAGTTAATTAGCTTTTCTTTCACCTCGACTATTTTACTGAAAATTCAGAGGCGCAGTCATGATTCATCTTAAATAAATTATTTATACACATTAAATAAAACTTCAAACTCAAATACAAGGTTCGAGCCTGCAAAGTCTTGGGTCTGCCGAATCCATAACTCTAAATTGATAACCCGACGAGTGTTAGCTACCTTGTATCCAGTTTTAAAAAATGGGGGCGTGAGGCAAGATATTTTACTTTATACGGGGTGAGGCTTAAGCTTCAAGGCGATGAAACGTAAGCCTATGTATCTTTCAATATTTAACTTATAATATAGTAAAATAGTATAATCAAATAAAAATTAAAAAAAAAAAAGAAACTAATGATTATAAAATTACAATTAGAAACATTACTAAACAAACTCAAAGAAAGTAAAACTTCTAATATAATTTTGCATGTATAATTAAAGAAATGCTATAAAGCTACAATACTTTTAAATAATATAAAAATACATAATTGTAAAATATATTACTATTGTACTATGTAATTTACATCCCTAAAACAAAATAATCCATAAACTTTATTAGTACCCTCATAGCAATTTTGAGATATTACTTACATGATCATTTACTGTCAAATATCAATTATTTGAGACGCATGACAATAATAAAATATGATAATTTTGAGATGCGACAATAATATGAAGATCTTTGATAATTGAAGAAGCAAAATTCGGCTAACTATTTTTCAAAAGAAATGTTAAGTGATATTCAACTTCACGGTATTTTCAAATAATAAATATGCAATACAATGACTTGTTATTTGAGTTATTCTCAATCTTCTTATTCCTATTGATGAAAAACTATTAAGTAGCGTTTATTTATTAGAGAATTATAAGGGCCAACAATGTTAACAAAGGAATTTGACAGAATTTACCTAAGATCGGTTAGGCGAGACCCAAGCTTTACGTGTTAGGCATACAGTGAGGCGCTTAGGACATAAGCCTCAAAAAACTAAGCCCCACACCCATGTCTCGAGGCGTTTTGCCAGTGCCTCGCCTCAGGGTGAGTCCCAAAACTGCATTTTAAAACACTGCTTGTAACCAACACAGTCATTGAATAACTTTTACCATCAAGACTTAGCGAGATTAAAATAAATCACCTAATATTTTTTTTTAAATTTGAACTCCGATCTCAAATATGTGGATTTTCAATTCCAGGTGGCCACACAGTTGGAATTGCTCACTGTTCACTCTTCCAAGATAGGCTATACAACTTCAACAATACAGGTGGTCCTGACCCAAACATGAGCAAATGGCTACTGTTTGGGTTAAGAATGAAGTGTCCTAGAGGTGCATCCTTTGACAACATTGCTCCTCTTGATGTGAGGACTCCATCTCTTGTAGATAACTCATTTTTTGAGCAAATTCAGAGGGGAAATGGGGTTCTTCAAATTGATCAACAAATAGCATTGGATGAATTGACAAAAGGTATTGTGGATGGTATTGTCAAAGACCCTGATTTCTACACTAAGTTTGGAGAGGCCATGGTGAAATTGGGTAGAGTTGAAGTGCTAACTGATGAACAAGGAGAAGTGAGGACATCATGTAGGGTTGTGAACAAGAAGACATCCTCTTTTGGGATTTTCAATTAGCTCAAATATTTTTTTGTTAACGTATTCTCTATGTTGTTCGGACCCTCCAGAAATATTGTCATACTCGTGTCCGTGCCTAAAGAAAATGCATCCCCTTTGGATGATCTAACACACGCGTCGCAGTATATTTAAGAGTTCGAATAACATAGCTTATTCTTTATAGTTATTTGCTTATGATAAGTTTTCTTTTGTTTCATTTTTCTTTTGTATTTGATTGGTATGGATGGGGTGGGTCTAGAGACTCTTCCTTCATTGATTCGTCGGCATTTGAAATTTGAGACTTTGAGTATCGCTGTACTTTTTCTCTTGTATGATTTTTTTTCCTTTTCGTGTATTATGTTGCAATTTGATTGATTCTTAATGAAACGATTTTCAGATCACTGAAACAAAAGTGAATGTAATTCTTATCTACCTTGCTGTCATGCCATATTTCTTCTTTTTTAAGCCAGTATTGAGAAGCATTTTAAAGAACATACATAAAAGACAATGTGATAAGTCATACAAGACATCTTTCTTTTTGGTCATCTACTAGTAATAATTTTACTTAGTTGCATATCTACTACTAATAATAGTTTATATAAACTTGACCTTGGAGATATCTGGATCACTAGCTTGCAGCCATCCAAGAACTGGCAAATATGGATATGATTTTCGGCAAATATACCGAGGGTGTGTTTGGTATGAAGACATTTATTTCTCGAAGAATAAGTGATTTTTTACTTAATTTTTGGTGTTTGATAAGTGCAAGGAGAAATTAGTCACAAACGTATTTATACATAGTCTAGAGAAATACTATGGGGGGTCGGGTGGGGATTCTATTCTTACTAGAAAAGCTATTTTTTTTATTTTTAAGGAACTTATTTTCACAGAGAAAATATATTTTAAAATATTTAACCAACCAGACCTGACAAAATAGAACGCATCAAATCAGTGGCGAAACCAGAATTTTCACTGAGGGGGTTCAGAAATAAATATACGGATTAGTCGAAGGGGGTTCAACATCAACTATATATAAATAAAAATATGTTTGACCATATAAAAATAGTATAATTTTCCGACGAAAAAGGTTCGGATGAACCCCTCAAATGTATGTGACTCCGCCACTGCATCAAACACACCTTGAGATATTCCCTTATTATATAAGTGCATGCGAGTTCAAGCACCTCTCCGTCAACATGTTAGCCTAAGATCAAGAAAATTTATTTTGAGGGCATTTTAGTATATTTTACTTTTTTGCATTATATTACTTGCTTGTTTTCTAGGTTGTAGTAATATTTTCTTTTAGCTCCCAAAAGTCGATAAAATCAATTGTTTTTCAATCTAATGCCAAACTTGTTCCATCTTTTGAAAAATGGGCCCAGGAGGTTTGTTTGTAAAGGTATTAAAATGTTGTGATGCTGTTGGTTAAGGAAATTGATGTATTACAGCTGCAGTGTAAATACTTTGATTCCTTTGCCAAATTTACCACTTTCTTGCATCATCATTTTGATTACCATGGGACCCTCAAAATTTTCACTTCACCAGCCAATATTTTGTCTTGTCAGCCTCTTACATTGAACACTAATGTACGTATTCATGCCATGTGCGACGTTAAACATTATTTTTAATTATTTCATATTGAGATATTATTTTTTGAGCATGTTAAATCATATTATTTTAAAAAAATTAATTATCTTATTATTTTCAATGAAATATATTTTTTCTACCCCGTCCCCCCGCCACCTCCATCCATCTCCACACTCCCTCCCTCCCCTCTCAATTTATTTTTTAAAAAAATTAAATCACCGCTTCATCAATCTCCCAACTTTAATCAAATTTATATGACAAAACAATCATGTAATTGTAAAAATATATATATATGTTTCGTATTTTTTAAATTATATTATTCACAATTCAAATCTCTACATGAAGAAAAATAATCATGTAATTGTGAAAAAACCTTTATGATTTATATTTTTCTTTATTGTATGTTTTATAATTTAAAATTTTCAAATTCTTAATATTAGTTGTTTTAACTTTTAAACTTATATTCTTTCCCCAGATTTTTAGTTTAAAATTTATCAATAACTATGTATTATTTAATTATTTCATTGGGAACAATAACAACACACCCAATATATTTAATTATTTCATTATATTCTTAAAATTAATTCAAATTCTCCTTGCCTATCTACAATGTACATATTTTTTGATTATTTATTAATTACTTAATTATTTCTCAACTATTTTTTAATTACTTAATTAATTTACACTAAAAAAAAATCGCGTTTAGCAACAGATCAAAAATGTTGCTAATCAACATATATCCGTCGCTATATCAATTTAGAGATGGATCAACGACGAAATATGTGTCGTTACTATTTTGAGCGTTGCTAACTATTTAGCAATGGAAAAAATAAAATTCATTGCCAATTTTGCAATGTCATAGAGACGACCTATATCCGTTGCCATTTTGTAGCAATGAATATATTCGTTGTTATATTTATAAATGTCGTTACTAATTTCATATTGTATTTCACCATTTTGGTTATTTCGTGACCAAATATTTCATTGCTAGTCCGTCGCACAAATTATTTTTATTTAGTCCCCAAATTTTTAAAATTCTTAAAATATTCAACATTCATATAAAAGAACCCACATATATAGATAGCAAAATCTAAACATCCACAATACCAAACATAGCAACATCTAAACACGTAATTGTGTCCAAAACGTCCATAGTACCAAACATCAACCAACTATCCTTAAAACAACCCACATCATCCACAATATCAAAGATAGAAAAAGCTAAACACAATTCATGAAAAGCTGAAGATGATGTCTTTCCACAAGAAACACAAAGAGTTTGCTCGTAGTAGCCTTTTGCTTCAGATACAAGACCAAATTCTCTTTGCTTCTTTTTTCCTCCGACAGCTTGGTAATATGCTTCAAATTGATCAATATCAAATTCTGATAATGTTTTTTCTCATAATATTTCTTCAAATCTTTCCTGTAATAGAGGAAGTAAAATTATAACGGATTGTGCTTAAAAATGATTAGATGCCAAAAACTACTTTAAACTAAAAAAATAAGAATTAAGTAAACTACTACATTAAGATTTAGTCTTACATGAACGATTCGGGAACATTCATCAACGAAGATTTTTCATCATGACCATATGTGTATGCAATCACATGGGAGAGAACATTCAACATTTGAAGGGGTGTAAAATTTCACATACAGACAATAATCCTTGTGTTAGTCAAACTCTCTTTATATAAGAAAAGTGTATTGAAGAAATAATATATTTAAATATCTATAGCTAATTACAGAAGTTTAGAAGTTGTAGTTCATGTTTTACTAGGACAGTTGAAACCAAATGAAATTGTTGATACTTGAATGATCATATGCACTCCAAAATAGTAACAACTGACCACTACTTAAATAAAAGAACTAAGCAAGTTGTAGATGATCATTGTAAAGTTTGAAATTTCATCAGTAGGGTAGATGATACAGAGGATTCGAATAGATAACCTTAACTAGTCCTAGATTAGAGTTGATTGATTGACTGATTTCATATATGAATTGATAATTCGACCCACACTACAACAACTTTACTCTATAAGATATACTCACCACCGTTGATGGATGAGATCCTAATCGTTCTATCTCTTTAACCAATGAACCCAAAAGTTCATAGTTTTGTCCATTATCAACTTATCTCAAATAGCTAACATTTATGTTTTCTTGATTTTGTGATAAAAAATCTGAGAAGGCTTGACTGAAAGCTGAAATTTGTAGAGACGCACAAAGGCCAAAACCAATGAGGGGAAGGGTATAACACTTGGGAGATAAACATATTTTTTTTCTTGGGGAGAGAGGATGCATGAATGTGTAAGATTGTAACAGCATAGCGTCATTTCAAATCTGATGGTTATTTGCAACAGTTTAGCTCAGAACAACTGACATAACATTTATTGGGAGATAGATAGGTTCATTAAATGAACAGAAATTAAGTGGTAATTTTGTTGATCAACACAATTTCGAAAAAATAAAAAATATCACTGTGCAGGCAGCAAGATATATACATGAATGCACCTTGTAAATTCGGCTTAAGGTCTACTATCAATTGTATTGCAGTGAGAGAATGATCCTCGCCTCTCGTAGCCAGCACAGCTCTAGAGTCCCCAATAGTACCAATAACAAGATTTTTATCCTGCCAAAAAATAAAATAAAAGTGGTCATTATTTAGAATAAAATGGTAGAAAAACTAGCTAGCTTCAACTTGCTGAATATGTCAATGAACCTGTTTAACCAGGGTTACAACTGTTGTTCCACTATAGAAGCAATCAATATTCGTATAGCTTCTGAGTTCTCTATCCATAACCTTATAAGCCTTCATAAATGACTCTTTTAATGTTTGAAATACCTCTAGGTGCTTTTCAGTCTCTTCAACATCAATGGAGAATCTCGACTCCTCACCAGCGATGAGGAAAGCATTCTCAGGATATAGGCTACTCCCCGTGTTGAGACTAATCTCTCTTAGAACATCTTTATTTTTCTCTTAGAACATCCTCGAGAAAGCATCCTCACCTCACATTTCTACGTGGGGCTGTTATTTTTAGCTTAAACCCATGACCTACTGGTCACATGGCAGCAACTTTACCAGTTACTCCAAGACTTCCCTTCCCAACCATGAAAAAGGGAAGGACGATAAATGGAATGATGAGGAGCCCATCTTATATACATGTCCAATAACAATTACATATCCCAAGAGAAAACCTTTTCTATCCCGTCAGGAAGTAGTGACATAAATTAACTATCGAGAAAGAGTATTCAGTAGCCAAGTATCTCATAATATTGTATTGCATTCGTTATTGATCTTCTTCCACAGATATACACATACAACATAGACGTTAGAAAATAAAGTATTTGTTCAACTTCCAAATGGCTTTTCATTTAACTGTGTACTTATCCATGAAAGGAACAGGAAGTAGCTAGCCATAATATGACTATCTATAAAGAGTATGCAATAGTCAAGCCTCTCATAACATCATTCGTCATTAAACTTCTTCCACAGATATACACTTGAAACATAGAAGTCAGAAACTAAAGCATTTGTCCAACTTACAAATAACATTTCTAATTTACTGAATTTGCTAATATGAGGTCATTCCCATCCTCCATTCATTTGCAATAAAATAAAGCAAATATAATGCAGTGACGTTTCACAGCTATATAAAAAAAGTGTTATAAAATAACTTGACGGGGTCATAGAAAGATTTTCTGCTTCATAGATTCAAACACGACTTTTTCAGGAGCAACTTAGAGAAGTAATGCCAAACACTTACAAAATTAGCAAGTTGTAGATTGTAAAGGATTATATGACCGACACTTAAGATATCCCACTGATCAACCCAGGAATCTTTGCAATCAGCATATCCTTGGAGAAGTAGTTCTTATGTACTCTCAGCAAATATCAACACATGAACAACTTGATCGTAGTCTCCATCTCTATGACCACCCCTCTGGGTTTATAGAAGCAAATGTTTTCTCTAGTTTTTACAAATCTAGACTTTTAATCACACTAATAATACTCAATTACTAGAAATAAGACAAAATAAAGTCCGCAAACAACTTTTAAATTTAAAATAAAAAATTCAAGCGGATATGAAAATTTTCTTATACTACACTGAGACAACTAAGCGAGAAAATATGGTACATGCTATTATCTACCGATTAACCATAAAGACATATAATATCAACAGTGGTAAGAAAAACCTAAGTGAAAGAGCTCAAACAATCCCAAACCTATCATTTACAAGTGATTTCTAACATAGAAATTAAGAGAAAACAACTCACATTATGAGATTTAGAATCGTAACTCTAATTTAGATTCGAAATTGAGCGATTGACTCCCTTTTCAATTGATATTGATCGATTCCCTTTTCTCAATTGAGAGAAAAGGAAAAGGAGAGTTTGTTTTTGGAGAGAGGCGGATGATACTATGTTTTGGGAACAAAGTGAAATAAAAGACTTTTCCCTAATATTTAGTTGGTAGGGTGACGAATTCAGCAACGAATTTAAAATCCGTTGCTAATTATTTATTAAAAAATAACTAATATATTTTTAAAAAATGGTAAAATAATTTTAGTGATAATAATTTCATTGCTCTTTCTGTTTTCACCATGTCAAAAAAAAATTTCACCTTTCATGTCTCTAATTTTATCACCAAAATAAAGGAGCCAATATTTACCGTCAAAATATAGCAACAAATTTTATTTTATGTCGCTAATTCGTCACTAATTAGACTACTAATTTTAATTTCATTTATTTAGCGACAAAAATTCTATTTTGTTGCAATTCTGTCGTTAATTAGCGACAGAAATGTCCTTGTTGCTACAAATTCGTTGCTAAACACAATTTTTTTTGTAGTGATAAATCTCCTTGCTATTCTCAATGTGCATTTTTTTCGTAATATATTTTTATTACTTTACATTTCTCTAATATGACTGTAAATTAATTTTTTTTGTGTTTTACACACATCAGTAGTTAAGTTTTCTTGTTTCTTATCTCAACATACAAAAATTAAAATAGATAAGTTTTGTTATACATAATAATAAATAATATATAGATTATAAAAGACTCCAAAATAAATGAAAGATTCAAATTTAGGTTTGTTATGCATAACAAATTACGTGAGTTTATTTAGGTTATTAATAAAAGTTTTGGGTTTCTCTGAATTATATATTTTTGAACTTAAGTACAAATTTCGAATATAAATTTAGTTTTCAAATTGACCTGGTTTTTTTTATATAAAAATGTTCATGTGTAAAAGTCACACTTAAAATCAGTTATATTTTTTAAATAATTTTTTTAATAAAAATCATAGAAATCTTGCTACAATTCACCTGCACAAAAAAAAAAAATCATCAATTGTAAACATAAAATTTGTGAGCTCGCATAAAGTAAAGAATATGACATTACAAATTTTGTGTGAATTGACGATGATTAAGGAGATCAAATAGGAGAAGGGAGCATAATGTATTTTAATTTTAAACTAACTTAAATTTTTAATTTTGATTCGAAATTTATCATAAGTTTCTCGTGAATTAAATGAATAGATCACTACAGAATAAAAAATAAAAACACATAAAATAAAATAAATAGGTATTTTAATATCATAATAATATAAGAATGATAACAAAAAATTAGAATTTAAAAAGCTAAATGTTTGAAAAAATTTCAAGAATTATTTGCTTGAGTTCAAGCATACTTTATACCTGCAAATAAATCATTCAGCGATAACATATTAGATTAGTTGATTCATCGAAATAAAATAAAATATCTAAACATACACCATTAAAAATAATGACAAAGAATGTACTAAGATTATGAATAAATATTCAAAAATGTATTCTAAAAAACCTGTCACAAAAAGAAACTCTATGTATATGTAGATAAAGAAATTATCATGAATCTTAACAAACATGATATACATGTTAGGAATTATAGAGAATAAAATAATAACAATAATTTAATTATTAAATTAAATAGTAACAATAATTTACTTATTATATTGGATTATCGCAAAAAAAAAGAGATACTAACATCATAACATTAAGCATTAACGGAGAAAAATGAAGCTGAAAATGTCAGAATCTTTCTGTATTTAAAAAATAAAATTGTTAAATGAAAACATAATAAAAATTGAAAAATATGAAGAATATAGTAATTAAATTCGCGAATAAGCTAATGAATAATACCCCCTCGCCCCCTCCCTAGCAAAAAAAAGTAAAAGCTTAACATTATTTATCATTGTAATGTGTAGTAGTATATATTGAAGAGGTGAAGAAGTTAGAACATCATTTCAATTCAAACTTTGTTTAAATTTAAATTAAAATATCATCTCAATTTCTTCCATATCTTTAATTTTTCATGTACAATGTGTATTTATCGTATAATCTATAAATTTGAATTAAGAGAAACATTTGAAATCAATTCAAATATTTTTAATAATATTAGTATTATCATTACTTTTTTTAAAATTATTATTATTGTTACTATTACTACCAACACTATTTTTTTTTTAATTTAAATACTACCAGTACTTCTACTATTACTACGTAATACAATTCTATTAAAATATTGGCAGTACTTCTACTATTTCATTTAATAATTAATTAAATATATTAAAATATAGTATATTACTACTGTCACTACCACTACTATTAGTATATACGCGCTACCACTACTATTTGCTGGAGAAGACTAGATCACTAGTTTTATACTATCGAGAAACCTCCCTATGCCCGCATCCCTGGAACTTGCTTTGCTTTTTTGCTTTAAAGACCCCGCATGCTTTACACCTTCTATGATAGGGAAAATACTTTCGCACGAGTACTAATTTGATTCGCATAAACGAGCCTCTTCTGAGCCCTTGAAATTTTACATATCAGCTTCAGAAAATTCAATTAGATCATTCTTGGCACATAAGAATGAGGAAGCAAAGGTAGAGAGTGCTCTGGAACTCGAACACTTGGGTTGAACAAAAA
Source organism: Capsicum baccatum var. pendulum (assembly GCA_030864225.1). NCBI lineage: Eukaryota > Viridiplantae > Streptophyta > Magnoliopsida > Solanales > Solanaceae > Capsicum > Capsicum baccatum. The sequence continues at coordinate 253,161,123 of CM061559.1, read as the reverse complement.
AGGCTCAATCTTTCACTATTCAGGAGTAACAAAAAGCAAATGCGATCATCCCAAGACGCCTTGGAATTCCATAGTGTAGGGAAGTAGGATCTACTAAATAAGTCTCCAATCAATCTCCGGAGGATGAGAAAATTGATTTGCCTCTTTTATTTAGAGTTCATTGTCGAATCGGACGCTTAACCCCCACCCCTAACTACGGGGGAAGTCACACTTTAACTTCCTACCTTGACCTAGGCCTCACATCGATCTTTCTATCCACTGAACTCATCAATTAACCTTGACATTGACTCTCACTACGTACTCCAACTTTATCGATTAATAAAGACGCTTTATCTAATGAAAAAGGAAGAATACTAAAGCAATCGAACAGACAAGGCTCTATAAGAGAAGAGCTAACTGGAGTATGCCTGGAATGACGAACAAGGAGTATGAGAAGAGTGTTTCGAAGGTCAGATCGGGTTTGCTGGTAAAGCTTATGTTCCAGGTCAATAAAGACTAGAAACTAGTACTGCTAACAAGAAGCTAAAAAAGCGAGGCTGCTAAAGAAGAGCTTGTTCCGATTTTAGATACGATAATAAGAAGAACAGAAGTATAAGAGGACAAGAAGGAGAAAAAGCAAGTACAGTTTCAATTCAGTTTCGCTTGCTTAGTAACCTCTTTTTCGGTTTGAGATAGGAAAGAATCCAAAGCTTGCAAAGGATGTTAGGCTTCAAACTCTATTAGGACAGATAAATTGGAAACCTAGGATGAAATAGCCTACCTTAAATACAGAATCAATTACCAGATGGATTGGCTGGCTCACTTGTACGTAATAGAATCAAAATCAAGGAAAATTCCCCTAATGGGAGTGAACATAGGGATTTCCCGACGAACGAATGGAATACATGAAAGGCTAGAGAATGTAGTATTGGACGTCGACTTCACATACGACATTTTCAACTTCTACTTTTCATACAAAGAGAATGGGCATCCTGAAAAACTTAAAATATAACAGAATGCTTAAGGTCTTCAATTCGATCTATTCTAAGTGGTTCATTGGGTAAGCAGCAGAGGGAAAAGGTCTATACCCATTACCGTAGCTAAAAGGGTTCCCTTTCTTACTTGATTGAGATTGAGAGTCAGGGCATTAGAGGTCTTAGGAATCCCATCCCTAACGAGCTAGAAGTGGAACAAGCGCTCATAGCCTTTTGCTTGAGAGTAGGACTTGTGAAGTCAAAGACTTCAACCTACTGCTTGACTGCTCGACTTGGCTATTAAAAAAGCTCTTTACCTTTAGGTACCAGGAGTAGGCAAAAAAAGATGGGATTTTCTCCAACTGGCACGATTGAAATAGATGGATAAGAACGTACTTCATTCCTCAACTCTAAAGAAGAGGAAGGATTCCATTGGATAAGGTTACTTCGTTCCTCAACTTTTTGAATTTCATTCTCCCAGGAATTCAGGTTGCAACCAAAAATAAAACTTGGTAGCACTCTAATCAACTGTGATTCCTCTTGTTGAAAAGAAAGATGCATCTCTTTTTTCCTCAAAAGCTGTCGTACATTTCTTTTTTAGATAGGTATACTTGGGTCTTCACTGACCGTGTGAGGACTTTTTAGGAAAAAGATGCCCAGCCTACAAAATGAACTAAAGACTATCTGATGAAAAGCTTTCTTATAGTCAAAATAGATTATGAAATAAAGAGAGCAGAAGTATGACCTTTTCATAAAGAATATAAATAAAGCAAGATTTCGACTAGGCACGTATCGAAGGAGAAAAGGAGGAGGTATCAATAGCATTAGTAGGAGCAGCAGGAAGCGAATGAAAGTGATTTTGTTCTCAAATCAACACACTAGGAATCGAAGATTAAAGATGATTTTTGACAAGCGCACATTCATAGGTTGTTAGCAGTATAAAGCGAGAAAAATATTGAATGAGTTTAAAAAAGATTTATCTAAGCTAAGCCCAATTAATCCTACTATCTTCATGAGCTAAGACTGGCCTGTTACAAGTCTCAATTGAGGCAGAAAAAAGTTAGATTCTTAACCCCGAAGGGGGATCTTGCTACATAGCTTCATATCTGATCAGCTGATAGGAAAATTCTTCTAAAGAAGACGTGTTGAGATTTTTTTCCTTCGGTAACCCCCATAATTGAAAAGAAAATTTCCGTCTCCAGTTCAGGGGAAGGACAAAGGAAAGATTCAGCGAAGGATAAGGTAGAATGAGATCTTCCGGTTTAGCTCATTTAGTTAAGGTGCCCAGCAATTGAGTTCCATAGCTTGGGTAGGCATCCCTGAAAGGTATTGTGGTGCATCCATCTTGAACATCCCTCAAAATTATCCAAAATAAGAATGATTATGTTTAAGTAGAGATCTCACCAGAAGTAGAGACAAGGAAGACTTATACTATTGATTTCCCGATACCGAGACTCTACTCTAGACAACTATTGTAACACCCCGTATTCAAGTACATGTATTGGCGTATTCAAGTACGTGTATTGGTCTTATTTATATGGAATTAATTTTTTATTTTATTTATACCGGAATTTGCCCGTCGATGGTTCCATACGAAGGTTATTGAATAAGATTTCCAAAGATATAAAGATTTCCAAAAATGGATAAGTTTTGGATATAATCGAGCACGTTCGAAACTATAAAACGATGGCCGGGATATGGTGAATAGTAAATGTGCAGGAAAATTTCCTGCACATAAACTACTGAGGCCTGCCAGTTTTTTGGGTTGACTTTAAATGATCATAACTCCTTGTACAAAATGAACTGTGTGAGCTTCTATATATCGATGAGAAGGCCCGAGAGTCTTATTTCTAATTCAATTGGTTTCATCCAAATCCAACATCTGAGTAAGGAGTTATACTCGTTTTACTTCAGCCTCCCAAAATAGATTTTTAGGGTCAACTTCAAACGATCATAACTCCTTGTACAGGACTAACTGGGTGGCCTACTTTATATTAAATGAAAGCCCTTTGAATTATCTATCCAACGATACCAATTTCACCCAAATACGATATCGGAGTAAACAGTTATGGTCGATTTACTTTAGCCTATTAAAACAGTCCACCATGGACAGATTCGGATTTACTTAAATTTTTAAGGACAATATGGTCATTTTCCATCACATCATGGACGAAAATTGGTCATTATATACATATACTTCACCTCATATCCATCATTTATCATCCATTATTGAAGAATAAGAAACCCTAGCCAAATTTCAACTCCAATTATCTTGTGATTCAACCGTAGAAAATCCAAATTGATTCCGTAGTTGTGTTCACCGTCTCGAGGGCTTCTAGAAGCACCCCTTATTTGTGCCAACAGGACTTCGAAATCAAAAGGGCCATTTTATGGTAAGGATGTAAATTATGTTGGTGTTATTTATATGGATATGTATATATATGCATGTGAGCATAAGAAGTGTGTTATTTGATTGTTGTTGAAAGATGATTGGAAATGATGTTGGATTATTCTTGTGCATGGTTGGATTATGTTGAATTATGAAGGGATTTGGTGTGATGATGTGGTATTGAAATGATGATTATATATATATATATATATATATATATATATATATATATATATATATATATATATATATATATATATATATATATATATATATATATACACACACACATAAACCTATTGTTCAAGTTGGTTTTTGGAATGCTTTGCAAATATTGGTTGTATGGAATTATGGAAGAGAATTGTGGTGTTGGGTTGCTAATAATAGATGCCAAACATTTCATTATAGATAAGTGATTTATAAAGGCAGGAAGTTGTGTTGAATTGGTATCCGAATCTACGACGAGGTATGTAAAGCACACTCTAACACTGTTCTTTGGCATGAAAACACCAATGTTCCATCAAGTAAGTTTCCGAGGTTGTCCAAAAACATGTATTGTTCTACGTTACCAATGAAGTTGTTTCCATCCTATAAAGTGTCAAAATGTTTCATTGATATACCAAAAGGCTCCTATTTCATTGTTGTGATATTGATGATTCTGAAACACATTATTGATGTACCAATGAATCTTTATTACATCGTTATTGTATAGAAGGTCTATTACTTGGTTCCTATTGATGTATCATTGTTTCAAAGTATCAAAAATATGGTGGCGACCAAAATAACAATCTCAAAGATTAATTTAACTAAGTGATGGAAGTTCTCTCTTATCGGGTGGTATCCCAGGGGCATAAGCCTAGCATGGGTCGATCCCTATTTATGTGTTTATGGGTGGTATCCCAGGGGCATAAGCCTAGCATGGGTCGATCCCAATTGATATGTACTGGAGGCAGCCTAATGGTCACAGTACAGTACAGTAATGATTACAAAGACGATAAGAACGAAGGTAAAGTGATTGAATAAATACAATGTACAGGTTGTCACAAGTTCTAGTAAGTGTGGTCCACTCCTATTACGATTTATTCACTTGTTTCTGATTTCTATTGAGCTCCTATATCATATGCGATTATCTACAGCTTTACATACTCAGTACATATTTTGTACTGACATCGGGGACCTGCATTTCATGCTGCAGGCACAGGTACCTCAGCTCATACATCGCACAAGTAGGAGCCAGGTCATACAGTTATTGTTGGTGAGCTCCAGTTTTCTTCGGAGCTTTTCGAGTCGGTTCCTTATGTTTTATTATTGTACAGGAGTCATGTTTGGGCGGGAGTTTGTCCCGATCCTAGTTATGTAATGTATGTCCTAGAGGCTCTGTAGATACAAGGAATGGTAAAGTCATGGAAGTTTACATAGTGATGTTATATTTGTATATGTGGTGGCCCCGACGGCCAAGTATTATATATATATATATATATATATATATATATATATATATATATATATATATATATTTGTGCGTGTTGTGCTAATACAGGTAATTAGATCCTTCTATATGCAACGAAGTGCTGTCCAAATTTTTGGTGAAATATAAGTGAAAGTACAGGTATTTGAACGGGTTCTCCCGGGCCTTTTCGGCTTTGGATGCCCGTCCGGCCCGATGGGATTTTGGGTCGTGACAAAAGTGGTATCAGAGCGGTTTGTCCTAGTGAGTCTACAAAGTCGTGTCTACGTAGAGTCTTGTTTATCGGTGTGTTGTGCACCACATCTATAAACAGGAGGCTATGGACATTTAGGAAATTGTTTCTTTTCTTCAGATCATAGATCGTGCCATAGAGTTTATATAGCAAATGAAGTCATAGTTGACCACTGAATCCATTTGTTTCTCTTATTACAATAAGAATGCCGGATATCGAAAGTAAGAATACCGGCGAGCGGGTAGATGTGGCTGCCGGAGAAGGGACTAGTAAGTTACCACCTGCACAAGTTAATCAGAGTAAAGCTCAAGCTGAGTGGGTATCTGAAATATCTTCCACTCCAGATGAAATAAGGGGGAGGCGAACCACATTCACATAACCACCTGTTAATGCTGCTGATCAGGATATGAGGGATGCAGTAAACTATTGACCCGAATTCTTGCCCGTCAAGTCCAAGGGCAAGCTAATCCTGCCGCGGGTTCTAGCGGTACTAATAGGGCGGCTAGTCTTCGGACGCAAGATTTTCTTAAGATGGATCTGCCTACTTTTACCGGATCCGATCTTAATGAAGATCCACAGGAATTTATTGATCAGATACAAAGGGCCCTACAGGTGATGCATGTATCGGGCAGAGAGACAGTGGAGTTAGCCGCATATAGATTCAAAGGTGAGACTATATATTGGTATGAAGACTGGAAACAGTCAAGGGGCATTGATGCATCCCCAGCTACTTGGAAAGAGTTCAAAGAGGCATTTATTGATCATTATCTTCCATATGAGACTCGTCAAGCCCGTGCAGATCAGTTCTTAAATCTTCGACAGGGTAATACAAGTGTGAGGGAGTATAGTCTTTGATTTAATTCTTTGTCCAGATATGCTCCTAATGTTATAGCTACTATGGATGACAGAGTTCATCAGTATATGGTTGGATTGGATCCGTATTTGGTTAGGGATTGTACTATTGCTGGACTGAATAAAGACATGGATATAGCTAGGATCCAAGCATTTGCACAGAAAATGGAAGATCAGAGGCAAAGAAGAAGAACACAGGAATTTGAAAGCGGATCTTCTAAGAGGGCCAGATCTACAGGGCAGTTTATGGCGCCACAGAGAGGTTTTAGACCTCAATTTTCTGCTAAACCACCTAGGCCATTATTTTCTTATTCTGCAGCTAGTGCTCCACCACAGCATCATGGGTTCAGAGGCAGTCAATTTGGGCAAAGAAGTGAGGATCATAGTTCGCGATCAGTGAGTTACCAAGGGAAAGGGAATATGAGCCAATCGAGACCTCCTCGAGAGCCATACAATAAATGTGGAAGGTATCATTTGGGCGCATGTCGGCTGGGGACCAATGTTTGCTTTTGGTGTGGTATGTCGGGGCATATGATGAGGGAATTCCCACGAAGGGACATAGGGGGTATGGCATGACCTACGGGGTCATTTGTTGCATCATCATCATCGATGCCTTATTCAGGAAGGGGTGCACAGCCAATGGGTCGTGTTAGAGGTGATAGAGGAGCCACGAGTTCTAGCGGGGCTCAAAATCGTATGTATGCTCTAGCGGATCGACAAAATTTAGAGGCTTCCCCAGATGTGGTTACGGGTACGTTGTCTATATTTTCATTCAATTTATATGCCTTAATTGATCCCGGTTCGACATTATCTTATGTTACTCCATTGGTTGCTGAAACGTTTGAAAGAATACCCGAACTGTTAGTTAAGCCATTTGAAGTGTCCATACCGGTCGGGAATTTATTATAGCTAGAAGGGTTTATCGAAACTGCATAGTAACTATTTGTGGTCGTGATACGAGGGCTGATCTTGTGGAGTTAGAAATGGTAGATTTTGATGTTATAATGTGTATGGACTGGTTGGCGTCTTGTTATGCCACAATTGATTGCTGCATGAAAAAAGGTATATTTCCATTTTCCAAATGAATCAGTCCTCGAATGGAAAGGTGAAATTAGCGCGCCAAGAGGTAGATTTATTTCTTATTTTAAGGCGAGAAGAATGATTTCCAAGGGATATATATATATCATTTAGTTAGAGTAAGGGATACAAAAGCGGAGCCACCAACTCTTCACACTGTTCCGGTGCTAAACGAATTTTCTGATGTATTTCCTGAAGATCTTCCAGGTTTGCCTCCTGAACGAGAAGTAGAGTTTGGTATTGATGTCATACCAGACACCCAACTAATCTCCATTCCTCCGTATAGAATGGCCCCAACAGAATTACGAGAATTGAAAGGGCAATTGAAAGATGTGCTAGAAAAGGGGTTCATTAGGCCTAGTATTTCCCCTTGGGAGCACCAGTGTTATTTGTACGTAAAAAGGATGGATCGCTGAGGATGTGTATTGATTATCGGCAATTGAATAAGGTGACTATTAAGAATAAATATCCTCTCCCAAGAATTAATGATTTATTTGATCATTTATAGGGCGCCAAGTGCTTTTCTAAGATTGATTTGAGGTCAGGTTACCACCAAGTGAGGGTCAAAGAAAAAGATATACCCAAAACAGCTTTCTGAATAAGGTATGGTCATTATGAGTTTCTAGTTATGTCATTTGGGATAACAAATGCACCCGCAGCTTTTATGGATTTGATGAATAGGGTTTTTAAGCCATTCCTGGATGTATTTGTGATAGTTTTTATAGATGATATTCTAGTTTATTCTAGATCAGAAGAAGACCATACCAATCACTTACGACAGGCATTGCAGACTCTTCGTGATTGTAAGCTTTATGCAAAGTTCTCTAAATGTGAGTTTTGGTTAAAGTCGGTGGCATTTTTGGGTCATATTGTATCTAGTGAAGGGATAAAGGTTGATGCTCAAAAGATAGAAGCTGTGAAGAACTGGCCAAGGCCCACAACGCCTACGGAGATTCGTAGTTTTCTCGGGTTGGCCGGTTATTATAGAAGGTTTGTTAAAGGCTATTCTTCCATTTCAGCACCCTTAACCAAGCTAACCCACAAAGCATCCAAATTCCAATGGAATGATGCATGTGAGAAGAGTTTTCAAGATTTAAAGAACAAGTTGATTCCTACACCCGTGTTGGTACTTCCAAAAGGCACCGAAGGGTAGACAGTGTATTGTGATGCTTCCAGAATTAGTTTAGGATGTGTATTGATGCAGCATGGTAAGGTAATAGCATATGCTTCTAGACAATTGCGGCCATATGGGAAAAATTATCCTACACACGATCTTGAGCTGGCAGCAATTATTTTTGCTTTAAATATATGGCGTCACTACTTATATGGGGTTCATGTTGATATATATACTAACCATAAGATCTTGCAATATATTTTTAATCAGAAGGATCTAAATTTAAGGCAGCGGAGATGGCTTGAACTATTAAAGGACTATGATGTTGATATCTTGTACCATCCAGGGAAAGCAAATGTGGTAGCTGATGCGTGAAGTCGTAAGGCTATGATGGCGCCTATAGAAAGGCAAGGGATGATTAAAGATCTTCACCAGTTAGCTAGTTTGGGAGTTCGCCTTCTTGAAACTCCGGACAAAGAGCTTATCGTACATAATGTTGCGGAATCTTCATTAGTAGCTGAAGTGAAAAAGAAGCAATATGCAAACCCTATTTTATTACAACTTAAGGAGAACGTTCAGAGTGGTGCGACCAAGGCATTTGAGCTTATGCGAGAAGTAGTACTTCAGTGCCAAAACCGATTGTGTGTGCCGGATATAGACGGGCTAAGAAAGAAGATTATGATAGAGGCACATTTTTCAAGGTATTCCATTCATCCAGGATCAACCAAAATGTATCAAGATTTGAAATATATGTATTGGTGGAATGACATGAAGAAGAGCATTGCAGAATTTGTAGCTCAATGTCCAAATTGTCAAAGAGTTAAAGTTGAGCACCAAGAACCTAGAGGCTATAAGTTATGCATAGATCTTCCAATTTGGAAGTGGGACATGATCAACATGGATTTTGTTATAGGTTTGCCTCGAACAGCTCGGAAATTTGATTCTATATGGGTGATTGTGGATAGGCTTACTAAATCCGCACATTTATTACCCGTTAAGACCACTTACACAGTTGAAGAATATTCGAAGCTGTATGTTAAGGAAATAGTTCGATTACATGGAGTGCCAACTTCTATTATATCGGATCGGGGAACTCAATTTACCGCAAACTTTTGGGAACACAAGTGAATCTGAGTACAGCTTTTCACCCTCAGACAGATGGACAAGCAGAGCGCACCATTCAAACACTTGAAGATATGCTACGAGCATGTGTTATAGATTTTAAAGGCAACTGGGATGATCATTTACCTCTTATTGAGTTTGTCTACAATAATAGCTATCATTCAAGTATCAAAATGGCACCATATGAAGCTTTATATGGGAGGAAGTGTAGATCACCAATAGGATGGTTCAAAGCAGGTGAAACTCTTATGTTCGGACCGGATCTTGTGTCTCAAGCAATAGAAAAAGTCAAGGTGATTCAGCAACAGTTGGAAACAACCCAAAGTAGACACAAGCCATATGCGGATAGTAGAAGAAGAGGGCTAGAATTTTCGTTAGGCGATTGGGTATTTTTGAAGGTATCGCCAATGAAAGGGGTGATGAGATTTGGCAAGAAAGGAAAGTTGAGTCCACGATATATAGGCCCGTATAAGATTATTCGAAGATGTGGGCAAATTGCTTATGAATTAGAGCTACCCCAGGAACTCTCATCAGTGGATCCAGTATTTCATGTATCGATGCTTCGAAAGTGCATCGGAGATCCGTCCCTTATTACTTCTACTGAAGATGTGCAAGTAACAGAAGATCTTACCTATGAGGAGATGCCTATTGCTATATTAGATCGTCAAGTTAAGAAGATGAGAAAAAAAGAAGTAGCATCGGTGAAAGTACTTTGGAGAAATCAACAAAGGGAAGAGATTACATAGTAAGCTGAGGAAGCAATGAAATCTAAGTACCCTCATTTGTTCAAAGATGAAGAGGAAGTTCAAGAAACGGAGTTAGAACATTAACAAGTAAGTTTTTGTTTATATATGCATAGTATTTATGTAATGATGTGAATGTTAATGGTGGACTTGAACTTGTTTTGGTTAAATAATTACGCTGACATTCGAGGAAGAATGTCCTAAAGGGGGGAAGGATGTAACACCCCGTATTCAAGTACATGTATTGGCATATTCAAGTACGTGTATTGGTCTTATTTATATGGAATTAATTTTTTATTTTATTTATAAGGGAATTTGCCCGTCGATGGTCCCATACGAAGGTTATTGAATAAGCTTTCCAAAGATATAAAGATTTTCAAAAACGGATAAGTTTCAGATATAATCGAGCACGTTCGAAACTATAAAACGGTGGCCGGGATATGGTGAATAGTAAATGTGCAGGAAAATTTCCTGCACATAAACTACTGAGGCCTGCCAGTTTTTTGGGTCAACTTTAAATGATCATAACTCCTTGTACAAAATGAACTGTGTGAGCTGCTATATATCGATGATAATCCCCGAGAGTCTTCTTTCTAATGCAATTGGTTTCATCCAAATCCAACATCTAAGTAAGGAGTTATACTCGTTTTACTTCAGCCTCTCAAAATAGATTTTTAGGGTCAACTTCAAACGATCATAACTCCTTGTACAGGACGAACCGGGTGGCCTACTTTATATGAAATGAAATACCTTTGAATTATATATCCAACGATACCAATTTCACCCAAATCCGATATCGAAGCAAAGCATTATGGTCGATTTACTTTAGCCTATTAAAACAGTTCACCATGGACAGATTCGGATTTACTTAAATTTTTAAGGGCAATATGGTCATTTTCCATCACATCATGGACGAAAATTGGTCATTATATACATATACTTCGCCTCATATCCATCATTTATCATCCATTATTGAAGAATAAGAAACCCTAGCCAAATTGCAACTCCAATTATCTTGTGATTCAACCGTAGAAAATCCAAATTGTTTCCGTAGTTGTGTTCACCATCTCGAGGGCTTCGAGAAGCACCCCTTATTTGTGTCAACAGGACTTCGAAATCAAAAGGGCCATTTTATGGTAAGGATGTAAATTATGTTGGTGTTATTTATATGGATATGTATATATATGCATGTGAGCATAAGAAGTGTGTTATTTGATTGTTGTTGAAAGATGATTGGAAATGATGTTGGATTATTCTTGTGCATGGTTGGATTATGTTGAATTTTGAAGGGATTTGGTGTGATGATGTGCTATTGAAATGATTATATATATATATATATATATACACACACACATAAACCTATTGTTCAAGTTGGTTTTTGGAATGCTTTGCAAATATTGGTTGTATGGAATTATGGAAGAGAATTATGGTGTTGGGTTGCTAATACTAGATGCCAAACATTTCATTGTAGATAAGTGATTTATAAAGGCGGGAAGTTGTGTTGAATTGGTATCCGAATCTACGATGAGGTATGTAAAGCATACTCTAACAATGTTTTTTGGCATGAAACCACCAATGTTCCATCAAGTAAGATTCCGAGGTTGTCCAAAAACATGTATTGTTCTACGTTACCAACGAAGTTGTTTCCATCATATAAAGTGTCAAAATGTTTCATTGATATACCAAAAGGCTCCTATTTTATTGTTGTGATATTGATGATTCTAAAACACATTGTTGATGTACGAATGAGTCTTTATTACATCGTTATTGTATAGAAGGTCTATTACTTGGTTCCTATTGATGTATCATTGTTTCAAAGTATCAAAAATATGGTGGCGACCGAAATAACAATCTCAAAGATTAATTGAACTAAGTGATGGAAGTTCTCTCTTATCGGGTGGTATCCCAGGGGCATAAGCCTAGCATGGGTCGATCCCTATTTATGTGTTTATGGGTGGTATCCCAGGGGGCATAAGCCTAGCATGGGTCGATCCCAGTTGATATGTACTGGAGGCAGCCTAATGGTCACAGTACAGTACAGTAATGATTACAAAGACGATAAGAACGAAGGTAAAGTGATTGAATAAATACAATGTACAGGTTGTCACAAGTTCTAGTAAGTGTGGTCCACTCTTATTACGATTTATTCACTTGTTTCTGATTTCTATTGAGCTCCTATATCATATGTGATTATCTGCATCTTTACATACTCAGTACATATTTCGTACTAACGTCCCCCACGGGGACCTGCATTTCATGGTGCAGGCACAGATACCTCAGCTCATACACCGCATAAGTAGGAGCCAGGTCATACAGCTATTGTTGGTGAGCTCCAATTTGCTTCGGAGCTTTCTGAGTCGGTTCCTTATGTTTTGTTATTGTACAGGAGACATGTGTGGGCGGGGTTTTGTCCCGACCCTAGTTATCTCATGTATATCCTAGAGGCTTTGTAGACACAAAGAAGGGTAAAGTCATGGAAGTTTATATAGTGATGTTATATTTGTATATGTGGTGGCCCCGACGGCCAAGTATTATATATATATATTTGTGTGTGTTGTGCTGATACAGGTAATTAGACCCTTCTAGATGCAAAGAAGTGCTGTCCAAATTTTTGGTGACATGTAAGTGAAAGTACAAGTATTTGAACGGGTTCTCCCGGGCCTTCTCGGCTTTGGGTGCCCGTCCGGCCCGATGGGATTTTGGGTTGTGACAACTATAGTCTCTATATAGCCCTAGCTAAGGTTTTGATTTTGATAGACTAGCCTTGTCTAGCATCTTTATTTTAAACATTCGAACATTGTAGGATCTCCTCCAACAAAGGAATCGGCAAGAAAAACTCACATTCTCAAATAAACAAAAAGTCTAGGAAGATATCAACCATGGAAGGAAGGTCTCCTGTAAACTAGAAGGTCCTACTGAGTGATCTAAGTCGAACCTCTTCCTTGAATGGTTAAGGAAAGATTTCATATAATGCCTTTATTCGTACCAGACTCTTTGACTTGGTTGGGGCTGTAACCTTGAATTAGTGGGGAGACTGCTACTACTACTATTTCCTTGTTGAGGGAAAGGTGGGCGAAGGGTGGATTTTTTATCTATTTCTAAACCAAGAAGATATCTCTTCTTTGTTTGACCTTTCCACGAGCTTCATCTAGTTTGTGGGGAGTATAGTATATAGAAGTAGGGTTTGATATTTGGATATTTTTTGTATCAATGATCTGGCGAATTATCAATGATTCATTCTTAGATTTTCTAAATGATGAAGAGATAAAAAAATTTCACTATTCTGAAATGTTGATTGTAATAGTAATAGTATTACGGGGTAAATCAACTGAGTATTCAACTTTGGAAAGTCTTTCAAATATTTATAAGAAAGGAACTGATGCATATATAAGTAAAGTCGTGTGCAATGAAAAGTGCAAGCATGGGAGGGATCTTTACTTGTTTATTTCATTTCAGATTAACATTGATTTTATTTAACAAGGAACTTATCTACTCCATCAGACTAGTTTCAGGTTCGAATCTTGGGCAACCCACTATCATATCAAAATTCTAATTTTCTGCAAAGAAGTCCGTATTTTTCCAATCAACTTCAAACAAAATTGGAACATATCCACATACACCTTGGTTGACACGAGCATATAAGTCATGTTATACTGTTGAATAACAAGCCTTCTATTTTGATTTATAGAAAACTCGTGTGCTTGGGAGTCCCTGATGAAATAATAAACCAAGATTTTATAATGACTATAATTTTTAGAGAGAGGCGAAAGCGAACCCAAGCTTAAGGAGCTCTGATCCCCAAGTCAACACTTGCTACTCTTTTGTTGGTGATCGTGTTTGGTAGATCTTCGGTGTATCAACAGTCTTCTCGATTTTCCACTCGATAGATCCCGCAAATATGTTGCTAATTGTTGGGTGCCTATTCTTCGATCCAAACTGGTGATTCACCGTATTCCCTTCTTTAGTCAGGAATGGAGTTAGGGATGCCCAACTCAAGATAAGTCTGAAGGTTCTATTAAAGTATCCTTAATAACATCTCTTTCTCTAGAATCCAGGCTTGTAGATCTTTAGCGAATTAATAAGGTTTTATAATTAGGTTATTCTTGAAACCTTGTTTATTACTGAGCTGGGTAACTTAAACCCTATCCCCTTCCTTTCTTAATAGTAAATAGATATAGAGTTGGATAATTCCTCGATAGGGCATCTCAATCTGGCCCTTAATTTATCGTGTAAGGAATGAAGACCATAGGCAGAGGTTAATAGATCCTTTAATTGAGATAGGGGCTCGTTCGATACATGTATTTCATTTTGATATCCTCCCTCTCTTTTTTTTTATAAAAAATACTCAAAAAAATGAGTCAACCTGTCTAAACTTCTCTACAAAAGTCTTTCCTTCGCTGCCGGTCTTTAAACTTGCAACTGGTATCTAAGACAAGAGATTTTTATTACTTTAAGTTTGATCTTTCATTAGGAGCCTTATCAATAATGGTTGGAACCAGTCTGACCTATGAGACTACTCGAAAGGAGGCTTCTTACCAGCACTAGAGTAGGATTAGTCATCTTTGCCTTAGGACAATCCCTTCCCCTACTCGGGCAAGCAACAGAATTTTTTTAACAACCTCTTATGATTGATTCACTTCCTCCAAGATTGGATTTATTCTTACCTATGATATCCCCAAGAGCTCATTTGATAGCAGTTGCATCTGAGCTAGCTTAAAAAGAGAGAAGACATCCTTATCTGAGCCGATCGTTAGCGTATTTCTTCTTCTCGAGTGAAGTAGCTTACTCTTGCACTGTGTGTTAGGGAGTCATATTATGCTTAGTTCTAATTTATGTTTGCACTGTTTGAGTTCTATCTAGGAAGCAAGCACCGCAAAGGGTTGATATGGCAGCTTAGTTGGTAAAAAAGGAGATGGTACTGAAGTAGGAGGCTCGTAGATTCTACTAGTGCAATGACTAGTCAAATCTCTTTTCTCTACGTGAACATTTTTATTATGTAAACCTGGTGTGTTATCTAAGTCTTTTAACTAGTCCAATGAAAATCTCCTCTATTGCAGCAAAAGTCAAAAAAAGGGTACTCGCGCAGCAGCCTGCTTGCCAAAAATGAAAATCCTTACTAGCCAAAGTAAGGGACTTTCTTACTAGAGCATACATGATGGACAAGGACTTAGTTGACTATTCTTATCCTGTTATTCAAGAATCTTTCCTCGGAATGGATGATGAATGGAAGCGAGATTGGATTGACGTATAGAAACTACAACTACAGATTTGTTCCGTTTCTATTAGGGAATCCCAACTAGAAGAGGGAGATATAAAAGTAATGTTGATTCTACGAAAAACAAAGTCGTTGCATAAGTAACAAATTATCTAATTTCTTATTAGAAGTCTCTTTGTCTAGATAAGTCTCCTTTATCGGGGGGTTCCCACAGAGAATTCTTGCTCTGGCTTGCCAAAATCCTTTAATTTTGAGAATGTTGGATGTATTACACACTGATGGAATTGCGTAATAAGGATTTTCACTAGCTTAGTGAATCGATTTAAACTAATAAATAGAGTATATTTTTGTTGGCACTGAGTAAATCTTTGATTCAGAGGGTGGAAGATGTTATGACTCTGAAGTGGGCTCTTGGCTTAGGTTCACACTTTATTTTATGTTTCCTCAAAAAGTCATTTACAGTCTTCTATGAGTCCCTACTTATGGTAGGTAACAGACCCTCCCCATTGCGATTATCATCCCTAATCAGAAAGAGTTTTTGTTTGCGCGGGTTTACCTTGTTGAACATAGCGCTAACCCATTCAGCTATCATTCTTTTATTAAATTCTACTTTCATCAGCCATCCTCACAAATGTGGCTCTTCCTGGAAGTGAGAACATTTATGCCCCGACCAAGGAAATAAGGAGAAGATTGAAAGGGTTATGAATTCCATTGAGTTAGCCCTACTTGATCGAATCAGCCAACCTCTTGTATTTCGCCTGCAACCTCTTTAGAATTCCAATGTTGCTGGAAGTGGTGTGCTTGAATGTAGATTAGGTAGTGAAAGAGAGAATCCCCCGTTCTAACAAAATTTCCTTCTTTCGCTATTAAGCAAGTCCTGGCTTTGTTAGAAGTTTTTCAAGATATACTTTCTCTGTCTATTAAAATCCGACAGCGTCTTCTTCATACTTATGCCTCGAGTGGGTCAAGTCTAATTTGTCTATCCATAACCGCAGTCATAATGGATTCTTTCATTTGAAAAGAAGCCTTTCAAGAAAAGTCAATATAGTTGCAAGTTGCTCGAGTAGTAAGTTGAAGCCTGGAACCCTTATGGGTATGGAACCTTTTTTTTAAAATACCAAATTTTGTGCTAGTAGTTCCTAGTTGTCTTCAAATCGGGCGAAACAAGTCTCTTATTGAAATAGGAGAATTCGTGAACTAACTTGTTGAACGGCCTGATATCTACTATTGAAGTAAAAGATCCTACGAGACCATTTCTGTCTTCAGATGTTGTATAGGACTTCTGTTTTGCGTAAGTTTTTATATTATCTTTTATATATATAAGATAGGCGGATTGTTGTGTAACTAGATCCTCTGCTAGAGTCAGAGTTGCTGTGTAGCTAGGTTCACCTTCCCAATGCTAATGATACGAATTTTCTACCCCTGGGGGCTCAGAGAAAAGTCTATTTGCATTTGTGTTGCATGTGAAAAAGCTTTCCTTCACGCGGGAACCTTCCTTCTTCAAAAATTAATGCTCAGTTATGTTCTCCCGTACACCCGCTTTTGTAAGGCTAGCCAAGAGAGAGGTACTTTCTCGGGTTTGGTTTACCTAGATAGGAAGTGCGCTTGCAGTGCTTCTAGTAACTATTGTGAAGTACGATATATTTCTATTTCAGGGGTATGAATTCTTCTTTCTTTGGCTTAAAAGCTAGGTTTTGTGGTTCGTTATCAGTACCTATTTTAGAGAGATATAACCTCCTTGTCTGCCTCTCAATATACGGGTCTTTCCTCATCCCTCTCTCTCGATGTGGTGTTTTTCACTCTACTCTGTTAACACTTTATCTCAATGACGAAAGGTAAAATTTCAGGTCTTTTGGCAATGCAATAGAAGACATATTACTAATTGATTCTTTGGCCATTTTGTGTTCGAATTCTAAACTGGCTAGGTGCTGCTGGATGATTTTGATCAATAGAAAATGAAGAAGAAGAAGAAGATAAAAAAAAAGGTTATGATGAGCTTGAGTCGAGTTAACAAAAAGCTTATGATGAGCTTGAGTCATGTCAATAAAAAGCTTATGATAATCTTGGAAAGAGATGCACAGAGGAAGAGAATGAATGTCAGCTTTGTTTTTCTTTTTTTTTGAAATGCATTTTTCACAGTCTCACTATCCTTTTACTTACTCATATCCTTTTACACTTTAATTGAGACTTTTCTTTGGAAGCCTCTTTTTTTGTTCCATTTCTTAGTGATTTTTTTTGTTTTTGCCTTTCTTTGATGGATAGAATTCCTCTTTCCATCGGAGGCGATGGAAGTGGTCCGATCTTATCAAGAAAACCTTCCTTTGATATCAACATACCCTCGATTGAACACCAGGTATATGAGCTCATGGAAGAGGAAATCAAAAGGAGAAAGGCAAAATTAGACGACCTCTTGAACCTCTCATTCAAAGAGAGGCAGAAAGGTATTAATAGCACCCAAGCGCACACGCAAGTGTACGTGATTTTGTAAAGTAGTAAAGTGACTTAAAGGAAGCCCAAGTATCAATATCTCAGGGACTTGAGTTCGGCGCCTATTCAATTTTAGTTTAACCAATTGGGAAAAGGAGTAAATAGAGTTTTAAAGTTGTAATTAAAACTAAACTAAACTAATGCAAAAAAGTAATGACTTAGGACAATCTATGGATAGTGGCCCAGGTTTAAGGCTTACAAACAATCATAGTACGCTATTGAACTTCATTTGCTAAATTGCTTGTCTTGGTTGTTGATTCGTTCGGTTAATTGCATGATTATGGTTTCCCAACCTCTAATCGTTTACCTAAGTTGAACTATATCGTTGAGCGGGGATGTAATAGTTCACTTAAGTTCTTTACAAATATCATCCTACATGTGATACAATATCGACAAGGAAGACACGAAAACATACACCAAAATAGTCAATGATTCAAAGAATCGAGGACCCCCTTTGATGACCTCTCTCGGATTCACAAGAAGAACAAGAAAGGAAATGATATCAAGAGTAAAACACACTAAAAACAACAAAAACACTTGATGAACAAGATGCAATAACAACAACACACGGTTACAAGACAAGAACACAAATGGATTACACTAGATATAGACATACGATTACAAGAAAGTAAAGATAGATAGATAGACAAATGAAGATGTAATATTAACAATCCAAAATATTTTTCCACTTTTGGACCTTTAATATCACACCCAACCTAAACCTATATCTTACGTGATCCAGAATACCCAAGAAATCTATGTTTCTATGCAAATCACTAACACAAGGATTCCACCTTGCCCGAGGATTCCACCTTGAAAAAGGCTCTCAAAAGAGGCTACAAATATGTCATCTAAAATCTCTCCTTAAAATGAAGGCAAACTAGATATTTATAGGTCATGATTCCTTATTACACAATGGGCTCAAAAGTGACCCTAAAATCTATTGGGCCCAAAAGTGACCAAAAGCCCAAAATAATGTCATGGGCATCCATGCTCTCTCGAAGCCCACGCTATCTTACAAACACGTCGTGGCTCAATGCTCCTGTGGATAACATAATCAAATGTAGATTCTCCCACTCTCCAAGCTATCATCCACACATGTATTTATTCCCCTAAAACAACTAAATCTTGGATCCATATTGATCCTTGAAGCATCGATCCCAAAGGAGTGGAGCCCATTGATCTTGTATCAACATGTGATTCAAGTAAGACTTATAGGTACATCCTTGTCCTAGATGCTAATTCAAAATTCTTATTTTATAAAAGACTACGAACCTTACCTTGCTTATTCCCTTGTTCTATCTTTCTATTCCCCCTCCCGAGATCACAAGGTTGACAATTGATGTATTTTAAGGGTAGCTAATCCTTAAAATAGTTAAAACAAGAATAAACAAACAATCAAAAATGATAAGAAAAATTAATTAACTTAATTCAAAATGAAGGTAATCATGAATGTGGCCTTAACCCCGGAAAATGAGTTTTAGCCTTCAATGGAAATATTCATCATCCAATCCCTTGGACTGGTGATATAACCATGAAGAAACTAAATTAAAGAATGATAAAACCTAAATAATGTGTAGAGAAGACTCCACTTCTCCAAAAACATTCAAAAGTATGTAAAAATATGATATAACATATATTTATAGTATAGGAGTAAGCCCAATCTGTGTTGGAGTTGAAAACCTTCAGTTATTGAGCCCGGGGCTGGGAGAGGACTCACCCTAGATTGAGCCCCACTATAGGAAAGGATTTGCCTCCAAATCGCCCTACCTCTCTGGAATTTGTTGTTCAGAATTTTTCTAAGGCAAAGGGGGCACCGAAATGAGTCTGTGTCGCCTTCAAATCACAGTTAGCACCACCACACGCCTATTGGTTACAATTTTGGGCCTCTTATGAATCCATTGGTGTTTTTTCACATCTCCATTGGCCACTACATCACTACACATGCGCCCAACACATTCCAGGGGTCCACAAGTGTGTCAATTTGCGTATTGTGCCTTCGTTGATCCATTTTGAGCCTTTTTGAGTTGTTCCCACTTGATTTGAAGCTTGTATATCCTTTACATATCATAATAATCCATTTACCAAGAATTATATATCATTAAAAACAATAATTTAAAGATCAAAACAACACAACATCCAACACAATGAACTAGAAACACGAGCTAAGCATAGGCTAATTTCACTTTGATCTTTAACTCATTATTTTGACCCTTGGCTTGATCCAATTGACCCTTGAGCATTATCAACAAGTTGTTTCACATATAAATACATAATAACAACCTTCGTAACTCATTAAACACATTAGAACCCAACATGATAGACTAGACAAACACCTAGCTCAAGCTAGTAATGCTAGTTTTATGGGCTGAACTCTAAATGAATCTTTTAGATACAAACTTGTTTGGAACTTACTTTAAACATCATAAACACATGCTTTAACACGTTGATACACGTTTACCTCATTATCAACCCATATATCACATGAATCATCCTCAAAACAAGGCTAAAAAGGCTAGAATAGTGATTCTAGAATGCATAAATTAATACACCCAACATCAGGTATCCCAACATAAAGGGAACCTTCGCCAAAGGCCATGGTTGAAAGGTTAATCGAAAGCCTTGGATGGGATCAAATAAATTCAAAGAAGAAAACGAGGACAATGCGCCCAATTTTACAAATCTCAAAAAGTTTCTAACCTAGGTGCGTAATAACGCGGAGGATGAGACCAAGGGCAGTATGGACATCCGAGGTGAATTTCGAGCTATCCTTGAAAATATAGTCTAAAGCGTGTCTGGTAGTATGTTACAACATTATTGAGTTATCGGTATTGAAAACGTCCTTCGTTCCTATTTCTTTCTTTTTTTTTCCAATATGCCGCTCCGCCAGTAAGGAGCGAAAGAACCAAGTTTTCTATGGTATATTTCTCCGCCATTAGAAGCAAATGAGATCTCTTCATCTGGCATGTAGAAAGACAATGCAGGAGTAGTATTTTGAAGTTTGGTTGAGTGGGGTCAGTAGGTTTAGACTTGAAGAGTGATTATATGGACAGAAAGGATTCGCCTTGCCACCAGTGTTCCATGTCGCATGTGGTGATGAATATGAGCATTTACGACCACTTATTTTCATCAGAAAAAAACAAAAGAAATAAGCATCTCTGACACTGATTGTAACATTCCTAGTTTTGTAACTCGAAAAGTTTTCCTATTTCACTGGTTGCTGATTTTAAGCTTGAGTAACCTGTCCATTTTTTTAAACACCAATATTTATAGTCATATTGTCAGTTGCATTTGTTTCTTAACCGTCTGCAGTTTAATCTTCGTTTCTCCATTTATTTACTTGTGCAATTAACCGCTTAAATTGTTCCCGTTGCAGGTTGCCAGCGTGACATTTGACTTGCTTTTGCTGTTGGTTCTAGGATCGTACTTGATTACACTTTTGAGTTTTCTTTTTATCACCACCAGGGTACGTATGTATTCTGGTTTACCTGATCCTGATTCGCTTATTTTCATATACAAATTTTCGCTGTTCCAAAATATGATCAATTTATAACACAGACTTAAAAAAACCTGCTAGATGTGTGTACCAATCAAAATATAAATACAAAGAAAAGAAAATGTAAACTCATCTAACCAATCTAATGGTATTATTTGGCAGGGTCTTGACGATCTTATTAGTCTATTCCGTCGCCCCCCATCACGGAAAGTAAAAACCGCTTGATTCCTGAAGCAGGACTTTTTGGCATCAGGTGCTTGTGAATCAAGAAGCAGGCGTTACTTTTTGTAATCTTAAGGAAGCTCATTTTCGGCAAGTTATTATCAGTGGTTCAATGTATCGTCATGTAAACATTTAGCATTTCATGGAAAAGCTCCACATATTTTGCTATGGTAGGTTTCCCATAGTCATTTTTTTATTGAGATAAGAATGTCATTCTCACAGCCGGCTTTTCTCATAGAATTATGAGTTCTAAACATGTAAACCAGCTGACGTAGGGCATCAATTTTGGCAGATTGAATGTATTTAAGCTCCAAGAAGATGCAGGGTTCTTTTGTTTTAGAGAATTTTTTCAAAAGCCTGTAAGTTCATGTTGATTTTGTTGGGTTCATAGAAGTGTGAATGAGAAATGGTAGAGGAAAAAGAGACACCCAAATTGGAAAGTGTACTCCTAATTTGGAAAGTTCACTCTTTCTCCCACATTGGTGGAAGAAGAGAACTTTTTAGTGTTTATATTGTGAAACACTTACTTCACAAGGCAAGTGAGGCAAGGAAATAAAGATGCCTCGTGTCGTCGTCGCTTGCTCGACTTAGCTTCGGATTTGGAATTGGAAAAATGATCAATTGATGAGATCCTTCTATTTTGACAAATTTTATTTGACAAAATCTGAACAATGATGAAAAACGCAGAAAATATTTCTGAGTTTTAATCCTCCATTTAGATCTTTCTTTTTGGACAAATTTTATTTGACAAAATCTGAACAATGATGAAAAACGCAGAAAATATTTCTGAGTTTTAATCCTCCATTTACATGCAGTAACAGTGATGCGATGCTACTGTTTTACATGAACACCGACGCGTGAACAGTGACACAGAATCGTTGCACTGCTTCAAAAATGTTGCATTACTTCAGAACTGGTGCACTGTTTTCTGTTACTTAACTGAACTGATGCACTGGTTGAATAAACAGATGTAACCATTCAGCAAAAGACACACTGATTCATAGAAAGATATGACTGTTTAGGAAAGGATGCAATCTTTGATGAACAGACATGAATTTATAGCAAAGGTGCAACCTTTGAAGTAAACCATTGCCTTCTTTCTAAAGAGGCATCTTGTGGCTATAAATAACCTGGTTTTCATCCACAGGTTGGAGCTAGAAAATACAGAAATTTTTCAGATTACAAAACATTCTTCTTGTCTTAAAAAAAATACTCTAAGTGTGATCATTCAAACCGTGAGTGTGTTCGAAGAATTTGCCTATTTGAGGTACCGCTATAGTCGAATTGAAGGCCATTTTATCCTGGGAGGAAGATCCATAACCTCGGGTACAGTGAGGGGAATTATTCCTTAAGGAAAGTCCGTGAATTCAGACGACTTGGCCTTAATCATTTCTGTTTCATCTTTATTATCTGAAAAATAAATACACCTCTTGGAAAGGTCTTTTTGATCTTGTCTTGAGGGTATTTAATACTTCATTGTGTTCTTGTTCATACTTGAACTCGAGTTGAAGTTGTTGTTCTGTTATACAGATTCTACGTACACATATTGTGGGAAATAACAATCTTAAGGAATAATCTCTTACAGAATCTATATTGCTTGTTTTTGGAGATTAAAGCTTAGGCATTCTACTCCGCTTGAATTTAACTAGTGATTAGAAGACATAAAATCTTCATCACAAGTTAAGGTTCACTCAGTTGACAATTCGAAGTAATAAAAACTTTATCGTTAACTAGAAACAAGAAGAAGAGTTTAAAGTTATTTAACTTTATAAATAATATTCTGAAAAATACTAAGTTTTCTGTCTTGTGGTGACAGGAAAAAATGACAACTAAAAGTCATATGATGGATGCGACAACGTCTATGGGGGAAAATAATATTGCCACATCAAGTCGCATAAATGCTCCGCCAACGATGGCACCGGTGGAGAAGCCCGAAAAATTTTCTGGCATAGACTTCAAGTGGTGGCAACAAAAGATGTTCTTTTACCTTACCACTTTATGTCTACAACGGTTCACTAGCGAAGACGCTCCCGAGGTGCCCGAGGGAACCTCGGACAAGGACCGTTTCGCTATTGTAGAAGCTTGAAAATATTCGGATTTCCTTTGTAGGAACTATATTCTGAGTGGTCTCCAAGACGACCTCCATAATGTCTATAGTGGAACCAAGACATCAAAATAACTGTGGGGGGCACTTGAATGGAAATATAAAATGGAGGATGCGGGAATTAAGAAATTTCTTGTTGCACGATTCCTGGACTTCAAAATGATTGATAGCAAATCTGTTATCTCTCAAGTACAGGAGTTGCAAGTCATCATACATGATCTCCTAGCAGAAGGTATATTTTTGAAAAATACCGTAGTTGAACAAATTAAAAATGTTCTTAATACTCACATAAATTGTTTTGTAGGTTTAATTGTGAATGATGCTTTCTAAGTAGCAGCGATAGTTGAGAAGCTACCACCTTTGTGGAAAGACTTCAAAAACTACTTAAAGCATAAACACAAGGAGATGACCGTTGAAGATCTTATTGTTCGACTTCGTATTAAAGAGGACAATAAAGCTGCCGAAAGAAGGTCAAAGGAAAATTCTACAATGAATGGAGCACATATTGTAGAAAATGTCCAAAACAACTCGAAGAAAAGAAAGAAAGTTTAACATGGAAGCAATCAACCCAAGAAAAATTTCAAGGGAAAATGCTTCAATTGTGGCAAAATTAGCCACAATTTCACAATTTGTCGAGCCCCAAAGAAAGGAAAGAAAAAGGACCAAGCGAATATGATTGAGTCCAACAAAGAATATGATGATTTGTGTGCTATGTTCACGGAATGCAATTTGGTGGAAAATCCACGCGAATGGTGGATGGATTCTGGTGCCACATGTCATGTTTGCGCAAACAAAGAGTTGTTCTCATCATTTGCTCCAGCTCAAGCAGAAGAAATGCTTTACATGGCCAACTCCGCTACTGCTAAGGTGGAGGGAACAGGAAAAATTTGCCTAAAGATGACTTCCGGCAAGGTCTTGACATTGAACAATGTGTTATATGTTCTGGAGTTACGTAGGAACTTAATTTCTGTTTCACTCCTAGATAAGAAAGGATTCAAATATATAACCGTTTCTGAAAAAATTGTAGTTAGCAAAGGGGAAATGTATGTAGGAAAAGGCTATCTCACGAAGGGCCTTTATAAGATGAATGTAATAACTATTGAAATGAATAAAAGTTTGAATTCGTCTTATTTGCTTGAGTATTATGATTTATGGCATGAACGTTTAGGCCATGTTAATTACAAAACGTTATGAAAACTGATTAACTTAGAAGTTTTGCCAAACTTTGAGTGCAATAAATCAAAGTGTCAAACGTGTGTAGAATCGAAGTATGCAAAGCATCCTTATAAGTCCGTTGAAAGGAATTTCAATCCCTTAGACTTAATACACACTGACATTTGTGATATAAAGTCAACACCATCTCGTGGTGGGAAAAAATGTTTCATAACTTTTATTGACGATTGCATTAGATACTGTTATGTCTACTTGCTAAATAGTAAGGATGAAGCAATAGATGCGTTTACTGAAGTTGAAAATCAGTTAGACAAAAAGATCAAAATAATAAGAAGTGATAGGGGCGGAGAATATGAATCTCCCTTTGCACAAATATGTGTAGAGAATGGAATAATCCATCAAACTACGGCCCCGTATTCACCTCAATCTAATGGAATTGCAGAAAGAAAAAATCGAAATTTGAAGGAAATGATGAATGTCTTACTTATAAGTTCTGGTTTACCGCAAAACTTATAGGGAGAGGCTATCCTTACGGCCAATCGTATACTCAACAGAGTTTCCCATAGTAAGACACAATCAATTCCTTACGAAAAATGAAAAGGAAGAAAACCTAACTTGAAATATTTCAAAGTGTGGGGGTGTCTAGCGAAGGTTCAAGTTCCTATACCTAAAAGGGTTAAGATAGGACCTAAAACGGTGGAATGCCTGTTCATAAGATATGATAAAAGTAGTCAAGCATGTCGATTTTTGGTTCATAAATCCAAACATCTGGATATTACTGAAAATACGGTAATTAAATCAGATAATGCTGAATTCTTTGAAAACATTTACCCGTATAAAATTAGATATGAATAGTTTAGAGGAGGATCTAAACGACCTCGAGATGAACCAAGTGAGAATGTACATAATGAAGAAAATCCAAGATGCAGTACACGTCAAAGAACATTAACTTTGTTTGGATTGGATTTTGTAACATTTTTCTTAGAAAATGAGCCTCAAACATTTAAAAAAGCATTGTCTTCGTCAGACTCATCCTTTTGGAAAGAGGCAGTCAATAGTGAGATAGATTTAATCTTACGCAAACATACATGGGAATTGGTTGACCTTACTCACGGAAATAAACCTTTAGGTTCTAAATGGATCTTCAAAAGAAAAATGAAGGCGGATGATACTATTGACAAATACAAGGCAAGACTTGCAGTAAAAGGCTTCAAACAGAAGGAAGGCCTTGATTACTTTGATACATACTCGCCAGTAACAAGGATAACCTCGATTCGAATGTTAATTGCCTTAGAGGTAGTATATGATCTTCAAATCCATCAAATGGATATGAAAACCGCATTCCTAAATGAAGATTTGGAGGAATAAATATACATGGAACAACATGAGAGTTTTTTGGTTCAAGGAAAGGAAAATAAGGTGTGTAGACTTATTAAGTCGTTGTATGGACTAAAGCAAGCACCTAAATAATGGCATGAGAAGTTTGACCAAACTATGTTGGCAAACGGATTCAAAATAAATGAATGTGATAAATGTGTCTACATTGAAGACACTCCAAATCGCCAAGTCATTGTATGTTTATATGTGGATGATATGTTGATCATCAGTAGAGACATTTCTGACATATATGCAACAAAACGAATGCTCGAGAGCAAGTTTGATATGAAGGACCTTGGAGTTGCAAATATGATCTTAGGTATAGGAATCAATCGAACTCCACAAGGGTTAGCATTGTCACAGTCTCATTATATCAAAAAGGTACTTGACAAGTTCAAGTATATGGAATTCGGTATTGTCAAGACTTCATTGGATGCGAGCTTTGCACTTCGAAAGAACGAAGGTGAAAGTGACTCGCAATTGGAGTACGCAAGAGTATTGGGATGTTTAATGTATATAATAAACTGTAAACGACCAGACATAGCATGCGCTATCAGTAAATTGAGTCGGTACACGAGTAATCCCAACAAAACCCACTGGATGGCAATGAAAAGAGTTTTGGGGTATCTTAAATACACTCAAAATTATGCTTTGCATTATAATAAATATCCTGCAGTACTTGAAGGATATAGTGATACAAATTGGATCACCGGATCGAACGAAGTAAAATCCACAAGTGGATATGTATTTACTATCGGTGGAGAAGCAGTCTCTTGGAAATCATCCAAACAGACGTGTATTGCTCGCTCTACAATGAAATCTGAATTTATCGCATTAGATAAAGTCGGTGAAGAAGCAGAATGGATCCAAAATTTCTTGGAAGATATTCTGTATTAGCCCAAGCCAGTGGCACCAGTATGTATACACTGTGATAGCCAAGCGGCAATAGGTAGGGCAGGGAGCATGATGTACAATGGTAAATCTCGTCACATACGATGAAGACATAATATCGTTAGAGAACTTCTCTCTAGTGGAATTATCACTGTAGACTATGTAAAGTCAAAGGATAATGTGTCGGATCCACTTACAAAAGACCTATCTAGAGAAGGAGTAGAAAGGACATCCAAGGGAATGAGTTTAAGGCCTAGGACAAGTCAACATGGAGGTAACTCTACCTAGCAGACTGGAGATCCCAAGAGCTAGGTTCGAAGAGGTCAAACAAAGTTGTGTCTGACAGGTTCAACATTGTCAATTACCCAACCTATTCTCATGATATAGACAATGGTTAGTAAACAAGGATAAGACTTAAGGCGAAAAGTCTTTAAATGATTATCTAAATTTGACAGATTTGACCAAATAGTTTAATCTATAGGATTGAACGTTTACAAATCACCTATGTGTGGGAGAAGTGGAAGCCACTTCAAAGGGAATTTTAGTAAAGGCATATTCTCTAAGCTCTCATGAAAACCGGGACGTGTTCATGGCTGAAAAGAACAAAATTGTAAGAACCATAAATGGTAAAAGGTTGATTGTGTGACATGTGTTGTCTAGGTGTACATTAAAACTCGACGGTTCAAAGATATCAAATCTAGCGATTGACCGAGTGCATCCGATGCATGTTCACTACGAAAAGTTCAAAGGGAAACCCACTTATCCAGATGCAATCAGTCTTTGCTTGATGATCACATACTTGTCCGTAAAAGTTTTACGAAAAAATATTCATTCTCCATTCATGTAGGGGATTGTTGGGTTCATAGAAGTGTGAATGAGAAATGGAGAAGAAATGATGGAGGAAAAGGAGACACCCAAATTGGAAAGTGTACTCCTAATTTGGAAAGCTTACTCTTTCTCCCACATTGGTGGAAGAAGAGAACTTTTTAGTGTTTATATTGTGAAACACTTACTCCACATGGCAAGTGAGGCAAGGAAATAGAGATGCCTCACGCCGTCGTCATTGTCTCTCGCTCGGCTAGGCTTCGGATTTGGATTTGGATTTGGATTTGAAAAAATGATCGATCGATGAGATCTTTCTTTTTGGTCAAATTTTATTTGACAAAATTTGAACAATGATGAAAAACGCAGGAAATATTTTTGAGTTTTAATCCTCCATTTACATGCAGTAACAGTGATGCAGTGCTACTATTTTACGTGAACAGTGACGCGTGAACAATGACACAGAACAGTTGCACTGCTTTGGAAATATTGCATTGCTTCAGAACTGGTGCACTGTTTTCTGTTACTTAACTGAACTGATGCACTGGTTGAATAAACAGATGTAACCATTCAGCAAAAAAAACACTGATTCATGGAAAGATATGACTGTTCAGGAAAGGATGCAATCTTTGATGACACAGATATGAATTTATAGCAAAGGTGCAATCTTAGGAGTGAACCATTGCCTTCTTTCTAAAGAGGCATCTTGTGGCTATAAATAACCTGGTTTTCATCCACAGGTTGGAGATAGAAAATACAGAAATTTTTCAGATTACAAAACATTCTTCTTGTCTTAAAAAAAATACTCTAAGTGTGATCATTCAAACCGTGAGTGTGTTCGAAGAATCCGCCTATTTGAGGTACCACTATAGTCAGATTGAAGGCCATTTTATTCTGGGAGGAAGATTCCATAACCTCGGGTACAGTGAGGGGAATTATTCCTTAAGGAAAGTCCGTGAATTCGGACGACTTGGCCTTAATCATTTCTGTTTCATCGTTATTTTCTGAAAAATAAATACACCTCTTGGAAAGGTCTTTTTGATCTTGTGTTGAGGGTATTTAATACTTCATTGTGTTCTTGTTCATACTTGAACTCGAGTTAAAGTTGTTGTTCTGTTATATAGATTCTACGTACACATATTGTGGGAAATAACAGATTTCATTTACAAAAGTAGATTATTTGTAGTAATTGTCTTGCTTTAAAATGGCTCCTTCCATATTCAAACTTTACATATTGCATATTGAAAGGCCATATCTCGAATTGAAATGGTAAACGAGTGAACTAGTTTGCCCTATATACAATTACTATTCTTATTCAATAGTACTTAATAAAATTACTACAATGACGTGTCTGACATTCATATCCAAAAAAGAGAATCTCTCAACGCTGCAATGGATTAGAAGCAGACATTGGAGGATGATTAGTAAGGAGTTAACAACAACAATCTGAGCACCACAAATATATGACACAATAAAGACATGAAATTGGTACATCTTCAAGGAAATACATATGCAGACAACAACAGTGATGACAAATTACAAAATGAGATCAAAGCTAGACTAGACCATTGGTTACAAACAAGAGGTTGTGCGAGTGCACTGCTTTGTGTGTCTCTGTGTGGGTGGGTTGGGGGGTTGTTCTGATTGTTGTGTCTCACTGGCCAATAAATGTACAAGCTCTTTGTAAATGTCTTCTGTTGAACATACTGCTTGGCCCCCAAATATTTCATAGTTAGTAATTTGCTTGATTTCAATCAGTATTTCTTCTTGGCAAAATCACCTTCTGGATTCTTGTACTATGGTGGTTTTGTAAGTTAGATATTTCTACTTACATGTTTGTCATCTGGACCCCTGAACCCATTAAAAAACAACATTTTAAATCCTTTTTTGGTGAGTGTAACACACTCTCCCCACGTCAGCTGTCATGTCTGTCTCATCTGTCACGTCATCTAAAAAAATTAAAAAATATATTACATTAAATTCCAAGTCATTTTTAAAATGCTAAATAACAAATTAAATATTAAAATTAATTTAATTAAATAAGAAAAATTTATAATTGTAGAAAAATTTGAATAATCATGTTTTTATTTTTGCTCACAAATTAAACATTAAATTCATTCCAAATAATTAAAATTCTTCTCCAACTAATTTAAATTTTTAACTATAAATTCATATATACAAACATAATAAATTTTCGATTTTTATATTTGAATATCTTTAAAAAAATCACAAAAAGTTTATTTTTTTCAAGCGAAATTCACTATTTTTTTTCAGTATTCACTATCACTCACTTTCAATTCAAATTTAAATTTTAATCCCTCCAAAAAAAGATTTCAAATTTAAAATTTTATTCAAAAAAAGAAGAAAAGAATTGAATTGAGGGAAAATTAAAATAAAAAATAAAAAGTGAAGGTGGTGGTGATGGGCGGGCTGGAAGAGTGTTGCGGTGGGGTGTGGGGGTTGGAAGGGGCTGGGGGTGAGGTGGGATGGGGATGGGGCTGGGAGAGGTATGGGGGCTGAGGGTGGGGTAGGGCTGGACGGGGATGGTGAGGTATGGGAGGTGGGGACGGGGCTGGGGTGGAGTGGAGGGGCTGGGGGTGGGATGGGGCTGGGTAGGGTGTGGGGGGTGGGGAAGGGCTAGACGGGTGTTGGGGTGGGTTGAGGGGGCTGGGGATGGGGTGGGACGGGGCTAGGTGGGGTGGGGAGGGAAATTTTTTTTAAAAAAAAATTAAAAATATGTTTAAATTATTTTTAAATTTTTAAAAATATGTTTAAATTATTTTTAAATTTTTTAAAAAAATTAAATTATTTTTAAATTTTAAAAATATTTTTATGTTAAAAAAGATGAAAGAAAAATAAGTATTCTTTTTTAATTTTTATTTATTTTAATATTTTTATTTTTTTTAATTATTTTAATATAAAATTGGTCAAAATTTGACCTCCACTCGCACCCTATGCGAGTGACTACACTCTCTTTGTCCTAGTCACCATTTCAATGTCACATAGGCAAGGTCAATGGTCAAAGGGCGTAAAATGTTACTTTTTAATGAGTTCAAGGATCCAGATGACAAACATGTAAGTAGAAGTGTCAACTTACAAAACCGATACAGTACAGTTTCAGAAGGTGATTTTGCCTTTCTTCTTTAAAAAGATTAACCCTTTGGTGGTTAGAATTACACCTACAGAGCACTTGGTAATTCTAAACACCTAAAAAGATTAAAAATAACTTTCCTTTGGTTCCTTCACCGTCTCTTGTTGCTTATTTCTTTACTCTCACCAAAATAATTAACTGCAATAACCTAGTGTTACCAAGTAAGCAGTTTTAGAAGACCTGAAACATGATTAATTTGCCAGTGTGGTAGCTACATCAGCGGTAGATATAGTGGTACAAAAGGTTGGTTAGCCGTTGGTTAGTGTACAAGAAGAGCTCTTAGCCATTGGTTATTGGTACAAAAAGGTTATGTTCATAAGACTTAAATTTTGTTCTTTTTGCAATGGATACATTTAGGTTGTTTTTGTTAGAGGCTTAGCTGATTCAAATACCCTTCCTGGAAGGTGATTAGAATTACCAAGTGCTCTGTAGGTGTATATTTTTGTTTTGTTCTATGGTAATGGTCACAATTTATTGGAAAAAAAAACATATATCAACAAACTTTTCAAGTGTACCATTCTTTTAATAGAAAAGCTCAAATCAACGTTAAATGCCTTATTTAAAAAACAAAAACAAAAAAAACACTAACCCGTCCCACCCAACTTGACCCACAAAAAAGACACAAAGAAATATACTGCTCCCTCAGTTCTATTGGCCGATTTTTTTTCAGTGAATAAAGATATTTCTCTTTCAACATACAACGCTAGTAAATTACTTACAAATGAACAAAAAGTAGAATGAAATGGGATAGCGCAAAAAAAAACTAGAAAAAATGTCTAGTACAAATTTTGTTCATGTTTCAGTGATATTTAATTAGCAAAATGGTTCGATGGACCCTTGTACTATGTCTGTTTTGTAATGTGGATGCTCCTACTTACATGTTTGTCATCTGGACCCTTAAACCCATTAAAAAGCAACATTTCAAACCCCTCTGACGGTGTGTGTAACACAACTGCCCCACGTCAGTTGTCACGTCAGCTTTCACATCACTTTTGAGTATTACATTAAATTTAATGTCCACGTCTGCTGAGACGCCACATCATTTTTAAATATTACATTAAATTTATATTATTTTTAAAATTCTACATAAGAAACTAAATATTAAAATAAATTTAATTAAATAAATTCTTTTTATAAATTGTAGAAATTCTAATACACAAACACAATAAATTTTTAATTTAAATTTTCAACTATAAATTCTAATATACAAACACAATAAATTTAATTAAACACCAAATTTATTCCAAATAATTGAAATTTCTCTCCAATTAATTTAAAGTTTTAACTATAAATTCACATACACTAACATAATAAATTTTTAATTTTTATTTAAATATCTTTAACAATTTGTAAAAGTGACAAAATTAATCCTAAACAAAATGAAAAATTTAAATTGAGGAAGTGAATAAAAAAATTTTAAAAAGTAAAACAACAACAATTTTTTTTTGACATCATCATCATCCCAATCATCTTCTCATTGCTGTGTGACTTCTTTGCATTCCTCTTTGTCCTCCCACTCTTGATCAATTGCAAACTCTTAAAATTCATCGTCGTTCTCGAATAGATCCATCTTCACATCTTCAGCAGCTGGTTTTGGTTGTTCAGTCGCTTGCCAATTCAGATATATGGAGAGATTTGGAGAAGAATGATTTCGCTTATCGCTGGGTTTTGATCTTTTTTTTTTTTTGAGAAAAAACATACATCACACTTCACAACAACAAGAGTCACAAATAGAGTGAATAGAGTACACACAAGCGGCAACATAGCTGGTCCTAAGCAATATTAACTGTGGCTAAAGACATACATGGTCGAGTAGAAGTTTAGCTGATATTTATTGACCTTAACAGTGGTATTAGCTCGATTTTGAGCTCAACCTATTGGGAAGATGAAATCTGAATAATTTTGACCTACCTAGGAATCATTTCCTGAAGAATAGGGTAGAAAATGAGTTATCTCAGCGGTACCAAACTAGATCTGTGAAGGACGAGTTGAAAGAATATTTATTGAATTTTGATTTCATGGCATTGCGAGACTTTGAAATTTCTATAGTGAAATCAACTCGAATTCAATAGAGAATAGCTTTGTAGCCACGAGGATAACATCATTTTTACTTGATTTTAGCTTCTCTTCCATGACCGTCAAGAAGATTGAAGAAGATGAAGAGATAGCGTTGTTGAAAGGGGGCCTTTTTATTTTATTTTTTAAATTTATTATTTTTAAATTAAAAAAGATAGGAAAAAAAGGCCCTTCTTTATTTTTTTTAAATTTTAATATTATTTTTAATTTTTTTAAAAAATTATTTTAATATAAAGTTGACCAAAAATTAACCCCACTCGCACCCTAGGCGCGTGCCTACACGCGTGTCATCCTAGTCAGTTATTTAATGTAACATAGGTTCGGTCAACGGTCAAAGGGTTTAGAATGTTGCTTTTTAATGGGTTCAAGGGTCCAGATGACAAATATGTAAGTAAGAGTATCTATATTACAAAACGGTCATAGTACAAGGATCTACTGAACCATTTTGCCTATGTAATTTTCAAAAGTTGGTATTCAATTCTATGTACATCTAGATTCTAGAATCAGTGGATAAGTTTTCATAGCAAATGATGTGATGAAAATTTTGTGTAGATCTAAATTATTATATATATATATATATATATATATATATATACAAGGGAGAATCATAATTTTGGTAGTCCTCACAAGGACTTTTTAGACATTTCATTTTTTTTAAAAGCGAAATTGCTACACATGTCAAATTTACTTATATATAAGTGAGAATCATAATATTGGTAGTCCTCACAGGGACTTTTTAGGCATTTCACTTTTTTTTAAAGCAAAGTTGCTAGGCATGTCAAATTTGTAATGTATTGATGATGGTTTCATTTTTATCCTCTCCTTTTTTTGTTAAGACCATCTCCACTTGTCTTTTGTAATTGGTTTCTTTTTGTTATTTATTGGATTGCCATTTAATTATAACTTCTTTCATTTATTAAAAACAATTACTTTAACTTGAAAAAAATTATGCAAAAATAAATTTTAATATGAAATTAATGTTTGCAATAATTTTTTACTACACTGTTGAAATCTTTTAAAAAACTTATTTAATTTTTTTAAAAAAACATATAAGTACTAAATAGGAAAATTTAATAAATAACATCTTATATTTATTATTTTTCTTAGTGGACATTAAAATAAAGTAAATTAATAATTAAAATGGGACGAAAAACTTTATACGTATATATCATAATTTTGGTAGTCCTCATAAGGACTTTTTAGACATTTCACTTTTTTTTAAAAGCAAAGTTGCTACACATATCAAATTTGTAGTGGATTGATGGTTTCATTTTCTTGTATATTTTCATTTTTGTCCTCTCCTTTTTTTGTTAAGACCATCTCCACTTGGTCTTTTGTAATTGGTTTCTTTTTGTTATTTATTGGATTGTCATTTAACTATAACTTCTTTAATTTATTAAAAATAATTACTTTAAATTGAAGAAAATTATGCCAAAATAACTTTTAATATGAAATTAAAGTTTGCAATATTTTTTTATTACACCATTGAAATCTTTTAAAAAACTTATTTATTTTTTTTAAAAAAAATATAATTACTAAATCAACAACAACAACAACAAACCCAATATATTCTCACCTAGTGGGGTCTAGGGATGGTAGAATGTACGCAGTCCATACCACTACCTCTAAAGAAGTAGAGAGGTTGTTTCCGATAGACCCCCGGCTCAAGACACATGACTATATACAAAAATATTCAAAGCATGAAACATGATAAAACTAACATCGATACAACATCCACAAAAATAATGTACTAAACCAAACAAAAGACACCAAAACCCTCCTAACTATGGACTACGATTCATCCCCCACCTTATCCCTCTATTCTAGTATTTTTCCTCCAAACCTTCCTATCCAGGGTCATGTCCTCAGTGAGATGTAACTGCTCCATGTCACGTCTAATCACTTCTCTCCAGTATTTCTTTGGTCTACCCCTACCCCGCTTGAAACCATCTAACGCTAGTCTCTCACACCTACGAACTAAGGCATCCGTGCTCCTCCTCATCACATGACCAAACCATCTCAACCTCACTTACCGCATTTTTTCCTCCACCGATACCACTCCCACCTTCTCTCGAATAATCTCATTCCTAACCATGTCAGCCCTTGTAAGGCCACACATCTAACGCAACATCCTCATTTCTGTCACCTTCAACTTTTGGATATGGAAAGTCTTAACTAGCCAACACTCCGCTCCATACAACATAGGGCAGCTAAATAAATAATATCTTATATTTATTATTTTTCTTAGTGGACATTAAAAATAAAAAAAAGTAGATTAATAATTAAAATGGACCGAAAAGCTTTATATACTTATAGGGTGTGAAAATCATTTTCACCCCCCAACTTTGATTAAAAAATCAAACTCCCCCCTCAACATTAAATAATAATCATACTCATCCCTTTATCCCATGCAATGTCCATTTTGTCCTTATAATTTTAATCTTATATTTATGTAATATCTTTTTATATTATATGTAATGAATATTTTTTTAACATGAATATTTGTAGCATTTTATTTAAGTTTATTAACTTTATAAGCAAATTAATACTTTTTTATAAATTTATCACAAAATTCAATGTTATTTTTTAAGATCATTATTTTAGTATTATATGTATTAAAGAGTCGCTTGGTGTGAGGTATAATTATAGTAATTCAGAGATAAAGATCATGATTATTTATTCTGCGTTTAATTAGATGTATTAGGTAGTCTCAAAATTATTTGTCGCACCATTTATACCACAGTGATGAGATAAGTTATCACACATACATGTTAGTACAACTTATTTTGTGATAACTAATCCAGGAATAACTTGTTTCCAAACAACCCACCCCTAAGTGTGTATATATACATATGTATGTACATGCATGTGCGTATATTTTCGTGTTTTATCACTCTCTTACTAAATTCGTTTCATATTACTTAACTTTTTGTTGATATAACACAATCCTTAAGAAAAACTTACTTAGAGGTATATTTTGCTAAATTAACCTTATTAATGATAATTTGAAACTTTAAATTTATCTATATTGTTACTTTATATAGTTATTTAACACTAAAGGGTAGGAAAAAAACGTAATACAATTCTCTTGATGTCACAAATAGAGCAGATAAATTAAAACATCTATTTTAGTATGAGAATCAAGTGATAAGAAACGATATTATCTATTGTCTATACCAGTAAATAAGTTGTAATTGTCATTAATAGAGTATTACATATTTTATAATTTATATAAATAAATATAATCTTTAAAATTTGACCTTATTTTTAGTCGAGAAAAACATCTAGTACACCCGAACTATGACCAAATTTGCTACGATACACGTCAACTTCACGAGAGTCCTATTACCCCTTAAACTAAATTTTAGCGTATTTTTGTCAATCTTTTTAACTAATGTAATACCTTTTGTTAATCATTTTAGATGGCGCGACACCTTTGATGTGAGCTCCATTTTATGTAATAAAAGTGTCACATTAGCACAAAAAATGATAAAAATACGCTAAATTTGAGTTCAGGGGATAGTAGGACCCCTGTGAAGTTGAAGTGTGTCGTAAAAACTTTGACCATAGTTCGGGGTGGTACTAGAGGCTTATCGCTTTCATTTATTGTTTGTATTTTCTGCATTGAAATATGTTTATAAAATTAGTATTACTTATTATTTTTCACTTGTAAAATAAAGATTATAGTTTTGGTTATTATTAATAAAACTAATTTTCTTATCATGCTAATTTACTTCATACAGATCATCATTATCTTATATACTTAATTAGTATTTCTTACTTTTTTTCCTAGAAGATAATGTTTATGTTTTTATGAAAATTTTGTTATATGAATGTTTTTTTAAATGAAAATATAATGATTTTAAAGGAGTTAAAAAAAGAATAAAAAAATTGATGATAAAGGGTAAAATAGAAATTTTAAAAAGTCAATTAGGATAAAGGAGGAGTATGATTATTATTTAAAATTGAGGGGAGGTTGATTTTTAAGATAAAGTTGGGGAGGAAAAGTGATTTTGACCCTATACTTATATATGAGGGAGAATCATAATTTTGGTATTCCTCACAAGGACTTTTTAGATATTTCACTTTTTTGTTAAAGTAAAGTTGCTACACATGTCAAATTTGTAGTATATTGATGATTTCATTTTCTTGTATATTTTCATTTTTGCCCTCTCCTTTTTTTGGTCTTTTGTTATTGGTTTCTTTTTGTTATTTATTGGATTGGCATTTAATTATAACGTCTTTTATTTATTAAAAACAATTACTTTAACTTGAAGAAAATTATGCCAAAATAACTTTTAATATGAAATTATTTGCAATAATTTTTTACTACATCGTTAAAATCTTTTAAAAAACTTATTTTTTTTTAAATATAAGTAATAAATAGGGCAACTTAATAAATAATATCTTATATTTATTATTTTTCTTAGTGGACATTAAAAAAAATTAAATTAATAATTAAAATAGGAAAAAAAACTTATTCTTTAAAGGACGTGTAAGAAAATAAATATGACAAGTAAATGAGTAATGTATTACTGTAATTCAATTACTATTTAATGTCCTTATTCATCATTATTAAGTTAATTTGTGTTAAGGCTCTAAATTAATATTCTAATTATTTTAATATAAACTTGAAGTCATAGAAATATTATTTGAATTAAATAATTCTATAAGAATAAAAAACAGATTTTTCATCAAAATACATTTATTTTATCTATACTAAAAAATTCGTAAAAGTACCGTATTTTTTATTTATTATTTTTGTTGAATCATAATTATTTATATATCTAATTCTCTGGAAATATATTTATTTCTCAAAAATAATATTCTAATTTAAATTATCCAATTATATGATTATAAACTTAAATAATTATGAATACTTATCAAAAAAACATGTTTAATATTCCATTAAATAAGATTAACTATAAGATAAAAATATGATATAAATTAATATTTTATTTTTCTATTCTAAATTTGGGCCCGGGCTTAGCACGGACCTGGGTGAAACTAGTACTATATATAAGAAGGAATCTCCCTTTTTTGTAGTCCTCACAAATATTTTAGTGCAATTAGATAGTCACATGTGTTTATTATTTTTTTCATACATATTATTACATTTGTCGTCACATAAATTTCTTTTGTCTATTTTAACCCTAATTAAATTTTAATGATTTTGAAAGCTTTCACCCATTTTAGTAAATTTGAACAATTATATGGACTTATTAAATGTCATAAAAAGTGACGAGTCACAAAATAAGTGAAAGTGACACCATGAAAGATCTCTATCTAACCAATTGAAACTTAATTCAAAATTTGTGATTTTTTTTTATGATGATGATGATGATGATAATGTGAGGTTGATGATGATGATGATGATGTGAGGAGGAGGAGGATGAGGAGGAGGAGGAGGAAGAGACCTAATTTATTTAATCCTTACAAGATTTTTTTTATTTATTTTATTACTAATTGAAATTTTAATAACCATGTAAGATTTCACCTATCGAAGGAACATATACCAACGTATATTTTGAATAGGACCTTTTAATTATTTAATTTAATTTAATTCTATCTTAATTTATATATGAATTTTATTGACGAGATCATACAATGATTCATAGGATTAAATATTTTTATATTATTTAAATGTTGTACTTTTTTTTAGAAAAAAAGATAGTAAATATATATTTAATTGAGAAAAAAATAATGAAGTTAGTTCAACATAAAGTAAAAAATTATTTTAGATCGTTAAAGATTTCAATTTAAGAACCTTCAATAAAATAAAAAGGAGAAGAGTTTTAGTGCATACATTTGCTTGAAAAAATTAAAAGAAAGTCTATAGTACTCTTAAAAAAATAGTTTTTAAAATTACAAAAACTTTTACTCCCTTTCGTTCAATTTGTTTGTTTGATTTTAGCTTAGCGCAAAATTTTAATAAGAAATGAAGATTTTTAAATTTTGTGGTCTTACACTAAAGATATGTAGATAGGATTAAAATTAAGATTATTCAAAATCAAACCATAATCGATAACTCAACTGCAAAATTAGCTTTAGATTGTTGGTAATGAGTTATCAGATTAATGGTTGGTGAACAAATTAAAATTTATAGTTAATGACTTATCGATGCAGGTAGAATGCTCAATTTTTTCATCGGAAAAATTGTTAACTTGTTAAGAATTGTTATATTTACATGTTTTTCCCTAGATATATAAAGTATCTCTTGTATAAACTCAAAAATTAGAATCTCAATCAGTATTTTATTTACTTCTCAGATTAGGAAATAAGCAATTTCTTGTGACTTCTAACCATAAAGTTTAGCTCTCCATAAAAAATAAATAAAAGTTGAAATTACTTCTTAATTGAAAAGATAAATTGTTCTTGACCACATGAAGGACCACAACAAAAATAAAACAACTCCAATGTGTTCTTCACAAAATTTAATATAAAATTAATTTTCAAACCAAATCAAAATTTTGATTTTTATAGTCAACCCAATAATTTAAAAATATTTCTACATGCATTTTAGTTTTGAAAAAAATTCTCATTTGATTTTATGTTATAACCTATTAAAAATATTGTACGAACAAAACTCAACAAGCCTAACCAATTGATAAATAGATGAGCACTTTATACAAACAACTTAATCACTGAAGAAATGGATGACATATAGATTATCTCTCAATATTTCATTGTCACTTAGATTTATTCAATACACTGTCCAATAATCATTTATTCATTGCTAATTAATCTGATATCAAATCAACCATTATCTTATCAGTTAGCTAGTGAATTAGTACATTTAAAAATCAATAATCAATAAGTCGAACTGATAAGCATAATTATCTGCCCAATCTGCCGATAAGCAATCTAACCAAAAAAACTTAATCTTATGGTCTTAAACATGCCATGAGAAAAGTTAAAATTAAGGGGTTCCCAAAAAAGGAAGAGTCATTCTCTGAAACGAACTGAACAAAAAATAGGATAAAAAATAAAATTGAAATATAATTTAAATTTTTTAAAATATTTAAAAATTGTTAAACTATCTTAAACTAATATAATGTAACAAAATCAAACAAAAATCAAGAGTAACAAAAAGTTGAAAAAAATTACAGATATAAATATTAATATAGATTGGGCTCGGGCTTAGCACATGCCAAATGACACTAGTTATATAGAGACATAAAAATGAAGAGATTCCATGATTGATCAAAATGATACCTCTTAACCAAATTATCCAGAGAAATATCTGGTGAGCCTAATCTGTTGCATTTAATCGTTAAGTGACATTCTTAATGGACCCCGCACTAATGCAGATCCATGAACTGAGAGAGAATACACTTTTTTGTGTTTGCACTGATGTACATCTATTTTTCATGAACAATGCACTGACAAATATCCAATGGCCTAATTTCATTGGAAAAATTTGACTAACAGAACTAAGGGAAGGATATATTTGTTTGTGTCTTTTTTGTGGGTCCGATCGGATGGGCGGGTTAGATTAGAGTATGTTCTATTTTTAAAAATGAGTCATTTAACATTGATTTAAAATTTTCTATTAAAAAAGAGGTATATATGAAAAGTTTTTTAATAGCAAGCGTAAATTTAACCCTAAGATATGACGAAGAATATATATAGCCACTTTTCTGAAGAAGATGGGCAAATTTGGCCCTTTTCCCAATAAAAAAAATATCCTTTTAAAATTATTTTGGTAAGATATCTTCTGAATCAATTTGGGCTATTGTCAGCCCAACTTTTTATGCAGTAAAATGAGTGAATTAAGAAATGACAAGTTGGGTAGATTATGTTTTCCTGTACTAATTTTATCATCATTAGTGCTAAGTATTTCGTAAAAAAACGAAGGTCTCTAATTTTTTGTTATAATCAAGAACATTTCAAGAACCACACATGGTTCGAAATTTAATGGATATTGGTTTCTCACTTGATGTATGATATTTGTATTGAGATCTGAAATCCAACTTCACATCGAGAAATTTCTCATTAGGAAGTAAGTGCTCTCTAATAAGGTGATTTGGTACCAAGCAGGGGTCAAACATAATTTTAATTGAGGAGGCAAATAAAAGAATAACGCATAAAGTAACAAACAAAAAATTAACCTCACTATTATAAATCAAGGTATTGAATATGTTGCTCCACTAAAAAATGTGTTGGCACAAATTCTTTTCTGATTAATATCATTACTAGGCCTATATATCCTAATAATTCTTTTTCTTTTGGTTCAAAAAGAGTAATTCATTTTATACACATATAATGATTCATTTCTGAGTGTCCAAGAGAGCACACTCATGACTAACTACAAGTGGCCGAAGTATTGGAGGGAGTTGACCCTAATAAACAAGAATGTCCATGTGGTGATGTTGATGAATTTGTAAGACGAGTAGTGGCACGTCCTGCCTAGGGGTATAAAAGAAATTGATATATCGCATTAAATCAGTAATCTGAGTCAAACAGATAAAAAATAATTATAATTTAATATATTTAACTGGTTTGATATTGGCATTAAAATTCTATCATAGTTGATTTAATTTGATTTTAGCTAAAAAAAAAAAAAAGAAAGTTCAACCAAAATCAAACAAATCAGACATTACAAAGCTAACACTTTAAAAAAAAAAAAAAAACAAAGCATTACACATATACAAGTTCTTAAAATATTTTATATATAAGATAATTATTTAATGTAGGTTATAATTATTTCTTAAATTTTCATGGTTTGTTATTTAATTATTATTTCAAGCCTTCAACTTAGACTTTTCAAATGATAGTACCTCCACTGTGGAGAGCGGGTGACCGAGCAAGACTTGAAGCAAACCACTAGACCTTCACAACACTCTGGATGAGCCGCTACGCCAAGGTTTAGGCAAGGGACGTCAAAGATTACAAAGTAAAAGGCAAAGGAAAATTTTGAAACAAGGTTGGTGCTAGTG
This sequence comes from Capsicum baccatum var. pendulum, assembly GCA_030864225.1. NCBI lineage: Eukaryota > Viridiplantae > Streptophyta > Magnoliopsida > Solanales > Solanaceae > Capsicum > Capsicum baccatum. Next base: position 253,119,220 of record CM061559.1, on the reverse strand, counting down.
AAAGCCATAAAGCAATTGTGCAATTGTGCCCCCAAATTTTATTGCAATTTGACAATATCAAGCTTTGCAAGAACTGAGTAAAGAAAGATATATAGGCCACGAAACTACAACTACATTAGATGATATTTCTAATTACTTAAGAAGAAGTTCAGTAATACAATATATAGTGAAACAATATATTTCTTGATGGATATGGTATACAATACAATGATATATATAGTTGTACATCTATAAATGAGAAGATAAGGATAAACTTCTAACTGTAGTTATCCTCTTAAGTATAATAGTAATTCAGAATAATTTAAATAATTAATTGTCACTTATCACTCCCCCTCAAGTGATGCACAATCTGGAAGAATGCAGAGCTTGTCACATAGGAACAACAATCTTGGTGAAGAAAGTACCTTGGTCAATAAATCAGCAAGTTGATCTTGAGTAGGGACGTATTGAACCTGAAGAACACCTGCGGCAACCTTTTCACGAACAAAGTGAGTATCAATTTCAACATGCTTTGTACGAGCGTGCTGAAAAGGATTGAGTGCCAGATAAATACTGCTAATATTGCCACAAAAAATTGTAGAGGAAGAAGGAGAAATATGAAGTTCGCGTAGAAGCGAATGTAACCACGTTATTTCAGTTGCAACTGCTCTGTATTTAGCCTCGACACTTGAGCGAGAAACAACATTTTGTTTATTAGAAGACCAAGAAATAAGATTTTGACCAAGAAAGATGCAGTATGCTGAAGTAGATCGACGAGAGGCAGGCAACCAGCCCAGTCCGCATCACTGTAACATTGTAAGCTGTTAGTAGATCTACCAGGAATAAATAACCCATGATCCACAAAACCTTGCAAATATCGCAGAATTATTTTAACGACAACATAATGAATGGTCAAAGGAGAATGCATAAATTGAGACACTTGATTAACAACAAAAGCAATGTCTGGACAGGTAAAAGTTAAGTACTAGAGACCACCAACAAGGCTTCTGTAAAGTGCTGGATAAAAAAAAAAAGAGGAGAATCTTTGAAATAAAGTAGAGACTTAGGAGAAAGAGGAGTTGAAATTGGTTTTAAAGATAACAAATTTGCACGACTAAGGAGGTCTTTTACATACTTGGACTGACAAAGAAAATAACCTTCATTGTGAGCAACTATAGAAATACCAAGAAAATAAGTAACTAAACCTAAGTCATTCATGAAAAATTCAGATTTAAGAGTTTGAATTAAAGACTTAAGTAAAGAATTAGAAGAAGCAGTAAGGAGAATATCATCAACATAGAAAAGAAGAATAGCTATGTCTGAATTACATTTGTAAATGAAAAGAGATGGATCAGACATGCTATTTTTAAATCCATTTCTTAAAATAAAGGAAGTGAACCTATGAAACCATGCTCGAGGAGCTTGTTTTAAGCCAAAAAGGTTTTGTTCAACCGACAAACATGATGAGGAAATTGTGGATGAGTAAACCTAGTAGGCTGCTTCATGTATACCAGTTCGTCAAGATTGCCATGTAAAAAGGCATTCTTAATGTCTAATTGATGGACAGGCTATTTCTTAGATGCAGCAAGGGCTAGAATAGTGCGAATGGTGAATGGTTTCACCACTGGACTAAACGTTTGATCATAGTCTAGTCCTTGCTGTTGTTTGTAGCCTTGGGCTACAAGACGAGCCTTAAAATGCTCCAGAGAACCATCAGATTTTTTTATACGATATACCCAACGACAACCAATAATATTGGCATGCGGAGGAGGTGGAACTAATGTCCAGGTGTGATTATCCATAAGAGCATTGTATTTGTCGGCCGTAGAATGTATCCAATTAGGACACTTAAAAGCTTCTGTAATAGATGAAGGTTTAGATGGAAATGTAGAGGAATGAGAAAGAAGAAAAACAAGGACTCGAGGTTTGACAGACCCTATCTGCTTGTGGGTAATCATAGGATGAGTCTTTGAATTAGACAGTAACGTTGGTAATTGATCTTGAGAAGTAGAATTAAGAGGTAAAGAAGTGGGAAGACTAACATTTGGATTTGTAGAGGAATATGGGATGTCTTGTTGACCAACTATTGATGTGGAGATTGGAATTTGGTATTCAGTAGGTGGAGGGAAATTAGAATAAATTTGAGGTGGCTGATGAGATATAGGAGAAGAATTTTCAGCATTAATAGGAGATAAAAAACATGCACTCCTTTGAAAATTAATATCCTGGAAATTAGGAGACACCGTTGAAAATAAAGGAGGAGCAATATCAATCAAAAAGGGAAGTTTAAATAGAATAGAAGGGCTATCTTGCGATGAAGTTGAGCCGAGAAAATAAGGATAAGGAAAGAAATCCTCGTTGAACCGAACATGCCTAGAGATAAATACTTTGTTAGTTGTAGGATCAAAATATCTATATATCCTTCGTAGTTAGAAGGATGACCAAGAAAAATGCAATGTTTTGAATGAGGACTCAACTTGTTAGAAGAATATTCACGTAAATTGGGATAACATGAACAACCAAAAGCACGTAGATGATGGTAGCTAGGAACCTTTGCAAAGAGAGCTTCAAACAGCGTTTTAAATTGACGTTTAGATGATGGGAGGATATTTAAAAGATGGACAGTTGTGTTTAACACTTCAACCCAAAATTGAGAGGAAAAAAAAGGCTTGAAATAATAATGAATGGACCATATTTAAAATTGTATGATGCATTCGTTCAGCTTTACCATTTTGTTGATGAGTGTGAGGACAAGAAATACGAAGAAAAACACCATTATCATTAAGAAATGAACGAAAAGCCCAGAGTTTAACAAACTCCGCAGCCCCATCACATTGAAGATCCTTTAATTTTGTAGAAAATTAGGTCAAGATGTAGGCATAAAATTGCTTAAACATAGAAAAAGTATCGGATTTACTCTTTAGAAGAAATACCCAAGAAAACTTTATGAAATCATCATAGAATAAAAGATAATATCGAAAACTAGTAAAAGATGCAAGAGGGGAAGTCCAAATATCACTATGAATTAATTCAAATGGAGATGAAGAAAAAGAGCAAGAATCCATAAATGGCAACTTCTGGTGCTTGCCAAGTTGACAAGCAATACATAAATTCTCTAAACTTTTGAATGAAGAACAAGGTAATTTATTGGCCCTAACTAAACTAGCTAAAATAGCAGAGTTTGGATGCCCATGATGCCAAATATTTGGAGAGACACGAGCAGCAGCAAGATCATAATGAAAAGTTGCAGCTGAATCACCGCAATGAGAAGAAATTACATAGAGTGGTCAAGAACTATTGCACCGAAGTAAGGGCTTCTTCGTCATGAGTTCCTTAATGGAAAAAACAAAAGGATCAAAATTTTATGGAACAATTATTGTCCGTAACAAATTTACGAAAACTTAGTAAATTAGTGGAAAGACGGGGAACAACTAAAATATCTTTAAGCGTAAAAATATTATTAGAGGAAGCTGGAGTACCATGTCCAGTGTAGGAGATAGGGAGTTGAGTGTCATTACCCACAACTACGCGATCTGAGCTATTGTATGAAGTAACAGAGGATAAATTAGAAACATTAGGAGTCATGTGAGAAGAGGATCCAGTATCAACATACCATGAAGCATCACCAGGTGAAGATGCTGAGTAATTGGAACTAACATCTGACACAAAGGCCTTAGAATGCAGAGATGGAAAATCATGAGCACTATAATTTGGTTGATAGCAAAGTTGGCAGTATATAGAGGTATTGGTGGGTTGAGATAGAATGTAAGAAGCTAAATAGTAAAAGGGAGAAGGACCTAGGATGGAAGATGAGGACGAGGAGTGAACTGTTGAGGCACCCCATTAAAAGATCTGTCATTACCTTGATTCTGATGACCACGACCACGACCGTCATTGGAATGGTGGCCACTATTAGAATGGTGACCACATCCCCGACCATAGGGGGAAGAAGATTGTTGTTTGGCCACAATAGCGTGGTAGCATTATCCATAGACGAATTTGAGAAACTAGTCAATTGAGATTCATGGAGAAAGAGTAAGGAGGGTGCCTCAACAAAAGAAGGAAGAGAAACACGAGTGGAAATAGAGGTGCTCACGGACATATATTCAAAAGGTAAGCCAGAAAGTATTTGGAGAACAAGATTAGAATCAGATATAGGATTTCCAATAGAGTTCAAGGCATCAGCTATGGACTTCACGCGATGGATATATTCATTAATTGAGAGATTACCTTTCTTAAGATTATGAAACTGGACTTTGAGTTGAAGTGTTCGAGAACTAACTTGATCATGAAATAAACGCTCAATTTGAAGCCATGCATCTCTAGAAGTGAGCGAATGATTAGGCTTAATTATTGCTTGAAGAATCTCTTGAGAAATAGTTGCTTGAATCCATGAAAGAACAATAGAATCAAGTTGAATCCATTTTTAGAAGGAAGGATTAGGGACAGAGGCACGATCATCACTCAGAGTAGTAGGCTTAGGATAAGGGAAACTTCCATCAATAAATTCGTAAACACCATGACCTTTAAAAACAGGTAGGAAAAGTTCTCTCCACAACATATAATTTTTATAGTCGAGAATAGTGGAAACCAAATTTTTAATATTAGAGACAGAAATTGCAGAGGGAGAGGACGGAAGAAGGGAGGAAGCTTCAGTGAAGGAGGCCGATGAAGAAAAAACTGATTGAGTAGAGGTATTAAAAGTGACGATTCAATAGCATAGAAAACCTAGATGTCTGATACCATGAAATAATATATTTCTTGATGAATATGGCTTACAATACATTGATATATATAGATGTACATCTATAAATGAGAAGATAAGTCTAAACTTCTAACTGTAGTTATCCTCTTAAGTACAATAATAATCTAGAATAATTTAAATAATTAATTGTCACTTATCATATAGGAGCATAAAAGGATATTCAGGTGCCAATACACCAGGGGAGACTAATAGTAGCAACTAACTTGTCAGGGAGACAATATGTTGAACCAAACAAATATTTGGGGTATAATTTACATAATACAAACTACTACTTAAGAACACGAGGTACTAAACTTAATACCCAAATATATTCTAACATAACTATTATTTTAAGACTAAGTTCTACTTTCACGGCTCAAGGTGCAACCACCAATGCATATGCAACGTTTCTCCCCCTTAAAATGATTTCTTGTCCTCAAGGAAGAATTTAGGGAACCTTAGCTTCATGGCATGATAGTCTTACATGTCTATTGATCACGGGGAATTTGATCACATTGAATGAGGTCGTGATTCTGAATGTGGTCGTGGTCGTGATGATCAAGAAAGAAATTTCATTTCTGGTGTCAATCATTCATCGAACAAAAAGCACCATCAAAATGAAAAAGAAAAAGATGAAAAACGTGAAACAATTGTTTGCTTCTGATGTGATGAAAAAGGATACTATGCACGTAACTGTCGTGTGCTCAAACAATTGATTAACCTTTATCAAGCATCACTACAGATGAAAGAGAAAATTTCTAACGCTAATTTTATCTCTGAAAATTATGTTGACATCACATGTTTGAATGTAGCAGATTTCTTCAAGCATCCTGACGAATAAATTGATCACTTGATAGGTGATGGTTCTGTGAACATGAAAGAATGTGATAGTAATAATAATAAATAGTGAATAAAAGATCATATAAAAGAACTTGTTTGCATGAATATTAGTTTTTTTTAATTGATTTAGTTATAATATCATAGTTCATTAGATAATTAAATGGAATTTTGTTCTGTGTTGATGATTAAATACTTCTCACTATTGATTTTAATTGAAATTTCTTAAGTAAAATCATTAAATTATTACTTATCGAAAGAGAAAAAAATTGGAATAATATTTCGTCCTATTCTAAATAGGATCCATAATTATTAACATTATTTTTCTTCTCTATTGTTACCAAAACTAAGTAGGATTTATCATCCTTTTTTTCTCCTCTATTTTGACCATGTTAATGTAACATCTCACATTTTTGGGCTAAAATTTGAACCATCATTCCTACATATGTAAACCCAAACCTCATAATTTCTATGTAAATATAAGTTTCATGATCATTTATCTAGTGTGTTAAGTGCTTTCGAGGTGAAGAATGTTCATAGGAAATACTTAGAGCAAAGTTGAGTTGAAAACTTTTATTATCGACTGAATTTTGGTATTGGATTCTACAAGGGTCAACTTTAAACATGTATAACTTCTGTAATATATGAAATTTTGGAGCTCAATACCCACCAAATTAAAGATAATTGAGTCTTCTTTCCAAGGCATCTAATTTCACCTTAATTCGATATCCAAGCAAAAAGTTATGAGCATTTTCGCGAGTGATCCTGTGAGGGTCCGCGATAAGGGCGTGGCTTGCCCTCTGTGCTCCGTGTTAAGGGAGTAGAACGTCCATGTTTTAAGAGACGCTAAAACTCACGTTTCTCTTTAGTTTTTCAAGGTCAAACTAGTCATTTACGTTCTAAATCACCCTATAATTAATACTAACGTGTTTTCCCTCATTTCATAACACAAATACACAATTCCTCTCCTCCCAAAGTCTCAAGAATACCAAATAAGATTTCTTCCCCAAAATTAAATTTTCAAGGCTTCAGATTCAAGTTTCTTCTCAATGTTTTCTCACCAATTTCATCATCATGAATATGAAAAATGAATTCAAGTCTTCATATCGATTTCAAACTAGAGTTCAAGCTTCGAATTTAAGGATTCAAGCTTTCCCTAAATTCCTTTCGTCAAAAAGGCATATTGGACTCTCCCTATTTTAATTACTATATTAATGCATCAATTGAATTGATATTTATGTATTTTGAATGATTGATTAAACTAGGGTTGAGGGTTTTTTTATTATTGAACACTTGCATAATTTTCCCCTTATTTTAAATAGTTTATTCCTGTTTTAAATGGTGGGTTGTGAATAGAATTTGTGCACTAAAATAATGATGGAATTTGGTAATTTAAATTTCACAAAGTTGATAAATTTTGACATGGTAATCACATGAAACTCAACTCACATTATAATCTTGACTTTGAATAAGGAATCTACATAATTCAACTTATCTTTTGAAATATCGATTGCATTAGATGATAAAGAAATAAAGAGGTGTTGGAATGCCCCCACTGTGGTTTTGGAATTTAAATGAAAGTTGGAGTCAAATTGGTTAAATGGTTATGGTTTGGGAAAGTCTATTGATATGAAGATACCAAGTTGGGAATGCCTTAAGGAATGACTCCATGGTTGATGTTCTGTGCAACTATTTTAATTTGAGCTTAAAAAAAATTATGTATTTCACCGAGAAGGTGTAGTCCCAAGGGAATCAACACTGAAAACCATGTTTGCCGACGTTGGGAGTCTATGAGAACTATGTTAGATTTTCACAGAATATTTTGGGAAGCTAATTGACTATTGGTGGCTTTAACCTATTTTTCTATACATGTGGCTAACATGGACGAGGGCCCTTTCGGCAGGGAGAGCCAGACCCATATAGCTTGTGGGTGTCTTTAGGTCGGTACGAGCTATATAGTTTAGGATTAAATTTTTAAAAGTTCATATTTCATGTCCCTTTCCCTATCTCGGCATCCTATATATATGTATAACTGTTGTGCATGTGATTTACGACTAATTTTGGTAAATGCATATATTTGATTTCTTCTCTTGGATTGCATGTCAGTACTCGTCATGCTGACCATACTCGGATGCTACATCATTTCATGATGTAGGTTTTGAGGGCTTTTCTTTTGATCCTATGTAGCGTTAGGTGGTTTGATATCCCGGTCGGTCAGCTGTGAAGTGGTGAACCCTCTATCCTTCAGAAGGCCTGACCTCTCTCTTAGTTTTTATTTATTATTTTAGTGCTTTTGAATTTATTTTTTTATAATCGGGGGAATGTACCGACTTAATTTGTATTCTCAAATTAGAGACTTTTGTGGATAGAGTTGGGGTATTATTGTGGATTCGAGCTTTGACTCTCAAACTTTCTTTTGACTTACACATCTTCTCTTATTATCTTGGTTGACTTTCTTTCTTTCTTTATTATTATTATTTTTATTATGATCTTGAGGTAAGGCTAAGAGGGTCATCTCCGGCCTTGATTGGCTTGGGATGCCCATCACGGTTAGGCCCTGATTTAGATTGTGATAGTTAATGACAGAATATTTATTGTATTATTGAAAAAAAAAATGCACGTAAATCTATAACTAAAGAATTTCCTAACAAATAAAACTACATGCTGCTATTACATGTGAATAGCTAAGTAGTAGTGTACTACTATTCTACTAATGATTCAGAAGTAGGTACTACTGCATGTTCAACTAATTTAGTTTTTAAATTATCAAAGAACTAAATGCATTTTTTTAAATAAAGTATATATATATAGAGAGAGAGACTGAATTGGATATTACTTTGCATAGTAAAAGGTGATTAATAATTTATTATTGTATTAAGCTTTAGTTTTGTGCAAAGATATATTTTCATTTGTGTGTGTCTTTTTATTTGAAGATATGAATAATTCTCAAAGAAAATTATCCAATTATAAAGACATTTGTTTGATTGATTCTGGCACAACAAATACGATATTCAAAGACAAGAAATATTTTTTTCATTCAAATATGAACAAGATAAATGTTACTACAATTTTTGATAGTGTCAATTTGATTGATGGCTTTGAAAAAGTAATTATAATCTTTTCTAAGAGTGCTAAACTCATCATAAATATGTTATGTTTCTCCTAAGTTTCGAAGAAACATGTTGAGTTTTAAAGATATTCGTAAAAATGGTAATCATATCAAGACCATTGATGAGATAAGTCGTGAATATCTTGGTATCACCAAGAATATCTCTGACATGTGTTATAGAAAAGTTTCATGCTTTATCTTCTGACCTATATTGGACAAAGGTTAGTACAATTGAAGCACATCCTATAGTAAACTAGAAGTTTACTAATTTGAATATTTTTGTACTTTGGCATTATCGTCTGGAACATCCTAAATCTATAATGATGAAACGAATTATAGAAAATTCAAATAGACATCCATTAAAAAACTTGAAGGTTCCTTCAAAAGGTGAATTTTCATATAATGATTGTTATAAAGGCAAGTTAATTGTGAGGCCATCACCAATAAAAATTGGGATTGAGTCCCCCGCGTTCTTGAGCTCATACATGAAGATATTTGTGGACCGATTCATCCACCTAGTGGATTTTTTAGATACTTTATGTTTCTAATAGATTCTTCTTTTAGGTGATCTCATGTGTGCCCATTGTCATCTCACAACTTGGTATTTGTAAAATTATTGGCACAAATAATATGATTAAGGATACAATTTTTTAATAATCAGATTAAATCCGTTCGCCTTGACAATGCTACAATATTTTCATCCCAGACATTCAATGACTATTGATTATCAATTGGAATAAGAGTCATGTTCACACTCAAAATGGTCTTGCCAAGTCATTAATTAAATGTATGCAGTTAAAAGCAAGATCATTGCTTATGAAAATTATGTTGCCCACTTCTGTTTGGAGTCATGCAATTCTGTATGCTGCAACATTTATTCGTCTCATACCGATAAATTATCATAAGTTTTTTTTTATTGTAACTAATTTTGGGTTAAGAGCCTAATATATCTCATATGAGAATTTTTGAATGCGTTGTATATATGCCTATAGCACCACTAAATCACATCAAGATGGACCCCAAAGAAGGTTAGAAATTTATTTAGGTTTGAACCTCTCTTTATTATTTGCTATCTTGAACCATTAACAGAAGATATGTTCACTGCTCGATTTGCAGATTGTCATTTGATGAGATAGTTTTTGCAAAATTAGGGAGAGAAGATAGTGACATCAAAAGAGAAATTTTATGAAAATATTCATATTTATTTCATCTTGATCCACATACTTCTATTTGTGAGCAAGAAGTATAAAAGATTATTTATCTGCAAAAAATTTTAAATCAAATAACAGAAGCATTTACATATTTGAAAAGGATCATCAAATTACATATTTCTGTTGAGAATGTCATTCCAGTCCAAATTGATGTCCCTATAGAACCATCCTCTATGTGTCATAACTAATGAGTCCAAAGCACACTTGAAGTATGGTAGATCATTAATTTATAAGGATCAAAATTTTAGAAAAAGAAAAATAAATGGTCAAGATGACACTATGAAAGATCCTCATATGAAACTTTAAAATTTGAGCAATGTTGATATTCCTGAAGGAATCAATAAGCCTGAGACTCATGAAAATGAGAAACTACCCATAAATTCAAGTGATGTTGGAACTAATTTGAATCGATTTGAAATAGTAGTGAATTATGTCTTTGCATATAATGTTGCAACAAAACTCATGTAAGAGAGTGAGAATCTTGAACATCAATCTGTCATAGAATGTCGACAAAGAAATAATTGACCAAAATGGCAAGAAACAATTCAATCATAATTCAATTCACTTGTCAAACTTGAAGTTTTAAGACCTATAGCTCAAACACCTAACAATGTTAAGCCTGTTGGGTATAAATAGGTCTTTACGTGAAAAAGAAATGAAAAAAATGAAATACCAAGGTATAAGACACACCTTATTGCACAAGGATTTTCACAACGGCCTGGTGTCGATTAGGAAAAGATATTGTCACGACCTAAACTAGGGCCTGGCCGTGACGGGCATCCCGAACCATGAAGTCCCAAAACACCCTTCACTATCTGGTAGTCATGCACAACATTCCTATAATAAAAGAAGATGCAGAAATATAATATGCTATGGAAACATGGTCAACTCTAAATTCGACGTAAGTATGGAAATTTTAAATCAACTACATCTAAATAACATCTGACTCAGTCTACGAAATCTCCACTACATGATATCTGACAACTGTCTAAACTGGGACAAGGCCCCCAGTAGACCAAAAGTGACATAATCTGAGAAGACAGGCCTTCTGGAATAGAGAAGGCTCACCACTACACAATCTGATCAGCTGTCTGAATTATCTACTGCTTACCTGCACCCCTAGACTGAGTCTCAGAACCTGAGAGGTAGGAAGAGAGGGTCAATACAGATGTACTGGTACGCAGAGCATATTCAAAATAATCATTTATAAATCAACATATATGAGAGCAATTTAAAATAGTTCATAAGTATATCATGTAGTAAGAATTCACATGGGCATTTTAAAGACTCTGTAAAAATTATCTCAGCTCTGATAAATCTGTGTTAGTTCTGCGCTAGGTGGTATACCCTACAACTCTAAAAAATTCCATGGTCTATATAGAAACTGCCATTAAATCATCAGCGAAGTCCCTAACCCAAGTGTACCGCAAGGGTCAAAGTCTCTAAATCTACTACTCCACACGGCCGTCGCCAGCGTACAATAATAATCTACCCGTATCGGCAAATACGGTTTCAGGCTAAGAGTTGCTTGAACTCGCGCCTTCTTTGGGTAACCACCTAACCCTCTTTAAGCCCCTTTTTAAAACTCAATCAAAACATGCAGTCCCTGAAAACATACTGTGAAAACATACTCTGAAAACATGCTCTGAAAACATACAATGAAAACATACTCTGAAAATATACTCTGTTATGGAATAAATACATATGGTATCGTCATACCATTGACTTGCAAGTCACATCTCTGAGCCATTATTAATCTGTCGTAAATCTCTGTTTTCAAAACACATGTTTTAGGACCAGCATTTTAATAATTCAATTCAATGAATCTTTTTTTTTCAAAACTCATGTAAACACACGCAATTCTTTATCATACACACAAGAACATATTGATATCAAGAAACACCCTCTCAACAATTCCAAATCATGTGCGAATGCCAGGATATTGCAAAAACATCTTTCAAATCACAAAACCATAATCTTGAATTCAATACAAGAGAGGGAGTTCATAATTTATGCTCTCAACAATCTTAAATCTCAAATTCATACATATACATATATATGTAAATCAATTTAGGGAAAAAGACCATAAGGCCAAAGCAAGAGTAGCATTGAAACTTTCAAAATGCATAATCAATAATATAGTTTTCAAAACCCCCATAAAATACATGCATCAAAACCTTTAAATCATGCTTTAACAATTTCAAGCCCACGGTTTGAGGATTCCAAATCTTTTGTCAATTTTGAAAACCCACGGTTGAATCTTGAGTTTCTTAGAGGAGAAGTATATGAACTAGGGTTTTTGTTTTAAGGAAAATCTTGAGAATGTCATATATTCTGCTTGTAGAAGTCTTAATCTACTGTTTGGACGTTTTAAGAGGCTTGAAAAAAGTCCAAATTACCCTTGTTAAATTCTGAACAAAGCTGAAAAAAATTAAACTAGGAACCCAATTTTATGGGCCACCGCGATGCGCCGCTATCGTGGTGGCTCACTGAAAATTGACGAATGGGAAATTGGGATCCTCCGCAACGCGCCACTATCACGAGGTCCCACTGTAATTTAACAATTGCTAATTAAACCCTTTCTGCGACGCGCTAAACACTAGAATGATGATGTTTTACGATTAGCATATAAAATAGCCATAACTTCTTCACTAAGTGTCCGTTTTGGACGAATCTTATATCGACCGAAAACTTATTCAATCATCTATGTAATGAAAAGTTGAAATATAAGGGATTATATAGGGAAATAAGTATAAATTATTCTAGAAGCCAATGCTTGATATTCTAGGGATAAAATTTAGCTAAGAAAAACTTTGGGGCATTACAATATCCCCCTTTGGGAACATTCATCCCCGAATGTTGACGCGGGTTACAGACAAGTCTAATTTCAAGCATACCGAGGCATAGAAAGAATAAGGAAAGAATTGTACCTTTCATTTCTTCATCCATTGGATCAAAAAGGTTTGGGTATCTAGCTCTCATGTCAACTTCTGATTCCCTAGTCGCTTCTTTAATTTTTTGGTTTCTCCACAACACTTTAACTGAGGCTATCTCTTGAGAAGAACCACCTGGCCTCAAATGTTCCACTTTAACTTCTTGACAATTCAAACACTTGGCAATATAGTTAGCCACATCACGCTTCATATTATTCCACCAATAAATGGTTTTCAAATTCTGATACATCTTAGTAGAGCCAGGGAGAACAACATACCTCGACGTGTGAGCATCGTCAAGGATTCTCTTTCTCAGACCATCTACATCTAGAACACACAACCTACCCTGGTATCTCAAAATACCATCACCACCAATTTCAAATGACATTACCTTTTGTTGACCCACATCTTTCTTGATCTGCATCAAGATGGGATCTCTAACCTGCTTATCTTTAACTTCTGCACAAAGGAAAGTTTTAGCTATCTCATGAACAACCACTCCTCCATCCTCGAAATCCAAAATTCACACTCTTAGATTTGCATGTCGGTGAATATCCTTCACCATCTCCCTCTTTTCTTTCCCTACATGAGAAAGACTGCCAATAGATAGCCTGCTGAAGGCGTCGGCTACCACATTCGCCTTGCACGGATGATAGTGCTGGCTCATGTCATAGTCTTTTAAAAGTTTCAACCATCGCCTCTGCCTGAGATTCAATTCTTTCTATGAGAAAACATACTGCAAACTCTTGTCGTCAGTAAATATATCGACATGTAACCCATTCAAATAGTGCCTCCAGATCTTAAGTGCAAAAACCACAGCCGCTAATTCCAAGTCATGAGTAGGGTAGTTTCGCTCATGCACCTTCAACTGCCTAGATGCATAAGCCACTACCTTACCGTACTACATAAGAACAAACCCAAGTCCCACTCGGGACGCGTCATAGTATACAACAAAACTTTCTGTACCCTCCAAAAGAGTCAGAATAGGAGCAGTAGTTAACTTGTCTTTCAACTTCTCAAAACTATTCTCACAAGAGTTAGACCACAAAAACTTCACCTTTTTCTGAGTCAACTTAGTAAATGGTGCATCTATGGAAGAAAAACTCTCGACGAATCTTTTGTAATAACCCGCCAAACCTAAGAAGATCTGAATGTCGGTTGGATTCATGGGTCTGGGCCATTTTCTCACTGCCTCAATCTTTTGGGGATCAACCTTAATCCCCTCACTAGACACAATATGCCCCAAGAATGCAATAGCATTCAACCATAATTCACACTTAGAAAATTTTGCATAAAATTTATGATCTTTAAGGGTCTGAAGGATGATTCAGAGGTAATTGGCATGGTCCTCCTCGCTCTTAGAATATACCAAAATGTCATCAATGAATAAAATGACAAACAGATCCAAAAACTGACGAAAAACCCTATTTATTAGATCCATGAAAGTTGCAGGGTCGTTAGTCAACCCGAAGGACATGAATAAGAATTCATAATGGCCGTATCTGGTTCGAAAAGCTGTTTTAGGAATATCTGACTCTCTAACTTTCAACTGGTGATATCCCGAACGAAGGTCTATCTTTGAAAAATATTTAGCACCCTGAAGTTGATCAAAAAGATCATCAATCCTAGGAAGGGGATATTTATTTTTAATCGTGACCTTATTCAACTGGCGGTAATCTATGCAAATACGAAGGGAACCGTCTTTATTTTGAATGAAAAGTACAGGTGCACCCTAGGGAGACACACTGGGGCGGTGATAACGCTCAATCTACAGCTCTCGTTTGAGTGTAAAGCGGTCGTTAGCAAATATAGAACCCAACCTGGGTTGGGTATCGATCCCACAGGGAATAGCTTGGTCAACAAGTAAGCAAAATTAATAGACTTTTGGTGCAAGTCTCGTAAGAAGGGGGGATTGTAATAAGTAACCAAAGTAATGAAATAAAAGCTGAAAATAATAAAGTAAAAAGAGAAAGATTGTCACGTTGGTTGTAAACAATGAGAATTGAAGCGTTGGGGTTATGTCCACCTTCAGAGGTATACGTCTCTATTGGCTATGAGTGTGTAGAGTCTTGACATGCAATTGCTTATAGAGAATTGTAGTCGATGGTAAATCCAAGCGTCTCTCGACCTAAACAAGGACTATTTCACTTTAACTCTCTCGAGCTTAAAGTGTGTCTAGCGGTACAAATTCTCCAAGAGGTTAGTCCAGTTACGGCACTAGCTTTTTAATAGGAAAGGGTGTCCTACTACCTTGACATTATCTCTTTTCCAGACAAATAACCTTTCTCTCGAACAAGTTAAATGTTAGACTGGCGTTGGTCTATGCGTCTTCTTTTCTAGACAAATAACCTTTCTCTCGAACAGGTTAGATGTTAGAATGGCGTGTTCTTGTGTTTGAATCGCAAAGGATGTAGATTTAAGATGAAGAGAATAATGATATAAGCAATATACGTGTCTTGAACTCACAAGCTCATAGCAATAGATAGTAACTCATTCGGCTTCCATAACCCCAACTAAGAGGTTTAGTTACCCATGAATGCGAAGGATATCACGTTTTGCATGGTGGATGGCGTGAATAGTGGGTGTTTGGCGTGTGGTTTTGGTGATATCGTAGCAAGTAACGATTCTCTTGTTGTGGAGTTTAAGAATAGAAGAATAGATTAGAAGTGTTTGTAGTGGAAGATGAAAGAAAATTGATTAAATTGTAAGGAGATGTCTTAAGTGAAGAGTTGAATGAATTGTAAGAATGTGTCTCTAAATCTCTAGCATGATAGGGTATTTATAATACTCCTATCCTACTCCTACTAAGCTAATGAAATAAATAACCAAATCCTAATATACTAATGAAATCCTTGACCCAAATGTACTAGGGTAAGGTTACAAAATTATAATCCAAATAGAATAATGAAACACATAACCTAATTGCACTAGGTTAATGTATTATGGCAAAAATCCAGCTTTGTGTCTGTAAGTCCCCAAAGTCTTCAGAATTGCTGTTTTAGCCCGGGACAGATTTTCCATGCAGCAGATTTAGTCCTTTGGGCGTCCAGCTCCTTTCCACTTCGTTCGTGAGCTTTCTTTTGCGTCAAGTAAGCCATAAATTGCTGTATTTTGCATCATTTATACCTGAAACTTTCCTAATCACATTTGTTAGCTCATTTACAGGAAAAAGGACTAAAAGTGTATGAAATATATAATTTGTTCTCAAAACTAGGCTAAAATATGGGCAAAATATATTGATATAGGCGCGTAAATTCGCCTATCATCAGGCGGATAAAACCTTTATCTAGAAGATTTGTTGGCTGTTCTCTCAACTTTTTTAGCTCTGCAAGAGCCATCTTATATGGCAGAATAGAAATAGGATGGGTATCTAGCAATAAATCAATACCAAAATCAATCTCCCTATCAGGTGGTATTCCTGGGAGATCATCTGAAAATACTTTTGAAAATTTATTCACTACAGGGACAGACTGAAGAGGGAGACTTTCGGCACTAGAATCTTTAACCCGAATAAGATAATACAAGCAACCTTTGGAAATAAATTTACGGGCCCTGAGATAAGATATGAAATGCCCTCTAGGTGCTAGAGAATATCCCTTCAATTCTATCACCAACTCATTCAGAAAAGAAAAAGTGACTCTCCGGGTCCTACAATTCAAGGTGGCATAGCACGAATGGAGCCAGTCCATCCCTAAGATGGCATCAAAATCAACCATGTCAAGTTCTATGAGATCTGCCTCAGTATCCCAGCTAAAAATAGACATAACACAATTTCTATACACCCTTCTAGCCATAACAGAATCTCCCACTAGGGTGGAAATCAAAAAAGGTTCAACAATCACATCAGGGTCAAACCTAAAACCAACAGCCACATATGGGGTCACATAAAACAAGGTAAACCCGGGATTAAGTAATACATACACATCATGAGAAAGGATTTGCAACGTACCGGTGACCACATCTGGTGAGGCCTCTGTCTCCTGGCGGTTGGTCAAAGCATACAACCGGTTTTGACCATTTCCGACGGCTGAAGTGACACCCTTCTGAGGTAGTGGTGCAGATGAATTCGCCTGCGACTTGGCTTCTCCAACATTTCTTTTTGATGTCGGACAGTCTCTCCAGATATGGCCTAGCTGGCCACATGAATAACACACCAAAGTGCCAAAGGACATCTCCCTGGATGATTCCTCCCGCATATCCTATAGCTAGATAAGATGAGAGGTCTGGCTACACTTTCCTACGACTGCGTACCCTGCATCCTCGGCGCCTAACTAGACTGAAAATTCTGGGTGCGCTGCTCAGCTGCGGGTCTGGACACTGGAGCACTAGCTTCCGACTGGGAATTACTCGAATTCTTCTTCTTTTTCTATTTTTCGCCCAAATTACTGCTCTACTGCTAACTATGACTCTGATCTATCGCTCTAGCTCTCTTTGCCTGCCTGTTCTTTTCCCTAGATTCGGCTATTTTCTTCTTCTTCTCCTCAACTTGCTGCATATGGACTGATAGTCTAGCAAAGTCCATATCCATGTTCAGTATAGCTCCCTGACACTCAAGCACCAGATCATCTGAAAGGCCAGAAGCAAACTTTCTCATTCGGGCCCTCATACTACTCGTCATCTCATGAGTATAATGGGCCAGCTGGTTAAACTTTAAATAATACTCCTGAACACTCATCTTACCCTACTTAAGGTTCATGAATTCCTCTGCTTTAGCTTTTCTCAGCTCCAGAGGAAAGAATCGATCAAGAAAAGCTTCCACAAACTCATCCCAAACTGTGGGCTCAGCATTGTCTCCCTTCACATCTTTCCACTCGTTGTACCATTGGTTCGCTACATCCTTTAGCTGGTATACTTCTAGCTCAACACCCTCCACCTGATCAACATGTGTTACTTTGAAAATCTTCTCTATTTTATCTACGAACTCTTGCGGGTCCTCTTCTATCTTAGCGCCAGAGAACTTGGGCGGGTTCATTCTCATGAACTGGCTCACTCTAGTAACTTCAAAAGTAACAGACGTAGACCCAGTATCCTCCAACCTATGAGTCTGTATGGTTGCCAACTGTGCAAGTATGTGAATAGATTATCTGAATTCAGCATTATAAACCTCTCCTTTACGAGGCTGAGTGCGATTGGTCCCCGTCCAAGGAGCTCTGGAAGGACTGGTCGGTATAGGAGGTACTCCCGGAGTAGGAACAGGTTCTGGGGAATGATCTCTGTTACGGGTCCGCATCCCATGGGTAGGATAGACTTCATCATCCTGAGCATTAACGTTGGTGTGATGGGAGGCATCACTGGTTTTCTGAAAAGCAAGAGGTCATTGAGTAGGGGACATATTAGACTCTGAAGCACGAACTAAATCACAAAAAAGAGAAATATTCTTAAACGCCTAGTATCCTCCTACTTATAAGTGTGGCGCGCTACGCACCAATAAACAAGACTCTACCCGATGCGATTTCGCAGATACCCTAGGAACATGAACCGTGCTCTGATACCAAGTTTGTCATGACCCAAACTAGTGCCTAGCCGTGACGGACATCCTGAACCATGAAGGCCCAGAACACCCTTCTCTATCTGGTAATCATGCACAATATTCATATAACAAAAGAAGATGCAGAAACATAATATGCTATGGAAACATGGTTAACTCTGAATTCAAAATAAGTATGGAAACTGTAAATCAACTATATCTAAATAACATCTGACTCAGTCTACGAAATCTCTACTACATGAAATCTGACAACTATCTGAAACTGGGACAAGGCCCCCAGTAGACCAAAATTGAAATAAGTGACATAATCTGAGAAGACAGGCCTTCTAGAATAGAGAAGGCTCACCACTGCACAATCTGATCAGTTGTCTGAATTATCTACTACTTATCTGGATCCCTAGACTGAGTTTCAGAACCTGAGAGGTAGGGGGGTCAATATAGATGTACTGGTACGTAGAGCATATCCAAAATAATCATTTATAAATCAACATATATGAGAGAAATTTAAAACAGTTCATAATTATATCATGTAGTAAGAATTCACATGGGTATTTTAAAGACTCTGTAAAAATCATCTCAGCTCTGAGAAATCTGTGTTACTTCTGCGCTAGGTGGTATACCCTACAACTCTGAAAAATTTCATGGGCTATATGGAAACTGCCATTAACTCGGTAGCGAAGCCCCCAACCCAAGTGTGCCGCAAGGGTCAGAATCTCTAAATCTACTACGCCACACAATCATCACCAGTGTACAATAGTAATCTACCAGTATTGGGAATACGGTTTCAGGCTAAGAGTTGCTTGAACTCGCGCCTTCTTCGGGTAACCACCTAACCCTCTTTAAGCCCCTTTTGAAAACTCTATCAAAACATGTAGTCTCTGAAAACATACTCTGAAAACATGCTCTGAAAACATACTCTGTTATGGCATAAATACATATGGTATCATCATACCATTGACTTACAAGTCACATCTCTGATCCATTATTAATCTGTCGTAAATCTCTGTTTTCAAAACACAAGTTTTGGGACCAGCATTTCAATAATTCAAATCAATGAATCTTTTTTTTTTCAAACCTCATATAAACACATGCAATTCTTTCTTATACACACAAGAACATATTGATATCAAGAAACACCCTCTCAACAATTCTAAATCATGTTCAAATGCCAAGATATTGTAAAAACATCTTTCAAATCACAAAACCATAATCTTTAATTCAATACAAGAGAAGGAGTTCATAATTTATGCTTTCAACAATCTTAAATCTCAAATTCAAACATATACATGTATATGTAAATCAATTTAGGGAAAAAGACCACAAGGCCAAAGCAATAGTAGCATTGAAACTTTCAAAATGCATAATCAATAATATAGTTTTCAAAACCCCCATAAAATACATGCATCAAAACCTTTAAATCATGCTTTAACAATTTCAAATCCGTGTAGTTTTTAGGATAAACCCCACGTACCTCGATTACGAAGAATAGGGATGATCCTTGAAGACTACGGTTTGAGGATTTCAAATCTTCAGTCAATTTTGAAAACCCACGGTTGAAACTTGAGTTTATTGGAAGAGAAGTATATGAACTAATGTTTTTGTTTTGAGGAAAATCTTGAGAATGTCATATATTCTGCTTGTAGAGGTCTTACTCTACTGTTTGGACATTTTAAGAGGCTTGAAAAAATTCCAAATTACCCTTGTTAACTTCTGAACGAAGCTAGAAAAAATTAAACTGGGAACCCAATTTTATGGGCCACCGCGACGCGCCACTATCGCGGTGGCTCACTGAAAATTGATGAATGGGAAATTGGGAACCTTTGCGATGTGCCACTATCGCGAGGTCCCACTAGAATTTGACAATTTCTAATTCTCCGCGACGTGCTAAACACCAGAATGACTATGTTTTACGATTAGCACATAAAATAGCCACAACTTCTTCACCGAGTGTCCATTTTGGACGAATCTTATATCGACGGAAAGCTTATTCAGTCATCTACATAATGAAAATTTGAAATCTAAGGAATTCCATAGGAAAATAAGTATAAATAATTCTAGAATACAATGCTTGATATTTTAGGGACAAAATTTAACTAAGAAAAACATTGGGGCATTACAGATATATTCACCACTTTTGGATGCAATAACATTGCATTATATTATTAGTTTCACTATCTATGAGATACTTGAAATTCATTTGATGGATGTGGGTACCTATCTATATGGATCACTTGATAATGAGATATACATAAAAATTTCTGAAGAATTTAAGAAGCTGGAAGCATATAGTTCAAAGCCTTGAGAAATGTATCCCCTTAGATTACAAAAATCATTTTATGGTTTGAAAAAATCTGAATGCGTGTAGTATAACCATCTTAGTGAATACTTATTTAAAGAAGGTTATACGAATGATGAAATTTGCCCATGTGTTTATAAAAAGACAACAACAGAGTTTGTTGTAATTGTTGTCTATGTCGATGACATAAACCTTATTAAAACTCCAATAGAACTTCAAAAGGAAATTGATTACCTAAACAAAAAATCCAAGATAAAAAATCTTGAAGGGACAAAATTATGTCTTGGTTTGAAAATTGAGGATTTGACGAATAATATCTTTGTCAATCAATCTGCCTACACATAAAAAGTGTTGAAAATATTTTATATGAATGGGGCACATCTATTAAATACTCCGATGATTGTTCGATCACTTGATATGAATAAGGATCTATTCCAACCTTAAAAAAAGAATGATGAATTCCTTGGTCATGAAGTACCATAGCTTAGTGCAATTGGTGCACTAATGTATATTGCAAATACTATAAGGCCTGATATAGCCTTTTCAGTTAATTTGTTAGCAATGTATAGTTCTGCTCCTACTAGGAGACATTAGAATGAGATCAAACACATATTACGATATTTAAAAGGAATTATCGATATGGGCTTATTTTATTTAAAGATTGTAGTTTCACGGAGGATTCATAAAAAGAAATAGAACCTGTACATTTCGCTAAAGCTTTTCTATACACATGAGCTAGAAAACAATGATGATATTAACGTACAACAGATCCGTTCAACAAGTCTCTTCCAACTGCAACTTTCAAGAAGATGGTGTACAAGATCGGAATGCAAAGGTTCAAAGAGAGTTAATATGCGATGTACTCTTTTTCTCTTACGAGATTTTGTCCCACTGATTTTTCTTGTAAGTTTTTTAATGAGGCAGCCTATATGCATATTATTAGATATGTGTGCTCTTTTTCTTTCACTAGATTTTTCTATTTTGAGTTTTTTTCTCTAGCAAAATTTTGATGAGGCACATTATCTACTAGACATTTAAGGGGGGGTGTTATGATATTGATGTATATCATTTGTACTAAATGTCTATCAAGAATATAGAAAGTATCTATCAAAATCTAGTGAATATCTATCAAGATATGAAATGTCTATCTTTTGAAGAGAAATTAGGTGAAATTTTTCTTATAAATAGAAGGATTTTCTTCATTGTAAAATAATCGCTCAAGAGAAACAAAAATTACTCTCTTTCTCTCTCCATTCTTCTTCTCTACTTTATATTTTATAACATTAACAAAGATGGATCTAGAATTTTAAGTTTGTGGGTTCCTTGAAATAAAAATTCAAAAAAAAAGATAATTGATGGGGTTAGACCCACAACCAAAAGGACAATAGTGCTCCAACGAGCACATTTCTTGCCACTAGACCAATAGCACAGTACTTTGTGGTTTCCAAATTTATAATTTTTATATCTTTACTAGATTTTTTAATATAAATACAAGATTTACATGAAAATTATTGGGTTATCGAGAACTCCCACGTAAGCCTCTAAATCAGCCCGTGACAACATATAACTCTTATTCTTATGCCTAAATATATTGAACTAAAGTTATGGCCGGTGGACTTTAATTAAACAACACCACTTTCCCTAAGCAAATCAAAAGCTAAACAACTATTATATATCTAAAGTTTCCTCTTATGAGTGATTAATGTAATATTTGTCTAATTAGGTCAACTACCTTGGTGATTGGTAGTTTGGCTCACGATTTCAGTTTAAAATTTGTTTTGAAGGCTATTTAATTGCATATTCAATGAACAAGGAGAAACATTTAATTAGGTCATTGAACATTTGTTTTATATTTAATTAATCGAAATTAAAAGGATTGGTACCGATGACAGAAGAACGAATTGATTCTGAGTTAATTGGCTTAACTAAATATATAAAAGTAATAAATTTCCAAAATTGTTTGATTAATCAATTATTATTCTTTTCATAATACCATTAGTGACAGCGCCATGTTTGGGTCGAAGTATCATTTTAGTGCCTTGGCAATCCTAATTTTATTCTTTACTAATATATAAAGCTATTACCAAAGTCAACAAATTGTTGACATGTGGAAGGAGTGATCCTAAAACGGTAGACAATAATTATATCTTGATCTTGAATAATTTGCGATCGATAAAAAAACAATTATCAGGGTTTGCTTCATTTAAAAAATCATATCACATATATAGCGGAACGAAATTCTTTAATTACCATGTCATTCACGATGTACGAAATCTTTCTCATTTCCATTCACACCAGTACAACGATATGATGGAACCCCTTGACGATTTTTTAATACATCTGATCGTAATACGACATGTGTCTGGGTGAGCTCGTCCTATATAATATTCTAAATTGGGAACGTTGGCTATCAGTCTATCATAATCATTTATTTTTATTTGAGTTTGAGATCGACAATATACATATATATATATATTATAAACAAGTTTACTAATGCAGAAGTAAGAAAAAAGTTGTATAAAATTCGGAAACATTATAGTAGTATACATGTATTATTAAAGTTATCTCCACTGCTAATCTTTGGTTTCGTAGAAAGGAGTAATTATTTTTATGAGATAATAGCCATTTTGATCCCTAAGTTATTAATAAATTTTATTTTTAGTACTTGTGATATATGATTCGTTATTTTTTAAATTTAAGTAATTGAAATGTGTGTTCTTGGTTCTTCACGTAAAAAAATATGTTATATTTTACTATTTATAGAATAGTTTATGTTACCACTAAATATGCAGTATTTGTACAAATTTAACATATGACATGTGTAATTAAGTGGTGGAACGAATTACAATTAGGATAAATTTGTAAATATTCACATGCAAAGAGATTAAAAATGAACAATTCAGTTGATTGAAGGTTCAATATGCCTAGTCAAATATTATAGGAATTTTATTGAATTAGGAAATTATATGAAAAAATGGAAAATAGAAATATTATGCCGATGAGAGATTTTCACTTACTACTTATTTTCCTTCTATTTTTCCTGATGAGAATCACTTTGAATTTTAAAAAAATATTAATTGAATTTTTTTTGACGTTAGTACTTCGAAAGTACTATAAATGTTATATTTAATTTTGAATTAATTTCTTATGAAAATTGTTAAGTAACAGCCAATTGCATTCTTAATAGACAAATTAGTTTTCAAAAAAAATTGATTTCAACTTTCTAAAAAATTCAATATTCCATATACTTAATATTTTCTCAAATTAATATTTAATTATCTTTATAATATTTAAAATTATGGAGTTCTAAAATATATAGTGAAAGACAAAATATATAGATAATTTTTTTTAGAAGAACTATAATTAATGATTCCTAAAAAATGTAGTAAGAAAAAAATATTTTTAAACTTAAGAAATTCTACATTTATGGTAAGATTTCTAAGTTTTCTCCGTAAGAAAGACATTAATGGAGGAGATATTAATATTTATTTGATGTCATCCATAGAAAGAGTGATAAAACCAAATCCATTGATACCCAATTTTCAATTATAAAGTTCGTACGTGATACATCAAAATTCAAAATACAATATATATGTAATTAATGAATTTATGGTTATAAAATTTGATTTAGAATTCCTTAACTTTTTTTTTTCTAAGTTTAGAAGTCTTTTATTCTAAGATTTCTAGCGTAATTAGAATTCAAGCAACATAAAATTAATATTTCTTGTTTAACTTGAGGTTGTTTTATTAAACCTATTCTACATGCATAAGAACACTTGGAACTACATATATTCATTATATAATGATTACGTGCTTACATATGTCTTAGTTATTTTGATCATAAAGCACTCATTCAGAATGCATCTAATCTTTATTTCTTTACTTTTTATTGCTGAAAATTTTAGTTTTTTTGCATGTGATTTGATTTTGTTTTGTAATGTATTTATTTTTTTCACTTTTTTTGAATGGTTATTACGTATTGTTTCATAATGCAATGTATTGTATTTTATTATAGTGTATCATATTATATTGTATTAATAAATATAATATTTGTATAAATTATATCATTTTTTGTTATTACTAATGTCATACATTACCAACTTTTGAAACCAATTGGAAGCAACTCAGGCTTTCTATGCAGAGATGAAAGCAGAACTAAGAAAGTTAAAGATTCAATCCGACCAATTGAAAGCAAGACTAGCTCACCTTATTTTAGGACATGGATGATGATTTTATGCATATGAAAGATCCAGATATACTTACAATAATTGCAAGATCACACATTGTGGTTATATATCAAAGGATGAGAGGTATCTTAACAAATAATTTCGAGTTGGAGAAGAACTAATCAAATATGTCTCTTCAGTGTCTTGAGATTATATAACAATTGACTTTATCTCTTTTAACTTTGTTTTGATCAGGTTATTTAACTATATACACTAAGTTTTCTCTTTTTGATAATTTCTTGTGTTTTTCTTTTAATTGATAACATGGATGAAGTAAGCTTGTTGCCACCAAATGAAGTAGCCAAAAAATCAAAGGTTTTATCTTTCATTCTTTTTTTTATTATTTTAGTTATGTTATTTATCTATATATATTTTAGTATATTATTCGTTAGTATTATAGTTGAATTTTTAATTCAACTTATTTGGTGAATTTGAAATATAACGATTTAGTTTAGCGTTGAATCTTGATATGTAGAGCTTTTATTTAGATGATGAAGTTTAGAGTTATAATCAGCTCTTTCAATTTGGGATTTACTAATTTATTGAGTACGTTATTTATGTAATATGCTTAGCAATTGATTAAACTAATTTATTTGGTAACTCAAATATATTTCTTAGTAATACTTACATATTTTTTTTAAGTTATGTACGCAATGATATAAATCACATATGTAATAACTTGCACATTTTATATACATAATTTTATTATTAACGTAGCATACATGTGGAACACACATATTCTAAACTAGTATTAAAAAATATACTTAACTAAATACTCTTTCCTTCCCAAATTACCCGTCCCAAATTGAGATGACACTTTGATTAAGAAAAATAAGTAATAACATGGCTAGTTTACTATAGTACCCCTATTAAATGATGTTTACATTTTAATTTGAAGAAAAAATAATTAATACAAAGTGTAAAACATGAAAAAAAAATTGTCTTTTCTTGATTAATGAAAAAAGACAAGTAAAATGAGAAATCAAATTAAAAAATTTGAGACGAAAGGATTATTTTTTTTAAGGAAATAAGTGTCAAGTCGATATGTCCCAGTAAAATGAAATAAAGAAAGTAGCCAATGGATTGGGATAGGAACCGATTTAGGTTTAATTCTCAAGGGACAATTACTGATTAACTTGTTGTGAAGCCTTATGTGGCACTCCATTTGGTATCCAAGGTTTAAAATCCGACTTCTTTGTACAAGCATCAATGCTCTTCTTCGTATATTGAAAAAACGGATCACATATGATGTTCTACTCCAAATAAAAATTTAAAAAAGAGGATAATAAATCTGTATAAAGAAGATATTTCATAATTAATATTTTACCTACCTCGTAACCTTTCAAAGGTTTTTTCCTTCTAACTTTGGAATCATTGAAGTTGTGTCCCTGCGCAAAAGATATGTTATATATAATTATGCTATGGGAAAGATCAGAATTAAAATCAAAACTTTTAGATATAGAAATGCTACCTGCTGAAAAAAAAGCAGAATATTGAGATCCTATTACACATGAATCAATGAGTACCTGCAATAAAAATGCATTGCGTTTCATAGAGTAGAATCATAATATGACAATCTAAGTTCAAATCTTCTATCTGCCTCTGGTTCATAAAAATGAACAGAATTATAATTCAATACAACAACAATAACATACCCAATATAACAGAGATTAATTCCTCCATTACTCCATCAGAGTTTAAGAAAATGCCAATGCCAAAAAAGTGTAATCAAGAAAAGCTGGAGTCAAATATAAAGAACTAAAACCATGTCTGCCGCCTTACCACCATAGCCTTCATTGCCATTTGGTTGTTGAAAAAGAGCTAACGGTAGTTGATAGAGGAAAGGGTGGAAGATCGAGGATTTTTTTGGATTAATGGTGTTTGATAATGACGGGACAATTAATGAGTTTCTTATGGTAAATGAATAAAAATTGGGGAAAATAACTCAAAAAAATCAGGAAAAAAGATAAATGTCTTTGCTGATCATTGAGGCATGCCACATCAGCAGCCCACAATGACCCCTTTATATATATATATAGAGAGAGAGAGATTACGGTTGTTATTCAAATTAAGTGTATCCAGGACATCTAAATTTTATGGATAAGAAGGAAGTTGGCCCAAGTGAGTTGAGAAAATTGAAGGAAAGGTGTCTGTTAAGTCTTGGAAGAAGGATTGGTGACATCGACCAATTTAAAGAGTCAAACATAATTAAAAAACTTGATTACGTTAATTGTGGACTTAATTAATATTTTCTAAACTTTTTAATCTTTTCAAAAAGACAAATTAACCCACACCCACAAAACTTTCCTCCCTCTGCAAATCAATCTCTCTCTTCTCTCTTTTTCTCAATAAATTCTCTCTCTAACTTCTCCCAACCAACAACTTTTCAAATTTCTCCCTTCAATCTTGTGCAACTTCAACCACTGACAACAAATAGTTTTGAGTTCTTTCCCGTTCCTTTTTGACTTTCAACCGCCAGTCGACGTGACAACATTCTCCGGCGACAATAACTTCTAGTTCTTCATTATTTCTTTTCGATTTTCACAAGTAAAAAATTAGGGCTTTTAAGTTATGAAGAAAATGAGGAACTTGATTTGTTGGTGTTTGTTATTTTTTTATGTTTTTTGTTATTTTTTTAATGTTTGTTATTTTTTAGTTGAATTTCTCATCTGAATGTATCTGCTACTGGTGTTTTTTTAATAATGGATAAACATGTAACATGAATCCAACAGATGAGTATTTGTTGCAACATATATGATTAATCTGTTGCAATATATATGACTAATTTGTTGTAACAAATGAGTAATCTGTTACAACATATATAACTAATCTGTTGCAACAGATTACTCATCTGTTGGATTCGTTTTATAGTGTTGTAATATGAATCCAACATATGGGTCATCTGTTGCAACAGATTAGTCATATATTGCAACAGATTACTCACTTGTTGCAATAGATGACTCATATGTTGAATTCATGTTGCAGGTTCTATCCATTGTAGCAGTAGCAGATACACCAAATAAGAAATTCAACAAAAATTATAATCTTACTTACAAAATAAGCTATGAAGTAATGTCCAAGTGGTATACGAACAAAATTTGACCTAAATTTTTTTTTAAAATTTCAACAGGGGCACAACGAATAAGTAAAACACATGAAAAATTTCATGAAACAGGTAAAGAAGACAAAAATAATATACCACACATCAACTGCAAAAGGATCAAGGGGACAAACATTTGAGTTCTCCTAAAAACGTTTAAATTTCCTAATGTTTTAATTGCTTTCTAATAGTTGACCCATCTGTTACAACAGATTTTCTATCTGTTTGATAATTTCCAACAGATGAATCATCTGATGCAACATGCTAGTCATCTGTTGATTCAAATTAAGCAATTATTAGTAATAACTAAATTAATTTAGCTAAAATTACAGACGTCTCTACGACAATGGAACAAACATTTGTGTTCTCCTAAAAATATTTGAGTTCCTTAGTATTTTAATTATTTTCCAACAAATTATCTATTTGTTGCAACAAGTTAGTCATCTATTACAACAGATGTTTATAATAGGTTAGTCATTTGCTTATTCAAATTAAGCAATTATTAATAATATAACTAAATAAATTTAATTAAAATTAAAGATAAGTCTTTAATACAAAACCTTAGACAAGAGGACAAATGTTTGAGTTCTTCTAAAAATATTTGAGCTTTAGTAATTTAAATTGTTTTTCAACATATATCAAACTCGGAATTTAAAAAGTGACCAAAATAGGCCACCTATTTAAAAAGTTACCAAAATAGGTTAAATGTAATAATTTATTACGTTTTCTACTTTTTTCTTAACGGTCAACTAACGGAGTTGACTTTTACAAAAACGTAAGAATTTCTTACGTTTTACATTTTTTTTGTAAAACTTAAGAAATTCTTAGGTTTTACATGATAACCGAGGAAAAAATACAATGAATTGTCAAATCGATTAAAAATGTACTAAAAAAAAGAGTTGTTTAACGTAACAAAAAGTTACATTCTTAACTTTTTAATAGCAGTGGTCCCCCACCCATAATTTCTTTTTCCACAAATGTCTCATCACTTCTACTTTTTTCTCTTTTTACATATGATAATTATGAATTTTTTTATTAGTTAAATTTATTTATATTTTACATGTAGTTCAAATAATTTATTTTTCCGAATAAATTTTTACATTTTACATAAAAAAAAATTTAAAAATAAAATTATCAATTACCTCATTAACTTAACAATTTTCTTATATTTATTCTATATCAAAAAACAATCACTTCTATCCTTAATTATCCGATTTCTCTTTAAAAAAATTATACTTTTGAGTTATTTTCTACTCCAAAATAGTGAAATGTTGAATTCGTCGATCAAATATGCTAATATATACAAGAATTATATTTTTTTAGGAGTGTTCCTAAAAAAATATATTTTCTTATATTAATTTAGGAGTGTTCCTAAATTAAATTGTGATTTTTTACTCCATTAATTATAATATGAAACATATTTGTGCATGTGAGTCTCCTCAATATCCTAATCGAAACACTAATCGAAAACTACAATGAATCACTATTCGAAAAAATTAATTTCACATTTTTAACACACCAAAAAATATAATTATTGTATATAGTAGCATATTTGATCGACGATAATTCAACATTTTACTATTTTGGAGTAGAGAAAAACTCAAAAGTATAATTTTTTTTAGAGAAAAATCGGATAATTAAGGATAGAAGTGATTATTTTTTTATATAGAATAAATATAAGAAAATTGTTAAGTTGATGAGGTAATTGATACTTCTATATTTTAAATTTTTTATGTAAAACGTAAAAATTTATTACATAGAGAAAAAAATAAATTATTTGAACTACACCTAAAAAATAAATAAATTTAACTAATCAAAAATTCATAATTATCATATGTAAAAAGAGGAAAAAGTAGAAGTGATAGGACATTTGTGGAAAAAGAAATTGTGAATGGGGGACCACTGCTATAAAAAAAAGTTAAGAACGTAACTTTTTGTTATTTTGAATAACTCATTTTTTAGTATCTTTTTAATTGATTTGATAATTCACTGCATTTTTTCCTCGGTCATCGTGTAAATGTCACGCCCCTAAACGATAGTGACGGACAAGAACCATATACACCTACTCTACAGACTCTTTATGACGTACACAAGGAGATGGGATAACAATAAGCAGGATATTCAGTAAGATTTACATATATACACGAGAGTTACATTTAAAAAACTATACACTACTACACGATGTCCATGAAGCCTCTAGTCAGTTTAACACGCTAAACTACAAGTGACTAGTTGGCATCAGGCCCGTCATGCCCAACCAGAGACTTATACATATAATCAAAATACTAGGCATAGACTGGCTCCAGAGAGAGTTGGAGCTCACCAAAATATCCGTTGAAAACAACAATGGAGCCGAATGTGGACGTCTGCTATCCTGAGGGTTTGAGCCTGCATTAGCAAAATATAGTGGGCCCGAGACGTAAGTACATAAACAACATGTACTGGTATAAAAGTAGACAAAATAATAGCTGGACAAATACAGAAGCTCATATGAGTCAAATGGTAAAGTGAAAAACGTATGAGCTAACAATTAACACCTATATGATATGAATTGATAACTTATGCACCAACCTTGTTAGCATTATATATAATATTTAGAAAAGTTTTCATCATAACCTAGGACCTACACTTTGCCTAGGTGATGCACTTATCCTATAAGTCGTACAAATGATAACAAGTGGCCTTCTGAAGGCAATCTGAGGCAAGTATAAAACATATGTTGCTCATATACTCACTACTATGATCCCATAAGTGTAACTGTAATTGCAGTTTGTATCCAGGTACGCCCCGCCCAGGGGCTCACTATGAGGGTCTGCCCGCAGGCCATATATGCCATATGTTGGCTCAAGTCAGGGGAAACCAGTACATGACGTTCCAACTGACTTCAAATAAAAATGATGCCACAAAGGCGGGTACGCCCAATGGTTGGGCTCGCTATAGTGGTCTGGTCTCGATCCTGTGCACAGAATCACGTCGAGTGGTATGTCAAGCCAAACCTATGTACCCTCCCATCGTTAATGTTTATCAAATAGTGCCTTGAAGGCCTATGATATATGAGTTACGATAATGATCATTTAGCTACCATATGAAAGTGAAACTATGTTGTTACCATTTACTCCTAACGTGTAAGGGCTTCAAATATAAAAACTTATGATAATATAGAAGCATCATGGAAACTTAACACAAAGACGGAAAGGTAGATACTTGTAAGCTTGATGGTAGAGCGAAGGAATGATAGGTAAGGCAATATAAAGATTCTACTTCCGTATTTCATGAGAATGATACTAATATTAATAGGAAGAAGTACATGATGTAGGGTGGTTCCTTAGAGGTGGGGGAGGGTTTAGCTTTACATACCTTTGTACTTTAGTAACTATGCTAGTAATTCGAGCCCTAATTAGTTTAACCCGCGGGAGTATAGCCTTTATCTTTCCAATCACCAACTTCCTTTATCCAATAGCCAATTAACTAGCTACAGGGATAACATATAGGTCCATTAGTAACCCGTAGGAACATTTAACAATTCATTTCAACATTTTCCGCTCATGCCCGAAGTTAATCAAATCCATTAATAAGCATTCGGAATGAATCCTTTAACTTTTCAACTCACACAATTCGATATTAAACAACCCCAATCACTTATTTATAGTCAATATTCAAAAAGTAATAGAGAATTTACCTCTCGAAATCCAACTTCTTGAAATTCTGTAACTTATATGCTTCGTAAGGACTAAGGAATTTTTCACCGCTTACAATCTCTTCTTGAAAACTTAACTAAATTTTCCTTGTTGATAAGAAAGTAAAGAAAGAAGCAAGAAAGATGGAAAGGAACAGAGGAACAAAGAAATGGCATAGCACCGCCTAATAGTTGTTATTCCCTGAAATTCACTTCCAATGAAATGAAAAGTCTCCCCTTAATTTATACATATACCACTATTTTATTATTATTAATAGGGAAATAATACAATGGGCCCCCAACTTTATAGTATTAGTACTTGGTGCAATTAAGGAAGCATAACTTAATTTTTCTTACCATCTTGGCACAATAATATAATATACAAAATACAATTCCTTGCCAAAAGTGCTAAATTAATTCTTTTTTTTTTCGAGGTGCTACAATCTCCCCCACTTAGGATCATTCATCCTCGAATGATGCTTGTACCTTACTTTCTATCCCATAACTATCCAAGACATTCTTAAATCAATTATCAACTTCGGTTCTCACTTGATCCATCATAAGGCCTTAAATTTGACTAATTCCCTAAATTTCCAAAAATTTCGCCAGAATTTTCTTTGTAAATAGGACTATCGGGTACCTGTTAGCTAGATAGAATATATCCAAATGAGCTTCACAGAGCGTCACAATACATATAATATTCAACAAATAACACACGAGGCTCCGCTTGGCCTTAAACTCAAAAACAATAGTACACAAGGCTCCTCTTGGCCTTAAACACCATTAAAAAATCATAACCAACGATGTAACTTACCTTATACTCTGTATCTGCATTTTTTCATGTGAATCTCAAGGTTCA
Organism: Capsicum baccatum var. pendulum; assembly: GCA_030864225.1. Lineage (NCBI taxonomy): Eukaryota > Viridiplantae > Streptophyta > Magnoliopsida > Solanales > Solanaceae > Capsicum > Capsicum baccatum. The sequence continues at coordinate 253,086,762 of CM061559.1, read as the reverse complement.
TAAGCACAAATCATGTACCTGAACATACCAGGTAAGAATCAGATATCAACAGAACAAAACATAGTAGAAACTAACGATCACATAAAGGGGCAAGTAGTTTAAGAACCTTCTGATAGTTTTGAAATAAATAAGGGTATTTAGTTTTCATATCCACTTCTGCCTCCCAAGTAGCTTCTTCTACGTTCTGGTTCCTCCACAACACCTTTACCAAAGCTATGTCTCTAGATCTTAACTTTCTAACCTTCCGATCCAATATAGCCATGGGGATTTCCTCAAATGATAAGTCTCCAGCAAGTTCAATACCCTCTATAAGGATGACGCAAGACGGCTCTCCTAAGCATTTATGTAGAATAGACACATGAAAGACAGGATGCACTGCAACTAACTTTGGAGGTAGTTCTAGCACATAGGCTACCTGGCCAACTTTGAGAATAACTCTATAAGGCCCAATATACCTGGGACTTAACTTACCCTTCTTACCAAATCGCATGATGCCTTTCATAGGTGACACCTTCAAGAACACAAAATCATCAATTTGAAATTCCAAGTCTCTGCGTCGCACATCCGTATACGATTTTTACCTACTCTGGGCAGTTTTCAACCGCTCTCGTATTAACTTAACCTCTTCGACAGCCTGATGAACTAGATCCGGACCCAATACCTATGTCTCGCCTACTTCGAACCAACCAATAGGTGATCTACATCGTCTTTCATAGAGAGATTCGAATGGAGCTATGCCAATGCTGGAGTGATAACTGTTATTATAAGAAAATTCTATTAAAGGCAAATGAACATCCCAATTACCTTTAAAATCCAGCACGGACGCTCTCAACATATCTTCGAGCATCTGAATGGTGCACTCGGCCTGGCCATCTGTCTACGGATGAAATGCAGTACTAAGGTTCACTTGAGTACCCAAGATCCTATGAAATGATTTCCAAAATTGAGCTTTAAACGGGGAACCTCTATCTGAAATAATGGACATTGGGGTCCCATGTAGGCAAACAATCTTCTTTACATAATGCTTGGCATAATCTTCAACTGTGATGGTAGACTTAACAAGAATAAAGTGGGCTGATTTCGTCAACCGATCAACTATTACTCAAATAGAGTCATGTTTCCGATAAGAAAAAGGTAATACTACAACGAAGTCCATATTAATAGCATCCCATTTCCATAAAGGAATAATAAATGTTTGAGCTAGGCCACCGGGTCTTTGATGTTCCACTTTCACTTGCTGGCAATTGGGGCACTGTGCCACATATTCTGTTATATCCTTCTTCATGTCGTTCCACCAGTAGATCTCTTTAAGATCATGATATATTTTTGTATAACTAGGATGGATTGAATAACAAAAGCAATGTGCCTCAACCATAATCTGTTGTCCCAACCCATCTACACCAGGCACACATAATCTACCCCGACACCTCAAGGTACCATCACCTGCTAGTTCAAATATCGTAATTCGATGTTGTTAAATTCCCTCTTTGTATTAGAACAATAAGTGGTCATCATACTTTCTCTGCTTAATTGATGCCATGAGCGATGACTCGGTTGAATTAAGTACAACAACAACACCATCTTCAAAATCCATAAGGCGAACGCTAAGATTGGCCAATTTGTGAACATCTCTCACTACTTCCCGCTGAACAGGTAGTAGATGTGCTAGACTACCTATGGATAGTCGACTAAGAGCATCAGCTACAATATTACCTTTACCGGGATAGAGAATATTAATATCACAATCCTTCAGTAACTCTAACCACCTCCTTTGCCTTAAGTTCAACTCTTTCTACTTGAATAGATATTGAAGACTCTTATGATCTGTAAAGATATCAACATGCACTCCATATAAATAATGACGCCAAATTTTTAGTACAAATACCACTGCTGCAAGCTCCAAGTCATGACTAGGATAATTCTGTTCATGCTTCTTTAATTATCGAGAAGCATATGCTATAACTCTTCCATGCTGCATTAGGACGCAACCCAAACCAATACCTAAAGCATCACAATACACCACATATACTTCTATGCCCTCTAGTAAGGCCAACACTGGCGCAGTGGTTAATCTATGTTTCAACTCTTGAAAACTTCTTTCATAAGAATTTGACCACTGGTACTTAACCATTTTCTGTGTCAATTTGGTCAATGGGGCAGAAATAGAGGAAAATCCCTCCATAAATCTCCTGTAGTAACCGCATAGCCCTAAGAAATAACACACCTCAGTAGGAGTGGTTGTTCAAGGCCAATTCTTCACAGCTTCAATCTTCTAAAAATCTACTCGTATGTCTTCTACAGAAACCACATGACTAAGAAAGGCTACCGAAGTCAACCAAAACTCACACTTAGAGAACTTAGCATACAACTGGTGCCCCCTGAGTTTCTGTAATACTGACCTCAAATGATCTGCATGCTCCACTTTATTACGTGAATATATCAAAATATCATCTATAAATAAAATCACAGACATATCAAGAAAAGGTTTGAAAATCCTGTTCATCATGTCCATGAAGGCTGTCGGAGCATTCGTTAGTCCAAATGACATGACAAGAAACTCAAAGTGCCCATATCTTATCCGAAAGGCTATTTGGGAATATCTACTTCACGAATTCTTAACTGGTGATAACCAGACCTCAAAACGATCTTTGAAAAGCATTTAGCTCCCTGCAATTGACCAAATAAGTCATCTATTCGGGGGAGAGGGTACTTATTCTTTATTGTCACCTTGTTCAGCTGCCTGTAATCTATACATATTCACAACGTGCCATCTTTCTTATGTACAAAAAGCACTGGCGCACCCTAAGGTGATATACTGGTCCGAATGAAACCTTTATCAAGTAAGTCCTTTAACTATTCTTTTAGCTCTTTCAATTTTGCAGGCGCCATTCAATAAGGTGGAATTGATATCGGTTGGGTACCGGGATCCACATCAATACCAAAATCGATCTCTTTGATAGGACGTAATCTAGGGAGTTTATCAGGAAACACATCTGAGTACTCGTTCACCACTGGTACAGATTCTAGAGTCGGTGCCTGATTTTTGGCCTCAATGACTTTCACTTGGACTAGGTGATACAAACACCCCTTTGCAATAAGCTTTTGTGCCTTAAGAAAGGAAATAAACCTTCCTCTAGGCATCATAGAATTACCCCTCCACTCTAAGACTGGTTCGCCTGGGAAATAGAAATGGGATATTTTGGCTCGACAATCAACTATAGCATAATAAGAGGATAATTAATCCATACCCATAATAACATCAAAGTCGACCATTTCAAGTTCAATCAGATTAGCCAATATAGCACGACCACATACTGTCACCACACAATCATAATATATTTGTCTAGCTATAATAGAATCTGCAACTGGAGTTGATACTACAAATGGTCCTTGTAACAACTCCGGCTCTACTCCAAAATTCTTAGCAACAAATGGGGTAACATATGACAAGGTAGATCCTGGGTCTCATATGAAAAGATAGCTAAGGTACCTATGACCACATCTAGAGATGCTTCTGAATCCTACCGTCCAGCAAGTGCATACATACGGTTCAGGCCTGCGCTCGAATCGGGCCCTCTGCCCCTACCAGATCCTCTGCCTGCTGATGCCTGAGGACCGTAAAAAGAAGGAGGCACTGATGAAGATAAAGCTGATGCAGACCCTGTTGGATGTGATCGGTCACCTCTACTTTTACCTCTGAGTTGTGGATAATCACGTACCATATGACCCTCTATACCACACCAATAACACGTATTTGAACCACGCTGACACTCTCGTCCATGTGGTCGGCCATACTGCCTGCATATAGGTCGAGGTGGTAACCCTCGACTAGCACCACTTTGAGGTCGAAAGTTTGGAGCTCTAGAAGTCTGGCTCTGCTCATACCTATGCCTTAATAACTGATTTGGAGCATTAGATGTGGAGCACACAGCTGACTGGGTCCGCCTAGGTGGCCCCCTACTAGTGGTAGCTCCACTATTTCCCTGATACTGGCTGGTCATCCTATCTTTCTTACTCTACTGCCTTTTACTATCTATTTTATGATTACACTGATCTTCCTCTATCTGCTTAGAACATGCCATGATCCTTGCTATATCCAAATCTTTATTCATAGCAGCAACAAAAAAGGTCCTTCAAATGACTCGTAAGGCCATTCACAAAATGATGAATCCATTTTGCTTGCGTGCTAACTACCTCTGGATCATATTTGGACAACTGAGTAAACCATAAACAATACTCCTTGACACTAAGATTACCCTATTTTAGAGATAAAAATCCATCCATCTTTGCCTCTCTGAGCTCTAATGGCATGAAATGATCCATAAAGGCATTTGCAAATTCTGCCCAGACCACTGGAGGAGCTTCCTGACCTCTGGAGTCAACCCACGTCTCATAACAATCAACAAAAACATCTTTCAGTCCATGGACAACCAATTCAACTGTATCTGTGTTTGATACCCGCATCACCTTACAAATTCTATAAGACCCATCAATGAATTGTTAAGGGTTCTCTCCAAGCTTAGAACCTGTAACTTCTGGTGGATTCATACAAAGGAAATCTTTAATTCTATATTCGGTTATCCTTTCCTGAGTAGCAATAGGTATGCCCACATTCTGTCTTTGGGCCTGAGCGACGACTAACTGTGTAAGAAACTGTATTGCTCCCTTAATATTTGGGTCTGAGGCACCTGGTGACTGGATAGGAACTACTGTTGGCACAAATTGAGGTTCAGAAACCCCTGTAGGTCCTTCCGTTTTAGGAATTTAAGAACCTAGAAGTATAGAACCAAACAAACTTTCTTAAGTCCTATTCAGACCAACCAATACGGGAGATTACCCGGTAGTGGTTGCCTTCTGAGTAGTGCTAGGCCTGCTGGGTTGCTTTATCTTTTTTGTAGCAGACATGGTTTGTATCACAAATAAGTAGGATAGGATTCAGAACTAACTTCCTATAACTTAACTCTACTGCATAATCTAGATTATATATGAAGGTCAAATTCCTAAAGGTCCATGTTGTTCCTTAATTATAAATGTGGCGCGCAACATATCGATAAGTAAGGTCCTACTAGACACGGCTTCATAGACTTCATAGGACACCTGAACCAAGGCGCTCAGATACCAAGTTTGTCATGCCCTTAAATGATAGTAACGGACAAGAACCATATACACCTACTCTACAGACACTTTATGACGTACACGAGGTGATAGGATAACAACGAGCAGGATATTCATTAAGAGTTACATATATACACGAGAGAGTTACATTTACAAAACTATACAATACTACACGATGTCCATAAAGCCTCTAGTCAGTTTAACACGCTAAACTACAAGTGACTAGTTGGCATCAGGCCCGTCATGTCCAACCAGAGACATGTACATATAATTAAAATACTAGGCATAGACTGGCTCCAGAAAGAGTTGAAGCTCACCAAAATATTCGCTGAAAATAGCAATGGAGCCTAATATGGACGTTTGTTATCCTGAGGGTTTGAGCCTGCATTAGCAAAATATAGTGGGCCCGAGACGTCAGTACATAAACAACATGTACTGGTATAAAAGTAGATAAAATAACAGCTGGACAAATACAAAAGCTCATATGAGTCAAATGATAAAGTAAAAAATGTATGATCTAACAATTAACACCTATACGATATGAATTGATAACTTATGCACCAACCTTGTTAGCATTATATATAATATTTAGAAAAGTGTTCATCATAACCTAGGACCTACACTTTGCCTAGGTGATACACTTATCCTATAAGTCGTACAAATGATAACAAGTGGCCTTCTGAAGGAAATCTGAGGCAAGTATAAAACATATGTTGCTCATATACTCATTGCTATGATCCCATATGTGTAATTGTAATTGCACCCTGTATCTAGGTACGCCCCGCCCAGGGGATCACTATGAGGGTCTGCCCGCAGGCCATATATGTCATACATTGGCTCAGGTCAGGGGAAACCAGTACATGACATTCCAACTGACTTCAAATACAAATGATGTCACAAAGGTGGGTAAGCCCAATGGTTGGGCTCGTTATAGTGGTCTGGTCTCGATCCTGTGCACAGAATCACGTCGAGCGGTATGCCAAGCCAAACCTATGTACCCTCCCATCGTTAATGTTTATCAAATAATGTCTTGAAGGCCTATGACATATGAGTTATGATAATGATCATTTAGTTACCATATACAAGTGAAACTATGTTGTTATCATTTACTCCTAACGTGTAAGGGCTTCAAATATAGAAACTTATGATAATATAGAAGTTTCATGGAAACTTAACACAAAGAGGGAAAGGTAGATACTTGTAAGCTTGAAGGTAGAACGAAGTAATGATAGGTAAGGCAATATAAAGATTCTACTTCCGTATTTCATGAGAATTATACTAACATTAATAGGAAGAGTACATGATGTAGGGTGGTGCCTTAGGGGCGGGGGATGGTTTAGCTTTACATACCTTAGTACTTTAGTAACTATGCTAGTAATTCGAGCCCTAATTAGTTTAACCCGCGGGAGTATAGCCTTTATCTTTCCAATCACCAACTTCCTTTATCCATTAGCCAATTCACTAGCTACAAGGATAACATATAGGTCCATTAGTAACCCGTAGGAACATTTAACAATTCATTTCAACATTTTTCGCTCACGCCCGAAGTTAATCAAATCCATTAATAAGCATTCGGAATGAATACTTTAACTTTTCAACTCACACAATTCGATATTAAACAACCCCAATCACTTATTTATAGTCAATATTCAAAAAATAATAGATAATTTACCTCTCAAAATACAACTTCTTGAAATTCTGTAACTTATATGCTTCGTAAGGACTAAGGAATTTTTCACCGCTTACAATCTCTTCTTGACAACTTAACTAAATTTTCCTTGTTGATAAGAAAAGAAACAAAGAAGCAAGAAAGATGAAAAGGAACAGAGGAACAATGAAATGGCATAGCACCGCCTAATAGTTGTTATTCCCTGAAATTCATTTCCAGTGAAATGAAAAGTCCCCCCCCCCCCCCCCCCCTAATTTATACATATACCACTATTTTATTATTATTAATAGGAAAATAATACAATGGGCCCCCAACTTTCTAGTATTAGCACTTGGTGCAATTAAGGAAGCATAACTTAATTTTTCTTACCATCTTGGCACAATAATACAATACACAAAATACAATTCCTTGCCAAAAGTGCTAAATTAATTCTTTTTTTTTTCGAGGTGCTACAGTAAAATGTAAGAAATTCTTAGGTTTTATATTTTTTTTTATAAAACATAAGAATTTTTTACGCTTTACAAAAAAAAAATATAAAACATAAGAAATTGTAAAAGTCATCTCCGTCAATTGATCGTTAAGAAAAAAATAGAAAACGTAATAAATTATTACGTTTAGCTTATTTTGGTAACTTTTTAAACAGGTGACCTATTTTGGTCACTTTTTAAATTCTGTGGCTCATTTTGTTCGGAGTTCACACATATCTTATCTATTTAATAATTTTCAATAGATGAGTCATATATTGCAACAATTTAGTCATCTGTTTCAACAGGTGTCTATATTTGTTGGATAATTTTTAATAGATGAGTTAGCTATTGTAATAGGTTAGTCATCTGTTGCAACATATGTCTATATATGTTTGGTCATTTTCAACAAATGTCTTTAACTGTTTGGTCTTTTCCAACTGATTACTCATCTATTGCAATATGTTAATTGAAATCGTAATTGAACTTATCAATTCATCTTTAATTTTAGTTAAATCAATGTTGTTATTACTAATAATGTCTTAATTTGAATCATTTCAAATAAAATTGGTCAATTAACACTTTACTCAAGACGAATACACTTAGATGATCATGTAATTACTATGAGATTAATTGAAATCGTAATTAAATTATCAATTCATATTTAATTTTAGTTAAATCAATTTAGTTATTTCTAATAATTTCTTAATTTTAATTATTTCAAATCAAATTGGTCAATTGATCATTCTACTTAAGACGAAACACTTAGTTGATCATGTAATTAGTATAAAATTAATTGAAATTGTAAGTGAACTTACTAATTCATCTTTAATTTTAGTTAAATCCATGTAGTTATTTCTAATTATGGCTTGGTTTGAATCATTTCAAATATAATTGGTCAATTGACCACTCTACTCAAGACGAACACACTTAGTTGATCGTGTAATTATCATGAGATTAATTGAAACAGTAATTGAATTTATTAATACTAATTAAATCAATTTAGTTATTACTAATATAATGGATTAATATGAATCAATAGATGACTAAGATGTTGCAAAAAATGAGTAATCTGTTGAAAATGACCAAACAGATAAAGACATATGTTGCAACATATTAGTCACCTATTGCAACAGATTAGTAATCTGTTGGAAATAACAAACAGATAAAGTCATGTGTTGCAACAGATTAGTCATCTGTTGTAAATAACCAACAGATAAAGACATTTATTACAACAGATGACTAATCTATTGCAACATATATGTATATCTATTTGATAATTTTCAACAAATGACTCATCTGTTGCAACAGATTAAATCTGTTGCAATAGGTTATACACTTAAATGATCATGTAATTACTATGAGATTAATTAAAATTATAATTATTAAATCAATTTGGCTATTACTAATAATGGCTTAATTTGAATCATTTCAAATAAAATTAGTCAATTGATCACTCTACTCAGAACGAACACACTAAGATGATCGTGTAATTAATATGAGAATAATTGAAATCGTAATTGAACTTATCAATTCATCTTTAATTTTAGTTATGTCGATGTAGTTATTACTAATAATATCTTAATTTGAATCATTTCAAATAAAATTGGTCAATTAACACTTTACTCAAGACGAATACACTTAGATGATCATGTAATTACTAACTATGAGATTAATTGAAATCGTAATTAAAATTATCAATTCATATTTAATTTTAGTTAAATTAATTTAATTATTACTAATAATTGCTTGATTTTAATTATTTCAAATAAAATTGGTCAATTGATTATTCTACTTAGGACGAAACACTTAGTTGATCATGTAATTACTATAAAATTAATTAAAATTGTAAGTCAACTTACTAATTCATCTTTAATTTTAGTTAAATCAATATAGTTATTTCTAATTATGGTTTGGTTTTAATCATTTCAAATAAAATTGGTCAATTGATCACTTTACTCAAGACGAACACACTTAGTTGATAGTGTAATTACCATGAGATTAATTGAAACTATAATTGAACTTATTAATTCATGTTTAATTCTAGTTAAATAAATTTAGTTATTACTAATATAATGGCTTAATATGAATCAATAGATGACTAACATGTTGCAAAAGATAAGTAATCTGTTGAAAATGACTAAACAGATAAAGACATTTGTTGGAAATGAACAAACAGATAAAGACATCTGTTGGAAATGACCAAACAAATATAGACATATGTTGCAACAGATGATTAACATGTTGCAATAAATGACTCATCTATTAAAAATTATTAAACAAGTATAGACATATGTTGCAATAGATGACTCATTTATTGAAAATTTTCAAACATATAGGATATATGCTGGAAAATAATTTAAAATAGTAAAGCTCAGATATTTTTAAAAGAACTCAAATGTTTGTCCCCTTGTCTAAGGTCTTGTCTTTAATTTTAGTTAAATCAATTTATTTATTACTAATAATTGCTTAATTTGAATCATTTTAAATAAAATTTATCAATTAATCATTCTATTAAGGACGAATACATTAATTAAAATTGTAAGTGGACTTATCAATTCATCTTTAATTTAGTCAAAATCAATTTATTAATTACTAATAATGACTTAATTTGAATCATGTGAAATAAAATTGGTCGATTGATCACTCTCCTCGAGACGAATACACATAGTTGATCATGTAATTACTATGAGATTAATTAAAATTGTAAGTGAACTTATCAATTCATCTTTAATTTTAGTTTTATCAATTTAGTTATTATGAATAATGGCTCAATTTGATTCATTTCAAATAAAATTGGTCAATTGATCACTCTAATCATGACGAATACACTTAGTTGATAATTTAATTACTATGAGATTAATTGAAATTGTAAGTTTATCTTTAGTTTTAGTTAAATCAATTTAGGTATTACTAATAATATCTTAATTTGAATTATTTCAAATAAAATTGGTCGATTGATCACTCTACTCGGGACGAATACACTTAGTTAATTATGTAATTATAATGAGATTAATTGAAATTTTAAGTGAACTCATTAATTCATATTTAATTTTAGTTAAATCAACATAGTTATTACTAATAATGGCTTAATTTGAATCATTTAAAATAAAATTGATAAATTAATTATTCTACTAAGGATGAAACACTTAATTGATCATTTAATTATTGAGATTAATTGAAATCGTAATTGAACTTTCTAATTCATCTTTAATTTTAGTTAAATCAATGTAGTTATTTCTAATAATGTTTTAATTTGAATTATTTCACATAAAATTTGTCAATTAATCATTTTACTCAGTACGAAACACTTAATTGCTCATGTAATTACTATGAAATTAATTGAAATCGTAATTGAACTTACTAATTCATCTTTAGTTTTAGTTAAATCAATATAGTTATTTCTAATGATGACTTAGTTTGAATCATTTTAAATAAAATTGGTCAATTGATCACTCTACTCAGGACGAACATACTTAGTTGATTGTGTAATTACCATGAGATTAATTGAAACTATAATTGAACTTATTAATTCATATTTTATTTTAGTAATCAATCTAGTTATTACTAATAATGACTTAATGTGAATCAATAGATGACTAACATGTTACAACAGATGAATAATCTGTTTGAAATGACCAAATAAAAAAAAACATCTATTGAAAATGACCAAACAGATATAGAAATCTGTTGCAACAAATAACTCACTTGTTACGACAACTAATTCATCTATTGAAAATTATCAAACAGATATATACATCTGTTGTAACAGATGACTAAGTTGTTGCAACATATGGCTCATTTGTTGGAAATTACTAAATAGACAAAATATGTGTTGAAAAATAATTTAAAATACTAAAACTCAAATATTTTTTAGGAGAACTCAAATGTTTTCCCCCTTGTCTAAGGTCTTGTCTTCAATTTTAGTTAAATCAATTTAATTATTATTAATAATTGCTTAATTTCAATCAACAAATGACTAACCTGTTATAAGCATTTATTGCAACAGATGACTAACTTGTTGCAACAAATAGGTGATCTGTTGGAAAATAATTAAAATATTAGGGAACTCAAATATTTTTAGGAGAACTCAAATGTTTGTCTCATTGTCTTAAAGACTTGGCTTTAATTTTAGCTAAATCAATTTAGTTATTACTAATAATTACTTAATTTGAATCAACAGATGACTAACATGTTGCAACAAATGATTCACCTATTGAAAATTATCAAACAAATAGATAATCTGTTATAATAGATGAGTTATCCATTAGAAAGCAATTAAAATACTAGGGAACTTAAATATTTTTAGGAGAACTCAAACGTTTGTCCCCTCGATCCTTTTGCATTTGATATATGATACACTATTTTTGTCTTCTTTACCTGTTTCATGAAATTTTTCATGTGTTTCACTTATTCTTTGTGCCCATGTTGAAATTTTTAGAATTTTTTTCGGTCAAATTTTGTTCGTATATCACTTGGACATTACTTTATGGGTGATTTTGTAAGTATAATTATGATTTTTGTTGAATTTTTTATTTGGTATATTTGCTACTGCTACAATGGATAGAACCTGCAATATATCCAATACATGAGTCATTTATTGCAACAAGTGAGTAATCTGTTGCAACATATGATTAATCTATTGCAACAGATGACCCATATGTTGGATTCATGTTACAACACTATAATACAAATCCAACAGATGAGTAATCTGTTGCAACAGATTAGTCATATATGTTGCAACAGATTACTCATATGTTGCAACAGATTAGTCAATATGTTGCAATAGATTAGTCAATATGTTGCAACAGATTAGTCAATATGTTGCAACAGGTTACTCATCTGTGCAACAAATTACTCATCTGTTGGATTCACGTTACATGTTTTATCTACTGTTGAAAAAACAGCAGTAGCAGATACACCCAGATGAGAAATTCAACTAAAAATTATAATTTTACTTACTAAAATCACCTATAAGTAATTCCCAAGTGATATACGAATAAAATTTGACCTAAAAAAATTTGATCAAGTAGTAATAGTAGCGGTAACAATAATGTTCAATAACAAGAAGATGATGATGATGAACAAGAAGAGATGATAATGAAGAACAAGATGATGATAATGAAGAAGAAGATGATGAATCTTCAACAACAACAATGAACAACAAAAATCACGAAGAGAGAGAAAACTCCAATAAAAACTCCAATAAATGAGAAGAGAGAGAAACATGCCTTTTCCCCCCTCTATTTCTAGTTATATTAGGTTTTACATTGAATCAAAGTGTAAATTAAAAAACTTGTGGGTTATTTTCAAACTTTTCTTACTTTTTTAATCCTTAATAAAGTAATTATCACCTCCACTCAATTATTAAGACTTATGTCACTCACACTTCATTTTAAAACTCTTTTGTGACCTAGAGCACAAGGCCCCAAGTGAGTTGGTCATATGCTTTGGATTTTTTGGTAATATTCTTGGTATTTGGAACTAGGTTCTTTGGTTTTATGTCTATATTCTGTTTTAATTTTTTACTTTTAAAGTTTCACTATAATTTGATTTGCCACTCCAACAAAATATCTGCTATTTTCAAGTTCCTAGAACTGAATTATCGTAGTGCTAGCTTGTCATCACAAAGAGAGCCAATAGTTGGATTGCTTATTGCAATATGACCAAAAAAAAATCAAATACTCTCTTCGATTTATTTTATTTATCATAGTTAATAAAAATAAATATTTGCCATCTTGAGAAAAAAATTACTTTGTCAGTTTTTACTAAAAAAATCAAATACTCTCTTCGGTTTATTTTATTTATCATAGTTATTAAAAATAAATATTTGCCATTTTTAGAAAAGTCAGTTTTTACTTTTCTTTTTAGATAATTTTAAGAAAATAAAATATATATATTTCATTCATGACAACTCTTTAATTTGAAATTTTCACAAAACATATTTAAAACTACAAGAAATATACTATTATAAAGTATATTGTTGATTTTGTTTGAATGTGTAATTATTAATCAGCTAGTATTAAAAGTGTTGTAGGCGCATAGGGATGGAGAATCAGCTCCTTTTTATAGTGAGATTTTTTTCCTTATTTTACACTTTGAACATTTCATTTGTTGCATGAAATTCTGTTCTTCTTAATTATGATGGAATATTATTTTCTTTAAAATAAATTCTGGGTCTGATTAACCTTGTTATTGTCCATTAATCATCTGCGTCTCTCCGTCCATTTTTATTTGTCCACATTTCTATTTTGAGATGTTTAAGAATACTGTTAGATTTTAAAATTAGTGAATAATTTATCTATTTTTATCCATTTTGCCCTTGATAATAGATACAATAGATTATTCGTTGCATTTTTCAAAGCAAAAAATATATTATATTCAAAAAGTGATATAGTGAAATCACTCTCTATTTATTGTTTTTAAGGTATATCTCAAATTAAAAGTGGATAAGTATTTATGGATGGAGGGAGTAATTATATTAACATACAAAAAGGAAAGGGACATTGACTGAACCTCCAAGACATCACAATGACTGTTACATACAGTCTACAATAAGAATAAGCTATAAGGATATGCAGGGTGAGCAAAAGTCCTTCGTAGCATTGATTGGAACATTACATGTTTGTTTTGAAAATATTGTTATGTTCTTAAAAAAAAAAAGAAAAAGTTAGAGATGTATCTAATGTTCTCTTCTTTTTTTCTTTTTCTTTTTTTTTTTTTGGATTTTCCACCTTTTACCCAACATTGGAGTCCGACTAATTTAAATTTTCACTAGAAAATCCCGCTATGGAGGATGAAGCGCTACCTATCAAAGACAACTTCATACCTAGGGCTCGAATCTAAAACCTCTCATTAAAATGGAGGAATAATTACGACTACTGCACAACTTTTGGTGGTAAGGAGAGTACATCGTATAAGCTACTATAAAAAGATACTATAAAGAATAAAATATAATTATTTATTAGATAATAAATAATCTAAAATGAGAAAAGGATAATGACACGATCACGTTAAATGAATTGTTATATAAAATGAGACTTTTCTTCATTACATAACGTTGAAATTAATTATACGATATAACAATACAATAGGTAACAACCATCCAAACATGTTGCAAGAAAAATTCATTGGATTCGTCCGAACTCGTACTCAATACTTTAACTCCGCCCCTAGTTCACATACTAAGAATAATTATTTATAATTTTCATAAATATAAAGCCATGCAAAAATGTGTAATTGCATGCTACACATAACATATGCATGCATGAAAGAACACACACTCTCTCCAATCATCAATAGAATTAACCAACAGATCAAAAATCATTTCAATTTCGAAAAACTATCCAATAGATCCATTTATCTTTTCAATTTTCCCCTCATTTCTCCCAAAATTTCTTCTAAATCTCAAACACATTTCGCTTTTGTATATCATCTGTCGTTTGATTCTTGAATTTTCGCGAAAATTTGACATATTGATAACATTCTTTTGTGTGTCAATGAGTTATTTACATTCTAGTAGTGTATTTTAGTATGTCATTGTAGTGGGAATTAATTATCGCGCTCTATCTATAAAGATTTTGGATTCGTTCATAATGATCACGAGTATTAGAAATCGAAAAAGGTTGAGATTTTGATCTTGAGCTAATGGGGAATAATTGTGTAGGACCCAAATTGTCTAACAATGGGTTCTTACAATCTGTTAGTGCTGCTGTATGGAAACCAAATCAGTCAGAAAATTTACCACTTCCAAATGAAGGGGAAGGGGAATCTAAATCAGAGAAAAATAAAGAAAATTTGGTTGATTCATCGAAAACAGATGGATCTTGTAAACAAGGTAATCCACCTCCAGATCATATGATAAATGGAGAGGTGGATAAGAATAATAAGAATGATGTATTAATGGCTAATCATGCTGAGGAGGTGAAACAGAATAAGCCTACTCATGTTAGGAGAAAGTCAAGTATTGGCCTTCATGTTGAATCTGTTTTAGGACGAAAAACGGGTAATTTGAAGGATGTTTTTAGTTTAGGGAGGAAGTTAGGACAAGGGCAATTTGGGACGACGTTTTTATGTCTAGAGAAGTCACCAGGTGGGATGGTATGTGCATGCAAGTCTATCGCGAAAAGGAGGTTGACAACTGAGGAGGATATAGAGGATGTAAGGAGGGAGATTCAGATAATGCATCACTTAGCAGGACAACCTAGTGTGGTACAAATTATTGGGGCGTACGAGGATGCTGTTGCAGTTCATGTTGTAATGGAGCTTTGTGCAGGTGGAGAGCTTTTCGATAGGATTTTACAAAGAGGACATTATTCTGAGAAAAAGGCAGCTGAACTTGCAAGAGTAATAATAAGTGTTGTAGAAGCATGTCATTCTTTAGGTGTTATGCATAGGGACTTGAAACCCGAGAACTTTCTTTTCGTCAATCAACAAGAGGAATCACCTCTGAAGGCAATTGACTTCGGATTATCAGTGTTCTTCAAGCCAGGTATTCGTTATTGTTTGTTGTCTTGTCATCCGTCCATACTATTAGTTGTAATATTGCTCCTGTAATTTCAAGTCCTTCGATTTCTGATATTGTTTGTTGTCTTGTGCATCGACTATCATATTACTTTTGTTGTAGTTACTGTCCTGTTACTATAGCTATCTGCTGTTTTTGTTCCCATATGCTATTTCTTGTAATTCTATTACTCGTTTTCTTGACTGCTTTATCAGAAATAGTCTCTCTACCTCTTAGGTAGAGGTAAGGTCTGCATACACTCTAAACCTGCCCAAATCTCAGTTTGTGAGATTATACTGGTCTGTGTTGTTATTGTTGCTGGTTTACTTCTGTTTCTTTCACCTTATCAAGAATACAAATCTTGTGTGCACAGGTGAAATCTTCAGTGATGTTGTTGGAAGCCCTTACTATGTAGCGCCAGAAGTTTTGCGGAAGCATTATGGTCTAGAATGCGATATTTGGAGTGCTGGAGTCATTATTTATATACTGCTCAGCGGTGTTCCCCCGTTTTGGGGTGGTAAGGTTCTTTGTTACTTTCTTGCTTTGTGATTTGACCCTATAGATGTTCATGAAGCAAACATGAAGACGACTATTCTGCTTATGAATTCTGATATTTTGAATCAGAGACGGAGCAAGGAATATTTGAACAGGTTTTAACAGGAGAACTTGACTTTGCATCAGAACCTTGGCCTTCTATATCAGAAAGTGCAAAAGATTTAGTCAGAAAAATGCTGGTGAGAGATCCCAAAAAGCGGTTGACAGCTCATGAAGTTCTTTGTAAGATGCAGTATTCACCAGTCTGATCTTTTATATACTTCTCAATGTTGTGTATGTTTTCAGTATTTGATGATACTTCTCTTCCTTTCTCCTTGCGCGCTGGATCACTTGTTTCATGAATAGATTTTCAACTGTCTTGGTATGCATTTGAAGTCATTCTTCTTATAAAACTTAAAAGTTCTTTTGCTACTTTTGTTTGAAAATATCCTGATTCCTGTTGTCGTAAAAGACTTGGTTTACTATTATCACCCATGTCATTTGAAGAAAGATGGAACAACACTTACTTTTAATGACAGCAACTGCACTTAAACCTGATATTCTTGACGTTTTATGCAGTGGGAAGGACAATATCATGTCTGTCTCTGTATTTACTTGAGAAGTACGTGAAAATACTTTTTACTTGAACGACAAGCAAATATGTTTATTGTCTATTTCAGGTCATCCATGGGTCCGTGTTGGTGGTGTTGCTCCTGATAAGCCTCTTGATTGTGCTGTTCTAAGTCGTCTCAATCAGTTTTCTGCAATGAATAAACTAAAGAAGATAGCAGTCAGAGTAAGTTATTCCTTGAACTTTTCAGACCTATGATAACTGAGTTTGCCTGAGTTATGTCATTCATTGAATTTTTCAACTGCATTTCCCAAGTGGCATGTATTTGGTTATTTCCTAAATATACATCGATGATCGATGAACCAGGCTTATATACATTTCTCACTGATTTTTAAGGAGCAGGCAAAGGATGTCAAAACATGCTACAGTATCAAGTAATACTTTTTAATTATTATGCCTGAACAATCTCTGTTTGCTTTTTAGGTAATTGCTGAAAGTCTGTCTGGAGAGGAAATTGCAGGACTGAAGGAAATGTTCAAAATGATAGATGCAGATAATAGTGGACAGATTACGCTGGAAGAACTGAAAACGGGGTTGGAAAGAGTGGGTGCCAATGTTGAGGATTCAGAAATAGTTAGTCTAATGCAAGCGGTAAGTATCTGTATGTTATGTTCAAGAGCTTTTAGGCGCGCATTACAGACAGCTTTAAATAGCACCTCAGAACAATGTCGATTTTATATGTCATGCTAATCTGTCTAGGGAGGGTAGACTGTACGCGGCCTTACCCCTACCTTTTGAAGGAGTCTATACCACTTACTCTTTGGTACATAGAACTGTAATGTTCCCGTCTCATAAATGGAATGCTTTTTAAGCAAGAACATAGTTATAGGACACAAGTTAATTGAACCAGAAAAATAGTAATGTTGCATAGCTGAGGTTTGCATTGACAATATAATATACCAGTGAGCACATGATCACTTTCCTCTGAATGTGAAAATGTTGTTCAATGTTATTAGTACTTACCAAACTATTGAAGTCTCCAGCTTCTGCTTGATTTTGTTGGCATTCATAAGAAAACCTTTCTGTGTGGAAAATTCAGGCAGATATTGACAATAGTGGTACCATTGATTATGGCGAGTTTATAGCTGCTATGCTCCATCTGAACAAGATTGAGAAGGAAGATCACATGTATGCCGCGTTTTCATATTTTGATGAAGATGGTAGTGGATATATCACACAGGATGAGCTCCAAAAGGCTTGTGATAAGTTTGGTATAAGCAATATCCCCATCGATGAGCTTATGCGCGAAGTTGATCAAGATAATGTAAACTCTATTGTTCTCATCTTCAGAGTTATATCAGATGCGTAATCTGCATTGTTCTCTGCTTATTCTTCTTCTTTCTTTTTTTCAGGATGGACGCATCGATTACAGTGAATTTGTAGCAATGATGCAAGACACTGGCTTTGGTAATAAGGGAAGCAAATGAGTGTTGTAAATATTGCCATTCAATAGGCCTTAAAGCTTGGTAAACTTGATGTTAGTGATAAAACATAATATAGCTTGTGTATTATCATCCACCTAAGTACATGAAACAAAAACTTGGATTTCATTTACTTTGCAGGATCAACAACATATAGCTGCACGGAGTACGATAGAATTCCTCAGTATGGTCAATTGAGAAGTCCACCCCGAGGGTGACTCCGATACAATTCTTGGGAGAGCTTGAGAAGCGTTATGGGTAAAGCACCTGACCTACGCTCCGCCATCCATTCCAAGTTTAGGAACCTAGGTAGTATCTCACCTCACACCTAACGGAGTCGATCCTTGTGAGGAGAACTCTCTCTCTTGCTGCCAAAAATACTTGCTCATGGTCAATCCTGCAGTTGATGATATGATTCTGGACTAATTTCCAGGCATACACCAACTATACATACTGCTTTCTTGTTTAGGAATTTGTTAAGTATACTGTAAAGATTAGTCAGGCATTGTTTTTACATCTAAACAAGTATCTGAACAAAAGTTCAGATTGCATTTTGCTGTAAAGATTAGTCAGGCATCACAGAGGAAAGACAATTTTTTGTCATCCCTCTTAGCATTCAATTTTGTATCTCCTATTTATTTGTCTATTGGTTGTGTTTCCACCCTTTTTTAGATATTGTGCTTGCTCATCTAGTTGATCACCTTCTGAGTGTGGATAAAACTTTATACCCTGTGACCCATTGAACTGTAGCCTGAATGTTTTGGATTGAAGTTGCTCCTGCAGGATAATCCAAGTTTACTACTCCCACACTTTCAATTTGTTTTGTCTCGTTTGACTTTGCTCGGAGTTTAAGAAAGCAACAAAGCCTTTTGACTCTTGTCTTAAACTAAAGATACAAGATCTTAGAATGTATCTTTAGTGATCCTAAACATGCTTATGTGGAAAATTGGAATTAAAGAATTTCTAAGAATGAACAAAAAAACATTCTTTTTGAAACGAACTAAAAAAAGTAAACGGATAAACTAAAACTCTAGACTTGATCGCTAAGATAACTTGCTGACATAGTGATATGGTTCTTCTTTGGGAAGATAACCTTTTGATATCAATGGATTGTAATAGTCCCAACTGTGCTGAAGGGTATATTATTGTTGCTTCTTGTGCTTCAGTAGGGAACTAGAACAGCAATGTTGTTTAAGTGATTTTCTGCATCAATATGATATACTACAGCATATGCCTGGGATTGTTAACAAAGGGATGGAAAATTACACGGTATAGATAAGGTCAAATTTCGTTTATGTATACATAGTAGATGTTGAATTTCCTTAGCTTCAACATTGTTGTTTACGTTTAAAAGAAAAGACATATAATGACCATTTTATGGGGGCCAAATGTTACTTTGTAGCTTAACAAGTAGATATCATGCTAGTGTCCTTAGCCAACCAAGTAGCCTTAGAAGAGCACTGTCCAACACATCTGATTTTTCCTCAAACCCTGTGACAGAAAAAGGAGATCTCAAATCAAACGGAGAGTTACTTATATGTACTTCAAAATAAATCGGAATACATTGATAGACCCTTATAATAAGCTGTACGGAGGTGATATATTTTATGCGGTTAACTACTTAACTTATCTATCTAATAGGCACTTGAGAAGATGCACAAAATCTTTTCCAAATTTGAGCCGAAGTGTCTAATAGGAATACTTTAGCATGTGTTCAGGTGGTGCTCAACTGAAACACGTCATAGTTTTAGTGTAAATGAAATTTACTAGCAATATTTGGACTACCATGTTTACCTAAGTCAGCCGCAACACGATGAGCGCACATTACTCCTGAAAAGGCTACAGCTATAACTCCTTGTCCCGGAAAGCAACTATCACCAACACAATATAGACCATCTATAGCCTGTAAATTTTATAAACAATATGGAACAGTTAATTCTGTGTGCTTTTGTTTATCAGTGGAACAGCAAAACAACTAACACTGAAAGAATGATAAACTTACAGTGGTATTGAAAGGCATTCCAAGTAGTCCCTTTGGTGTTCCCCGTGGCATTGGTCCATAGGTACCACTATCACGAGCAAGGTATCGTCTGTGGGTCTTTGGTGTTCCCACCTACAACAATTCAATTGTAAACATAGATGGTGAAACTCCATGGTTAGAACTATTTCAGCAGGCATAAGAGCGTGTGGACTTGTTACTGAAGTAAGCTAATATTTATCATTATAGCCAACTATTAAGTTCATAAAATCAAGAATTTACCTCCTTAAAGAGAATAGATGACTTAAGCCCTGGGAAGAGTGTTTTTTCAAGTCTGCTTATAATCTTTTCAGCAACAACCTCTTTCTTCGCGTCATAGTCTTTCCGAGAGAGTCCCTAGTAAGGAAAAAAGGCTTACTGTAATTTCCATAAATAAAAGACAAAGGCACACATATATGTGGAAGAGGTTACTACCAACACAGAGAGAATGTACAGATTTTACCTCATAAGCTTCTATGCTCGACGTTGTAAAAATGTGAAGAATATGGTGCCCTTCGGGGGCCAATGATGAATCAAGAACTGTTGGAATGCTCAAGAATATACTTCCATATGGTTTCTCCAAATTTGTCCAGTTATCCTGTAAAATGAAGGAATCATGAATATGAACCTCAAGTAAAAGGGCAGCTTGGTGCACTAATCTCCTGCAATGCGCAGGGTTCGGGTAAGCGCCTGACCATAAAGGTCTATTGCACGCAGTCTTACCTTGCATTTATGCAAGAGGCTGTTTCCACAGCTCAAACCTGTGACCTCCTGGACACATGACAGTAACTTTATCAGTTATGTCAAGGCTCTCCCTTCAATATGAACCTCAAGTATGAAAAATAAATAGCAACTAAATTGAGGTGACATAGTACCTCAAGGACAAAATGGTGGCAATCAGTGTCTGGTGGTAAAACATCTGCTTTAACCCCCAAATGAATAGAAAGAAAAGAAGGTGCTTTTACATAAGCTTTCTGGAAATTTTCTTCTTCTTTTGGAAGATTCTCAGCTTTTAAAAGCTTTCCTACAATGTAAGACACTTGACATAAAAGACAAGATCTGAAGATAAACAAATATGTGCAGGATACCTGCAGTACTGGCCGCTAATACAAAAAGAAATCTTAAGAAAACATATAAACTATACTGGCTTCCGGGAAACTAACCAAAAGTATCCCATCTGGTGGCATTCGATACTACGGTTTTAGCATAAAACTTCCTTCCATCAGAAAGCTTCACTCCCACCTAAATGAAAAAAGAAGAGTTAGAGACAATATATGTGTAAATTAAGACAACATTGAAAGAGATGACAGAAGACACGATTAAGACATGGAAAAACACAATGCCATTATATTGTTAGGTACAATTTAGTCATGTATGTAAAAATACGTCGACACATCAGTAGATTAACTTCAGGGGAGTAACTGAAAATCCAATTAAAGGGGTGTAGGACATACACAATGTTGTGATAAGTAAAATATCACACTGTATATCAATTACAATCAACTATAGCAAATGCATCACATTTTAACAGCAGATGTTTGGTCTTCCCTCTTCGTTGTCCTCATTCTTTTCTTCTTTTACTGTATACTACTATCCAATTTTTCTAAAAATGTTTTAACACCCTAACATGCTAATGTTACCTTAAATATTAAAACGGCTCGTCAAATGCATTTAGAGATAACCAAAGACATATCACATATGTAGCACAAGTGTTTTTGATGGCCAAACAATATAAAGAAGATATGACCAGAGTTATTAGTGTGTGAAACACGAGTCCTTGTATGTCTAAATAGTGTCAGCTAAAACATTCCAAAGCCAACACTAGACTACAGCTTTTGCATCTCATAATCGGAATAATCACTCTCAACAAAAGTTTCAAACTCGTCCTACGACAGAAGACTCACAGCTTTGCCATTGTCCAAAATGATACTTGTGACGTTTGCCCTATAAATTATCTGACTTCCGTGATCAACCAAGCCTTTTGCTAAGGATTTGGCAATCTCGCCAACTCCACCAACAGGATAGTTGATTCCACCAAAATGTCTGTCACATAGAACCTGAAGAAAGAAATGAGGAAGTGGAACTGGATATCAAGAAACGCAACACGGACTATGGTTAATACGCAGAATTACCATGCTTGCATTGATCATTGGTGTTTGTAATGCATTAACTGTACTCACAATAAAGCACTGCAAAGGAGAAAATAGAGTTGAATTCGTCAAAAGGTAAAATAAATCATCAGAACTGATAATAAGTTATACACATTATACGCCTCACCTCTGCATCTATAAAGGATAGCAACCCTGGATCTCTTATATACTTCCGAGCAATGTCACCGGCATTCTGGGGCAAATAGTAGGCTGTAATGAATAATGATGGCATAAATTAAGATTCAACAGAAAGATATTCAAGCACGTGTGGCGCTGCACGAATCAGCATGGAAAATGACTCCTTAATTTTTTGGATGACCTAAATCCGTCTGGGGACAACACTTAGGACCAACATAGTGTTTGAAACTCGCGGATAATGGCCCCACCCTCTTTACTATTCCCTGCTTAAATAACAGGTTTTGTTCACAAGTCCCACAACATTCTTGAACTAAGCCCCGAAGAGCTAAAAAATGACTCTGCCATTAGGGATGTATTCTTAAATTAGTCCCATCAAAGGAAATGTGCAAATTCCAGGAATTACAGGAACAACATATCATATGGCGAACACTTTTGGGTTAGCACGTCTATGAAAGAATTTTCCAAGATTTTTGAGCCATCAGTCGAACTACAATATTAACTAATTGCAACTATAACAAATTTAAAGCATGTAAAGCAGAACTCTTAAGCAGAAAAAAGGCGATTTAGCAGCATAAGATTTTGTCATGGTTAAGCAAAAGGAGAAGTAGTATATCAAGTTAATAGAAGTTACAAGGTGAAGGAGGTCTTTGTTTGAGCGGCACTAAAGACACAAGCCACCTTAGATGGAAAATTATACGATCTTTTGGTTATGAATTTCTTGACTGTTAAAAAAAGGTTGGAGTAAAATCAGAGTATTTGCATTATTGGGCAAATTTTGTGGATTCTTCAGATGCCCTAAAAGTTAGCAATTTGATCTACCAGTTCTAGATACTTACGCGCTCCAATAACCGTACACAATACGTATCCATAAACGAATCCAAGCTACATAGACTATAGATATCGTGTGAGTTACGACATTTCTCTGGACTATCTATTAGTGTAAATTTGTCTACCAATAAAATGAAAAGGACAAAAAACAAAGTTAACATTATGGGAAGATAGAGCACTAAGCTGCACCTTTTTACCCATTTCTAGCATTAGGACTGCAGGCACAGATAAATAAATACATTGAAGTTAAAGGCCAAAGAAAAATTACCAAGAGTCAAGCATTCAAGGGGCTTCTTAAAAAACTGGCCAAAAAGGTAGATGGGCTCCTCCAAAGACTTCAGTTCCAATGAATTCAGAGAATTAAAGATCTGCGCATCCACAACCAATTATGAGTCTAAATGAAAGGCCAAACTTTAAAGCATGCTGCAGACACCTTAATGAAGACAAACCTTCC
The DNA here is from genome assembly GCA_030864225.1 of Capsicum baccatum var. pendulum. Lineage (NCBI taxonomy): Eukaryota > Viridiplantae > Streptophyta > Magnoliopsida > Solanales > Solanaceae > Capsicum > Capsicum baccatum. The sequence goes on along the minus strand of CM061559.1, from coordinate 253,062,838 downwards.
AGCATTCGCTATAGAATTTGATAATCCCTTCTTTTTCATGTGGAAATTTACTCACGATCTCTTCAATGAAGTCGTCATATTCTCGGTGTATACGGACAGAAAGGTCATTTGGCAGGTGGAAATGTACAGTTGTCGGGTCAGGTATAACTTCTAGTCTACATCCTACTGCTGCCAATGCTTGAGTAATCAAATTGAGGTTTCCCTGTCAAAAGATGTGAGACGTTAGTTTAAAACTGATTAGGACCGACAAACCGTCATTTACATTGCAACTACACACAATAGAATAAAGCATACACCATGGTCGGCATAAATTATGTTAAGGACGTAATTATTATAGGTAATATTTGGATGGCATTTTTGATTGAAACATAATCACTTCCGCATTTTCAGACTATGGAGCTTGGAAAATTGAGATACTTCCTAGGCATCAAAGTGGGCCAATCTAGAGCAGAAAACATGCATCAGACATAGTCGAGGAACAGGCATGCAAGTATTCGGCCTACTTGCCCTCTATTAAATTTAAATTTAGAGCTCTTGCTGGGATGAAAAAGCCCCTCACCGGTCCAGGTCTATGTAGAAAGACGATAGGCCAGGTGGAATTACCCCACTACATCAAGCCTAATAATGCTTTGTTGTGAGCATAGTGAGTTTGTGTATGAATCCCCATGTGATACTCAGTAGGATGCTACAATTTTCATTCTTGTACACATCAAATCTGTTCCATGAAATGAAATACTCTATGACCATATAAAAGATTAGCACATTGTTAGTTACACTAGTGTAGATTAGGTAGGTGCACCTTTTGATAGGAGTCCTCTGATGGGTATAGTGTAATGTTGATGGTATCATGATTAGTAGGAAATCAACTATAATTGCATATAAGTGTGTGCTTAGATAACCAAGTGATGACAACAGCAACATGTGGCTTGTACAATGAAAAACTGTTCTTGGAACTGAAGTTTGAAGCGATAAGTCAGAATAAGGACGTTATTTATTTATTCATTTGATGGGTAGAATATGGAAATTTGTTACATATGAACCACACGTTGTATCAAATCCAGGACAGGATTAGGCGCATTGGAGAAAAGACACTTTCTGGGATCATTATCGCCACCTTTGTTAAATCAAACAACCAACTGCAGACACTTGAAGTTTCTCCTTGGTCTTCGAATAAGTTATATGTACAATAAGCTTGGGACATGTGACATGTGCACACCAACTTGGAAGTTTTAGAATGGATACACATGTGTAAATAGTATTTCTACAGTGCTATTCTTCAGCATTTTGTTACTTTATTCCAAGAGCATATATAAAAGCATGATGCGTTAGACACTATATTTACGAATTGTCCAAATCCATTCTCTTCTTTTCACAATGTTATAGGCTCGAGGCAGGAAACCATAGGGGGTAAATGCACAGGAAATTATAAGTGACCTGTCCTTAAACCCCAGATATATCTTTCCTTATCTCTCCTAGCCTAGTGTGTTACTTAACAGCTACTTCAAAAAGTTTGCAATATTTTCTTATAAACCAGCAGATATATATCCAATGTTGTCTTATATCCTCCAAAGGAAGATTACTTAAAAGACTACTTGCATAGATAGCTAAGTCAATGAAGCAAATTTGATTTTAAGGAATCAACCAACAGCAGACAACATTTGAGGGTAATTAGAAGTACTATTCAGTATGAAGGACTATAGTAGTGAAATAAAATCTGCACGATCAAAATGCAAACAAGTACAACTCTCTTCAGCCAAACTAAATCATTCGATATCCCTATCAACTACTCTTTCTAAATCTTTCTACGTCAATGCACTGACCCCATATCAAGTGTTACTATTGCTTTCAAATTCTTCAAAACTTTTACTTTTTTGATATCTACTTAACAGCTTGTTATGGATGGCTGTTACCTATTGTGTTGTTCGTTCATGTTTGTTTGATTGTTACTCAATTTTATAGTATCTTATCGTTAAATTTATCATTAGGTAACGAGGAAAAGTCTCATTTTATGTAATGACCGATTTGGTCTGATCGCATCGTGACCTTATATGTTTCACAGTTTGTCATTGCTTATTATCTAAGAATCTTATTTTACCCATTACCCTACCTTTTTATAATAACTTTACCCCGTACCCCACTTTTCTTGTAAGTTTATTCTTCAAATTGTTGATGTGTGACATATATAACGACGAAAAAAGATACAATCTATGCAAACATTGTATTCAACAAAATCAAAAAGTACAATTCAATACAACACAATGCAATATAATATGATACGTAACAATCGTCCAAACAAGATGTAACAGAAAACAAGTATTCAGACAACTAACCTTATCACTGAACCCAAACATCACTGATGAACCAACATCAAACTTATAACCATCCCTTTCGTAAAATCCGGAGCTTCCACCAGGAATAACATACTTCTCCAAAACTAAAACCTTAGCTCCCTTAACTGCCAGCTGCGTCGCTGCCACCAATCCACCTATTCCTGACCCTATAACAATGGCATCATAGCTGCCACTTTCATTTCCTTCTACATCACTACTTCCAGAACTCTCCACTTTTTTATCTACATCTAGAACTGCTTTCAACTTCGACGCACTACCCCCTTTTCTTCCCTTAGCCTTGTAAAGTTTCTGGTGATCTATACAATTCCCAATTCTCAAAGGGTCAAAACAAGAACTTCTCTGTTTATTACATCTGAGTTTGCTATCACCCAAAGCTACAATCTTGCAAGTACCATCGAGAAGTGAATTGGGAAACACAAAATTTAAGGTACCCATTTTTATATTTCACAAAATTTGAGGTTCCTAGAGAGTTAACCAAACAAGACTTGAATTTTTGCCTTGTGGGTTTCAAGCTATCCAATTCTCTTTACTTCTGCAAGTTCCAAAGTACTGAGAAATTCAAAAATTGAATCTTTTTTACTTCGAATTTTTGAAAACCAAAGATTACAGAAACCATAAAACTACAAAAATTGAATCTTGACAACTCTCTACTTCAGCAACTGCCAAAATACTGAGAAATTCAAAAAAGAGTGAACCTTTTTTTCCTCTAATTTGTTGAAAATCGAAGATTACAGACACCATAAACTACAAAAAAAAGGGATTCTTGACAATTCTTTACTTCTACAACTGCAAAAGCACACAGAATTGTAAAAGATTGAATCCTTTCTCTTTAAATTGTTGAAAAATCAAGATTACAGGCACCAATAACTATAAAAATGAAATTATGACAATTCTTAGGACTCACAAAGACTTGAACTTTTGCCTTGTGGGTATCAAACTATCCAATTCTTTACTTCTGTAACTAAAAACACACTCAGAATTTATTTATTTAAAATAAAATGTTGAAAATTCAAGATTACAGGCACCAATAACTATAAAAATGGAATTTTGACAACTCTTAGGCCAAAACCTACCCAACTGTTTGGCTAAATGAAGTGTGTGAGCAAAGTGAGAGAAGTATTAAGGTGGATTTTGATGAGGTGGGTATAACCAAAGTGAAGGGTTGTTTCCTTGTTTATAGTGTTTGAAATGAGAGAAGTGGATTGGCATGATTCCACTTATGTGATTCCCAGTGGAGATGAGACAATATGGTAGTATTTTTTTGCTGGCCAAAATGTTTTGGTGCTTCTTTGGTTAATGGTCAGTTATCTAGGTGGATTAAGTGGGGATTGGATTTTATTTTCTTTTAAAAATAAAATTATTTGATGTTTGGAAAAATTGCTCCAACAGGATTGGATTGTGAATAAGCAAAAAGGTTTGGAGTTTATTAAAATCCTAAATGATCCTAAACTATAAGTCAGCTGCTTTAATCACCCCAACATTCCAAACTCCTATAGCTGCAAAATCTGGTTAATGCATGATTGAGGATACTTTTAACTTGAGTGCACCTGACAATTAAGGTCGGTTCGACCATAAAAATTATAATTTTTCAGAGTTGGAGTTGGAGTTAATGATGAATATAAATTAAAGTAAAACTTGTTGTCACTTTTTCAAATACAATTTCGACATTGTATTTGAAATTCTTATAGCCAAACACAGACAGTTTTTATTTTTTTCACTAAAATAAAATAATTTTTTGAAAAAAAATGAAAATTTTTCATGGCCGAATTGCTACTAAATATTTTAACTTTGAAGATACATTTCTGTCCAAGACATACTTAACTTAATTTCAGAACCCATAAAGTCATGCCTTAAATTTTTCACAAAATTTATGTCGAATATAAATTTATATCTTGTGAATTAGATACTACACGACTTCTGTCGAACAAGACAAACATTCTTTATACTAAATGCCTTGTGAAATGTATTTTAGCCCACAAATTTTCAGTAAATGAGCAGAAAACATAAAAATTATGAGTCACCTTGAAATATAAGCAATACGCATGAAAAAAGCTTAATGTAATTTTAGATTTCTCGAAGCTTCAATACAAACACCAGGTTGAGAAAATATTAGTCACTCCTCTTTATCTGTGTAAGTTAATTTTATTTGGCATAGAGTTTAAAAAACTTTTGAAATTTATGATCTAAAATAAATTTAATATGTTTATGAGACTGTAAATCATTTCATTAACGTAAAGACATTTAAAAATTAAATTATTATTAAATATAAAAATGTAAAAAGAAAAGTGAGTAGTATAAAGTTCGGACAGATGAAGTAGTATATTTTTGGGGAAAATTACACAAATCTCATCCCTTAATGTTTAAAAAATTACATAAAGTTCCGGATTCATATTTATTAGTCATACATATACATATGTATCACTAGTCCATATGTATCACTGCTTAATATATGTATCACAATTCGAAATTCCGAGATAAGATGTAATTAGCAAACTATCCGAGATTTTATGTAATATTGCTGAAACTATCCGAAATTTATGTAAGTTACTCATATTTTTATTCCTCTGTTTCAATTTATGTGTCAATTTTTATTTTTCGAGAGCTAAACAATTCAAGTTTGATCGTAAATTCAGACATGAAATTTTCAAATTTTTTAAAATAAAATTTATATATTTAAAAGCTATGTAAAAAATATTATAAATCATAATTATTAACAATTCAAATATATCAAAAAAATATATTAAAAAAATAAGGTAAAGACAATTTTTTTGACTATCAAGATTCGAAAATCAATTCATAAACTGAGTATCAAAGAGAGCATATTCCTTTTTTATTTATCTAAGATCAGTTTTTTTTTAAAAAAAAAAAATTGTTTGGACAGGAATAAAAATAATATGATCCCATTTTGGGTTAGTGTTTTTTTTTTTTTTTTTTTTTTTTTTTACAAAAGAAGCGCCAAACTATTTGGATCCACATGGCTATACGCAATTAACTGTTCCCTTTACATATTTGCTATCTCTTTACCCCTAAAAAAAAAAAAAATATTTTGTTCAATCTCCAAATCCCATTTCAGGTAACCCTTTATCTCTCTATACATTTTGTTTTATTATTTTAATCGGTTTTCACACACCTTGAACTATTAATTTTTGATCTATCTTGCATATATGTATATATATTTTTTATAATTGTGTTGTTCAGATTGACTATTGTGTACCTTCCACCTTCCACATATCTCTCTAATAAAAATTTCGTAAATATTTGATTGTGAATACAGTTGTTATTGTTATTTGTAAATTATGAATCTGTCTTAGATTGTAGGTAATTTTGTTTAGAAGGATGGTTGTAGATGTGTATAGATATTCTTAGATTTCATGAATATTTGATTGTGAATAAAATGATTATTGTTATTGTAAATCCTGAATCTGTCTTGGGTAGCTGGTAGCTTTATTTAGAAGGATTGTTCTGGATGTGTACAGATAGATATATTTAGGTTTCATGAACATTGAGAATTAGCTATGAATGTTTAGGTTTTATTGGATTTCTAAGGAAAAAAGGGTTTTGAATTAAATCTGATTGTATATGTATAACTTCACTTATAAGAAAAATGTGAATGAATTTTATGGTTTGGATCTTTTGCCCATAAGTTGAAATTTTGTGTGGATTTGGGGCACGATTTGTAATTTGATGGATTCAAGACTCTAGACCCACATTCCTTCTCGTGGGTCTGAAGGCTTGGTGAATTGTTATTGAGTTTGGTTTTCAGAATTTAGGGGTATAAACCGAAACTTATTCTTGAATATGTATATATGTATTTTTGATAACCGTGGTGTTCGTGTTAGCTTGTTCGCACCTCAACTAATTTCACAGGATACCTGTTAGTTCCTATGGTACCAGGCAACTCTGTCCACCAAGGCTAGGACAAATTGAAAGAAATCACCAATTGTCTTTGTTGGAATTCGAACATGAGACTTCTTGGTTCTCAACCCACTTTATTGACCACTCGGCCACATCCTTGGATATCCTGCATTTTTAAACATGCACAATCGATAAGATTACAGGTTGCCTGTGTAGAGGATGTGGTACTTTTACATGATTAGTCCATGAACCTGCTAATATTTACCAAATTCAATCTTGTTCGAGTAATTTTATCTTCAGTTAGTTTGAGTTATGATATTGAAATGAATTTCACGCCCAAACATTTAGGTTTTTATGGGTGGAAATGGATAGCTGATTGCCCTTACAGCTGCATCATTTTGTAGTTTCGAGTAAGGCATGGAAAATTTGAACCGTTTTTGCTCGTTGCAACTTTTTTGGGGTTAGAAGAGATTTAAATTTGGGAACTGAAAATGCCGACGGCAAATAGAAGAGGAGGCTGAATTTTTCTGTTCAAACTAACGAAAAGTGAACAAGACATGTATAAAAGAGATAGATAAATGAAGTGCTTGTTTTGCACTATATGAGTTTTCATAAGCTGGTCTAAAACCTTTTAGTGTATCAAATTCATCAGAGATAGATGTTTCCCTCTGTCTCTCATTTTCTTATTGGTGGCTATCTTTGTGTGTGGAATATGTTGAGTTAAAACTTGACAGATAGAGTTCATGCATTTGCTTGAGATAGTTGGGACTATTACTGGCTCCAGGAAACTTATCTCTCTCTGAGTTCTTTTATTTTCTGGATAATATCAACAAGACTCATTTACCCCCAGTGATGTAGGATTTAAATTTTGTGGGTTCCCCATATTAGATAAAAATAAAAAAAAATAGTAAGTTATGGGATTTGAACCCACAACCATGAGGTCAATAAATTTTTTACAAGCTCCTCTACTCCACCAGACCAACAATACACTTTGGTTATGGGTTCCCAACTTATAATTTTTATATATTTACTGTATTTCTCTATATAAATACTAGATCCGTATGAAAGTTATTGGGTTTCCGAAAACCCCCAATGGGACCCCTAGATCCGCCCCTGACTGGGGGAGTCAGATGGAATTCTGTAATTCGACCCTTAAAGACAAGGGTAACAAACTGGCTCCTTCAAACTGTCTCAGCGAGGCTCGACCATGAAATCCCATGCATCCCTCATGGGCAATTTTGTTTAAGATGAAATTTTCCTTGGAATGAGATACATGATCAAAATAAAAATATTTTATCCAGTAAAACCTGTGTCTAATTATATAATCCTACCAAGTAATTATGGACATATTGTGATTGGGCCACAACCATTGACTGCACTATATGAAGAAAAAGCTGGTTTCTATGAAGATTTCTGATCGCAATCTTTTGATGTTGCTATTGTCAATGCTATTTGAAAGATATAAATCTATAATTTATTAAGAAAATTTGTCTCTATTATCCTGGAGGATAATATGAAATCTTATATTGCTTCCATTTTTATTGTTCTATCATCTATGTTTTGCATATCATTGCATGTTCCAGTGGATAGGCATGTTGAGCAATAATTCTGAACTTCTTCGCCTTTATTTCCTTTTCTTTTCATTTTGTTTCAGGTTGAAACCAACTTACATCAATCATGGATCGGCTAACCAGTGCTGCACGTCTTATGATAGTCTCAGATCTTGACCATACGATGGTGGGGTTTGTCATAGTTGTCATTTTTCCTGTATATGCTGCTGTAACTTACCTAAAGACGTTGCTTTATAGGTAGATCATCATGATACCGAGAACCTTTCTCTGCTTAGGTTCAATGCTTTATGGGAAGCCAATTATCGTGACAACTCTTTGTTAGTGTTTTCTACTGGGAGATCACCTACACTTTACAAGGAGTTGAGGAAAGAAAAGCCCATGCTAACCCCAGATATTACTATTATGTCTGTGGGAACTGAAATAACATATGGTAACTCTATGGTGCCCGATGATGGGTGGGAAACTTTTCTAAATAACAAATGGGATAGAAAGATTGTAACAGAGGAGACATGCAAGTTTCCTGAACTCACTCTCCAGGTACATTTATGGGTTGGCATCAGATCAGTTGTTACTTCAGTTTCAATTACGCAGCTTAACTGAATTCTAGAACACGAATATTAGGTATGGTTTAAAAATGGTTTGTAAGCTAAAACGTAACTTGAGCAATTGAAAATAGATTTCTGTTGATTTGTACAGGCAGAATCAGAGCAGCGACCTCACAAGGTCAGTTTCTCTGTTCAGAAAGAGAAAGCAGAAGATATAATGAAAACTCTTTCCAAGCGCTTGGAAGAACGTGGGGTATGATACAACTTTTGCACTTCAGATTTGTATCAATATGACTAGGTTCATACAGCAAGATGAAAACATGTCGTTCTAGCTGTGCTCCAGTGAACACAATTCTTTTAGATTCATGTTGAGCTTCCTGTCTGTTGTGCAGCTGGATGTCAAAATAATTTACAGTGGGGGGATGGATCTAGATATATTACCACAAGGTGCTGGGAAAGGACAAGCACTTGCATATCTGCTTAAGAAATTGAAGAGTGAGGGGAAATTACCACACAACACCCTTGCCTGCGGTGACTCTGGGAATGACGCTGAGCTATTCAGTATCCCAGATGTGTATGGCGTAATGGTTGGTGGCTCAGCTATTCTCCAACATATATTTATAATCAGGTAATATATTCTCATGTTTGTGGTCAGAAGTACTCTGAAAATGTACAGTCACTTTACAGGTAGCTAATGCACAGGAGGAATTACTGCAGTGGCATGCTGCAAATGCAAAAAATAACCCCAAAGTAATTCATGCATCTGAGAGATGTGCCGCCGGTATCATACAAGCCATTGGTCATTTCAACCTTGGTCCAAGTACCTCCCCTAGAGATGTTATGGATTTGTCAGATTGCAAGATGGACAACTTTGTTCCCGCCTATGAGGTTGTCAAATTTTACCTGTTTTTCGAGAAATGGAGGCGTGGAGAAATTGAGCATTCTGAAGATTACCTGGCAAACCTGAAAGCAGTGTGTGTAAGTTTATTACCCTATACGTACTGTAATTTCATTGTCTTATTTGTTTATGAATTTGACCGCAGATTCTAAAGAATTTTTCCGCCCTAAGTAATCCCCCCACCCCGCCCAACCCACCCACCCTCTCAGACAACCAACCATAAAGAGAAGTTTGTATAGTTTATCCATGGTCTCTACAAATATGAATTTTGAAGTAACAAACTAAAGTAGTATCATATGCTCAATTGAAAAGAAGTGATATCCTATACGCTCCATGTACTTCCTCTCTCTTTCCGACTCCCTTGATACTCCTGGTCTTAGTTTTTTATTTGAGTGGGAGGCCGAAGGTGAGAGGTGGGTTTAATTAAGGCCATTGTTTCTCATTGTGATTGGAGATCCTTATTTGCTAACTCTTGTTGCTGCAGAGACCATCTGGTACTTTTGTCCACCCATCTGGTGTTGAGAAATCACTTCAGGAATGCGTAACTTTATTCAGAACATGTCATGGTGACAAGCAGGGGAAACAATATCGTATTTGGGTCGATCAAGTTTTACCTGCACAGGTTGGTTCGGACTCATGGTTAGTGAGTTTCAAGAAGTGGGAGCTCTCTGGTGAGTATCTGTTTCCTCATGATCTGCTCTACTTTGTACATGTTCCTAAATGTCGCTTCATTTCTCTTCACCTTTTACAGTCTATCACATGCTTTTCCCACACTGCCTTCCACGTAATAATTCCAACCTCATTTACTAAATGTGACTCAAACACCCTTTTATTGGATCTGCTTTCCATCTTAATGAAGATGTGTTTTTCTTCCTTCCATGGTAGTGATCTGTACATGTTGTTGAAGTTGTATTCCAGCAACAGAGAACCTATTATGAAACAGCTGATGCCTGAAGCCATTCTTCAATACGTCTCAATAAAAAAAAAAAAATTGGTTCATTCCGCTCGATTGCTTTCTCTAGCTACCTCAATCATACAGTAGAATTACTTGGGACGTTCCTGCAATCACTATCTCAGTCTACCAATCATGCATGGAATCATCTGTTCCTTGTCCTACGAGACTTCTGTAGCATACACCAAACCCACTGTTAAGCCCCGTACCAGACCACATGAACCTTCCACTCTGGATATAGGTAGTTGTAGCAAAGAGAGTGGGGCATAGTAATGAGTCAAGTATATAGCTTTTTCATTTGATCTTGTGTGAGCTTTAGTTGCTAATATTGTAATATTTGGTCTACTAATAGTCTTACCACTAAAGAGGCTCTCTATTCTCCTATCTTATTTCACCTTAGTCAAAGTTTAGGTAAACTATCATGCATCTTCCTGCTTCTGGGGGAAAGTGAGAGGAGTTTATGTAGTGACGTTGCTTCAGATTTCATGTAACTATACTCCTCTCATAAGGTTGTTTAACGGTCAGTATTGGATCAGCACAGTAGTCAAACAGTCCCATTTGTTAGCTGCTTCCCTTTATCTGCAACGAAATAGACTTGAATGTTAGTTTCTGAAGGGAAAATGGAGCGGTCATAAGCGATCACCAAATTGCTGCAAGCAGGCCAACTCAATGCTTATGCAACACTTGCATTTTTGTTCTCATAGTGTTTCTTAGGCATATTACATAGACACTCAAACCTGCTGGCAAGTAAATATTTCAACTTTGAGTATGCACATCTAGACACCTTAACTCGTCTCCACTGTATCAGTTGAACACTCCAACTTACAAAATGATCATCTAGACGCGCCTAAAATTTATATGCGATGTCAGCTTTGGGTGTCCACGAGATACAATGGGACGAGTTGGAGTTTCAGTTGCTAATTGAGACCAATTTGAGGTGTCTAGATGTGCACTCTCAAAGTTGACAGTGCTTGCTTGCTAGTTGAGGCCAAGTTTGAGTGCGTGTTTTTCTTCTTGTTTTCTCATTGCTGTCTAACAAACCGCTAATTCGTGCAGGTGAAGACAGGCGATGTTGCATAACTACAGTCCTATTAAGTTCAAAGGTAAAATTTCAACAGTGCAGATCGAAAGTAATGTTTCCACGTAAAAATCATACAACTGAAACCAGTTGTAATCTCCTCTTTGCTCGCAGGGTAAGACTCTCGCAGATGGGCTCACTTGGACTCATGTACATCAGACATGGCTGCACGGTTCTGCACCAAGTGACTCCACAGCCTGGCTCGTTTAGATTGTCAGCTGAGTTTATTGTCTCTCAAAAGTCTTGTACTCTTTTTACCAGTTAACCCAGAATAAACACAATAGACAAACTGTAGTTGGTAATCAATGTATTACAAACATTATCCTTCGTTGATAATCAATGTATTACCATCTAAACCAATGAAGATGGCTTTATCATGTGTGTAGTATAAAAATTGGCGGAACCCATCGACAGACACTTAAACTTTGCACGATCTTTCACTTTGGCACCTAAAGTAGACAATGTTTATTTTAAACACCTAAATCAGCTATTAACTGTGTCATTTTGACACTGTTTTTTACAATCAACTAATATTATAGTGTGTAACACACGTTGCTAACATGATATACGACCAGTTAAAAAAGGACACGTGGCATTCTTGTGTAAAATAATAATTGTAAATAAATTATAGTTAAAAATTTAATTTTTAAATAAAAATTAGTAAATAAATACTCCCGCCTCCCAACCAACATCATCTTCTCCAAGTATCCCCACCACCACCCCAAGCTTATCTTCTCCAAGTACCCACCCTTTGCTGCAGTAATCCCCCTCTCCCCCCCCTCCCCTTCTTCCCCCCTCCCACTTTTCATGGTGGCGGCGCTTTTCTCTTTTGCTTTGTTTCATTACTACAACAACTTTCTCCTCCTTCCACTATGCTTTCTCCCATGGTTTTCCATAATTCTTTAGCTTCCATTTTTAAAAATGAACATCAACCAATTGATTAATAAGAATGAAATTAATTCCTTCAGCTTTCATTTTTCCATAATTCATCTTTCTCCTCCTTCCATCATTCTTTCTCCCATGGCTTTCCATAATTCTTTAACTTCCATTTTTGAAAATGAATATCAACCAATTGATTAATGAGAATGAAATTAATTCCTTCATCTTTCTCTCATATCATCATTTTCATTTTGTGAAAAATTCTTCAACTTTCCTTTTTGAGGATTCATTCACTGATAATGGGGGCGGGGTTCAACAGGTAATTGGGGTTGAGAGATTAGAGAAGATATTGGGGAGTTGGTGGGGGTGGGGGCTGCATAAGATGATCTAGGGTGGTTGGAGTGAGGGGTGGGGCGGGGTGGGTTTAATTTATTTTAAGTTAAATTAAATCAATTTAATTTGAATTTATAATTTTTTAAATTTAAATTAATCAATTTAAAAATTATCTAAAACCATAAGAAGATTCACGCATTCATGGCGAGTGTGTAACACTCGTCATGCCATGTCAGTGAAAAGTGTTAAAATGACAGTTGATGACTGTTTTAGGAGCCTAAAATGAACACTATCTACTTGAGATGTCAAAGTAAAAGATCGCTGCAATTTTAGGTGTCAGTCGATGGATTTGGCTTTATTATACTAGTAGAAATAGTTGTTCTTGTATTGCTTCCGAATTCAAGATGAGATTATTGCAAATTACTGCATATTAATGTCAGGATAGAAATCAAGAACATTGAAGTGACTGAACTTCATCCGCTATAACAGTAAAGTCACAAAATTATATTTTGTCACGTTAAAGTAACTGAACTACTTGTGGGTGCACCATTGACACCTGTAATTTCTTTTATTTTCTTGGGGATAGTGTAATCAAAGCAGGTCTAAAGAAAAATAATGACATCACAATAACAAGATCCACAGAGCAAATGAAGCAATAAGTAATAATGAAAATTAAGAATATGACGCTATGCGATTATTTACTAATATTACTAAATATAGAGAAGAGGACACCGATCCCTTGCATTTCTCATATAAAATTGAGACGACAGTCAATTGCCTACTACCTGTCTATTTCAATTCTCGACCTTTATACTTTTCTATTAAGGGGTCATGTCCTCCGTATGATGAAGATGTGACATGTCTTGTCTAATCTAATCACCCCTCCCCCTCCCCCTTCCCCTCCCCCTTCCTTAAGTTCTTCTTTGGCTTACCTTTGTCTCTCGTAAAATATGTTGTAGCCAACCTCTCACTCTTCACATGTACTCTTGTTGGCCACGAAGGCTACTTCCATCTTATCATGGATAACTTTATTCCCAAATTTATCTCTCCTTGTATGTTCAGATATCCATTTGAGTATCTAATTTTGATCTTGAGCTAATGGGGAATAATTGTGTAGGACCCAAATTGTCTAACAATGGGTTCTTACAATCTGTTAGTGCTGCTGTATGGAAACCAAATCAGTCAGAAAATTTACCACTTCCAAATGAAGGGGAAGGGGAATCTAAATCAGAGAAAAATAAAGAAAATTTGGTTGATTCATCGAAAACAGATGGATCTTGTAAACAAGGTAATCCACCTCCAGATCATATGATAAATGGAGAGGTGGATAAGAATAATAAGAATGATGTATTAATGGCTAATCATGCTGAGGAGGTGAAACAGAATAAGCCTACTCATGTTAGGAGAAAGTCAAGTATTGGCCTTCATGTTGAATCTGTTTTAGGACGAAAAACGGGTAATTTGAAGGATGTTTTTAGTTTAGGGAGGAAGTTAGGACAAGGGCAATTTGGGACGACGTTTTTATGTCTAGAGAAGTCACCAGGTGGGATGGTATGTGCATGTAAGTCTATCGCGAAAAGGAGGTTGACAACTGAGTAGTATATAGAGGATGTAAGGAGGGAGATTCAGATAATGCATCACTTAGCAGGACAACCTAGTGTGGTACAAATTCTTAGGGCGTACGAGGATGCTGTTGCAGTTCATGTTGTAATGGAGCTTTGTGCAGGTGGAGAGCTTTTCGATAGGATTTTACAAAGAGGACATTATTCTGAGAAAAAGGCAGCTGAACTTGCAAGAGTAATAATAAGTGTTGTAGAAGCATGTCATTCTTTAGGTGTTATGCATAGGGACTTGAAACCCGAGAACTTTCTTTTCGTCAATCAACAAGAGGAATCACCTCTGAAGGCAATTGACTTCGGATTATCAGTGTTCTTCAAGCCAGGTATTCGTTATTGTTTGTTGTCTTGTCATCCGTCCATACTATTAGTTGTAATATTGCTCCTGTAATTTCAAGTCCTTCGATTTCTGATATTGTTTGTTGTCTTGTGCATCGACTATCATATTACTTTTGTTGTAGTTACTGTCCCGTTACTATAGCTATCTGCTGTTTTTGTTCCCATATGCTATTTCTTGTACTTCTATTACTCGTTTTCTTGACTGCTTTATCAGAAATAGTCTCTCTACCTCTTAGGTAGAGGTAAGGTCTGCATACACTCTAAACCTGCCCAGATCTCAGTTTGTGAGATTATACTGGTCTGTGTTGTTATTGTTGCTGGTTTACTTCTGTTTCTTTCACCTTATCAAGAATACAAATCTTGTGTGCATAGGTGAAATCTTCAGTGATGTTGTTGGAAGCCCTTACTATGTGGCGCCAGAAGTTTTGCGGAAGCATTATGGTCTAGAATGCGATATTTGGAGTGCTGGAGTCATTATTTATATACTGCTCAGCGGTGTTCCCCCGTTTTGGGGTGGTAAGGTTCTTTGTTACTTTCTTCCTTTGTGATTTGACCCTATAGATGTTCATGAAGCAAACATGAAGACGACTATTCTGCTTATGAATTCTGATGTTTTGAATCAGAGACGGAGCAAGGAATATTTGAACAGGTTTTAACAGGAGAACTTGACTTTGCATCAGAACCTTGGCCTTCTATATCAGAAAGTGCAAAAGATTTAGTCAGAAAAATGCTGGTGAGAGATCCCAAAAAGCGGTTGACAGCTCATGAAGTTCTTTGTAAGATGCAGTATTCACCAGTCTGATCTTTTATATACTTCTCAATGTTGTGTATGTTTTCAGTATTTGATGATACTTCTCTTCCTTTCTCCTTGCGCGCTGGATCACTTGTTTCATGAATAGATTTTCAACTGTCTTGGTATGCATTTGAAGTCATTCTTCTTATAAAACTTAAAGTTCTTTTGCTACTTTTGTTTGAAAATATCCTGATTCCTGTTGTCGTAAAAGACTTGGTTTACTATTATCACCCATGTCATTTGAAGAAAGATGGAACAACACTTTTAATGACAGCAACTGCACTTAAACCTGATATTCTTGACGTTTTATGCGGTGGGAAGGACACTATCATGTCTGTCTCTGTATTTGCTTAAGAAGTACGTGAAAATACTTTTTACTTGAACGACAAGCAAATATGTTTATTGTCTGTTTCAGGTCATCCATGAGTCCGTGTTGGTGGTGCTGCTCCTGATAAGCCTCTTGATTGTGCTGTTCTAAGTCGTCTCAATCAGTTTTCTGCAATGAATAAACTAAAGAAGATAGCAGTCAGAGTAAGTTATTCCTTGAACTTTTCAGACCTATGATAACTGAGTTTGCCTGAGTTATGTCATTCATTGAATTTTTCAACTGCATTTCCCAAGTGGCATGTATTTGGTTATTTCCTACATATACATCGATGATCGATGAACCAGGCTTATATACATTTCTCACTGATTTTTAAGGAGCAGGCAAAGGATGTCAAAACATGTTACAGTATCAAGTAATACTTTTTAATTATTATGCCTGAACAATCTCTGTTTGCTTTTTAGGTAATTGCTGAAAGTCTGTCTGGAGAGGAAATTGCAGGACTGAAGGAAATGTTCAAAATGATAGATGCAGATAATAGTGGACAGATTACGCTGGAAGAACTGAAAACGGGTTTGGAAAGAGTGGGTGCCAATGTTGAGGATTCAGAAATAGTTAGTCTAATGCAAGCGGTAAGTATCTGTATGTTATGTTCAAGAGCTTTTAGGTGCGCATTATAGACAGCTTTAAATAGCACCTCAGAACAATGTCGATTTTATATGTCATGCTAATCTGTCTAGGGAGGGTAGACTGTACGCGGCCTTACCCCTACCTTTTGAAGGAGTCTATACCACTTACTCTTTGGTACATAGAACTGTAATGTTCCCGTCTCATAAATGGAATGCTTTTTAAGCAAGAACATAGTTATAGGACACAAGTTAATTGAACCAGAAAAATAGTAATGTTGCATAGCTGAGGTTTGCATTGACAATATAATATACCAGTGAGCACATGATCACTTTCCTCTGAATGTGAAAATGTTGTTCAATGTTATTAGTACTTACCAAACTGTTGAAGTCTCCAGCTTCTGCTTGATTTTGTTGGCATTCATAAGAAAACCTTTCTGTGTGGAAAATTCAGGCAGATATTGACAATAGTGGTACCATTGATTATGGCGAGTTTATAGCTGCTATGCTCCATCTGAACAAAATTGAGAAGGGAGATCACATGTATGCCGCGTTTTCATATTTTGATGAAGATGGTAGTGGATATATCACACAGGATGAGCTCCAAAAGGCTTGTGATAAGTTTGGTATAAGCAATATCCCCATCGATGAGCTTATGTGCGAAGTTGATCAAGATAATGTAAACTCTATTGTTCTCATCTTCAGAGTTATATCAGATGCGTAATCTGCATTGTTCTCTGCTTATTCTTATTCTTTCTTTTTTTCAGGATGGACGCATCGATTACAGTGAATTTGTAGCAATGATGCAAGACACTGGCTTTGGTAATAAGGGAAGCAAATGAGTGTTGTCAATATTGCCATTCAATAGGCCTTAAAGCTTGGTAAACTTGATGTTAGTGATAAAACATAATACAGCTTGTGTATTATCATCCACCTAAGTACATGATACAAAAACTTGGAATTCATTTACTTTGCAGGATCAACAACATATAGCTGCACGGAGTACGATAGAATTCCTCAGTATGGTCAATTGAGAAGTCCACCCCGAGGGTGACTCCGATACAATTCTTGGGAGAGCTTGAGAAGCGTTATGGGTAAAGCACCTGACCTACTCTCCGCCATCCATTCCAAGTTTAGGAACCTAGGTAGTATCTCACCTCACACCTAACGGAGTCGATCCTTGTGAGGAGGAGAACTCTCTCTCTTGCTGCCAAAAATGCTTACTCATGGTCAATCCTGCAGTTGATGATATGATTCTGGACTAATTTCCAGGAATACATCAACTATACATACTGCTTTCTTGTTTAGGAATTTGTTAAGTATACTGTAAAGATTAGTCAGGCATTGTTTTTACATCTAAACAAGTATCGGAACAAAAGTTCAGATTGCATTTTGCTGTAAAGATTAGTCACGCATCACAGAGGAAAGGCAATTTTTTGTCATCCCTCTTAGCATGGTGGCGGCGCTTTTCTCTTATGCTTTGTTTCATTACTGCAACAACTTTCTCCTCCTTCCACTATGCTTTCTCCCATGGCTTTCCATAATTCTTTAGCTTCCATTTTTAAAAATGAACATCAACCAATTGATTAATAAGAATGAAATTAATTCCTTCAGCTTTCATTTTTCCATAATTCATCTTTCTCCTCCTTCCATCATTCTTTCTCCCATGGCTTTCCATAATTCTTTAACTTCCATTTTTGAAAATGAATATCAACCAGTTGATTAATGAGAATGAAATTAATTCCTTCATCTTTCTCTCATATCATCATTTTCATTTTGTGAAAAATTCTTCAACTTTCTTTTTTGAGGATTCATTCACTGATAATGAGGCGGGGTTCAACAGGTAATTGGGGTTGAGAGATTAGAGAAGATATTGGGGAGTTGGTGGGGGTGGGGGCTGCATAAGATGATCTAGGGTGGTTGGAGTGAGGAGTGGGGCGGGGTGGGTTTAATTTATTTTAAGTTAAATTAAATCAATTTAATTTGAATTTATAATTTTTTAAATTTAAATTAATCAATTTAAAAATTATCTAAAACCATAAGAAGATTCACGCGTTCATGGCGAGTGTGTAACACTTGTCATGCCATGTCAGTGAAAAGTGTTAAAATGACACAGTTGATGACTGTTTTAGGAGCCTAAAATGAACACTATCTACTTGAGATGTCAAAGTAAAAGATCGCTGCAATTTTAGGTGTCAATCGATGGATTTGACTTTATTATACTAGTAGCAATAGTTGTTCTTGTATTGCTTCCGAATTCAAGATGAGATTATTGCAAATTACTGCATATTAATGTTAGGAAGGAAATCAAGAACATTGAAGTAACTAAACTTCATCCGCTATAACAGTAAAGTCACAAAATTATATTTTGTCACGTTAAAGTAACTGAACTACTTGTGGGTGCACCATTGACACCTGTAATTTCTTTTATTTTCTTGGGGATAGTGTAATCAAAGCAGGTCTAAAAGAAAAATAATGACATCACAATAACAAGATCCACAGAGCAAATGAAGCAATAAGTAATAGTGAAAATTAAGAATATGACGCTATGCGATTATTTATTGATATAACTAAATATAGAGAAGAGGACACCGATCCCTTGCATTTCTCATATAAAATTGAGACGACAGTCAATTGCCTACTACCTGTCTATTTCAATTCTCGACCTTTATACTTTTCTATTAAGGGGTCATGTCCTCCGTATGATGAAGATGTGACATGTCTTGTCTAATCTAATCACCCCTCCCCCTCCCCCTTCCCCTCCCCCTTCCTTAAGTTCTTCTTTGGCTTACCTTTGTCTCTCGTAAAATATGTTGTAGCCAACCTCTCACTCTTCACATGTACTCTTGTTGGCCATGAATGCTACTTCCATCTTATCATGTATAACTTTATTCCCAAATTTATCTCTCCTTGTATGTTTAGGTATCCATTTGAGTATCTCATTTTCACTGCCTTTATCTTTCAAATGTGCACATTCTTGACTAGCGAGCATTCTGCCCCATACAACAATGTGGGTCAAACTAGGGAATAATTAGCAAAAAAGAACTTTTGCAAAATTATTTTGCTAAATACCCACTTAATTTTTTTTGATTTATTTTTTAGGTTTAGGGTGTAAAAAGTGAAAAAATGGGGCCCACGTGGAACCAATTCGTCATTTTTACAACTTTACAAATTTAATATTATACACCTAACCTCCTCCACTTATTTCAATATCCAAAAAAAAAATCCTCTCTCTCTCCTCTTCAATTCCCAACTCCCGCTTTCAAACAACTTCTCTCAGAAACGTCATTTTCGTACGTTCTTCGTCTGCAGCTGCTAAGGCGGCGTTGTTGCTTCACAAGGTTAGTTAAAATCGAGTTTCGATCATTTCTAAATCCATTTAAATGATTTTTCGATTGGTAGTGATGTAAGATTTTTTTTCTTGAATTTGGTGTTTTGATTTAATCGTGTTTTTTAGCAACGAAGTGTTGAATGGTGGTATAATTGTTGTTTGAAGAGTTATTTTGGCATTTTGATTTGAACATCGTCCTGTTTCTGTCCGTAGACCCGCGGTCTATTCGTAGACCCGTGGTCTATGAAATGAGAATGCCCTAGATATATTTCAATTTTCAGACGTATGAAATTTTTTTAAAACATGATTGCTGAAATAGTGAAAATTGAAATATTAATAGCTAATTAGTTTGATTAGGTGCACTAGTTTGATTTTTAGCAATTGTTGTGTTTTGATATTTTGCATGTTCGATTTTGGTTCAATTATTGTATGTTTGTGCAGTGAACTGTTTAATGGTGGGGTGTTTGTTAATTTTTTTTTCGGGGGAGGGGGAGGAGGGTTCATTTGATCATTGAGTTATTTTTGTTGATAGATTTGTGTTCTATGAACTGAAAATGAGAGATTTGTTCTTTAGGTGTAGACTGTGTTGAAAATGGATAGAAAAAATGTTATTCCTAAATAGAAAGATGATACCGCTGGTAGAAGTAGAAAAGCAAGAGCTACGGTAGTTGAAAAAGTGTCAAAAAGAAAGAAAATTGAAGAGTCGGTGTCCGAAGTAGATTCGGAGTTAAAGGAGATAAGCGACTACGTCGATTCTAATGAAGATGTTGCCAAGCGGAGTGTCCGTGGTGACAGTGAAGAGTGCGGGGAAGTGGGAGTAATAGTGATGATGGAGATAATGATTCGTTGTTCGTGCCATATCTTTCAAGGTGCATTTCCATGAAGCGGTATGACCTTCGAACGATAATTGACGAGGTCGGATCTTTCCCAGAAAAGATATCGGTCAGATCAAGAATGGCTGCCTATCAAGAATTTAAGCAAATTTTCGTCGATCAAGAATTGAAGAAAAGATTCAAGCGGTCCTGTTTTGGACTCCTGAGAAACCTGCCGGAACATCTCAAGTTCAATAGGCAATTGGTCAATTATTTGTTGTTGCGACGCGTTAAGAACGATAAGATGCGTCATGAGATGTGGTTCTGCGTTAACAACAAGCGTGCCTGTTTTGGCTTGAAAGAGTTTTATTTGATCACGGGGCTGAACTGCTCATCATACCCCAGTGAATCAAAAACGAAGAAGGTGTTAGCAAAGGGGAAAATTTTTTGTTTTAAGGTGATAAAAAACAAAAACATCACGGCGGCCAACTTGTTATACCTGATCAGAGGGAATAAGCTGAATGAGGACCATAAGTTCAAGTGTTGTCTACTGTGGTTCCTGCACACCATGTTGCTTGCGAAAGATTTGACGAAGGTTGTCGACACAAAACTGATTCGAATGGTCGACTCTTTGAGTTTCTTCGAGAAGTATCCGTAGGGGAAAGAGGCATTTCAACTGACCATGGACTATCTGAAGAAGAAAAGTGACCTGAAGAAGCTGAAGGAAGTATTTAATGAGAAACAGAAGGCATCCTATGCTCTATTCGGATTTCCCTGGGCATTCATGGTATCTACCATAAACCCTTTAGTGAGTTTATCGTAGATTATCATTTTATTTATACTATGTCATAGACTCATAGTTATTTTTTTCACTGATGTACTGCTTACAGATTTGGATTTATGAGGCCTTTCCTCATCTTAGAGAATTTGCTGGAAAATCAATGGATGAGTCCTTACCCATCCCTCCGCATCCTCAGATGGCACACTTCAAAAAGCGACAAGATAATCGAAGGCGACCCATTCAAGTATAAGGAAAAGTTACCGAGGTATGAACTTATCTTCTATAATGCAATAATAGTACCGTTTTATCGAATGTTATGTAATTGTTAATTGATATTTGGTAAAACGTGCACCCGTACATCATCCCTACTGTTCGTGAGACGAAGATGGATTACATAATTACATTTGAGCCATATACGGATGAGGTGAAGAATAACGTCCTCGATGGCTTGAAGAAAGAGTTAGAAGGGGTGACTGTCCTTACTTGAAATAAGGACAGTGATGATGACGGGGATTTGGGTGGTAGTCCCATTGGATTATGCGTTGGTGATGATGATTCTCCGAGCACCTCCAAAGATGCAGCGAAAACCTCATCCCCCGGGGATCTTCATAAGTGTGTGGTTGCTTTCGAGGAAGCGGTGTTGGATATTGCTGCCTATATCAAAGAGAAAAGAATGAAGAAAAAGGAAAATGATGAGCGACAACATGAGCGAGGTAACTTCATTCATTAATTGATGTTGTTAATGAATACGCAGCTTTAAATATCAGTAACACTTTGTAATATTATGAAATAATGCATGTGCATGAATCGGAGAGGAATGGAGAAGGAGAAAAACAAAGCAAAATGGATGAGTTGGCCGTTGTTGTGGCAGAAGAGGAAAAAGAAGAAGAAAAGAAGGATGGTGAAGAAGATAAGAGCCAAGAAGAAAGTGGAAAAGTAGCAGCAGCAGCAGCAGAAGAAGAAGCGGCAGCAGATGAACAAGGAGGCGCGGAAAAAGGAAAAACTGTTGAAGAAGAAGCTGACAAAGCTGACAAAGAAGAAGTTGAGCAAGAAGCAGCAGATGAACGAAAAGAAGAAGCTGAGGAAGAAACAGCTGTTGCAGGTGAAGTAAGAAAAGAAGGTATGGAAGAAAAGAAAACTGAAGCAGCAACAGCTGATGCACATGCTGAAAAAGAAAGAGAAGAAGGTGAGAATGAAGAATTAGCTACAATTGTTGAGAAAAAAGAAGTTGAAGCTGTCCAAATAGATGTGGTCATGGACATTGTTGATGAAATCAACAGTAACACTTGTGTTGATGAGGAACTTAGGGAAAGAGACATTTAAATGCTATGATGTTTAATTTGTTGTTAAATGATGAGTTGTTAGGATATGACAATTTTTTTTTATTTCATAACTATGAAGTTTGAAGGATCTGGTGGTAGGATATGACAATTATTCGTTTATTTTATGAAACTTGTTATGATTCTGAGCTGAATCTGTTTCTATCAAACTGATTTGTGGCGTGGAATTTGAATATTCAGGGTGTGGTCATAGTTGGTACATTGTATGCTTGATATCATAGAATGCATACTTAATATTCCATATACCGTATGCATAGTCTATCATTACCCTGCTGGTCGAATTTAAGTTGACGTGTTGTTTAATCGACTATGGTTCTATCAAAAATAGTATTTAACATTATACAAAAGTAGAACTATTATTATTTATTCAATATCACTACATCCATGTTATACTTTTTCAAAGAACGAATACTAGCATTCTAGCACATAACATCATTTTTAGGACATTCTCTCTTTCTTCAACCAAAATCAATTTTTTGTTTTAGTTGACCCCTCTCTATTTGGGTGTCATGTAGCAATAGTTTAAAGTGATCCCTCTGTTCTTCGGCTTCTTTGAACATAGTCATGAGAAAATCTTTATTTTCTTCGCATTGTTGGAGCCTTTGTAGTAGATTAAATTTTGTCAAGCCATGAAAATTTGATATCTCGAGTCCCGAAATAAATGTTGATGAACTGGATGGAGGTGATAGCTCATCAAGCCATTTGAAAAACGAGCATGCGCCATTATCCTAGGAAAAAAAATAATTACATAACCATTAACTTAACTTTTTTAAAAAAATACGCACACCTCACCTTTGCAATTGCACAATTATAAAATTTATGACCTGGATTTGAATCCGTGCGTGACGTCCTCAAGATAGTCGCATTCCCATAATAACAAATTAGAGTATTTTTAGAATTGGATGATTGAGATGCTTGCTACATTGTAGAATTTTTAAAAACAAAATAAAGTTGATGAAATAAAATAAGGAGGGATGTACACCTTATATATGAAGTAAAAACAAAGTGTTCACACTGATGGCTTACAAAAGTAGCCATTTTTTCACCGTTGAAAAAGTAATTTTTCTCTTTTGAACTGGTGGTGACACTAAATAGACTGTCGTAGATCATGACCTATGTCAGCCATCCATTTGTATGGTTTACCATTGACTTACACCTTTATTAGTGCATCGACTGATATCCTGATTATGCATAGATTACCGTGATCTATGTACACATCTATAGACCATCACGTGGAGGTAGTTAAAAAATGAATAATTAAATTAAATTTTTTTTAAATAAATAATAGTAATATGTTTTGGGGCTGGTGGAAGAAAATAATTAAATATAATATGATTTAAATGGATAATCACATGTTTTGAGGCTGGTGGAAGAAAATAATTACATTAAAAATGATTTAAATAGATGATCTTGGACTGGTGATGACACTTAATAGACTGTCGTAGATCATGAACTATGTCATCCATCGATCAGTATAGTCTATCGTATACTTACACGTTTATTATCGCATCGACTGATATCATGTTTAGGCGTAGACCACGATGATCTATGTACAAGGTTATAGACCATCACTTGGATGTAGTTAAAAAATAATTAAATAAATTATAAATAAACGTGGTGTGGATTTTTACACATGTGAAGGAGTGTAAACAAGTCACATAATCATATTAGAGCTTAGACAAATTAGGGAGGGTGAATTTAGAAGTGTGTGGATAGGTAGTGGTTGAATGCTCAATATCGTAAGAGTAATGTTTAAACAAAGCATAAGTATGTATATAGGATATGTATTGTATTTGATGCCTACACATTCCACATATTTCTTTCATCACCACCCCTAAATCAAAAGAGTGTGTGCAATTGATAGTGGTAAAACATTTATCATCCTCAATACATACTTGTGCTTTGAGAAACATTACTCTTACGATATTGAGCATTCAACCACTACCCATCCACACACTTCTTAATTCACCCTCCCTAATTTGTCAAAGCTCTAATATGATTATGTGACTAGTTTATTCTCCTTAACATGTGTAGAAATCCACACCACATTTATTTATAATTTATTTAATCATTTTTTAACTACATCCAAGTGATGGTCTATAACTGTGTACATAGATCACCATGGTCTACGCATAATAATGATATCAGTCTATGCGATAATAAACGTGAAAGTCTACGATATACCAGACTAATCGATGAAGGACATAGTGCATGATATAAGACGGTCTATTAAGTATCACCACCAGTCCAACATCATCTATTTAAATTCTTTTTAATTAAATTATTTTCTTCCACCAGCCACAAAACATGTGATTATCCATTTAAATTATATTATATTTAATTATTTTCTTCCACCAGCCCAAAATACATGTTACTATTATTTATTTAATTTTTTTTAATTTAGTATTGTCTTTCATAATTTTCAAAATGTGTGATTATCAATTTAAATTATTTTTAATTTAATTATTGTTTTCCACTAGCCACATAACATGTGATAATCTATTTAAATTTTTTAAAAGTAAATTATTTTTTTAAAAATCTGTTATTATTTATTTTAATTTACCCGATGATCCATCGATTCATGTAGTCTACGATCGACTAATATGTATAGTCGACGAAATACTTTGTATAAAATCTAAACATTAGATTTTACTCTTCAGGAAATTAGTCAAGCCACAATACTGTAACTTGAAAAGGCAGACATATTTGATTCGAGTTTTCAAACAAGGGATCAGAACAAAGATGGCAAACACACAATGTTAAAAGAAACTGAAACATAGTTGTATTGAAATTGTTCATTGCATTACATAATAAAATTTACATCAAAAAGGTGAAAATGGAAGAAGCTTTCTTCTAACAAGATCCTACAAAGAAAGCTTTTTCAACAATGAACAAATCAAAAAAACTTAAAAACATATACTAAAATAAAACATTTAAACTAAATTATAGGGATGGTTGGGGCGTGATGTAGTCAGGGCCTTCCATTCCGAGCCTTTCCAAAATTGCCCTCAAGAAACAAGCAATTCGATGGATCTCTCGCTCCAGGTAGATGCGGTCTTGACCCAACCCATAGAAAAACTGGTCCAAATCATTCCTTAGGAGGAGGAGGTTGTAGTGCCTCGGAGGAACACGTCTGATGGGGCACAGGGGTATCCTTCTTGGAGGCATTTTTTTGATTTGGATGAAAAAGAAGAAGAAGAGACGATTTCTGATATTTTTAGTTTAGGGAAAACTGAAGGGTTGCATAGAAAGAGGGCCTGTATTTTTAGACCTGTAGATTGCGTCTGTTCATATATCCACCCAATGGTAGGTCGACGTGTCTGACAAGAGAAAACGTTTTGTATGCGTATACCAGCTGTTTTTCCTCGTGAAGAGACATTTTGTGTAGCATTTTAATAAATGGGAACGGGAAACAAGGGAAATAATGATTCATTGCATCGATTGGAGAGATAAGCCGGGAAAATGACCAACATAACGAGTTAGATCAACAATAATATAATCAATACATAATATTTTATAGACCATATATTATATATACCGTAGACTATAGATAGTCCATCGTAGACAAAGCTTTAGGTCGATAATAACTGAACGTTAAAATCTACAGAAATGCAAATTCATCCCCCAAAACAGTAGCTTTACAACTGAAGCTAAAAAAAGCCTATTTATGTTTTGATGCCCATTTTATACGTGGTTCTTTTGTATCTGGATTTCTTACATATTGAACACCTATTCCTCCTTTTGGACTTGAATGTCTCACCGACGCCCTTAGTGCGTTTGACTTTCTTCTTTCCGAGTTTGGGATCGTACGGGGGTGGAAAAATTTTGGCGTCTACCAATTTCTGTGGCACAACCCATTTAGCCTCTGGAGGGACCACGTTAATTGCTTTCGAGTATGTGAGGATTTAACTTTCAGCTTTATAAATTGGCGAAGAGTAGTCATAGATGGAGTTACCATAATCTTCGCCATCGCCGTGCTTTGCTCGGAAAGCTGCCATAGCATGTTCACACGGCATTTACACCAAGTCAAATTTTCGACAAGAACATCTCCTCTCCAAGAGATTGACCTTGGCTGTAACGCCTTTGCCGAACACCGTATACTCATCGAGAACCCCATTTGGATTACCCATATACAAGGAATCGCTCGCACTCTTATTATCCCTTAGGATCCTTTCCGCAGAAGGCACAAATATGTTCTCTTTACCACCGACAAATGCATGCCGCTCCCTAAACTTTTCACCAAATTTTTTAGCAATTGAATTGAATATGTACGACACGGGGTACTCCCGTTCATCCATCAAAATCGAGTTGAGCGACTCGACGATGTTTGTGGTCATCACGTCGTACCTATTGCTTGAAAAGTGTGCTCTACTCTATTTTTGAAAATCAAGCACATTTTGAAGGACATGAGCTTCCTCGCGGCATTTACTCTTCAATTCCACAAAATTATCGCTAAACTCATCAAAGGAATAAGCCTTTGTCGTGGCGTAGAATAGATAAAGATGTTCTCCATAGTGTTGATTTACGCAAAGATTTTCAGTGAGGTGCCTCATGCAAAGTCCGTGATGTGCATAACTGTATACACGGGAGAAGGCATTGGTGATGCTAATGTGCCTTTCAGAGATGACGCATAATCTGGTTCATCTTCTATGATAGACTTCAACTTCTGGAACAAGAATATTCAAGAAGCATCGTTCTCTTTATCGACGACACAAAAGGCAATCAGAAATATATGATTCTTGGTGTCCTGTGCAACGGTGCTCAGTAGAACGCCCCCGTACTTGCCATACAAATGTGTGCCATCGATGACAATTACTTTTCTCATGTGGGCATATCCTCGTATGCAATCTCCAAATGCTAAGAAGTAGTAAATGAACGATCCATCCATCTGATTTATCATGATAGAGTAAGAAGACCCGAGATTTAATAACTCCACCATGTGGGTAAAAGCCGGCAAGCAAGCATATTCGTGCTCCGATGTCCCGCGAATGATGTTCTTTGAAATTACATTTCCTTTCCAACACATCCAATAGTTTGCGTTGCAACGTAACTCCTTAAATACAATTCTTTGAATTTCTCTTATGCTTGGACCCTTACCATCCCGAAAATGATTTACGCATAATGAAGCAATCAATTCGGATGAGACTTTTTTCTGCCTGCGGGTGGCGTGTGCATCCCGACATACTTGTATATGCAAAGTCTGTCCGAGGTGTCATACTTTTTTGCCCACAACAGCCAGCCACAACCACGAGATAAGCATTGCGCCTTCATCAATTTCGGGCAGATCTTCTCAATATAATAATCAAAAAAATGCCTCGCCGCTGCTGCGTCTAGTTGTATTTTCAGCTCTTTTTTATCGGCGAACATTTGACCACAACAGAAATTGGTTTCGTCAGTGAAGGAGTGTCCTTCTTGTGATTCCGTTTCACGATCTTCATCATCATCTTGCGAGTCTGATAAAAGTCTTCCATATTCATAAAAAATCTTCCATATTAATTGTATCATCGACATCATTCTCGTAATCATTTAAATCATCGTCCATCAAATCATCATCGACTGCCGGGAATCACAGTGGGGGTGCTAATGAATTCAGCGGTCCTTCAAAGGACCTCTAAACCAAATTTATCCTCAAAATTGGCCTAAAACCATCTGCATCAGCATCCATTGTGTACGTCAGCACACGCACATCGCTATTCATGATCGTAGGATTTACCTTTTCCCTCGAATGCATTACATAACTAATCACCACGTCGCTCGGCGCACAATCTAGATCCCCGCTATGCATTACTCTTGCAACAAATTCATCGTACGAATTGTTGCGGCGAATAAGAATGGAGGTTGTCACCTTGGTAAATGATCTCCATTTCTAACATTTTGAAGTCTCCACCTATTCTCCCATGAAATCACCAGAAACCAGAACAAATTCTGCAATAGACATCCTACAATTAAGCTTCGGTCGATGGTAGATTATGCTTATGGTCTATGTCGTGTTGTATGCACGATCGATGACTAGCGAGGACGGATCGATGACTGCGCAGATTTCCGTACAAATACTTGAAATTGTAAATATTACTTGTAATCAATGATTGTTGGGTTTATGGAATAAAGAAATGAACTTGGAGTCGCCTGAGCTGTTGTAATGCACTTTCTAAAGTGGTTTTGAGTAATGTGAGTGATTTAAAGTTTTTTAACAATGGTGGAGAGTGTCTTTGAGAAGACGGGAAACAAATGGGGTAACAATGGATACAATGGACAAGCTTATGATGTTTTGGACTAATTTGCAGCTGATCTCCGAAAAATAACGCCGGAAAAGTGGCCAGAATTGGAGCTTTTTGGTGGGAAAAATAACCACTTTCTATTTTTAGATTTTAGAATTATTTTTTATAGTATTTTTGGAAACCTAGATATTATTTTTATATATATAGTGGTGGATGATGGAGTGGGTTGAAGTGTATTATTAGAAACTTGTGGGTGAATTTATTAAGTTGAAAGTATTGGGTTAAATTGAATTATTATAAAGGTTGGGGCTGAAATTGTTAAGTTGGAGAAGTTGGTGGTGAGGTGGAATTAAGTGGGTATTTGGCAAAGGATTTAAAACTTGTGGGTATTTGACAAAATAGTTTGGATAAAGAGTCTTTTTGGCACAAAGGCCCGTCAAACTACCCCTTTGTAACCTTTAAGCCTTGATGACACATTTTTATCACTCAGTACCCCCAAGTGAGCTGCCATTTCACCCATCTCCGCTCTAATAAAATGTGTGACGTCATCATCAATCTCCCCGCATCTTTGGAGACTAATAGAGCCAAAATATATACTTGAAACTTCTTTCTTGGGAATGTCTTGTCCATCAATCTTCACTTATAGCTCCACTTCATGCAACATGTCACTAAACTTGCACTCCAAATACTCTATTTTAATCCTATTTAATCTGAAATCTTTAGATTCTAGGACCTGTCTTCGAACATTTTACCTATTATTAGAAAGATATGTTAATAATTGTTGATACTGTAATGCTATAAGTACTTTCCAATTTAAATTTGTGTTAAGGGGAGATTTGATTTAGTATTATGATTGTATGTCCTACAAGGAGATATTGTACCTCATTTAATTTTATAATTGTTTGATCTCATTTTTTCTCTTTTGCGGGATACTTTTTCATTTATGATTAATGGAGCCCTTCTTTCAAGGGAAGAAATAATGTTTTCTTAACAGTATAATCAATAAATCAATAAATAAATTAATAAGCTATCAAAAATTTTGGAAAAAATGGATACACAAAGTTAGACGGAAAGAATATAAATAATTCAAAAGAATAACATAGAATATTTATGTACCATTTTTAATAGTTCGGATTATATTTAACCTTTTGTCGGATAAAAGAAAATGATCGTGCAAAGATCTTTGTGTACTGGCATATTTTAATTCAGGGAAGATGGTTAAATATTTTAATCATATATCCCGCCTATTGTTAACTCCATCGCGTATATGAATTTTGTTAATCATGATTGATATATAAAGACATGTCTAAATTTTTAGCATTTGAAAAAAAAAGAATAAAATAAAATGGATAGAGCACATTAAAATATCAAACACTATCATATAGTGTTACTTTTCATTCCAAATGGTGTATACAACATTTCATTACCAACTCTTTCCATGATTACAACCCATAACACAATGCTTACAAGTCTTAAAGAACTTGTTGATAACAAGTTATTGAAATATTTGTGTCAATTACCAATTTATTTAGCTTAGGCAACAATTTTCTCAAAGCAATCATTACCGACCCCATGTATCCTTAAATTTTAGTGGTTTTCTTATAGGATGTGGACAAGGAAAAGGACGAGGACGAGGACGATTTAGATGAAGAATGAGGAGGTGCTTGGAATTTAGGGATATTGTACCCTTTAGGTGGGAGGGGTTTCTTATAGGACGAGGGCGAGGACGGTTTAGATGGAGAAAGGGGAGGTGCTTGGGATTTAGGGAAATTGTATCCCTTAGGTGGGAGGGTTTTCCTATAAGACGAGGGCGAGGATGAGGATGAGAACGAGGACGAAAATGAGGACGATTTAGATGCTTGGAATTTAGGGATAAAGAATGTTGCGTTAGATGGGAGGGTTGTAAGGAATAGAGAAATGGCAAGGGCTAGAAAAATTTTGTTATAAAATGCCATTGTCTTTCGTTTTAATTTAATAATAGAAAGAAAGTTAAAAAGAAAGACAACGGAAATAAGGAATGATGTGAAATATGGAGATTCATTAGGGTGTATTTATATCCAAAATGAGTTATAGATTTATTGTCTATGCTTAATATAGATTCTCAAGTGAATATTTAACCTTCATTTGATAATGTTTTGTTCATTCATTAAAGAATGGTAGATTTTCTTAGCCCCACAAACTCAGCCATTCACACGATATTGAATTAAATTAATTAATGATATTCGTTATTTTTTCCATTTCAAAATAATTGACATATTATTAAAAATATTTGTCTTAAAATAGTTGGGATAGTGCTAAATGGCCACAAAAATATGGTCACAATAATAAAAAGACTATACTTGGTCACAATAATAAAAAGACTATTCTCGTGGTTTGACCACGGTCGCTTGGTGGAGCGTATCGGCTAATTTGACATTATGAATATATAAACCACACAAAATCACACAAAACAATCAATCAAAAAAACAAACAAACAAAACAAATCCAAAATTATAATGTCCAGTCCGATTATTACAATCCCGAAATAGAAAAATGTGAAAATATAAACCTACTCTATTCTATGCTAATTCTAAACTACACTCCATTACTTTCTCCACCCGACATTTCGGGCCTTGATCATGCGTCATCTTCAAGTACATAGTAATTCGGGGCATTCCCCGAATAAATCAATACAAATCTCTCGGGGGCATTCCCCGGCCAAATAAATACAATAGATGTCAATGCATAAATCAAAACCGTTCCACAAACATTTCATTATTCAACAATCACAAATCCTAAACTTTTCCTACCCAACTTATTACTTGACTAACTATCCACGGCCAAAAACATGATACTATCAAACTTAACAAAGTCGAAGTTCATTCCAAATCAGGCAATCATCGCTGAACCAACACAAATCAACGTTCACTTTTAACAATTTTCGATCTTTTTCCTCAAAATTCAACTTAACCCCAAATCAACTACGTGATTAACATACTTCACACCAGGATTAACAATCAGATTACGACGAGTAAAATCACTTCAACCAAATTCAACCAAAAATCACACCATTCAAAAATATTCATGAAAAAGAGAGATAAGAGATATAGAATTGGACCTGGATTCAAAGGTTTCAAAATTATGACAGAATCCGCGTCGAAGAAACTCGATTCGAAACCTCCATTCGAACCCCAACAGCAGACCTACTCCAAACTTAGTACTACCAAAATTAAAACCCCGAACTAACCACGATAACCCAAAAAGCTTGCTAAAATCCAACAAAAATCAAACACCCGCAGGGTTCGAACTACGATGAGTCGCCGATGATGCAGACGACCAGAACAACCAGTCGTCGGATGAATTTCGTCCGAAATTGAAGAAAAACGGAGGGAGGTTTGACCGTTTTATACGAACGACGAACGGAAGGGATGATTTCGGCGAAGCTACTGCCGGAACAGTAACCTGAAATCAACCCCTCTTCCTTCTTTGTTACGAATCTCGACCTCTCTCACTCTATTTCCCTCCCATTCTCAAATCTCTCTCTCTGTTTCTGTGTGTGAGTGTGTGTGGAATTGTTTGGTGCTTGATTATTTCGGTGAGGGTCCTCTCTAAATTAGTTACTGTCTGTGTATCTTCGAATTTCCAGTGAGTTTCTGAGTTTCCCTAATTTCTGTGAGTGTGTATGTATATATGCTGTGGGTATATGAGGATGCACAAATGGAGAAATCCGATGGTGTCTTTTAAAAGGAAAAAAACGTGATAGAGGAGGTGTTGATGGCGTTCTCAGTGAGGAAGAAAAAGGGAGGGGGAATGAAGTCTGTGTACGTCGTGAGTGTCCCCCGTCCTATGCGTGCACTGTGTGTATATATATTCTCATCCTTTTGTGTCAAGAAGAAATGTGATATGTATATATGGTCCTCTTTTAAAAATGGAGAAAATGGTCCTTTTTTGTCCCTTTCATGGAAGTTTCTGTCAGGCCAAGAAATCCCATCGGGCTGGACTGGCACCAGAAGCCGAGAAGGCCCGGGAGAACCCGTTCAAATACCTGTACTTTCACTTACATGTCACCAAAAATTTGGACAGCACTTCGTTGCATATAGAAGGATCTAATCACCTGTATCATCACGACACACACAAATATATATATATAATACTTGGCCGTCGGGGCCACCACATATACAGATATAACATCACTATATAAACTTCCATGACTTTACCCTTTCTTATGTCTACAAAGCCTCTAGGATATACATGACATAACTAGGGTCGGGACAAACCCCCGCCCACACATGACTCATGTACAATAACAAAATATTAGGAACCGACTCGGAAAGCTCCGAAGCAAACTGGAGCTCACCAACAATAGCTGTATGACCTGGCTCCTACTCGTGCGGTGTATAAGCTGAGGTACCTGTGCCTGCAGCATGAAATGCAGGTCCCCCGTGAGGGACGTCAGTACGAAATATGTACTGAGTATGTAAAGCTGTAAATAATCATATGTGATATAGGGGATCAAGAAAATCAGACGCAAGTGAATAAATCATAATAGAAGTGAACCACACTTCATAAACACTTTTAGGATCATGTACATTATCATTAATCTGAATTGGGTTCTTGAATTCAAAAACATTTGTGGAACGGTATACATTCGTTCATTTCATTCTTTACAATTATCATTCGCCATTACCTCCTCCTCCCCGAACCTCCAACCACCTAACAATAATCAATACTGTACCGTAATGTGACCATTAGGATGCCTCCAGTACATATCAATTGGGATCGACCCATGCTAGGCTTATGCCCCTGGGATACCACTCATAAACACATAAATAGGGATCGACCCATGCTAGGCTTATGCCCCTGGGATACCACCCATAAACACATAAATAGGGATCGACCCATGCTAGGCTTATACCCCTGGGATACCATCCACACGTATATCAAGTAACACACATAAGAGATCTTTCCAATAACTTAGTTTAAAAGCTTTTGAGATTATTACATTAGTGTTCATGCTAATATAGTACCTTTGGAATAATGATACATAAATAGGAATCAAGTAATAGACCTTCTATACAATAACAATGTAATAAAGACTCATTGGTACATCAACAATGTGTTTCAGAATCATCAATATCACAACAATGAAATAGGAGCCTTTTGGTATATCAATGAAACATTTTGACACTTTATAGAATGGAAACAACTTCGTTGGTAATGTAGAACAATACATGTTTTTGGACAACCTCGAAATCTTACTTGATGGAACATTGGTGTTTTCATGCCAAAGAATATCGTTAGAGTATGCTTTACATACCTCGTTGTAGATTCGGATATCAATTCAACAAACTTCCCGCCTTTACAAATCACTTATCTACAATGAAATATTTGGCATCTAGTATTATTAACCCAATACCACAATTCTCTTCCATAATTCCATACAACCAATATTTGCATAACATTCCAAAAACCAACTTGAACAATAGGTTTAGGTGTATATATATATTTATGTAATCATCATTTCAATACCACATCATCACACCAAATACCTTCACAATTCAACATAATCCAACCATGCACAAGAATGATCCAACATCATTTCCAATCATCTTTCAACAACAATCAAATAACATACTTCTTATGCTCACATGTATATATATATACATATCCATGTAAATAACACCAACATAATTTACATCCTTACCATAAAATGGCCCTTTTGATTTTGAAGTCCTGTTGGCACAAATAAGGGGTGCTTCTCGAAGCCCTCGAGACGGTGAACAGAACTACGGAATCAACTTGGATTTTCTACGGTTGAATCACAAGATAATTGGAGTTGAACTTAGGCTAGGGCTTCCTTATTCTTCAATAATTTGGATAAAAATGATGGATATGAGGCTAAGTGTATGTATATAAAGACCAATTTTCGTCCATGAGGTGATGGAAAATGACCATATTGCCCTTAAACTTTTAAGTAAATTCGAATCTGTCCATGGTGGACTAGGCTACAGTAAATCGGCCATAACTCTTTGCTCCGATATTGGATTTGGGTGAAATTGGTATCATTGGAAAGATAATTCAAAGGGCTTTCATTTCATATAAAGTAGGACACCCATTTCGTCCTGTACAAGGAGTTATGAGAGTTTTAAGTTGACCCTAAAAATCTATTTTGAGAGGCTGAAGTAAAATGAGTATGACTCCTTACTCATATGTTGGATTGGGATGAAACCAATTGCATTGGAAAGAAGACTCAAAGATATTTCTTTTGATAGGTGGTATCTCTCCCATTTCATTATATTAAGGGAGTTATGATCGTTCCAATTCGACCCAAAAAACTGGCAGGCCTCAGTAGTTTGAATTTCCTGCACATTTACTGTTCACAATTATCCCGGCCGCCGTTTTATAGTTTCGAACGTGCTCGATTATATCCGAAACTTAGCTGTTTTTGGAAATCTTTATATCGTTGGAAAGATTATTCAATAAACTTCGTATGGAAACATCGACGGGCAAATTCCGGTATAAATAAAGTCGATTCCCATACACATATAATCAAACTATACACTTGAAACCATCTCAAAATAATCAATACTCATACTTAAACTCATATATACCTAACTTAGGATCAATACATATAATCTAACACATATAAACATGGATAATACACGTAATTAAGTATGGGGTGTTACATCCTTCCCCCCTTAAGGACATTCGTCCTCGAATGTAAATGTAGTTATTTAGCCGAAACAAGTTCGAATTCATAATTGATATTCACGTCATCATATAGATATTATGCATATGTAAAAACTCACTTGTTAGTGTCCCAGTTACACTCCTTGCACTTCTTTTTCACCTTTGAACAAATAAGGGTATTTCGATTTCATTGCTTCCTCCGCTTCCCATGTAATCTCTTCCCTTTGTTGATTTCTCCAAAGTACTTTCACCGATGCTACTTCTTTATTTCTCATCTTCTTAACTTGACAATCTAATATAGCAATAGGTATCTTCTCATAGGTAAGATCTTCTGTTACTTGCACATCTTCAGTAGAAGTAATAAGGGACGGATCTCCGATGCACTTTCGAAGCATCGATACATGAAATACTGGATGCACTGATGAGAGTTCCTGGGGTAGCTCTAATTCATAAGCAACTTGCCCACATCTTCGAATAATTTTATACGGGCCTATATATCGTGGACTCAACTTTCCTTTCATGCCAAATCTCATCACCCCTTTTATTGGCGATACCTTCAAAAATACCCAATCGCCTAACAAAAATTCTAGCCCTCTTCTTCTACTATCCGCATATGACTTGTGCCGACTTTGGGCTGTTTTCAACCGTTGCTGAATCACCTTGACTTTTTCTATGGCTTGATACACAAGATCCGGTCCGAACATAAGAGTTTCACCCGCTTCGAACCATCCTATTGGTGATCTACACTTCCTCCCATATAAAGCTTCATATGGTGCCATTTTGATACTTGAATGATAGTTATTATTGTAGGCAAACTCAATAAGAGGTAAATGATCATCCCAGTTGCCTTTAAAATCTATAACACATGCCCGTAGCATATCTTCAAGTGTTTGAATGTTGCGCTCTGCTTGTCCATCCGTCTGAGGGTGAAAAGCTGTACTCAGATTTACTTGTGTTCCCAAACTCCGTTGGAAAGACTTCTAAAAGTTTGCGGTAAATTGAGTTCCCCAATCCGATATAATAGAAGTTGGCACTCCATGTAATCGGACTATTTCTTTAACATACAGCTTCGAATATTCTTCAACTGTGTAAGTGGTCTTAACGGGTAAGAAATATGCGGATTTAGTAAGCCTATCCACAATCACCCATATAGAATCAAATTTCCGAGTTGTACGAGGCAAACCTATAACAAAACCTATGTTGATCATGTCCCACTTCCAAATTGGAATATCTATGCATTGCATATAGCCTCCGGGTTTTTGGTGCTAAACTTTAACTCTTTGCCAATTTGGACATTCAGCTACAAATTCTGCAATGCTCTTCTTCATGTCATTCCACCAATACATATCTTTCAAATATTGATACATTTTGGTTTATCCTGTATGAATGGAATACCTTGAAAAATGTGCCTCTGTCATAATCTTCTTTCTTAGCCCATCTACATCCGGCACACACAATCGGTTTTGGCACTGAAGTACTCCTTCTCGCGTAAGCTCAAATGCCTTGGTCGCACCACTCTGAACATTCTCCTTAAGTTGTAATAAAATAGGATCTGCATCTTGCTTCTCTTTCACCTCAGCTACTAATGAGGATTCCGTGGCATTATGCACAATAAGCTCCTCATTCGGAGTTTCGAGAAGACAAACTCCTAGACTAGCTAATTGATGAAGATCTTTAATCATCCCTTGCCTTTCTATAGGTGCCATCATAGCCTTACGACTCAACGCATCAGCTACTATATTCGCTTTCCTTGGATGATACAAAATATCAACATCATAATCTTTTAATAGTTCCATCCACCTTCGCTGCCTCAGATTTAGATCCTTCTGACTGAAAATATATTGTAAGCTCTTGTGATCAGTATATATATCAACATGAACCCCATATAAATAGTGGCGCCATATTTTTAAAGCAAAGATAACCGCTGCCAGCTCAAGATCATGTGTAGGGTAATTTTTCTCATGTGGCCTCAATTGCCTTGAGGCATATGCTATCACCTTACCATGCTGCATTAATACACATTCTAAACCAATTCTCAAAGCATCACAATACACTGTATACCCTTCTGTACCTTCTGGAAGTACCAACACAGGTGTAGAAGTCAACTTATTCTTCAATTCTTGGAAACTCTCCTCACACGCATCATTCCATTGGAACTTGGATGGTTTATGCGTTAGCTTGGTTAAGGGTACTGAAATGGAAGAAAAGTCTTTAACAAACCTTCTATAATAACCTGCCAACCCGAGAAAACTACGATTCTCCGTAGGCGTCGTGGGCCTTGGCCAGTTCTTCACAGCTTCTATCTTTTGAGCATCAACCTTTATCCCTTCACTAGATACAGTATGACCCAAAAATGCCACCGACTTTAACCAAAACTCACATTTAGATAACTTTGCATAAAGCTTACAATCACGAAGAGTCTGCAATGCCTGTCGTAAGTGATTGGCATGGTCCTCTTCAGATCTAGAATAAACTAGAATATCATCTATAAAAACTATCACAAATACATCCAGGAATGGCTTAAACACCCTATTCATCAAATCCATAAAAGCTGCAGGTGCATTTGTTAGCCCAAATGACATAACTAGAAACTCATAATGACCATACCTTGTTCGGAAAGCTGTTTTGGGTATATCTTTTTCTTTGACCCTCACTTGGTGGTAACCTGACCTCAAATCAATCTTACAAAAGCACTTGGCGCCCTATAACTGATCAAATAAATCATCAATTCTTGGGAGAGGATATTTATTATTAATAGTCACCTTATTTAATTGCCGATAATCAATACACATCCTCAGCAAGCCATCCTTTTTACGCACAAATAACACTGGTGCTCCCCAGGGGGACATACTAGGCCTTATGAATCCCTTCTTTAGCAAATCTTTCAATTGCTCTTTCAATTCCCGTAATTCTGCTGGGGCCATTCTATACGGAGGAATGGAGATTGGTTGGGTGCCTGTTATTACATCAATACCAAACTCTACTTCTCGTTCAGGAGGCAAACCTGAAAGATCTTCAGGAAATACATCAGAAAATTCATTTACCACCGGAACAACGTGAAGAGTTGGTGGCTCCACTTTTGTATCCCTTACTCTAACTAAATGATATATATATATATCCCTTGGAAATCATTCTTCTCGCCTTAAAATAAGAAATAAATCTACCTCTTGGTGCGCCAATCTTACCTTGCCATTCAATAACTGCTTCATCAGGAAAATGTAAATACATCTTTTTCGTACAACAGTCAATTTTGGCATAACAAGACGCCAACCAATCCATACCCATTATAATATCAAAATCTACCATTTCTAGTTCCACAAGATTGGCCATCGTGTCTCGATCACACACAGTTACTACACAATCTTTATAAACTCTTCTAGCAATAATAGATTCCCCAACCGGGGTAGACACTTCCAACGGCTTTTCTAACAATTCCAGGGTTCTTTTGAACTTTCTAGCAACCAAAGGAGTAACATATGATAATGTAGAACCGGGATCAATTAGAGCATATACATCAAATGAAAATATGGACAACGTACCCGTAACCACATCTGGGGAAGCCTACAGATTCTGTTGATCCGCTAAAGCATAAGTGCGATTCTGAGTCTCGCTGGAACTGGCGACTCTTTTTTCATTTCTAGCGTGACCCGCAGGTTGTGCGCCCCTACCAGAATAAGATACCGGTGACGATGATGCAACAGCTGATCCCAAAGGTCATGCTACGCCACCTGCGCCCCTTCGTGGGCATTCTCTCATCATATGCCCCGTCATACCACACCAAAAACAAACATTTATTCCCATTCGACAAACGCCCATATGATGCTTTCCGCATCGATTACATAGTTCTCGAGAAGGTCTCGATTGGCTCATGTTCCCTTGGCCATGATAACCCACTGATCGCGAACTATGACCCTCACTTCTTTGCCCAAATTGACTGCCTCTGAACCCCTGATGTTGTGGTGGAGCACTAGCTGCAGAATAAGAAAATAATGGCCTAGGTGGTCTAGTAGAAAATTGAGGTCTAAAACCTCCATGTGGCGCCATAAACTGCCCTGTAGATTTGGCCCTCTTAGAAGATCCGCTTTCAAATTCCTGTGTTCTTCTTCTTTGCCTCTAATCTTCCATTTTCTGTGCAAATGCTTGGATCCTAGCTATATCCATGTCTTTATTCAGTGCAGCAATAGTACAATCCCAAACTAAATACGGATCCAATCCATTCACATACCGATGAACTCTGTCATCCATAGTAGCTATAACATTAGGAGCATATCTGGACAAGGAATTAAATTGAAGACTATACACCCTGCCGAAGATTTAAGAACTGATCCGCACGGGCCTGACGAGTCTCATATGGAAGATAATGATCAATAAATGCCTCTTTGAACTCTTTCCAAGTAGCTGGGGGTGCATCAATGCCCCTTGACCGTTTCCAGTCTTCATACCAATATATAGCCTCACCTTTGAATCTATACGCGGCTAACTCCACTGTCTCTCTGCCCGATACATGCATCACTTCTAGGGCCCTTTGGATCTGATCAATAAAGTCCTGCGGATCTTCATTAAGATCGGATCCGGTAAAAGTAGGCGGATCCATCTTAAGAAAATCTTGCGTACGAAGACTAGCCGCCCTATCAGTACCGCTAGAACCCGCGGCCGGAATAACTTGCCCTTGGACTTGCCCAGCAACTATATGTGTCAAAAGTTGCACTGCATTTCTAAGATCTTGATCAATAGCATTAATAGGTGGCTCTGGGGATATAGTTCTCCTCCCCCTTATTTCTTTCAGACTGGGGGAAGTTTCTGATGCATGCTCAGCTGGAGCCTCACTTTGATTAGCTGGTATAGTGGGTGACTTACTAGTACCCTCTCCGGCAGACACATCTACTTGCTTACCGGTATTCTTTCTTCTAGTAACCGGCATCATTACTATAATAAGAGAAACAAACTAATTCCGCGGTCAACTATGACTTCATATACAATATAAGCTCTATCGCACGATCTAAGACATGAAGAAAAGAAATAATTCCTAAATGTCCATAGCCTCTTGTTTATAGATATGGTGCACAACACACCGATAAACAAGACTCTACATAGACACGGCTTTGTAGACTCACTAGGACGAACCGCTCTGATATCACTTTTGTCACGCCCCGAAATCCTATCGAGCCGGACTGGCACCAGAAGCCGAGAAGGCCCGGGAGAACCCGTTCAAATACCTGTACTTTCACTTACATGTCACCAAAAATTTGGACAGCACTTCGTTGCATATAGAAGGATCTAATCACCTGTATCAGCACGACACGCACAAATATATATATAATACTTGGCCGTCGGGGCCACCACATATACAGATATAACATCACTATATAAACTTCCATGACTTACCCTTTCTTATGTCTACAAAGCCTCTAGGATATACATGACATAACTAGGGTCGGGACAAACCCCCGCCCACACATGACTCATGTACAATAATAAAACATTAGGAACCGACTCGGAAAGCTCCGAAGCAAACTGGAGCTCACCAACAATAGCTGTATGACCTGGCTCCTACTCGTGCGGTGTATGAGCTGAGGTACCTGTGCCTCCAGCATGAAATGCAGGTCCCCCGTGAGGGACGTCAGTACGAAATATGTACTGAGTATGTAAAGTTGTAAATAATCATATGTGATATAGGGGATCAAGAAAATCAGACGCAAGTGAATAAATCATAATAGAAGTGAACCACACTTCATAAACACTTTTAGGATCATGTACATTATCATTAATCTGAATTGGGTTCTTGAATTCAAACACATTTGTGGAACGGTATACATTCGTTCATTTCATTCTTTACAATTATCATTCGCCATTACCTCCTCCTCCCCGAACCTCCAACCACCTAACAATAATCAATACTGTACCGTACTGTGACCATTAGGCTATCTACAGTACATATCAATTGGGATCGACCCATGCTAGACTTATGCCCCTGGGATACCACCCATAAACACATAAATAGGGATCGACCCATGCTAGGCTTATGCCCCTGGGATACCACCCACACGTATATCAAGTAACACACATAAGAGATCTTTCCAATAACTTAGTTTAAAAGCTTTTGAGATTATTACATTAGTGTTCATGCCAATATAGTACCTTTGGAATAATGATACATCAATAGGAATCAAGTAATAGACCTT
Organism: Capsicum baccatum var. pendulum; assembly: GCA_030864225.1. NCBI lineage: Eukaryota > Viridiplantae > Streptophyta > Magnoliopsida > Solanales > Solanaceae > Capsicum > Capsicum baccatum. The sequence continues at coordinate 253,021,344 of CM061559.1, read as the reverse complement.
CTATACAATAACGATGTAATAAAGACTCATTGGTAAATCAACAATGTGTTTCAGAATCATCAACATCACAACAATGAAATAGGAGCCTTTTGGTATATCAATGAAATATTTTGACACTTTATAGAATGGAAACAACTTCGTTGGTAATGTAGAAAAATACATGTTTTTGGACAACCTCGAAATCTTACTTGATGGAACATTGGTGTTTTCATGCCAAAGAATATCGTTAGAGTATGCTTTACATACCTCGTTGTAGATTCAGATACCAATTCAACACAACTTCCCTCCTTTACAAATCACTTATCTACAATGAAATATTTGGCATCTAGTATTATTAACCCAACACCACAATTCTCTTCCATAATTCCATACAACCAATATTTGCATAACATTCCAAAAACCAACTTGAACAATAGGTTTAGGTGTATATATATATTTATATAATCATCATTTCAATACCACATCATCACACCAAATACCTTCACAATTCAACATAATCCAACCATGCACAAGAATGATCCAACATCATTTCCAATCATCTTTCAACAACAATCAAATAACATACTTCTTATGCTCACATGTATATATATATACATATCCATGTAAATAACACCAACATAATTTACATCCTTACCATAAAATGGCCCTTTTGATTTTGAAGTCCTGTTGGCACAAATAAGGGGTGCTTCTCGAAGCCCTCGAGACGGTGAACAGAACTACGGAATCAACTTGGATTTTCTACGGTTGAATCACAAGATAATTGGAGTTGAACTTAGGCTAGGGCTTCCTTATTCTTCAATAATTTGGATAAAAATGATGGATATGAGGCTAAGTGTATGTATATAAAGACCAATTTTCGTCCATGAGGTGGTGGAAAATGACCATATTGCCCTTAAAATTTTAAGTAAATCCGAATCTGTCCATGGTGGACTAGGCTAAAGTAAATCGGCCATAACTCTTTGCTCCGATATCGGATTTGGGTGAAATTGGTATCATTGGAAAGATAATTCAAAGGGATTTCATTTCATATAAAGTAGGCCACCCATTTCGTCCTGTACAAGGAGTTATGATCATTTGAAGTTGACCCTAAAAATCTATTTTGAGAGGCTGAAGTAAAACGAGTATAACTCCTTACTCATATGTTGGATTTGGATGAAACCAATTGCATTGGAAATAAGACTCAAAGATATTTCTTTTGATAGGTGGTAGCTCTCCCATTTCATTATATTAAGGGAGTTATGATCGTTCCAAGGCGACCCAAAAAACTGGCAGGCCTCAGTAGTTTGAATTTCCTGCACATTTACTGTTCACAATTATCCCGGCCGCCGTTTTATAGTTTCGAACGTGCTCGATTATATCCAAAACTTAGCCGTTTATAGAAATCTTTATATCGTTGGAAAGATTATTCAATAAACTTCGTATGGAAACATCGACGGGCAAATTCCGGTATAAATAAAGCCGATTCCCATACACATATAATCAAACTATACACTTGAAACCATCTCAAAATAATCAATACTCATACTTAAACTCATATATACCTAACTTAGGATCAATACATATAATCCAACACATATAACCATGGATAATACACGTAATTAAGTATGGGGTGTTACAATTCCCTAGTGGGGACCTTTTTTAATGTTTATCCCTTTTTGCCTTTGTGGACAAAAAATATGAGGGGGAGAGGGTCATGTGGGTATGGGGTGTTAGGGGTAGGGGTATGGGTAATGTGTCTTATTTTAATTGAAAGGGTTGTTAGGATGTTAAAATGAATAAAAGTTTGTTAGGGATTTTGTTGAGAGTTATTTTTTTGTATTTTTATGGGATGTAATTACATGGGCGGGATAAGGTAAAAATGGGTAAAACGATATCGGGGAGGGAAGAAATTATGTGTCCACATCATGCCCTCTTTGAATGTAAGTACACAACGAGATCGAATTTTGTCTCGATCATTATTCAAAGGGAGGAGTAAAAGTAAGAAGGACAATCAAATCCTGCCGGACACCCTATCTACCCAAGTCATAAGGAAGTCACAAGTATCTCAAAGGGTTGGAAGAGATGTGGACTATACCGAGTTGAAGAGTCGAGTGAGGTTCCATCGAGGATCCGGTCCGCGTCTCTGTCATTACATCAAAAATAAAAATTACAAGTTAAAACATAAATAAAATTACAAAATCCTATCTAGACAGCTTCTGTTGGCTCTTGACTCGACTTTTATCACCCTATTCTCCAGGCGGGCTCCTGACTTGCTATTTCATCACTTTGTTGCTTGACTTTTCATTTCTGTACTCTGTTCTCCAGGCGGGCTCATGACTTGCTATTTCATCACCCTGTTCTTCAGGCGGGCCCCTGAAACCCAAAATTAAAACTAGAACGAAAATTATCCCAAACAAAAATTATAGTAAAGTAGTATTCCATTTTATAAAGTGTTGTCCCATTTTTCAGGAGGGTCCAAAACATAAAGTAAAATCCTATTTTTTTAGGAGGGCCCTGAACAGAAAGAAAAATCCCATTTTTCAGGAGGGTCCTGAACAAAAGGTAATGTTCCATTTTTCAGGAGGGTCCTGAACTGAAAGTAAATTTCCATTCTTCAGGAGGGTCCTGAGCATAAAATAAAATCCCATTTTTCAGGAGGGTCATGAACATAAGGTAAAATCCCATTTTTCAGGAGGGTACTGAACATAAAGTAACATCCCATTTTCCAGGAGGGTCTTTAACATAAAGTGAAATCCCATTTTTAGGGAGGGTCCTGAACAGAAGGTAAAATCTCATTTTTCAGGAGGGTCCTGAATAAAAGTAAAGTCCCATTTTTCAGGAGGGTCCTGAAATCACATCAAAACTAAAAAGAAAATTATTCCAAACAAATATTATTATGAAGAGGTTTTATTTGCCAGAAAAGTAAAGTTTCAAAAATAGAAATTGAATTTTTGCCCCAGTTTATCATCAGAAGACTTTTGGAAAAGTCACACAATACCTACTTGCATGTTACAATGATGAATCAAGACTCTGACTATGAAATGCATCTCTTAAGAGTAAAATTAAATAACTAAGACTAGGAAGTGCATCTCCTAATAATTAAAGTGAGGGATTGTAACTAGAAAGTGTGTCTTCTAGAGATACAAGTTTAAGTTAAAAGTGTGTCACCTGACAAATGAAAACTAGCAAGGAAGTGCGTCTCCTGAGGATTGAGTGCAATAACTCGACTAGAAAGTGCATTTTTCTAGAAATCAAGACTCAAGTTAGGAAGTGCATCACCTAAAAATCAAAACTCGAAATACCTAATCAAGGAAGTGCATCTCCTTACCAATGTTGCTTGAATTATCAAAACAAGGAAGTGCATCTCCTTACCAATGCCACTTGAATTACTCAAACAAGGAAGTGCGTCTCCTCACAAATTCTTCTTGAATTAACCAAACAGGGAAGTGCATCTCCTTAGAAATGTTTTCATGAATTAAACAAACAAAAAAGTGCTTCTCCTTACAAATGTTGCTCGAATTACCATAACAAGGGAGTGCGTCTCCTTACAAATGTTGCTTGAATTAATCAAATAAGGAAGTGCATCTCCTTACCAACACTGCTTGAATTACCAAAATAAGGAAGTGCGTCTCCTAACAAATTTTGCTTGAATTGACCAATCAAGGAAGTGCGTCTCCTTGCAAATATCGATCGAATTACCAAATAAGGAAGTGCGTCTCCTAACAAATGTCTCTTGAATTACTCAAACAAGGAAGTACGTCTCCTCATAAATGTTTCTTGAATTAACCAAATAAAGGAAGTGCATCTCCTAACAATATTGCTTGAATTGTCCAAACAAGGAAGTGCTTCTCCATACCAACATCGCTTGAATTACAAAAAAAAAAAAAGTGCATCTCCAAATAAATGTCTCTTGAATTGCTCTAACAAGGAAGTGCATCTCCTTACAAATGTTGTTTGAATTACCCAACCAAGGAAGTGCATCTCCTTACAAGGAATCCTATCTCCTAGAAATCTTGAATTATGAGTTTTACCATGGCTTTGAATACCAAATATGTGCAGAAATATTTTCTCCTTCATTTGTGGAAGTGCGGTATTGCAACTTTCGATATTTAGGCTTTGAAATCCTTGATTCGAAGGTAACATGTGTTCCTATTTTATATAAAGAAAACTTGTTAGTTTAAAAACAAGGTGGCTGGTTTGCGGCTTTGGCTTTCTTGGAAATCGCTCTTTCCCTAGTCGCATTTAATCTTGCTTTCAACCATTAGAATATGTCACTGGCTTGCTGTATAATTGACCTGAACTCAGATTATTAAGAGTGACTCTGAAACAAATACAGTATCCTTGATTTGTCATGCTTCTCAGATAAACCCTTTGAACATTGGTATTTCCATGAATTCCCAGACTTGTCGGTTGACAAAATTGTCTGCATGCCTTGTTTTGGCTCACAATCATGTCTCTTTCATGTGCTGGCCTTTTGTATTGCTTTCTGCAATTGAAGAAGCTGGTAGCCAGTTTTGAAATCTTTTCTCACTTGTTTCGACATAGATTTGAATCAACAACAAAAGAAAAGTGACAATGACTTTTATTTGGATAACTGACTCAAGAAAGATAAACAAAATAAAGAGAAGAAAGAAAAGATAATGAATGTCCCAATTGAAACAAACAAATAAAAATTTATCTAAAAATGACAGTCAACTCTAAATATTATGCCATGCATTTTGGGTTAGGCTGCCTTATCTTTCCATCCAAATTTTCTACCAATTGTTGTTGAGTTAATGGCCTTGAAACTGAGTTGTTTCCTTAGGTCAATTGCATTTTAAGACCTCGTTCGGCTAGTGGCGCCTTGGAGGATTTTTTTCAACAAGCCTCTCTCATTTTTTCTAGCTCACCATTGTCTTATGGTGTTCGTGAGGGTTTTTCACCAATGAGACTCTCTTATTTTCATTTGTCTCAACTCACTGTTGTCTTATCACGCCCGTGAGAGTTTTCACCGATAAGACTCTCTCATTGTTATCTCTCTCATCTTACCATCGTCTTACGGTGCCCGTGAGGATTTTCACCTATAAGACTTCTCATTTTTATTTCTTTCCTGATTCCTTATGCTAAGGAAGACAAGTAATTCCCAAAATGCATCATCACATCCATTGCATGCTTAGCCTTACCATTCTCAAAGATTGATCTGAAGGTCTTTCTTTGATTGTAACTTGGCTTTTGGATAGGGTTAGAAAGAAAGGATGGCATGAGGCCCAAACGACACTTGAAGTGGCTTAGGACTTACAACTTTTGGAATCGACTCAAACGATTGAGGATTAACTCATGCCCCAGTTTCTTTTGACTGGATGATTCTAAATTATTTATTTTGTTGGATTGAGCCCTTAGTAGGGAATCCTACGTATCTCACCCCCGAGAGAGGAGAATCAGGTCATGCGTAGTTCTGGAAGCTTGTTCTTTCACTTGATTCTAATTTTTTTTCTTTTGTTGACTCTTTTCTCTTTGGATTTTTCTAAATCTATTTGTCTTGACACTTTTTTCTTTTTAGACATATTTTTTTTCTTCTCTTTTTTTTTTTTGAACTTTTTCGGAATTTATTGTTTTGCTCGACACTTTTCTTTTGAGCTTTGCTAATTATATTGATTCCAAAAGAGGGGTATGAAATAAAATAGGACTAAAACTCAAATGGGGTAAACAAAGGATGACACGATGTTTGGATAACAGAATGAAATGCCTTCGTCATATCAATCCTTGAAAATGCTAGTACATATCATGTAATATGAAAGTGAGAGATGAAGATCATTTGCGACATCTTTTTAAGCAGATTAAGTCTGTGCGTCCCTACTCTTGCACTTTGTTCAACATATCACTCCACTTTTGTTGTACAATCCTCACATCGAATGACTTATGCTTTCGTGGAGTTGATTTTTCTGTCCCTCAGTATCACACACCCGCTATTTGATCTAATTGAGCCATGGTTTTCAATTGATGACCAAGTTATTCTTGTGATTCTCAAAATAATTGCCTTAATTTTCAAAGAAGGCTTGAACTTGTCACCAAATGTCTCAGCACACTACCTATTTTCTCAGATGCTCTATTTTTCTAACTTTAACCTTCTGATTCAATGTTCATGCTTAAATTGTATTTTAAGATCTGGCTAAAACTTCTGCTAGCATGTCATATCACTAGAGTCAACACAAAATGTACTATGTAAAGAAAACAAACAAACAATACATATTTAAAACACAAAGGAAAATGAGACACTTCATTCAGTCGAAACAAAAGATAGAAGAGTTTGAACATAAACAACCAAAGGAAAAAACAAGACAGATCTTGAACTACAACCCTGAAATAATTCGGAGAACAGAAAATAAAACAAAACAAGCTTCCAAACCTCTTTCTAGTAGGGAGGGGGGGTGAATTCTCAATTGCTCGACCTGACATCTTAGCCACTGGTTTGTATATCAGCATGACTAGAGTTTTCCTCACCGTCAATGTTCGGCACCATAATCAATTTGTCTTGAATCATCTTTTTAATTTCTCTTTTCAAAGCACGACAATCTTTAATACTGTGACCCTGAACATCAAAATGATATGCACATCCTACATTAGGATCAAAACTTCTTGAATTCGGGTCAAGAGTATACCCAAGGAGAGGAGTGATCATGCCTCAATTTTTGCCTCATTTCATTATTTAACTTGGATCGAACATCGGAACTAGAAGGGCTTTGTTATGTTTGTGGAATTGGAGAATGACTTTGAAGATTCGGTGCGCGCCATTGTTGGTAAGGAAAGAGTTGAACATATGGTTGTGCGCAATATACTAGATATGGAGGTCGGCAAACAGAGTATATTGTATTTTGAGAGTGATTATGGAGAGCTTGGGTATGAACTTGGGCTTGAGACTGATGGCAACGACGACGTCGTCGTCTTCTTGGATGTGCCCGTTCTCGAACTACAATAGCAGTGTCATCTTTCTCATTCTTCTTCCCTCCAAGTTCCCTCAATTGATTGCAGTATTATCCCAAATGTTTCACGAATTTCTCATGCCCATCTTGCTCCTCAAATTTTGACATCTCAAAGATTGGAGGAAGGTTAGCACATGAAGGCATGCCCCAGTCTTTGTATAAAACATCTTCTTCACTCTTCATTTTTCCAACCATTTTCTCCGACTCTTCTGGCACACTGGACTTCTTGTTAAGAAATTTTGGTGGTTCAGTTAACTTAAAAGTAAGCTCAGGAGTATAACAATGATCAACCAAAGTATTGAATATAAGTTCACTAGCAGCATGGGTATGCACAACTATTGGACGAGACAGTGTGGAAGTCCCAGTAGAGGATTGAGCAACAAGATCATAGACGACATGTGGTGTTGTGAATGTAGCAGGCTTATGCTGAGGAGTTAGAGGAAAAGTGGTGGAAGTGTTGAGATGCTTTTGGCTTGGAATGAATTCTGAGTCATGTTGCGGTGCATCAACAACAGTAAAAAATTGACTTTGAGATTTTGGTGGAAAACTCGAGGTATTTGTAGGATCAATAAAGGGAAATGGAGGAGGAGGCAACCCACTGGCCCAAGCTCGATACATTTCTGTCATTTGTTGTCTTAGCCTCCTAATCTCTTGCTTCAAACTCTCATTTTTCTGATTCTTTGTTTGATCCATGATGTCACACTCTAGATATTGGTTGGACACAACTAACCCTTTGGATTTAGTGTGATGTGAAGGATCAGCCAGAATGCCACAAACCAACCACCTTAAACTGACTCAATAAAAAAACAAATGTGTTGGAGTTCAACACTTTTTCAAAACCTTGTTTTCCTTCTTTTTTTAAAGAAGATCACCAAACCCAACAAGGGCGCCTACGTATCTCACTCTCGAGAGAGAGGAGAATCAGGTATGCGTAGTTCGTGTAGTCTTGCCAAAATGGCCAATTAAACTCTTTTTTCTTTTCTTCTTTTACTCTTTTTTTAAAACTTTGAGAAGAGAAAATAGCAAATTGTCAAAAGAATTGACGAAAATCTTTTTGAATTTTTCAACTTTAACATCTCTATACAATATGAAACCTACGATTACCAAAGAAAAATCTTTTTGAATTTTCGATTTTGAATTTCATATGAAAGTGAAACTTGAAACTATTAAAGAAAAATCTTTTTGTAGTTTTCTCTTAAAGATGTATATGAAACACCTACTCTAAATGAAGAGTGAATAAATTTTTTTTGTTTGAAATAAAATCCCCAAACCAACAATAGGTTGCCTACGTATCTCACTCTCGAGAGAAGAGAATCAGGGGTGCGTAGTTCGTCCAAATTGGACAAATAAAAATTAACTAACAGACTTACCCTAACTTAAGAGACACAACCAAAGACCGATGAATAATAAAAGAAATAAAAAAAATTGGGTTTTTAATTTGCCACCAACAACTATGAAAGAAGATTTTTTGTTTTTTAAATTTTTGAATTATGAATGCGTGGTAAAGGAATAAAAGTATATTTTTTTTTGATATTTTCGTTATATTAAATGTACAAAACTTCTACCATTTTTTATTTTTTTTTGCATTTCCCTTTATAAAACCTCCTATTGTAAAAAAAAAAAATTTGAAAATTTTGAATTGAGAAAAACAAAAGACATACAAAACTCTAAAAATTACAAAACTCTTTTTTGGACTTTTTTTTTTCACACACTTTACTTCTAACACATGCTTTACCCCACATCAGTCGGGCAAATGACCACATTATTCTCAAAGATGCAGCATTTAGCACGTAGGGATGTTTTAGGGGTGAGTCTCCTACAAAGAACCGTGTGGGCCCCGCTAGATCTCAATATGATGCACAAAAAGAATGACCTATAGGCTGACCTACGTTGTGGTTTACTAACAAGGCTGTTCGGGGGAGCATATGGTCGATAGTGGCTACTTTGCTTTCCACCTACTCCATACATCCAACAGCTCCCCCCCTAAAATAAAGATGACTTAACTAGAGTTCGTGTGCATGACGTGCGCTCCTAGACTTGTTGTGGAAAGAATGACTCGGGTTATGCACATGATTTTAGATATAAAAGCGGTAAACACATAGGATAAATACTGTAAACAAAGAGCACAAAAGCGCACAAAAGTGAAAACACAAACAAAAATCACAAATAATGTTTATACACTCGTAATGTCAAACAAAACGGATAAGACTACAAAAAAAAAGCTTGAATTCTGAAATAGTCCCCAGCAGAGTCGCCAGAGCTGTCACACCCTTTTTTTACCAAAAGATTAGATTTTATGGTTTCGAAAGGGTTTCATTATTAAGTGAAAAAATGTGAAAATTTGTTCCGAAAAAAAAGATTATTCTTACTTTCAAAACACAGAGTCGCGACTTGGCATAAATTGGGTGTGTCAAGTCACCTTTGGAAATCCTTTTTCAAAACGGTTTTGACTCTAAAACTGATCCGCGAACAGAGATTCCAGCTAAGGAATTCTTTTGACCGAGGGGAAGGTGTTAGGCATCCCTCGATTCCGTGGTTTGACCACGGTCGCTTGGTGGAGCGTATCGGCTAATTTGACATTATGAATATATAAACCACACAAAATCACACAAAACAATCAAACAAACAAACAAACAAACAAAACAAATCCAAAATTATAATGTCCAGTCCGATTATTACAATCTCGAAATAGAAAAATGCGAAAATATAAACCCACTCTATTCTATAATAATTCTAAACTACATTCCATTGCTTTCTCCACCCGACGTTTTGGGCCTTGATCATGCATCATCTTCAAGTACATGGTACTTCGGGGCATTCCCCGGATAAATCAATATAAATCTCTCGGGGGAATTTCCCGGCCAAATAAATACAATAGATGTCAATGCATAAATCAAAACCATTCCACAAACATTTCATTATTCAACAATCACAAATCCTAAACTTTTTCTACCCAACTTATTGCTTGCCTAACGATCCACAGCCTAAAACATGATACTATCAAACTTAACAAAGTCGACGTTCATTCCAAATCAGGTAATCATCGCTGAAACAACACAAATCAACGTTCACTTTTAACAATTTTCGATCTTTTTCGCCAAATCAACTACGTGATTAACATATTTCACACCAGGATTAACAATCAGATAATGACGAGTAAAATCACTTCAACCAAATTCAATCAACAATCACACCATTCAAAAATATTCATGAAAAAGAGAGATAAGAGATATAGAATTGGACCTCGATTCAAAGATTTTGAAATTATGACAGAATCCACGTCGAAGAAACTCGATTCGGAACCTCCATTCAAACCCTAATAGCAGACCCACTCCAAACTCGGTACTACCAAAATTAAAACCCTGAATTGACCACGATGACCCAAAAAGCTCGCTAAAATCCAATGGAAAATCAAACACCCGCAAGGTTCGAACTCCGATGAGTCGCCGGTGATGCGGACGACCAGAACAACCAGTTGTCGGATGGATTTCATTCGGAATCGAAGAACAACGGAGGAAGGTTTGACCGTTTTATACGAACGACGAACGGAAGGGATGATTCCGGCAAAGCTACTGCCAAAACAGTAACCCGAAATCAACCCCTCTTCCTTCTTCGTTATGGATCTCGACCTCTCTCACTCTATCTCCCTCCCATTCTTAAATTTCTCTCTCTCTTTTTCTGTGTGTGAGTGTGTGTGGAATTGTTCGGTGCTTGATTATTTCGATGAGGGTCCTCTCTAAATTGGTTACTGTGTGTGTATCTTCGAATTTCCAGTGAGTTTCTGAGTTTCCTCGATTTCTGTGAGTGTGTATGTATATATGTTGTGGGTATATGAGGATGCACAAATGGATAAATCTGATGGTGTCTTTTAAAAGAAAAAAAACGTGATAGAGGAGGTGTTGATGGCGTTCTCGGTGAGGAAGAAAAAGGGGGGGGGGAAATGGAGTCTGTGTATGTCGTGAGTGTCCCCCGTCCTATGCGTGCACTGTGTGTGTCTATATAATCTCATCCTTTCTTGTCAAGAAGAAATATGATATGTATATATGGTCCTCTTTTAAAAATGGAGAAAATGGTCCCTTCTTGTCCCTTTCATGGAAGTTTCCTAGTGGGGTCCTTTTTTAATGTTTATCCTTTTTTGCCTTTGCGGACAAGAAATATGAGGGAGAGAGGGTCACGTGGGTATGGGGTGTTGGGGGTAGGGGTATGGGGAATGTGTCTTATTTTAATTGAAAGGGTTGTTAGGATGTTAAAAAGAATAAAAGTTTGTTAGGGATTTGTTGAGAGTTATTTTTTTGTATTTTTATGGGATGTAATTACATGGGTAGGATAAGCTAAAAAATGGGTAAAACGATATCGGGGACGGACGAAATTACCTGTCTACAATTACCTTTTTTTCTTTTAAATAGACAAAGTTATTTAATTTTTAAAGTAAAAGAGTAAAAATGTCCAAAAGTTAACTAGTTCATACTGTGAACATAACTTTTTTCTATTGTGGCCAAAAAATTATGGTCAAAAGGACTTTTCCGGTGGATAATGCTAAATGGCCACAAAAATTTGGCCACAATAATAAAAAGACTATATTACCTTTTTTCTTTCAAATAGACAAAGTTATTTAATTTTTAAAGTAAAAGGGTAAAAATGTCCAAAAGTTAACTAGTTCATAATGTGAACATAATTTTTTTCTATTGTGGCCAAAGGATAGTGTGCTAAATGGCCACAAACAATTGGCCCAAATTTGGTTATAATAATAAAAAGACTATATTACCTTTTTTCTTTCAAAGATAAAGTTATTTAATTTTTAAAGTAAAAAGGTAAAAATGTCCAAAAGTTAACTAGTTCATAATGTGAACAGAACTTTTTTCTATTGTGGCCAAAGTATAGTGTGCTAAATGGCCACAAAAATTTGGCCCAAATTTGGCCACAATAATAAAAAGACTATATTATCTTTTTTCTTTCAAATAGACAAAGTTATTTAATTTTTAAAGTAAAAGGGTAAAAATGTTCAAAAGTTAACTAGTTCATAATGTGAACATAACTTTTTTCTATTGTGGCCAAAAAATTGAGGCCAAAGAATAGTGTGCTAAATGGCCTCAAAAATTTGGCCCAAATTTGGCCACAATAATAAAAGGAATATATTACCCTTTGTTTTCAAATAGACAAAGTTATTTAATTTTCAAAGTAAAAGGGTAAAAATATCCAAGAGATTAATATAGAGTAAGAATAATTACTCTTAACATTAATTATTCTAGAATGAAGAGGCATGTTACTTCATTCTTTTATAAGTGCTCCTTTTGAGTTACTCCCCCGTTTCATTTTAGTTGGTCTTTTTTCTAAAAATATTTGTTTCAATTTAATTGTTCCATTAATGAAATCAAGAGGATTTTAATATGTTTTTTCAATAATATCCTTATCATTAAATGACTAAACAAATTATATATATCCAAATTTATATTTTCAAAGCATAAATAATAAGGCTAATTTCGTAAAATAGATCCCTAATAAATATTTTTCTTAATGGGTGTGACAAGTCTGTAGGGGCCAACTAATATGAAATGGAGGAAGTATGATTTTATTCCTAAATAAGTATATGTTTATGTCTTCAAGAATACTTTGAAAATAATCTTCCAAATATGTTTTTGAGTTTAAATATAATAATCAATGTTAACAAGAAAAGAGATGAAATTTAATTATGGGTAAGTTGGTAATGTTACAGTCAATTTTCTATGAGTAAATAACTTATTAAAGTACATGTTCAAGTAACACTTATTTAGGAATAGAGAGAGTAAAGATTAAAGAATTAATAAGGGATATATAAGTCAAATCATACTCCTAATTATTTTTCTTTAAGAATTGTGGAAAATCTAAACCTTTCAACTATTTTGAGATGAATACAGTATATGCAAGGTGTATACTCCCTCTATTCTCTTCTACTTGTCACTATTTTTATAATTAGATTTCTATTTTTACTTGTCAGTTTTGACATCTCAAGAAAAGACAAAATATTTTTTTCTATTTTACTCTTAACATTAGTTGTTTATTCTTCAAATCATTTTCAAGACATAATACTCTAAACATCTATTAATAGAGTTAGTATGGTAAAGTAGTCATATCAATAATTGTTTTTTTAATGGAATTGTCATGTCAAATAATGACAGGTAAAAATGAACGAAAGAAGTATAAGCTTAATCAGAAGTGGATTCAGGATTTTGAGATTTCGGATGTCATACTTTTTATGACTTGATCTATTTTGAGCTTCGATTTAGATAATTACCTTTTTGGTTTATATAGACAATTTAATAACTATAATAATTTTAAAGAAAGGCATAAAAGATCGTGAGGGTTTGGCTTTGATGCTATGTGATGAACATGTGATTTTGATGATTGACAAAACTCGTGAGTGAATCTGGTCCTCACCAGATATGATGCCTCTACAATTTATTTTATTTTTCAGAGTCAACTGTGTGAGAACCTAGTCCTTAGAGGAATCCTGTTTTGTAGGGATTGGGTTCATATTATGTACTCATAACCTTGTTAATCGGTAAACTTCTGAAAGAGATTTCTACTGATTCAACATTTGTATTTTAGGTAATATGGGAACATAGAAGTACTGATCTGATATATGAAACTTGTGCTCTTAAGTCTTAATGATTGACAAACTGCATGTAAGGACTTGATCCCTAAAGGACATAAGTATGTGGTCAACTGTACAGCTGAAAAGTCTTGTCCTACAACTGTATTGACAGCATTTGCAGGTGGTTAGTGGCATAACAAAAGCTTTTTAATCTCGACCAATGAGAAATATTCTAGGTTTTTCCTCCCATTTGCTTCATATATATAGATCATTATGTGAGAGGAAAACCTAACATTAAAGTTCCATCAAGACAAAGATCTAACAACCAAAGGACCAGTTTGCTACAACAGAATATGTCTTTAGGTCTAAGTTGTTGAGTTTTTGTATTTTGCTCTAACATTGTAAACCTACTCCTATTCTGAGGAGCTTGTGTAGGTATTTTATTTTATCTCTTCTCTTGTATATCTAAGTTGTGGGCTAAAATTAACCTTGTAGTGTTGGGGGCTAAAGAAGTCGTGGTAGTACCGGTGTGGGCTAGAGGTAGCCTTAGTTGTCTTTATAATAGAGTTATTGTGGAGAGTGCTTACAATAGAGTTATTGTTAGGGTGAGGGATTAAGAATTTAATTCCTAGGTTGCAGGATGTTGTAATCTAAAAGTTGCTCTTGTTTTAGTGAAGTGGTTGAAAAATTTTACTAGGGTAGGTCATGGTTTTACTCCCTTGAGTAAGGAGGTTTCCACGTAATACATCTTGTCTTCTTTACTTTTGTTCTTCAACTTTCGTTCTTAGTTAATGAACCTGGTGAGGGACCAGGTTTTCATTACTATGGTGAACTCATATAGAACCTTTTCTGTTAGCTTAAAAAACTGATAAGGGACCTGATTTCTAATATCGTGGTAGTGGACGCATGCAAGTCATCACTATGTAAAGAAATGAATTTGGGGTTAACTCAACCTCAACAGCTAGCATAAGAGGTGACTATTGTCCATGACCATTTAAAGAGCAAATTTGCCTTGTACCCACCTATATGAAACTCAACATCTTTAGCAAATTTAAAGGATCAAAATTACTCAGGAGTATAATATTTAAGGGATTAATTTGAAGTTTAAACCTACCTAAATATAAGATTACTTTTATTATTTTCTGTTATTGCTTCTACAAATGACCCAAAAGTATAACAGAGGGTATTTACGTATTACTTTTAATAGTTTGGGATATATATAATCTTTTTCGAATAAAAGAAAATGATGATGCAAAGATCTTTTGTGTACTGAGATATTTTAATTTACGGAAGATGGTCAAATATTTTAATCAAACATCCAGTCTATTATTAACTTCATCGCGTATCTGAATTTTGCTAATCATGATTGATATAAAAACATGTCTTAACTTTCTGGCATTCAAGAAAAATATAAGTAATAAAATAAAATGCAAAATAGCACATTAAAATATCAAACACTATCATATAGTGTTGCTTCATTCCAAATGGTGTAGGTTACAAGATTTCATCGCCAAATCTTTTCCATGATTACAACCCAAATTACAATGCTTACAAGTATTAAAGAACTTGTTGATAACAAGTTGTTGAAATATTTGTGTCAATTACCACCAATTTAGTTGCTATGGGTAGCAATTTTCTCAAGGCAATCACTACCAACCCCATGTATCCAATTATCAAATTCCTTAAACTCAGAGTCATCTCCATATACAGAAATAGCACAATCATTGCAAGTATCAATATCAGTCATCATTGCACTAATATCAACATTGGCTTTATAATAGTTTTTAACTTTGCAATCTTCTTCAGCCTTCTTCATGGCATCCACTGCATCTTGATACACCTCCTTGCATGTCTCGAGACAATCCGTGGCGTAAATGTCTGTCTCTGGATCCTCTAAACGTTGTTCAATGACAGTCGAAATGAATTCTTCCGTCTTGGCCATCGTAGCTTCCATCACGGAGTTGATAAATATGGAAACATCCCCGCTTGAGGTGACAGGAGTACTCTTTTTCGGAATTTCAATGGTTTTCTTATAGGATGAGGATGAGGAAAAGGAAGAGGACGATTTAGATGGAGAAAGGGGAGGTGCTTGGGATTTAGGGATTTTGTATCCCTTAGGTGGGAGGGGTTTCTTATAGGATGAGGGCGAGGGCGAGTACGGTTTGGATGGAGGAGCTTCTTGGAATTTAGGGACATTGTATCCCTTAGGTGGGAGGGTTTCTGTATAGGGCGATGACGATGACGATGACGATTTAGATGGAGATGGAGATAGGGGAGGTTCTTGGAATCTTGGGAAAAAGAATGTTGCCTTAGATGGGAGGGTTGTAAGGAATAGTGAAATGGCAAAGACTAAAAAAATTTGGTTATAAAATGCCATTGTCTTTCTTTCTAATTTAATAATAGAAAGAGAGTTTAAAAGAAAGACAATGGAAAAAAAGAATGATGTGAAATATGATGATTCATTGGGGGTGTATTTATATCTGAAATAAGTTATAGATTTATTGGCTATGCTTAAATATAGGTTTTCAAGTGAATATCAACCTTCATTTGACAAATTTTTGTTCATTTATTATAGAATGATAGATTTTCTTGGCCCCACAAACTCAACCATTCACACATCAAATTAATTAATGGTATTCCTTACTTTCTTCCTATCAAAATAGCATGTTTACTAAAAGTATTTTTTTTTTCTCAAATTATTCGTCTCAAATTGAGATTACATATTAATTAAGAAACATAATTCATAATTTGGTTAATTTACCATAATACTCCCATTAAATGATATTTATATTTTAATTTGAAGAAAAAGTAATTAATGCAAAGAATAAAACATGAAAAAAAAATTATCTCTTCTTAATTAATGAAAAAGGACAAGTAAAATGAGAAATTAAATTAAAAAATTTGGGACGAATAATTTAAGATGGAGGCCATAATTATCAGTTTAAAAGATCAAGAGATCGAGCATTAATTATTATTTTTCTCACTTTTACTTTTAACATTAATTATTCTAAAATAAAGAAGCATGCAAATTTATAAAAATTAAAAAATTAATAAGGAATATACTAGTCAAATCATGTTCCTGACTAATTTTTTTCATAAAAGTTGTGCAAAATCTAAATCTTTCATCTTAAAACGAAGGTACTATATGCAAAGACCAAGTGTACATAAGCTTAACCTTAAATAAACACTTCATTAAGGACCCGTTTGGAAGGTTGTACTAATTAAATAATCCTTGGACTAAAATTTTATCCAGGCAATACATTGCTCGATAAATTTTTTTTAACTTAATACATGAATTGCCTATACACCATATGGAGTCTTATTTTATTCCTAGTAAATGGAAGAATAACTTATCCAAGGTTTAACAATTCATGGATAAGATCTTAAATAACCAAACTATTCCTCAATTTTTTTTCCTATATTTCCTTTATAATTTGATATCCTCTTTAATTATATTTGATTGATTATAAAATATAAATGTCCTTTTTAATTCTCCAATCTGTTTTAATATAATTTGATGATTTTTACAAATTAATGTTTGATTTTTTTTCTCCATGTTTGATTTAATATACCGGGATTTTGTTGTTTGTTTTTTTATTTTTTTTAGGGGAGCAGGGGGGAGGGGCGTTGTTTTTTTTTTCTTTCAACATAATTCGTGGATTGGTCACTTGAACCATTTGTTCTTTTTTTAAAAAAATAAGCTTCAACTATTTGAATATTTATTTAGCCTTAAATCTATGTTAAGTTTAAGACATATTTGACTAATTTAAAAAAAAATTAGAAGTACATCATGCTATCAAGGATATCCGTAGTGGCACATTACACTTGATAATAGCAAGTTTTTATTTATATTTTAATGGCAAAATGACCTTCTGGACCCTTATACTATGTTGGTTTTGTAAGTTAGATACTTTTACTTACATGTTTGTCATCTGGACCCCTGAACCCACTAAAAAGCAACATTTTAAACCCTTTTTTAGTGAGTGTAACACACTCTCTTCACGTCAGCTGTCACGTCTGCCTCATCTGTCATGTCATTTAAATATATATATATATATATATATATATATATATATATATATATATATATATATATATATATATATATATATATATATAAAGTATTACATTAAATTTCAAGTAATTTTTAAAATTCTAAATAATAAATTAAATATTAAAATTAATTTAATTAAATAAGAAAAATTTATAATTGTAGAAAAAATTGAATAATCATATTTCTATTTTGCTCACAAACTAAACATCAAATTCATTCCAAATAATTAAAATTCTTCTCCAACTAATTTAAATTTTTAACTATAAATTCATATATCCAAACATAATAAATTTTCGATTTTTAAATTTGAATATCTTTAAAAAATTCACAAAAATTTTAATTTTTTCAAGAGAAATTCACTAATTTTTTTCAATATTCACTATCACTCACTTTCAATTCAAATTTAAATTTTAATCCCCCCCCCCCCCAAAAAAAAGATTTCAAATTTAAATTTTTATTAAAAAAAAATAATGAAAAGAATTGAATTGAGGAAAAATTAAAATAAAGAATAAAAAGTGAAGGTGGAGGGGGCTGGAAGAGTGTTGGGGTAGAGTGTGGGGGTTGGAAGCGGCTGGGGGTGGGGGGAGGGACATGGCTGGGGGGTGGAGGGGCTGGAAGGGATTGGGGATGCGGTGGGATGGGGCTGGAAGGGGTTGGGGTGGGGTAGGATGGGGCTGGATAGGGTGTGAAGGGTGGGGACGGGCTGGGGTGGGGGTGGGGAAGGGCTGGACGGGTGTTGGGGTGGTGTGGGATGGGGCTGGGTGGGGACGGGCTGGGGTGGGGAGGGATTTTTTTTTTAATTTTTAAATTTTTTAAAATATTTTTAAATTAAAAAAGATGGAGGAAAAAAAAGGATCCTTTTCTATTTATTTTTTTAATTTAATATTTTTTAATTATTTTAATATAAAATTGGTCAAAAATTGACCCCCCCCATTCGCACTTCCAGACGAGTGGCTTCACTCTTTTTGTCCTAGTCACCATTTCAATGCCACATAGGTAAGGTCAACGGTCAAAGGGTGCAAAATATTATTTTTTTAATGGATTCAAGGGTCCAGTTGACAAACATGTAAGTAGATGTGTCCAACTTACAAAACTGACATAGTACAGGGGTCCAAAATGTCATTTGTCCTATTTTAATTTTTAACTTGATTAATTTAATGAAATAGAAAATCCCACAAAAATTAAAGGATATAGTTGTAAAGAAATTTTTTTTTAATACAATGAACCAAACACTTGATAAAAAATAATTCAAATACTACAATCTTGTATTACTAAGTCATGCATTAGTAATTCTTACACAAGGAAATAAATAATATTTTCTTAACAGTAATTAATTAATAAGCTATCAAAAACTATAACAGAAATGGATAGCGGCTGTAAAAGCTCCTCCGAACTTTCATCAACAGACCTTTTGTAATTTGAAGAAAAGAAAAGAAATTTATAGTGTAAAGATCTTTCATGTATTATTTACAATTTTTTTTTTATAAGAATATTAAAAATTTCTCATAAAAAGGACATAAAAATATAAACAAATCATTATAGAACTACAGCATCTATTGACCAAGTACTTGCATATTTTAGTTTAGGGAAAATGGTCAAATATTTTAATCAAACATCCAGTCAATTGTTAATTCTACCGCACATATGAATTTAATTTGCCTTATCGCGATTGATATAAAAATATATTTAAGTTCGTGGCATTTGAGAAAAGCAAATAAATAAATAACTAAATAAATAACACATTAAAAGATCAAACACTATCATATAGTGTTGCTTTATTCCAAATGGTGTAGGTTACAAGATTTTATCACCAAGTTCTTGAAATATTTGTGTCAATTACCATTGTTTGCCCTCTTATCCAATTATAAAATTTCCTAAATTTAGAGTTATCTCCATATATAGAAAGAGCACGATCATTATAAGTATCAATATATGTTGTCATTGCACTAAGATCAACATGGGTTGTCTTATAGTATTTTGCCTGACATCTTATTCAGTCTTCCTCATTGCATCCATTGCAAGTCCATACACCTCCTTGCATGTCTTAAGACATTAATCCGTGGCGTACGTGTCCCTTTGAGGCGACATGAGTCTTTTTCGAAATTCCAATGGTTTTCTTAAAAGGAAGAGGATTTGGAAAAGGAAAAGGACAACCATGAGGATGGGGATGATTTAGATGGAGAATGGGGAGGTGGTTGAAATTTAGGGATATTGTATCGCTTAGGTGGGAGGGGTTTCTTATAGGACAAGGGTGTGGGAGAGGACGGTTCAGATGGAGAAAGGGGAGGTGCTTGGGATTTAGGGACATTGTATCCCTTAGGCGAGAGGGGTTTCTTAGAGGACGGGGGTAAGGGCGACAATGGTTTAGATGGAGAAAGAGGAGGTGCTTGGGATTTAGGGACATTGTATCCCTTAGGTAGGTGGGTTTTCTTATAGGATTAGGGTGAGGTCGAGGATGAGGATGAGGACAAGAATAAGGATGAAAACGAGGACGATTTAGATGCTTGGAATTTAGGAATAAAGAATGTTGCCTTAGATGGGAGGGTTGTCAGGAATAGAGAAATGACAAGGACTAGAAAAACTTGGCTATAAAATGCCATTGTCTTTCTTTTTAATTTAATAATAGAGAGAAAGTTAAAAAGAAAAAAAAGATGTACAATATGTCCAGTCAATACATGATTTGGTAATTCTTTTTAACTTTATATATGGATGACGTATACACCATATACGGTCTTATTTTATTCCTAGTGGTAAGGGTGGACACAAAATATCAAAAATTGAATAACCGAATCGAATCGAATCAAAAAAATTGATAATTGGTATTCAATAATTTGGTATTTGGAATGGTATTTGAGAGTAAAATTTTAAAATTACGATATTTGGATTCGGGATTGGTAAAACATATTACTACCGTTTGGTATTTGGTATTTTCCGAATATCCAATTATAGTTATGTCACGCCTCAAATCCTATTGGGGCGGACTGGCACCCGTAACTGAGGAGGTCCGGGAGAACCATCTCATAACCTTATACTTCCCATGCATACCTCTATGACAACCCGAAATTCGGACAACATCATGTCGCATATAAAGGAAATAATCACCTGTATAAGCTCGAGCACACATATATATGTATATATAATACTTGGTCGTTGGAGCCATCACGTCTATTAACAAGATACCACCTTGACTGTACATTAGGTCTACAAAGCCTCTAGACAATACACAGAGTTTAACTAAGGTCGGAACACAACCCGCCATATAACTAACTTCTATACAATACCAAAAGTGACTGGATATGACACGGAAAGCCCCAAAGCAAACTGGAGCTCACCAAAAGCAGCTGGGTATCCTGGCTCCTACTTGTGCGGTGTATGAGCTGAGGTACCTGTGCATGTAGCATGAAATGCAGGTCCCCCGTGGGGGACGTCAGTGCGAAATATGTACTAAGTATGTAAAGCTGTAGATAATCACATATGATATAGGAGCTCAATAGAAATCAGAAACAAGTGAATAAATCGTAATAGGAATGGACCATACTTACTAGAACTTGTGACAGCCTGTACATTGTATTTATTCAATCACTTTACCTTCGTTCTTATCATCTTTGTAATCATTACTGTACTGTACTGTGACCATTAGGCTACCTCCAGTACATATCAACTGGGATCGACCCATGCTAGGCTTATGCCCCTGGGATACCACCCATAAACACATAAATAGGGATCGACCCATGATAGGCTTATGCCCCTGGGATACCACCCGATAAGAGAGAACTTCCATCACTTAGTTTAATTAATCTTTGAGATTGTTATTTCGTTCGCCACCACATTTTTGATACTTTGAAACAATGATACATCAATAAGAGACATATAAATAGACCATCAATGCAATAACAATGAAGTAAGAACCCATTGGCACATCAATAAAGTGTTTTGGAGTCATCAATGCCATAACAATGAAGTAGGAACTTATTGGTATATCAATGAAACGTTTTGGAGTCATTAATAGAACATGGATCTTGTTCGAGTAACCGGATACCTTCTGACATTCATTAGTGCAATAAACATGTAAGATTTGGAAGATAAGTAAGTATTGGAATGTCTTGATATCTTGTAGGGTGGAAACAAGTTCATTGGTAACGTAGGACATCATACAAAACCATTATGGATCACACGTTATTGAATAACTTTGGAAACTTTCCTAATAGAACAATTGTTCACTTTCATGCCAAAGATATGATATAGAGTATGCTTTACATACCTGACTGTCAACCTTCAATACTAGTCCCAAATGGACTTCTCGTCTTTTTGGATTACTTATCTACAATGAACATATATAGCAATCTAGTATTAGCGACCAAATGTCACAATTCAATTATTTGAATTCACCAAACTAGTGGTTAAGTAGTAAGCCTTAATTACACCATAAAGGGTGTCACTTTAACCCTATTATACTCCAATTACATTCACATGCCATGCATATTCATACAACATCCTCCAATATCAAGTTTGGATTCATTTATCCTTCCAACCAATCCATTAAACCAAATTGAGCCATAGACATAAATAATCATCAATTCAATAGTATATCACCATATCCACCCTCCGTAACTCAATTACCACATCCACCTTCCACAATTCAATACAACCAAACCATGCAAAATAGTCCATAACTCTATTTCTATCAGTTTTCAATAACAACCAATACATATAATCCTCTATCACACATATACATATGTAAGAGAACAAAGGTAAACAATATTCATACCTTAGAATTCACCTCTTGATTATGCAATCCTGTTTGCACAAATAATAGGTGCCTTTCGAAGCTCTCGAGATGACAAACGCAGTTATCAGATTACTTTGGAATTTCTACGGTTGAATCAAAAGTAATTTTGAGGTCAAATTTGGCTAGGGTTTGTTATTTCTCAATGATTGATGATGAAAATGAGCTTTTGAACTCATATACATGTATATATACACATATTCCCGTCCATAATATCATAGGGAATGACCAAAGTGCCTTTAAAATTTAAATAATATCAAATCTGTCCTTTGGTGGATTGTTTTGATAAGCTAAAGTAGATCGACCATAACTCTTTGCTCCGATATCATATTTGGGTGAAATTGGTATCGTTGGAAATATAATTCAAATATCTTTCATTTCATATAAAATAGGCCACCCAGTTCGTCCTGTACAAGGAGTTATGGTCATTTGAAGTTGACCCTAAAAATCTGTTTTGAGAGGCTGAAGTAAAACAAGTATAACTCCTTACTTAGATGTTGGATTTCGATGAAACCAATTGAATTGGAAAGAAGACTCAAAGATATTTCTTTTGACAGGTTGCATCTCTCCCAATTCATTATATTAAGTGAGTTATGATCGTTCAAAGTTGACCCAAAAAATTGGCTGGCCTCAGTAGTTTGTGTGCAGAAAATTTTTCTGCACATTTACTATTCCCAATATCCTGGCCACCGTTTTATAGTTTCGAACTTGCTCGATTATATCCGAAACCTATCCGTTTTTGGAAATCTTTATATCGTTGGAAAGCTTATTCAATAACCTTCGTATGGAACCATCGACGGGCAAATTCCGGTATAAATAAAATAAAAAATTAATTCCATATAAATAAGATCAATACACGTACTTGAATACGGGGTGTTACAAGTTAAGTGACCCATAGGGCACATACCTAGTCCACACTCCAAAGTCCACATATTGTATGAATATTGCTCAAGCAAACTTTGAACTATTATACATCGTAATAAAGTACTCTTAACTTTACACAACAGATTTCCTTGCAACCAACATATGACAACTTTTGACGAAAATATCACGCTAAAACTGAAAATCGGGGTGTGAAAGGGAACAACATAAAAAGTCTTCATGACATGATACATAACACTATTGTTGGTTGTACTTGCCCAAATCTAATGTTCTTAACATAGGTCGGATATGGCTTTAACCAAGGGGACTTGGTCAAGCCTTCTTAATCTTTGTGTTCACATGTAAACAGTAGATGGAAGCAAAACTCAGCACTTGGCAGAGAACATAAAATATATTGCTCTCCATCACATTTATAAGAAGTAATATTATGACTTTACATCACATTTGCATCCAGTTCGTGTTACATCTAGTTTGATGTAAATGTTATTCATGTTACATCCAGTTCTCCCATTCTTAAAGCTGGATCAAACTACAATAACATAGGTTTTAAGGTGTTTCATTAATTGAGCCACACGATTCAACGTGTAACAAGACCAAACAAAATCGATTTTTTCTGGTGTAAATCTGTGTATTCAGAGGTGTAAAACTACCAAATAAAATTGATTTTTTCTCAAAATGTTGGTTGAAAATCACCACTATTATCACCAAATAGGATCACTAGAAGCACGTCCAACTTTAATATGGTAATACCGAATTTCATACCTAACCAAAATTTAATTTACCGATTACCGAATTACCAAATCGAAGTTTAATGGTATGGTATTTGGTATCTAATTTCTGTTAGGGTTTTTGCCCTGATTTTCTTACTATATTTAAGTTTTATTTTTTCTTAGAAGAAAAAAAAAGTTATCATAATTATTTTTATTTTTCCTGAAAAAAAAATATAATTCTTTTTAATATTTGGCTAACCTCTTTTTTGGAGGAAAGGTTTTGGACATCTATAAATAGAAGACCCCCTTTTCATACCATAACACAATAACATCCACAATGTAGTCCTTTAAAGAGTCTTTGTTTAGGAGGGATTTTTTCTCTCATTAGTTTTTATGTTTTTAATATTAGGTTTTATATGTAGGTCAATTGACCAAATAATATAATAATATTAAGCTTTTTTAGTATTGTTTATGTGTCTTCTGAATTGTCACCACAATGGTTTGCAACTAATAGCTTCCGCATGACGCCCTCTCGATTTCGGACCCAACAACTTCAATTACCGATTATCAAATTATTACCGAACTCGAATTATGAAAATACCGAACCGAATACCAAATGTCCACCCCTACCTAGTGGGATAATTTATTCAAGGTTTAACAATTCATTGATAAGATCCGTAAATAAATAAACTATCCCTCAATTTCTTTTCCTAATTTTTTTTTTAATAATTTGATGTCCCCTTTAATTATATTGGGTTGGTTATAATTATCCTTTTTAATTCTCTAATTTGTTTCAGTATAATTTAATGATTTCACAAATTAGTATTTGATTTTTTTCTCCATGTTTGGTTGGGATTTTTTCTATTTTTTTTTTTTTTGGGAGGGGGAGGCGGGGAGTTCGTTAATATAGTTTGTGGATTGGTCACTTGAACCTTTTTTTTAATAAGCTTCAGTACTTAAAACATTTAACTGAGCTGTTTTTAGTTTTAAGTTTATCAAAAATGAGCATTTCCAATCTTGTCAAATATTTGACAAATTGTATCTGTTTAAGTTGACCTCGTTTTTCTGTTTTTGATGGATACTTTACATTTCTCATTAATGAAAGTCTTCTCTCAAGAGTCAAGGGAACAAATAATATTTTCTTAACAGTAATTAATTAATAAGCTATCAAAGACTATTAGAAAAATGGATCAGTGTTCATCAAATAGTGTTCATCAAATCTCCTCCGAACTTTCATCAATGGATCTTTTATAACTTGAATAAAAGAAAATTATCGTGTAAAGATCTTTCGAATATTATTTATAATTTTTTTAGGTGTAATATTATTTTATTTTATTTTATTTGTAAAAAGGACATAAAAATATAAAGAAATCTTTATAGAACTATAGAATCAATTGACCAAGTACTTGCATATTTTAATTTAGGGAAGATGATCAAATATTTTAATCAAACATCCAGCCTATTGTTAACTCCACCGCACATATAAATTTAATTTGCCTAATCGCGATTTTAGAAAAGCAAATAAATAAATAAATTGCACATTAAAAGATCAAACACTATTATATAGTGTGGCTTTATTCCAAATGGTATATGTTACAAGATTTCACCACCAAGTTCTTGAAATATTTGTGTCAATTACCATAATTTGTTGTTTACCATCTTTTTGATACAGTTGAATTTATTTGGTTAGGGGAAGGATCTTCGTAATGCAATCACCACCAACCCCGCTTATCCAATTATTAAACTCCTTAAATTCAGAGTTATCTCCATATATAGAAAGAGCACAATCATTACAAGTATCAATAAATGTCATCATTGCACTAAGATCAACATGGGCTGTGTTATAGTATTTTGCTTTGACATCTTCTTCAGTCTTCTTCATTGCATCCACTGCAAGTTCATACACCTCTTTGCATGTCTTAAGACAATCCGTGGCGTACGTGCCCTTTTTCGAGTCCTTTAAACGTTGTTCAATTTTGTTGGTGATGAATTCCTGAGTCTTGGCCATCGTTGCATCCATCGCGGAGTTGATAAATATGGATACATTTCCATTTGAGTCGATAGGAGTCCTTTTCGGAATTTCAATGGTTTTTTTATAGGACGAGGATGAGGACTGGGATGGGGACGATTTGGATGGAGAAGGGGAAGGTGTATTGGATTTGGGGATATTGTATGCCTTAGATGGGAGGGTTGTAAGGAATAAAAAAATGGCAATGACAAGAAAAACTTGGTTGTAAAATGCCATTGTGTTTCTTTTTTAAAAATTAATGTGTGAAAGAAGATTAAAAAGAAAGACAATAGGGAAAAGAAATGATGTGAAATTGGGAGTGTATTTATAGCTAAAATGAGTTATAGGATTATTGGCTATACCTAAATATAGATTTTCAAGTGAATATTAACCTTCATTTAACAAAGTCTTGTTAATTTATTATTGGCTATACCTAAATATATATTTTCAAGTGTATTTATAGCTAAAATGAGTGTATATAAGGTTCATTAAAACAAATACTTTATTAAGTGTTAATTACTTTGAGAAAATAACTAAAAACAAAGTCCTATAAGTTTTGAGTAAGTTAAAGTAGTCCTAAAATAGTTATTTGAGTTGTTTTGAATCTTTAAGTTTATCAAAATGAACACTTGTAATCTTCATAAAATATTTGACAAATTGTATCAGTTAAGTTTGACAAAAAATGTGAATAAAAGCATTTAAAGGAAAGTCCAATTTGGAGGTGAAAGTTGTACAAGTTTTTAAATTATTTGGTGAAATTTTTGAATTTTGGTGCATGTTTTTAAGGTGCAACTTTTGCTGTTTTTGGTTTATATTGATCCCTAGTGTAATTTTTTGTGTTATATTTCTACGATTTGATGGGAGTTTTTTAGTGTTTCAGGTTAAATTTTTTAATTTATATTTCCCCTCAAAATATACAGTCTCTAGACGCTCATGGCTATGACATGTTGAGCGTGGACAAATCAAGTAAGGGCTCAACATCAAGTGAAACAAGATCGCATCGTTCTGGCTTTGATGCTATATAAAAAAAATGAATTTAAGGGTAACTAAATCCCAAAAGCTAATATCGGAGGTGACTATTGTCCAAGAACATTAGCCCTCTACCCACCTATGTGAGACTCTTAATCTTTAGCAAACTTAAAGGATAAAAATTACTCAGGAGTATAGATTTAAGGAATTAATTTGAGGTTTAGACCTACCTAAACATAAGATTACTTTTATAATCTTTTGTATTAGAGTACGTGCCTTACTGATCAGTGACTTTAACGTAAGAGTTGCCTATGGATGGAATGGATTGCCTGACGTATTTCAAGAAATCAATAAAACAGGAAATAAAGAACACAATGATTTTTACGTGGAAAACACCCGACTCAAAAAGGTGTAAAAAACCATGGCCTGTACCTCTGCAGGATTTATCCCCACTACACTAAATAATTCTGAGCCTCAACAACTACAAAACTCTTGTAACCAACAAATAGGAATTATAAACTCTAATTTCTATACATCAATAACTAGGAATCGTAAACTCTAATTCCTAT
Source organism: Capsicum baccatum var. pendulum (assembly GCA_030864225.1). Classification (NCBI taxonomy): domain Eukaryota; kingdom Viridiplantae; phylum Streptophyta; class Magnoliopsida; order Solanales; family Solanaceae; genus Capsicum; species Capsicum baccatum. The sequence goes on along the minus strand of CM061559.1, from coordinate 252,993,857 downwards.
AACTCAATAACTAGGAATCATAAACTCTAATTCCTATAACTCAACAATCACCCTTGACTGTTGAACCCATTTCGAGTTATCCCAAACTTGAAGTTACTCAGCTCAGTATTGTTCCTAAGCAATCAATCTAAGAAAGCAATAAATTATAACTCAATAAGAACAATACATTTAAACTGACTCATGAACTGTAAAGTTTAATCCTGTGAAACAGGTTCGTCAATCTGTTCCTTTGTACTGGCAGCACTTGAATCTTCAGTCAGAATTCTCTCAATTATAAACTTTCTTAATTTGCTCGTGTTTAGCCTTTTCTCTCTCTGTAAGTTCGCAAGTTACTCTGAATGATAAATCTTCTATTTAAGCACAGCTCTTCAAAGAGTCATTCTTTATTTCAAACTCCTCCTTTAATCAGAACTCTCATTGTATAGAGTTCTACTTCAAGTGAGACTCCTTCTTCAATTCCAACTCTTGTCTCCTTAGTGTTGTAGTCAAACTCCAACTCTTTAAATCAGCTTATCTTCAAGTATTTTACTCAACCACAACTTCTTCAATTTCTCACGTGATAAGTAACTTGAGTATATCAGAATTAGGCTCGCTCATTCATTTTTTACTTTAAGAAATCTTTGTCTGTAGCTATCAGTGAATTTGTCTGCATCTATCAGTGAAACCTGAAACCAGTCTTCCTATGCTTGGACCAGCTCAAGTAACATGGTCCATTCATGTATCAGCCATCAAAAACTTCATTGATCTAACAAAGAGTCATTTAATTAGTATGTTTCCTATCTTGCATAGACTTCTTCAATTTGCAGAATTTTTCTCCTTCTACACATAGGACTCTTCAAGATATGCTCAGAAGTGTAACTCCTTCTTTCCATAGGACTCCTTTTTCAACTCAACTTGCTTTCCCTTTATCATCAAGTGTTTGAATCAAATTCAACTTCTTCAAATTAGCATATGTTTATTTCCTTTAGTTTATCAAAATTAATCACTCATCTGGTTCTTAATTTCTTTCACCCTTGTCTTTAATCATCGATGATTTTGCTACAAGTTTCAGCTACATGAGACAGTGCATCTGTGAACCAACTTGACTGACATGTTTCATATCACTTTGTCAATTTGTCAATCATCAAAACTATATCGTACCCAACATTTTGTTATTGCTTCTAAAAAAGTTTAATTAGCATTCTCAAACAA